>JAMAKO010000005.1:0-600000 GCA_023628555.1 Chaetomiaceae sp. R4402
GCCCCCCCCCCCCCCCCCCCCCCCCCCCCCCCCCCCCCCCCCCCCCCCCCCCCCGCGGTTTCTTCGGTATTGGTTGGGTTCTGCTTAGGACTTGTCTGGGTAGGAGTTGGTTAGGAGAGATCTGGTCTGGTCAAAGCTACTGGTGGAAAAACATGTATTTTAGCGATTGGCATGGCAGCATGGTTCCTAGGAGCATGTACGTAGCATACAACACAGATCAAGCGGACTGTCTAGAACCGTGATACGCAGACAAAGCATCATCAAAAACAAGATCTTCAGTCCAACGCAGAGAGGAGACCGCAAAAGAAGCCAGAAAGGCCTCTAGCCATAACCCATCGAGACTTCATCTCTCACTTCCCATTTACCATCCGTCTCCAACCAACATAGGAAGATCAGTCTGTCCGCCCCAGCGTCTCGCAACCACCTACTCCCTTCATCCTCCCCAACACCCCCAACATCTCCCCCGCCGAAGCCCTCTCCCGCATCTCCACCTTCGCCATCCCCTCCAACCCCTTCAATCTCACATCTTTCCTCACGGCACCCGCAAGCAGCGTGGTCCTCCCGTACAACCCGCATCGCGTCGCAATATCATCAATCCAGGGCCCCCACCACCACGGAGGCAGCGTCGCCCGGGGCTGCGTCCGCACCTGGTGCACGTCTAGAATCCACAGCACCGTCACGTACAGCGCCCACACGTCCGCCTTGTGCGTCTGCGGCTGCCGCACTCCCGCGGAAAGGTGCAGTTCCGGGGCCAAGAATAGGAAGGAGCCCACTGCGTCGGGGGAGGTGGCTGTGGGATCCAGAGCGGCTTGCGGGTCGCGGGTGCAGAGACCAAAGTCGCCCAGGCGGAAATGGTACGGCGAGTGTGGCAGTGCGTTTGAAGTAGAGAAAGATGAGAAACGGGAAGTGGTGTTGATGGTGTAGAAGATGTTCTCGGGTTTGATGTCGCGGTGGACGTAGCCGTGGCGGAAGAGGTAGTCGAGTGCCTGGAGCATTTGGTGCAGGATGTCGTGGACCGGGACGGGGTAGGAAGGGCAAACGGAGTTGACCAGAGATGCGAGCGTGCCGTCCATAAGCTCCATGCTGATCTCGACGCGCGGGGTCCCCCAACCGTGGGCGGCCAGCCACCGGACGATGTGTGGCTGGAACGGAAAGGGGGTCTGTTAGCGTCCTGGTTAGGGGCTCGGAGGAGGAGGACTGGGTAATCACATACATGGTCGAGCCTAGGATAAATGTTGCCCTCGCCTTCAGATGCAATCAGCATCTTCCGGACAGATGCCTCATTCTTTTCGTCTTTCACCATGACCTTGACGGCGACCACTCGTTGGCTGATCATGTCGAAGGCGCGGTGAACCTTTCCGAATCCGCCGCGGCCTAGCTCGCTGCCCAACTGATATGACATTGTTGAAGGCACTGTCCTGCTCGCTGTCCTGCTCGCTGTCCTGCTCGCCGCCCTGGTGTAGCTGTTCTCGTTCGGTTCTGCAGCCGGTGCTCACTGTGTCTGCGGTAGACAGGTACACAACCACACCTGGGAGCGAGGCGCCTTATATATCAATTAAAGCTATCTCGAGCGCTTGAGGAGTCTCAGCTTAGAGAACAATGCCAAACACCACCCAGAATTCCATACAATACGACAGACCTCCAGTCTCCAGGAGCCAGGTCCAGAAGGTGGCTCCCTTTTCGAACTCGGGTCACAGAGCGGCTGTCTTACAAGTGACCCTCACAATGGATGTCTCCAACAATGCCTCCTCCAGATATGGCTACCCCAGAAATGGCGTTTCCATAGCTGGCCTCCCTAGACGTGACACCTCCGGACCTCTTTTCTCATAAATGATCTCTCCAGAAGCGGTGCCTCCAACAATGGCTATCGCACGCACGATCTCTCCAAAACGACGGCTCAAAGAGCGGCTGCGCCAGAAACGACTCCTGAGCACGGAGCCCCTGCAGCCCCGGTTCCTCCAGAAACCACTCCTTCACAAACCAGTACCTCCAAACGTGACAAGCCTGTGCCCGAAGTATGAACGCCGTCTTTGAGATCTCCATTTTTGTTCCCCAGGTTAGCCGAGCACTTTATCTTCGGTAGCTGCGCAATATCCGTGAGAAGTGCCCTCTGTTCCAATCGGGACACCAAATGATTGCGCTTTCGGTGGGGGTTATAGGAGTCCCTTGTGCCTATCCTTTGTCACCTCCCAACTCATTGTTCCAGCGTTGTCCGGTGCGACAAATCACCTCGCCGCCGACAGACCCATCAACGCAGTATTTTCGCAAAGTTCGAGGGGACAACACGAGTGGCCGGCACGTCAATCTTCCATATTCATGTCATAGCAGCAAGCGCCAAATTGGTATCCGTAAGCGAACTGTGTATATATATATATACCACCAGTTGACACGGCCCGGTCGCAGGCGCGGGCTATGGTAGACCTCTGACACTGGGTCCGAGGCTAAATCCCGTATGAGCTTAGCACACCGTCCAAGGCGACCAGCTCATCCCGCACCATTCGAGAAGATGGTGCTTGCCAGTCCAGTTTCAGTAGTATCAAATCAGAGGAAACGCCCATCGACCGCCCCTTGCCCCATCGTATACCCACAATGAAACGTGCCTGCAAGCGCAAAGCCTGCTCAAAACCACAATGTAAGAAAATAAACCCTCCTCCGTAGTCAGGTACGTCCCATGCAAACCAGAAACCGAAACCCGCAGAACAGACCTTTGTATGCACCAGCCAGCGAGCCAGCCCCCGGCCCGGGCCCCCGGTCCTATATCTCATCCGCTAGGCCACCCCCAAATTTTATACAATCTCGCCTTCAAAGAATGTTCATCCGCAAGGTGAAGCAGACAGAATGCTGATAGTTGCGCAAAGCCAAGCCAAACCGCGGAACACCATGTCGAAGAAAAAGAGACACCTCGTAGTATGAATGTCTGAAACCTGCACAACCAGGCAGCGTCGAAACAAAGTAAGACAGGTATTGGAAGATAAAGCGAACAGCCCGCTCATCATCGGATAGAACAAGGTGGGCAAGAGAGACGGGACCAGACGAAAAGACTGCTACTGGCCATCCCAGGCCTTGATGCGCTTCTTGAGGAACTCAAAGGACGAGAAGAAAACGGCGTTGACGGCGCACGAGCGGCCCATGGACACGCCGAGGCCGCGGTACATGTTGCGCTGGAAGAAGTGGATCTTGACGGGCTCGACCTTCTGGCCCTTGGAGTACATGAGCGAGTTGCGCTGGTAGATGGACTTGGCCGAGTCGACGGGGTCTGTCCGAGGGGTGTTAGTAATAATGACCGGCAATGACTCAGCGCAGAGGGAGGAACGGAAAAGGGGGGGTCGGAGGGGAATTCCGGGGGCCCTACAGATCAGAGCCCACGATACAATGCCGCACAGGCCGCCGGCCACCAGCACGGCGAGCGGGTTTGAGTGGGTGCCGTCGCCGCCAAATGTCGTGAGGAGCTGCTTGCTGCTTTCGTACGTCATAAAGTAGGTGGCAGTCCCGAGTGTGTCGCGCACTGTGGGAAGACCGAGGTTCGTCAGCAAGCACGTTCGCGCCAATGCTTGTTTTGTTGTCGAAACATGAGAAGGGGACGTGTGACATACTCAGGTGCAGCCTGAACCCCGTGTACAGCCCGCCGAAGCCCCTGTGCTTGACGATGTTGCCCAGCGTCTTCAGCGTGCCCTTGTTCTGGTAGCTCGCGGCGATCGCGTGGCTCTCCGGCTTGGGGCAGTTCTTCTTGTCCGCCAGCAGGACCGACACCTGGGCGCTGAGCTTGGTCAACTCGAAAGGGCCTAGACGTAATTCGAAGCGTTGTGTCAGGTCAATCTGCTTGCCTTCAAGAAGAACTCTTCTGAATATGCCCGCCGAGGAGCGTTTACATGCCGACTTACAGGCGATGACCGTAATACAAGACCCCGCCGTCGCCCCGGCGGCCCCAAACGTCGCTATCGACCAGAGATTTGGGTACGACCCGGCGCGGGTGACATGGCCCATGACATCGTAGCCAAACTTGCGCTTGACCCAGTCGCAGTACACGTACTTGGACCGCTGGTAGATGGAGAAGGAGACGGTGCGCACGAGAGTGATACTCGCCATGGGCGCAGTCACTCCTGCACGGCAGTTTCCCCGTCAGCACGCCGCTGCTGTGCTAAAATTGTCTGTCCTCTTACCTCTGAAGAAGCCGCGGAACTTCTCTGTCTCATACGTATGCTTCACGCAGTCCAAGAAGCCGGCATAGCGGTAGGTCTGCATCCTCGTCTTGACACTGTCGAGCGGGAAGGTGGTCAGGGTGGACAGCACGCTCGACGCCGAGGCGGCCACCTCAACGCGGTAGTGCTTGATCAGGCGTTGGTAGCTCGAGACAGCATTGTCGTTCCTAGCGGTGGCGGTCTTGCCGCCGGTTGCTGGTGTGGCATTCGTTGAGGAGCTGCGGCTGAGGGCGGCCGCTGCGGCGGCGGCCGTGGCGAGGCGCGGGTCCGGGCAGATATCCTCCTCCTCGATACTAGAGGTCACGGCGCTGCTGGCGTGGTTGTTTCGCTCGCGGGGCTTGCTGTGCGCTTGTTGCTGCGGCTTGTGCTGCTGCGGCTGCGGCTGCTGCTGCTGCTGCTGCTGCTGCTGCTGCTGCTGGGCGTCGTTCCGCTGGGATGAGCCCGAAGAAGAGTCAGGCATGATCGGAAACGGAGCGCGTCCTGCGTGAGCTGCACCATCTTGCAGCAGCGGACTGGAGCAATGGCGGTCGTTGTGGGTGGCGGACCGGAGCTCAGCAGGCATGCTATATGGGACCTGGCTCCTCCTCGCTTGGTTCTGTGTTCCTTCTCGTCGCTGTCGGGCTGTCTCGTGCTTTCCCGTTTAATCTCGTTTCGTCAAGGCCGCGGCGCGGCCGGGCACCTCTCACGGAGCAGCCGCCAGCCAGTAGACGGTGGCCTCGGTGGCGAAACCGAGACCAGAGTCCCTCAGCAGCACGGTCGCGAAAGGGCCTTTGCACGCGGGGGAGGGTCCATAAGAACCCCCGCCGGTGAGGTCGGGAAGATCCCCGTTTACGTCCGTCCTTTTGTGGTCCGTTCGGTCGAGGAGAGCGAGAATCGGTTGCGGCAACGACGGGGAGGGCCAAGGAAGGGAGTGTCGATGCACGCACTCCGGCGGTGCGAAGGTGAGAAGGAGGGAGGGGCGGGCGAGCGGGCGTTGATAAGAATGCCCAGGACCCCTCGCGGGTCGGGCGCGTCAATTGGCTGGGGCGACAGCGCAGACTCAACGTCGAGATCGGTTGTGCAACCGTGATTGCAGCTGGGGCGCCGAAGTGGTGACGGCGTGGTTGGCGGGCTGGTGCTGCTATCCACTATCCACTGCACTTGCACAGAACAACCCCAAGCAGCTCGACTGCGGGGTCGCTACACAAAGAAGCCGCTCTGGAACTCGCTGGTTGGCTTGATCCGGGCTCACTCAGCACTGTACGCAGTAAGAGGTTGCCCACACAAGGAGATCCTCTCCACTCAAAGCGACGATCTAAGCAGCAGAGCAGCAGGGCAGGTACTGTAGGTGTACTGTGTAACCAGGCGCGGGGCCGACCTCGGCAGGCCGTCTCGACGCGCCTCGTAATCAAGCCACGCTCAAAGCAAGACAACTCAACATTTCAATACCAGGTCGCCGTTGTGTAGAAGCAGTAGCAGGAACTGCGATGGAGAATAAGGTGTCTCACGGCACGCTTTGCAGCGGTTGTGCGGGCGGGAGGGGTTCGATTTAGCTCACGATGTCTTCGTTTTAGGCCCCTGCGAGTCGTGCATGGAGGTAACGTCATTGCTGCATCGTCTGCCTGATTGAGGAGCAGCTCCCAATTGCATCTTTGCCCAGTGGTCTGCGATCACCACTTCCAATTCTGTCGCACCCGCTCAGTGAATTGATTATGAGATGTCAGTGAGTGCCCACAGCCCACTTACTACCACAATTGCTACCTTCTATTCTACAGCAAATATACTCTGCTCCTCGACAATTATGAATTCAGAATGCGCCACGAGTGAGCACATGACCGTCACCGTCCCAGGCGACCGACGGCGCATGCCCCACCCAGCCCACCCACTTCCGCCTTCAACTCTCGCTCAATAGCGTCGGTTCTATAGCCCATCGACCTGATACAAGCGATCGGCTGAGTGAGGACCCCAAAACATACGGGTTCGATCCAGTCCTTCCATGTGCCCGATCCTTTCTCATAGCTGAGAAGACGTTTTGTTCAACAGCACAGCGATATCCTTGACGGCGTGCCGATCCGTCGTGAGCGAAGCTACTCACTGCTGCTGCAGCCAGTCGCAACGGCTCGGCTCCCAACGGCACCAGCAGCAGAACGGTGGGTGGCAGCGGTTGCGGAGCTGGGAATGCTTCCGCGGCCCGCGGGCCTCGGCTCCTACTGTACATATAGACAATGAACCCCCCGGACCGGCCGGGAGGCGTGCGTGTGCCGTCGCAGGAGTTGTCAAGGCTGGTGCCGGCTGAGCCACATATCGTCGGATGGCAGCCCTCACCTCAGACACAACCCCATGGAGTCGTTCAGCATGGCGATGGTCCGCTCATAATGCTCGTATTCGGTGCCCTTGATGACATCGGGATTCCTTGTGTTGTATTATCAGCATCTCCCCTTCCTCACCTCACCACAACAACGGACCAAAAACCAGAGGCAAAAAAAGCGAAAAATAAAATAAAATAACAATAAAAACATAAACCCACCTCAATTTCCTCTTCGCCGCCCTCTTCAACTCCTCCTCCCGCAACAGCCCGCGCCACGGCACCCGCCGCTCCTCGCGCGCGCGCTCCCACCGCACGCGGCACAGCGTCTTGAGGATGCGGTGCTCGATGCCGCGGTGCTGCGCCGCCGCGTTGAGGAACCAGACGGTGCGCCGCACGCGCTCCGGCTCCAGCGTCCGGCCTCCGCGCGTGTCGCGGAACCCCTCGCGCAGCGCCTCCGTCAGCGTCATCCGCGACGGCTTCGAGAACTGCACCGCCCGCAGCCCCGCCCGCAGGAGGCGCCGGTAGGCGTGGACTATGTCGGTGGTGGTGGTGGTGGTGGTGGCAGCCGACATCTGTTCAATCGGGCTGGGTCGGGCTGTTATGGTTGCGAGTTTGATGATGTGTGACTTGGATGTTGATCAAAGATAGACGCAGTCACTGCAGGTTAGGAATTTCGATAAGTTCTCAGCTGCACGGGCCACACATCAGCACTTACACCGCTTTGGACCGAACCATGATCGACGACGGGGCATGAAGCGATGCAGGCATTCATTCGCATAATGTACAGTGACTGTGATTCGAGTTTACTAACTTCTTGTGCTCAGTATTGATATACGAGGAGGTTATTAGCAAGCAAGGGCGGCCTTTCAGCATCACCTTGGCACTGGCTAGCAACACTAAAAACGTTCCTCTATCGAATGCAGCAATGTTTAATGCCGTCATCCCCGATGCAAGCCAAACAAAACTCGGGAAGTAGGTATCCAAATGACAACAAGCCAAGCCAGGCACAAGCATCCCGCGCCATCTATATGCACCGAGCAAGGGGCCCAAAATCCATCTATCCAAGATGTTCAGCCCCAATCCGTCTAGTATCCCTCCGTCGACCAACCAATTCGCATGTAAACAAATCAATCCTCCCCCTGCCCCACCGGGGCATACTCCGCCCCGCGACTCGACCCTCCCCCACGGCGCATAATCCTCGACAGCCACCCCCCAAGCCCGTCACCGCCCGACGCCGCGCCGCGCCGGTTCCCGCCGCGCTTGCCGTCCGCCTCAACATCGTCCGGCGGGTTGATATCCAACCCAGGGATGGCCGAGCTGGCGACCCCGCGGTTGTCGAGCGGCGGCGCGGGGGAAGCGGGACGCAGCAGCGCGTCCGACTCAGCGCGCATGGCCGGGGTGGGGCCTGCCGCCGGTGTGCCGAGAGCGCGCGTAGAGTCGCCGAACAGCGCGTCCATGTCCTCGAGGCGGACGCCGCATGTTTCTGGGTAGAGGAAGTACACTATAGATTTGAATTAGCTTTGGTCGGAGGTGATATTTGGACATGTCAAGGCACGGACTGGAGAAAATGACATACCGACGACAAAACTGACGGCGCAGAAGAAGGCGTGCAGCAGATAGAGCCTCCAACCAATCCACTCCTGCAAGATAGGCGTCATTTCGCCAACTAGCCAGTTGAAGGCCCAATTGGTAGCCGTCGACAGACTGGCGCCCTTGGACCGGATCTTGAGCGGGAGAATCTCCGGTGGATAAAGCCAGGGGACAGGGCCCCACGAGTACCCGAACGCGGCGTTGTAGATGACCACCAGAACAACGACCAGCTTCGGTGTCGCCGCGATGTTGAGGTACAGCACGTAGGAAATGAGCGACAGCGACACCACCATGGCGATGGCACCCGACAGCAGGATCGGCCGTCGGCCCCAGCGGTCGACGATGTACCACGGCGGGATAGTCGACAGGACGTACGTGATGCCGTTGATGCCCGCCATCAGCACCGCGTCGTGGCCCACCCAGCCGGCCTTCTCAAACACGTAGGGGGCGTAGTACGAAATGACGTTGATGCCGTTGAGCTGGGCCAGCGCCTGCGCCGACATGGCGATGAAGACCCGGCGGCCGTACCGCTTGAACATCTCGCTGTAAGTGCGCTCGCCCTCCTGCCGCTGCACAAGGACGTTCATCTTGATCTCGCGGAACTCGTCGCGAGCACGGGGGTTGTGGATGTCACCGCCGCCGTAGAGATTTGCGATGACCACGATGCCTTCCTCGTCGTGATCATTGTCCAAGAGCCATCTTGAGAATGCTAGTTAGCGACGCAACCGGGGATGGAAAGGGCGGCAGTACACACCTCGGTGACTCCACAATGATCAAGCTGCCCAAAGCAAGCAGCGCGCCCATGACGCACTGCATCAACAATGGCAATCGCCAGGACAGGTTCCCCTTGATAAACCCGCAAAAGTAGTCCACCCAAACAGACGTGGCATAGCCAATAATGTTCCCGGTAAACTCGATGCAAGCAAGCTGGCCGCGGCTATGGGGCGGGGAGATCTCGGACTGGTAGACAGGCACGATGGTCGAGAGCATGCCGACGCCTAGACCCGCCAGAACTCTGCCCGTCATCATCATGGCCATGTTTTTCGCAAATGACTGCAGGGCGCCGCCGACCACAAACACGCAGGACCCGTACAAAATCGTTTTCCTCCGGCCGATGATGTCGCCAACTCTGCCGACCATCAAGGACGAGACGAAAGCGCCGACCTCGAGGATGGCGACCATAGTCGCGATCTGGAAGGGTGATGGGTCATGGAAATACCCTTTGAAGTCATCGCCACTGTAGGGGGATGTGTTAGTGCACGAGGCGTCGCAACGGACAGGAATCAAGCCCATACATGAGAATGCCTGACATGACGCCCTGGTCATATCCAAAGAGGAAAACGCCTAATGATACAAAAATCGAAGTGAAATATCTGTGACCGGGTATCAGTCAGCGCACTTGAGACACTCTAATAAACGTAACGACGTCCAATCAAAAACTTACAATAACGGCTTGCCTGTCAGGCCGTGGATAGACCCCGACCCACGCGTCATGATGGCGGCTAGCAGGCGCTCAGCCTTGGACACTTTGCGCGGGACAACGGCGGGAATATGAATGGCCTCCTTGCTGATGGCAGCCGGAGCGTGTCGCGAGGCCGAGCGGCTGCTTGCAGAGGACGACGGCGTCTCGCGGTACCGCACGCGCTTCTGCTGGCGGCGGGCGTTCTTCGAGCGCTGTTGCCGCTTGCTGAAGACGCCCGCGAGGATCCCGTCGTCGTTGTCGCCGTCGAGGGTCCCGTCTAACCGCTCGCGCAGCGGATCGTCTCCGGCGAGCTGCTCGGCGATGTCGCCCGTGTCAGTCCAGGAGGACTCGTCGTCGGAGAAGCCGTCCTCAGACGCTGAGTAGCCGCGTTCGTCGACGGGGTGGCCACGGGGGTGTTGCGAGGGGAGCAGCGAGGAGGAGGACTTCGCTCGGTCGTGCCTGTCGTCGTGCGCGGGGAGGGTTCGGAGGGGGATGTTGGAAGGGAGACGGGTCGGGTTGGGGACCGGAATCTTGGGGGTATGGGCGCTGTTCGGCAGCAGCCCTCGTCCGTGGCGGGTGCACAAGAAGTACAGGTAGGGTGTTGGTGGTGTCTCCTACGGGGAGCGATCGGGTACTTGAGCGACGCGGGGGGCGTTGTCTGAGGCTGGCGGTATCCGCAGCCGAGGGACGCATCGGTCAGGTGCAGCAAGATTCGCCGTGCGTCGTCCGAGCAAATATCAGGGTTATCGGCTCTCGGGGTCGCAAAAGGAAAGGTTGAAGTTGGCAGTTTAGACGTCTCGACCGTGTACAATGGACGGGGTCTTGGAACAGGCACGCGCCGTTCGCGGGGACCCCCATGGACTGCCAAGCCCAGCGCCCCACCAAGCAGGGTCCACCCTTGCCCGTACCCAGCTTCCCTCAGCCTTCCACAGTGCGCCAAGTGATCCCAGTCAGATGCCCATCACCGCACATCACTGCGAAACTCGGCAAGACGGCACAGCAACCCCCCTGGGTCCTTCTCCTTCAGAGTGAGTGCAGCTCTGGTGTTCAATTTCCAAGGTTCAAATCGTGGCTAGCTCATCATGGGGCGAGGGCAAGCGGAGTTCATTCTGCGAGGTGACGCTGGTCAGTTTCCTAGCCACCACCAAAAAAAGTACGGATGACGGGAGGGCCAGATGGCCATATGGGGGTCTTTCGGGGTCAGATGGCAGGAACTTGAAACAAACCGTTGCGCATACCCATCCTTATAGGAGGCGGAGCCCTTCTGCACCAACAACTGGGTGGACGATAACCGACTGCCAGCGCCTCAACGCCTTCCATATCGGAAAAGGATGGCGACAGTGGCGTCGCGATCAGGCATAACCCTGACCTCCCAGATACGCGAGATCAGATGGCGCTAGCTTTTGCTTCGACCGTTGTGTGTCGAGAGTGAGGACTTTCAAGTGGTCGGACCGCGCGAAATGGAAAGACCGAGGGTTTTCGCTAGCTAAGGAGGTTAAGGCGTTGGCTCCTCACAACTGGATTGACGCCGGCGCCCATTTTCAGCACACCGCGATGGCAACGCATAGGTGCGTGCAGGTTTCGGTGGCCGCTTCTCATGATACACCACCTAGAGAGTTATGAATAGTCGCCCGACCGTTGCTTCTGCGGTGCCTCGCGCGGGAGCTTGCCCGTGTCGACGGAACACAGTCGGGCCCCTGCAGGCAGCGTCTTCTGCTGAATGATCCAGGGCGCAACCCCGCTTTGCCATGCTGCTTCTTTCCAGCCGCATGTTTCTTGAGTTTGTCGAACGTGGTGAGCTTCGGCATTTACCTGGTTGGAAGTGACTACACAAGCATTTTGGCGGCGTTCGTGCCTTGGGAGAATCCGACGTCACTGGCTCCTTCATATGTGATGGCTCATGGAGGTACTGTACTAGTACTTCAAAACACCAGGTACGTACTGCAAGAGATACCGGCGAGGCAGGCGACCGTACCAAGATCGCCAAGTAGCCGCCGTGTCACCAGGTTGAGCCTCTCCAGATGGCTTCCAAAATATCCGGAGTGGCACGAAACGCGGTGCGAACGGGCGAAATATCCATTGATCCGGGTATCACTGACATCGTCGCGAAATGACGCTCTGTACGGATCCGTACTAGCATCATGTCCAAAACGCCACAGTTGGCCTGGCTGCAGCTTAACTACGTAACGCGCAAGTTATCTCTGTGGCTTGGACTGATGAAGTGGGGGGGAGGGACGGCTGTTTCATCAGGTCGTACGGATTACAGATTCCGTACTCTGTCCCGAACTTTGTCCCGTCCCTCACTGGTCAGCCAGGCTCTCCTCGCCTTACGATCAGCTGCAGTGTGCCAAACAACAGCTCGCTGCCTACGGATACCCCTTCTTCCACCTTCAATCGGACACTGTGCTGAACCACCACGATAGCATTTGCCGCCTTCCAGCCGTAGTCCATGGCCACGGCTGTGAAGCGGGCTACGCGTCAAAACGTTATCCCTTCCCCAGAACAGCCGCTGCCAGTCAAGGCATCTGAGACCGATGACAGCCCCCTAGCGCCGCACGTCCCCGAGCTCGCGCCGCACCGTGCAGCATAGCCGGGGGGGACATGGCGGAGCGGCGCATATATATAGATCTTCTTTGTCCCATATGGCATGATGCACTGCGTAGTTCGGACGAGACGCGGAGGTATGGATCTTATAGTGTACAAGTATGTGTGCTGTCGACATGACGTTTGTGATGCCGGCTTTGCTTCGAGATCCAGCATCCCCGGCTCCCCGGTTTTGGGGTGATGTCAAGCAGGAAAACGTTCCAGGCTACCTTTCCGTTCCAAGCCAAGTGAATCAGAGATGGTTGGTTCGAGTCTCATTGTCATTTCGCAAGAGGCTGGGCGCGGTTCCGGACAGGAAAGTGGCTCCCGCCTGCCAGCCAATGCTGTCGCTGGAATCGGGGTGTGGGCCGCTCTCCGTGCCACCCAGGCGGGGCGCGCCATCTTGCGTTCCTGCCGCAGAAGGTGGGCTCGTCGGGGACTGGGGAGTGAGGAGTGGCAGTTGCCCAGCCTGCGGACTGGGCTCCTGGGGCATTGAGTTTTATATTGCGGAGCTCTAGCCCGGCGACTGCGCTCGCCTCTCCCATCACTACAGCAATCCCGTCATCCCGCGAACCCGACCGACCCTATACGAACCGCGAGCCGAGTGTGTCCTCCCTTCCTCGCCCTCCACAAACATCTCACACCATCCGCCCTGCAACCCGCGTGTAAGCACGCGCGGCCATTGAAAAGCCATTGATCGAAACTTAAAGAGGCGAAGAGCCCTGATTTGCGGAGGAAGGCTGGGGCAGCCGTTCGTTGTGGCTTTGTGCCCATCCCTCGGGTCCGCCCTCCAATTCTCCACCTCCAACCACCCCGTGTTGACGGCAATTCCATCCAACAATTGACGACGCATGGTCGCGAGGGAGGATTTGTGATTGGGAGATATTTGAAGGGCAAAAAAACCGGGACTCGAACCTCTGCGCGGCACCCAGCAAACTGCGCGCATTCGTTCCGCCGAGGCACGCACCGAACCACAACGCCGGTCGCATCTCGGCCGCGTCGCTCGAACTCTGATCGGTCGGCCGCCTACCGCCACCACGGCCGGGGGCTCCACATTACACAATGGGTTCAACAAAGTTTGGCAATTTCGATGTGAGCGACACAAAGCGGCGGTGTTGAGGATGTACGGCGGGCATCGGGGCGTGCTGTGCTAACCAAGTCTTTGCGCCCGTGGATAGGACTTCTGTCGCGACGCAACTCTCCCTGTCTGCAATGTGAGTTGGAATCAATGGCATCGCTGCGCTAGAAGCAAACCGCTAACGGAGCTTGACAGCTTCTCTCCATTACAGACGATCAGTCGGGGCCATGGGGCGGCTGCGAGTTGAAGGGCATTCCGTTGTCGGGTAACCGGCATCTGGGCAACCTGGGTTCGTGTGGTCCCACCGCGTTTTGGCTTCGCCCGGTTCTTTGCGACTGACGCATTGCAGGGTCGATAATATTGGACGGAATTGCCATTGCTATTACAGTCCTGCTGCTACTGCGCTCTGAAAGGAAACGGGCAGCTGTTGGAAGGAGGTCAGTGGATTTGCGCGCCCGTTGCATTGCTGCGGACTAACGAGACTGGCAGGGAGATGCAACTGTTCCTGCTTGGGTTCTTGCTCATTTCAATATGCGAGATCTTCTCAGTAGGGGACTTTCCCTTGAGCTCCAGCGCGCGATTGGTAAGTTTGCAGCCAGTTGGTGAGAGCAACGAATTCCCTCCCCTTGCTAACCCATTCTGCAGGCTTTCAGTGCCGTCCACATCGGCGCCATCGCAGCGACCACGTGGATCCTGTTCCTCAACGGCATCGTCGGCTACCAGCTGATGGACGACGGCACGCCGCTCTCGCTCGGCCTCACCCTAGGCTCGTCCCTCCTCTTCCTCATCGGCGTCGGGTACATCGCGCTCGACACGGGCTTCTCCTTCACCGGCTTCTGGGACTCGAGCTACGACCTGCCGAACCGCAACATTGCGCTCTACGTGCTGTACCTGCTCCTGCCGCTGCTGTGGATCGTGCTCTACCTCGCGCTGGAGACCGTGCTTGTCTTGCGCGTCCTCGGCGAGACTCGCCCGATGATTTATTTGGCTGCCGCCGCGGTAGCGTTCGCCGCCGGCCAAGTCTTCGACTTTGTCGTCAGCCCCTACATCTGCACCGGCACCTCCGGCGCGATCGACGGCGCCCTCTTCGAGACCTTGTTCACGCTTGTGGCTGTCGTGCTCGTCTGGCTGTTCTGGTCCAGCATCACCGAGGACGACTGGCCCATGGATGCGGGCGCCCCTTATCCATGAACAAGTCGACGATTGAACGTGACAACTGCGTCCCAAGATGGATGACGCATCCATTGGGCGGCACGGAGCATTGGAGTTTTGGGCGGTTGGGGGGTTCGCGACGCTCTTTTTGGTGATACCTTGTTTTCCTCTTTTTTAGTCTCATTCGGTTTTCGGCGGGTCGAATGCGAACCACAGCAACAATGGAGCGCTGGCTCGAATAACAGCAGCAGAAGACGGACGAACCGACCAATCGGTATACACGGTGCGAGCGGGCACGACTTGGACTCACCGAGGTCAACGGGTTGGAACTGTCGTAACAATGCCCGGCTTGTTCGACATGAAGAACTGGTGATGGCTTCGGCATGGGGAGATGAGAGGAGGAGGCAAACGACGGAAAGGGGACGACGTAATGATGGGGGCCTACGAACCTTGGAAGGAAAGCGAGCGGATGGGTATAGTTGGATGTTTCTTACGACGGCCTCGGTGCGTTGGTTTTGTGGCAGCATGTGTCATGGGGCTAGATCTATGCTTGGCGTCTATATACCCTGAAGGAGATGATCACGCCGTAGCTTAATGAGAAACGGGCTGTTAGCATATCTTGCTTGATTCTGTTCTGTGTGACTCAAATGCGGCGGCGTGGTTTGTGAACTGAGTGAACGCCCGGTCTCACTAACTGAGTGGCAGTATGCATCCTGGGAGAACATTCACTTAAGGCTCGCCGGTGAATTCAGGTAGTGGAGTAACGGTGCGATATGGTCCGTGCAGACCTCGTCGGAGAATCACTGTAACTTACTTGTAATGAGGATCTCAGTCCAGATTCCTATAGGCGAAGTTGCATATGCCTAGACCTTGCCGCTTGTTGTTTGTTTGGCATGCTGGCAGGAGCATCCAAAAGTAATTGAATTGAATCAAGCAATTTCAGAGCTCAACGCTGTCCCTCCCCTTTCCAGTCACTAACCAGAATTAGGTGGCGTGTCCAATGCCACGATATTAGTCCAAGTGGAATACTTCCAACCGCTGATTCTGACACGCAAATCATCGCGAAAAGAGAAAGCGGGCATATTACCAGCATACCCCCAAAAAACCAACATAGGGAACAGAGCCTGTCCATACCACCACTTCCTTTACCGACGCCCTCAATGATGACCCCATCCCAGTTTCCGCAAATGCACCCGCGGAAACACCCCCACCACAATCAAAGCCTCTGCAAGTAGTACCGCCCACAGCCTGATCCCCAGCGCCGTCTTCACATAGTCCGTCTCCACGGCCGCCGCCACCGTCGCGAGCAGCAGCACCAGCGCCGCGTAGCCCACGCCGCGGTGGTACTTCCACAGCGCCTTGGCGTTGTCCTCGCCGCCGTACAGGCGTGGCGTCGCCCAGATGGTGAAGCCGAACGCGTACTGCAGCAGCAAGAGCAGCACAGTCGCGGCGCCGAGGTAGGCGTGCGGCGAGTGGAAGTGCGGCAGGTGGTTGACATGCTTGTTGGTCTCGATGACGGCCGTGCCCGCGGCGAAGAGGGTGAAGGAGGCGAGGTGCAGGGCGGCGTGGGCGCGCTGGCCGGCGTGTTTGGCAGCCGGCGTGGTGGTGGGCTGCAGCAGGAGGATGGCCTGCAGGACGGTGAAGACGCCGAGGGATTGGAGCAGCGGGTGCGGCGTGACCAGCGGGAGGGTGGGGTGCGTGAAGATGGAGGACCAGAGGACGGCGAGCAGGAGGACGGCGCCGAGCTGGGAGAGCCAGGCAGTGCCGAGGATGAGGTTCTTGTACAGCGGGTCGTCGGGCTGCTGTGTGGCGTCGCCGGGCCGGCCGAGGAGGGGCTCGCTCTCGGTGGGCGGCGAGGGCGCGGGCGAGGATGCCGGCGCGGAGGTGGAGGTGGAGGTGGACGGTGGGGGTGGTACGCTGGACGCCATGGTAGGTGGATAGGACGGCGGGACTGGGGGAAAACGTAGCACGTCTAAGCAAAGTTCAAATGTGAGGTCTGGAGGCGTTCTTATGTGCAAGAACGTAGTCCCCAACTTGCACGTCCAGGAGTGTTCAGTCAGGGTGGGGATGTTCAAAAACCGTAACTCGCGGGTGAGGTGATGCGGGGAAGCGGGCGGATGTTTGGGGTGAGGTCCGGCGGAAGTAGCTGCAGGCAGGACGCGCAATTACTCCGGAGGATGCAGGCGAACAAGCAGCTGGGGTTGGATACCTAGCTGGCTCTGTACTCTCCCAGCAGCCTGACAGCCTGCAGGAGTCAAGACGCTGGCACGCGTTAGTAGGCGGGCTAATGCTGCACCGAGAACCTGTGGTCTCGCAACAACAGCGATTCCATGTATTACATGTGTACTCGCAGGTGAGCGGATGGCGCACCGAGAGCTCAGCGATGACGGCACTGAGCGGGCGAGCTTTGACCAATCAATACGCTGTGATTTCCACGCTTCCGATTTGGCGGGGGCTCCCGAGGTGTCCCACTCAGCAACCGTTAGTGGCATGCGAGCACATGCCCAAGGGGGAAGGGGAAACCTGGCATAACAGCCAAGGTGAAAAGCCGCTAGGCCTTACGTATCAGCAAGTTCAATGAGTGGGTGCGGCCTCGCTCAAAGTTCAAGATGGACCCATTCGCGCTGGCTCCGCTTCCGACGAAGAGAGGGTCGCGCCGGAGCCGGCCGACAAACGACCATCGGAGGGCGCATCGGCAGGCGGATGCAGAATGGAGGAGCATGGAAGGTTCCACTCGGGATGGCAAGCAGCGGTGTCGTCGTGCGGGCACGAGATAAGAGATAGGTGAGGCACCCTTTGTTGGTTTCGCCCCTATTCGAGACTCGAGCCTCTCTCTCCCTTGGCTCCCTGTTGTTCTTTTTTATGGGTTTGCCACTAACGGGCTTGAAAGTTTCGGTTACTCTTACTAAGTACACGTCTGATCCTGTTGAGCATAATCACCCATCACACAAGAAGCCTTCGTCGTCACGATGGGCTCCATTGCATACCAACTAGACGCCGTCAAGGCCACTCGGGTCCCGGCAGAGGCCATTGATAAGACCTTCCGCTCAGGCTGCATCGGTTCGTGCGCCCCCAGTACCAGACCCGAGACACAAACACTCAAGATGTAGGTGAAACTGACGGAACAAACTCTGAACAGATCTTGTCTCGGCGGCCCTGGGCGGCAAGATTCTGGGTTTCTCGGACCAGTGGTTTGCCGAGGCTTCAAACCTCATCAACCCGGCCGCTCCCATCCGCCAGCCGGGCAAAATGGTTTACACGGGCGCCTGGTACGACGGCTGGGAGACGCGGCGGCACAACGCGGAGCTGTTCGACTGGGTCGTCATCCGCCTGGGCGTCGCCTCGGGCACCGTCGAAGGCGTAGAGATTGACACAGCCTTCTTTTCCGGCAACCACGCACCCGGCATCTCGGTCGAGGGCTGTTTCAGCCAGGACGACGACGAGGTCCTGTCTTGGAAGGGCGGCCACGGCGCTTGGGAGACCATCCTCGGCATGCAGGAGTGCGGCCCCTCGCAGCGCTTTGGGTGGAAGCTCGACAGCCCTACGCGCAAGCAGTACACCCACGTCCGGCTGAACATGTACCCCGACGGCGGCATAGCTCGGTTCCGGCTGTTCGGCCACGCGGTGCCCGTCTTTCCGGAAGACAGGGAGGCCATCTTCGACCTCGCGGCCGCACAGAACGGCGGCGTGGCCGTCTCATGTAGCGACCAGCACTTCGGCACCAAGGACAATCTGATCCTTCCCGGCCGCGGGAAGGACATGGGCGACGGCTGGGAGACGGCCCGGTCCCGGACCAGGGGCCACTTCGATTGGGCCATCATCAGACTCGGCGCGCCGGGCTACGTGCAGAACTTGGTGGTCGACACGGCACACTTCCGAGGCAACTACCCGCAGCAGGTGAAGCTCGAGGCGATCGAGTGGATGGGCGACGCAGAGCCGCCGGCGGATGCCGAGGGCTGGGTGGCAGTGGCCGAGCCGATCAACTGCGGGCCGGACGTGGAGCACCCAGCCGAGAGTTTGGTGAAGGACAGAGCGTTTACCCACGCCAAGCTCATCATGGTGCCAGATGGGGGGGTTAAGAGACTACGTGTCTTTGCCAAGCGGGCTGTTTGACTCCGGCCGGGGCGCTGAAACCGGGGTGAGGGCGGCGCAGATGAGCAGAAGCTTAGGTGAGGAGAGCTCCCTACCATTGGATGAGAAGTGCAACGGTCAAATAAACATAGCATCAGCTGCATGCATGGCATACAGGAATACAGAAATACAGGAAAAGAGAACTGGGGCGAGACCACAACTTGTCTAGCCTCTAAAAAGAGAGCGACTGATAAATGGCGAACCAGCGACTGTCCCTCATGTCAGACACTTCGGAAGCCAGAGAACGTTTGTTTGAGTTGACATAACTGATGTCATACCGCGACGGCAAAGACTAGATGGAGTTCAAGGCAGCTCCAGAAAAGAAGACTCGTTTACACATACACACAGCTCAGGAAGTGATGGTAGTTGGAAAACCTGCCTTCGTCTCGACGTTTCATTGCCAACAAAACATTTCTAGCTAACTATAAAAATGTTAAGCTCCAAGTTCGCCCAACTTGAACGTTATCGATTAGGTACCGTTGAACCGCGTCTGCACTATCGAGCGCACGGGCCAGCGTGGTGGGGTGTTGTCGCCCTTCATCAAGCCCACTTGGAATGCCTAACATCGCTTGGAGATTACGGAGGGGAGATCTAAATGCACGACTCCAACCCCACAGGAACGGTGTCACTCCTCGCTTCTCCTAGTACTTGGGGTGTCTCTGACCTGTTCTTGTGCTGGCACCTGCCAGAACCAAGTACGCGATACTTGCGTTTATCTGAATGCGTGCCGCCGTTTCCGAGTGCGCCCCCTCCGCGCCCCTCCCCGAAGCCCATCACAGCCGTTGGATCCCAATGAGCCCATGAGCAGCCGTCGCATGCCGCACGACGCCAGTCTGGGCCATGGATCTCGGAGACTCCGAGGGCGGCTTTGAGGCCGATGCTGGAGAGCTGCCACCGAAGAAGAGGGTTTTGCCCGCCGACCTCCCACGCTCGCTCGACGACAGGAGACATGTGCCGACCGAACTGGTGCCCGAGACGGAACTGTACGATGGATGGCAGGGTGAGTGTGTTGACTGTCCCAACACGTTGCCTTCAATATGTTCAGAGCACGCCATGTCATTTTTTCCGG
Organism: Chaetomiaceae sp. R4402; assembly: GCA_023628555.1. Taxonomy (NCBI): domain Eukaryota; kingdom Fungi; phylum Ascomycota; class Sordariomycetes; order Sordariales; family Chaetomiaceae; species Chaetomiaceae sp. R4402. The sequence goes on from JAMAKO010000005.1 coordinate 19,552, forward strand.
TCATGATTGTAGCTAAGCGCTATTCCTGCAGGACAATCCCAGTTCCTGACGTCGCCCATGCTCGCCAAGCCCCTGACCTTCGGCGACCTAACGCTCGAGGACAACTACGGCGAGGACCTGACTAAGGGCGGCCCCGACAGCGAGACGCGCCTCATGGAGATGCTCGCCGCCCAGGCCGCCCATGCGGCGAGTGCCGCCTTCGATGACGAAGACGCCATCGCCGCCGATGAGCAGAGGTCCGAGGACGAGAAGCGGGATATTCTGCAGAAGACCTTCATCATGGCTGCGAGCAATGGCAACGTCGATTCGGTCAACAAGATCCTGAACGGGAAGGCAAAGCAATATGTTGCCATCAATGCGCCCGACGACGAGGGCACGCCCGCCCTCATCTACGCAAGCTGCTTTGTGAGTGTGGTTGCTCACGGGGGTCATGAACGTCCCTCCCGCTAATCCCAAGCGCAGGGCCACGAGCCGGTTGTGAAAGCCCTGATTGCCGCCGGCGCCGACGTCAACAAGCAGGACCGCAACCAATGGAGCGCGCTGATGTGGGCCATGACGAACCGGCACAAGGGCATCGCGAAACTGCTGTTGGACAACGGCGCCTCGCCCGAGGCCAAAACGTCATCAGGGAGAACAGCTTTCGACTTCGTCGCACCCGACAGCGACATGTCGTTCTACCTCAGTGGGTACGGCATCGGGACGGCGGGGGCTAGCGACGACTTCTACAACCCCGGATTGAGCCAGGACAAGTTCGAAGAGGAGCTGGCCGAGAACGAAATGCGGCGGCGCATGATGATGGAGAGTGCGCGTGATCTGGAAGTCGATCTTGGGAATGTGGGCATGGATGACCAGCCTGAGGTTCGATCCCCTTTCGCCAACTCTGTCCTTCGTCTTTGACGGTGGATACTGACCCCGGCTCGCATTAGTCTCCAGAAGAACTCGAAGAAGAGCAGCAAGAATTTGACTGGTCGAGGTGTCTTCACGACCAGATGTTTGTGTTCCAGGAAAGCGAGCTCGAGCGCATCCTGGACATTGTCATTACCCACATGACCCCTCAGCGATCGCCCACCCAGAAGCCGGTACCCGCCAACGTGGTCTTCCTCGGCGCACGGTACGCGCACTATCATTCCAGCCCGGAGCTGCTGGCGAAGCTTCTGATCACCGCCATGGACAAGATCAACACCGTGGTGGAAAAGCACCAGTGGGACATGACCATCCTGGCCTTCTGGATGTCCAACGCGACGCTCTTACTACACTACCTGAAGAAGGATACTGGTCTTGTGGAGGCCACTGTCGAGTTTCAGGCGCAGCTTGCTGAGTTGATCAACGAAATCTTCATTCTGATAGTCCGGGATGCCGAAAGACGACTCGACAAGGTCCTAGATGCGGCCATGCTGGACCACGAGACAATACCCGGATTCGAAGACATCACCTTTCAAAACGAGTGGAAGATATTCAAACGCAAGAAGGAAGTCAAGGAGGAGCCCCTCGAGAAGCGGCTGCGGCCGCCGTCCCCGAAGCAGCGGGCGAAACCGTCCCCACGTAACGTCACGTCCCTCCTCTCGTCGACGCTATTCGTGCTCGACCTCTACGACGTGCATTCCGTCATCACTGCACAGATTGTCTCGCAGCTGATCTACTGGCTCGGCGCGGAGCTCTTCAACCGCATCATGTCGAACCGGAAGTATCTGGCCCGTACCAAGGCCATGCAAATTCGCATGAACATCTCGACGCTTGAAGACTGGGCGCGGCAGAACAACCGTCAGCCCGAGCACTACGAGAGGGGCGAGATGAAGTCCAGCGGTGAGACTACCGTCGATGCCGCCCGCCGTCACCTCGCGCCCGTCATCCAGCTGCTGCAGTGGCTGCAATGTTTCTCCTCCCTCGGCGCCGACGACCTTGAGGCGCTCGTCGGCACGCTGCAGCAGCTTCGCGCCCTCAGCCCGCAACAACTCATCCACGCCGCCACCCATTACCGTCCCGAGGTTGGCGAGAAGGGCCTCCCGAAAAGCGCAATGAAGTACCTCGTCGCGATACAGAAAGAAGCCGCCCTGCGGCGCGAGAGAAACCGCGCGGCGGCGGCGGCGGCGGCCGTCTCCTCGCCACCCGCCACTCCAGGGAAGCAGCAGCAACAACCCCCACCTCAACAATCAGAGTCACAACAACAACAACAACCACCATCATCAACATCAGAACCCAACGGTCACAGATCCTCCGCACCAGGCACCCCACCCAACAAACCCGACCAACAAACACAACAGCCGACAGACGATCTCGAGGATGAGGACGAGGCGCCGGCGAACTTGCTGCTCGACCCGGCGCTGATGCTGCCCTTCACGCTGCCCAGCGCCACCGACATGCTGGTGAGCTACGGCGCCGGGTTTGGGGGCGTCAACCGCGAGCGGGAGCGCAAGTACATTCCGAGCGTGCCGGCTGAGTTCCTGGAGCGCATTGAGGCTGGCGCCGCGGGGGGTGGGAACGGGAATGGTGGTGGGGGTGGTGGTGGTGGTGGTGGGAGGAGGGGGGTGTATGGCGGGAGGGATTGGGAGGCGGAGGAGGAGGAGGAAGGGAGGGGTTAGAGAAGGAAAGGGGGATGGATTTGAACGCTGAGAGGTGAGGGCCTGGCGGATGTTGGAAGTCAAAAGAGTGAAAGGGATTGGGATTGGATGTGTGAAGGGGCTGGAGGTGAGATACATCTACACGCATTTGCATCAGGCTTGCTTTCTGGTTTTGCAAGGAGCAACGATTGGGGCCAATGGCATACTGCGGAATAAGCGAGCGGCTACAAGCAAAGACTTGAACGGATGTTGTCCGCGGGAATGGTCGAGGTTTGGTTTCGACCGACATGTCAACAAGTATCGGCCACCTAGTCCCATCGCTTTTTGCAACCGCTGTCGTGATAACTTCCATATTTGTCTATGATTATGACGATATACTATTCCACCACTGCTGGCTTCTCGCCGCCCACTTGCCCTTCTTGTTGCATGTATCCATATCCCTTTGTCCCCCCAGGGTTTTTTCTTCTTGTTTCCTTGGTACTGCATGATCCGGTATAGTCACACAAGATCAGCAAACTTGCCTTTTGAGTGTGCTGCAACACCTAACCACGCCTCAGAGGGCCCGGGGGGTTGCCGATCTTCCTCCCGTGCCGGCGTCGTTTGCTACGACGACGACGACAGGCATATTGAGCATCCGAACACACCAGCTGAGGGGAAGAAACACCAGCGACGGGTGCATGCTACAACTGATCTTGGTAAATCTGCACTTCTCCGTCGGAGTTGGAGGCCCAAAACAGAGGCAAGATCGTGGCTCAGGCTATCAGCGTAGAAGCACTCTGCACGTCTGTGTCATTGCAGAAAAGGTGCCTGAGCACTACAGAGTCCGTACTCTATCGGCACGCCAGATCGACCGGTGCAAGCAAAAGCACAGAAGTGAGATTACGGCGCCGGACGCAAACGCAGGAGCCGTTCTTTGGTTGGGAGAGGGAGGCCACAGCAGAGAAGATGAGCATCATCTCAAATTAGTACAGAGTAGCGCATGCATTATCCCGCTGCCGCCAACAAACAAACAAAGCTGCCAGCCAGCCAGGTGATGGAAATCAACCGGTGTGAGTGGTTGTTCTTTTTTTTTTCCGATTGTCTGGTCCCTTGCAGCGTGCATCAGCCACGCACGGGAAGGGCGGCGGCCAGCTTGGCCCAACTCACTGACTGTCAGGTACACAGTACACGATCGTTACGTGGTCGATGGAAAATTGCATGGGTAGGTAGCATTGGATGAACTGCTGCTCAATTTGAGTGGTCGTTGAGAGCAGTTCTCGAACAGTGAGGTGGCCAGTCAGCGTGTCCCTGGTGTTCTATGAATGTTTGTCACAGTCCAGCTTATCGAGCTGTCAATTGGAGGTGCCAGATGGCCGCCACGGGTTGGACGCGCCGCGAGCGGGCCGCGGATGGCGTCCTTCTCTGATAGGTAGCTGGTTGTGCCACATCGAAGTATTGGGTCGTGGCGTGAGGGATTGGGCCGAGGCGTTTGCTTGTGTTGGCTTTGTGAGTCGGACAGCGCGGCATGCGAGACACATCCAAAAGTGGCTTGCAGCAGCTGGTTGGGCGCTCTGAGGCCCAATTCAGGGGTAAGTGCGACGTGGTTGGTGATTGGAAATCTCTGATTTCTCGACGTGATGATGCATGCTTGTGAGACGTGAATCATCAATGGGCGGTATTTGTTCTGCTTTGAAGTGGCCGAGACGACGTGAGGACACGAGGACGCGAGGACACGCCAGCTAGTGGATTGTGACTCGTCTAAAGTATCAAGCATCACAGGAGGCCGGGGACTGCTTCGAGACTGCTGAGCTCGGATCACCCGATTTGGCAGCACGGAGGCAGAAGCAAGAGAGGGCCGCCCGCCCTGCCCGCCAGCCATACAGACGCAGTACCAGATCTGTGGCCTGCGTGGAAAGCTGGCGGGCGGGAAGGTGGTGGAGGGCGAGGAGGGATGAGCTGGCTAAATTGCTGCCACGTCAAACGGTCCAATCACTCTGTCGAACCAGCGCGTCGGACCCTGTGTTTCCGCTGGGGAAGGTCATGCGCAGACACAACTCGCCATCATCTCCCCAGTCTGTCATCAATGTTCTAGTACCTACATAGCAGTGCTGACCCTTCAGTGCGGGCTCGCGGGGTAAGAGTACCGGTATGGTTTCCGGATCGGCTACGCGGGGATGAATCAAGGCGAGAATTCGAAGAGTGGGCGAGACTGGCGTTAGATCGCCCCCCACAAACGACCGGCATGTGAGCCATGGACGCCATGGAAGCAGCGGGGAAGGCAAATGCGGGGCGATGGTGTGCAGTGCCGGAGGAGCTTGGGATTCACTGCAATTAGTTAGCGCTCAGATCCGTCGAGCCCGAAAGAACTGAAGATCTGTTTTCTGCACTTTCCTTTCCGGAGATGACAATGAAAATGAAGGGCAACGAAGCACTTGCAGTGGTTGTTGAAGAAGAAAGTATTGCGAAAAAAAAAAACCCCCCCCCCCAATTCTTCTCGCTCCGCAGGATTCAGGAGGTGCGCCCGACTAACGCCACCTACTTTGTGTCCCAGGTCGATTGTATGTTGTGTAAGTGCTAAGGACGTGCGACACACGGGTGTCCTTGGCGTCGGAAACACGCACCGTGCAAGTCACACAGCGATCGAGCAACTCGTGCGGATCTTCTCAGGAAATGGAAACGTGCTTTTCTAATCAGGATTCTGTGCATTCTTTGTTCTGGGAGCGGCCCGAAGCACACAGACTCAGACGCCGATCTGATGGGGAACTCGTAGGTGACATGGCCCGATATCCCGCCTGCCCGCCCAGTAGCTGGCTCGGTGGAGCTTCGAGGGAAAGGGAAGCAACCCACGCTTAAGAAAAAAAAACGCTACTGCCGGTAAGTCGGAGAGGCAACCCTCCAAAGTACAACCCTAAAGACAGCTCCAGAGTATTCGATGTCGAGTCACGCAGTGTTTAATTGCGTGCGGCCTGCTGGCTCCCGTGCTGTCGCAGTCCCCACGCAAAGCTGAGTGCCAGTGGTTCTGAATGGACTGGGCGGTGGGTGCAGCAAACGCCGTGTGCAGGTGGCAGCCTGTGGATGGCTGGCTGCCCAGAAGCCCGTGAACACGTTCACTGAGCTCACCGCACCGCCAGCAATGGGACGTGATGAGAAGCAAAGCAAAGCAAAGCAAGGCCAGCCAGCCAGCCAGGGATTGGGCTCACAGCACGAAACATCATTGGGCAAAAGCAAGTCCAAGTGCCGGGCGAGTCAACCAAAGCTCGGGGGGACGGGAGGAGAGAAAAATAATTAAGAGCCCGTCTCTCTCCACACTTCGGCCTCCTCCTCCCGCCTCTATTTCCGGCACTAGACGTACTGCATACTCAGTACTCCGTGCATCCCATCAACCCAGTTGTGGGTGCATTCTTCTCTCTCTCCGCAGCTCTGTCAAGTCTGACGGCCAACCAGCCGTTGCTGGTCCCCCCTCTCCCCAACCTGGAATTCTCTCGGCCCCGCATTGAAACGAGCTTGGTCCTCCGCGTGCCGAGTTGGGACGAAAACGCACTTGGTGCATAACGGCTCTCCCGTCGAGTGTGTCTGGAGCTGCCTAGCCGTCCTTGTGGCTCCCGGTCCGGGTTAATAGAGCCATCGTCCCCTCTCGTCTCGGTTCCAGCTTGCTGGAGAAGGCTCTCCTCCTATTTTCAGTGCTTGGTTCTCGCTGGAAAGAAACACAAGGCTGCTGCTGCAGTGCTGCAAGGGATAGAACCCAACCACAAGCCGCTGTGCCGCGGTCGCTTCGACGCTTCGGGAAGGAGCTGCAAGTCACAGCAATGGCACCTCAGAAATTTGCGAGCGTGCGCCACAAGACGAGGCCGCCCGCTGCCCGTCTGGCCCCCTTTCGTGACGACACCGGTCTCGTCGCTCTGCGCTACGAGCAGACCAAGCAGGCCGAGCCTCCAATTCCACTGCCTCCACCTCGAAACCCGCGCCGGCTGACACGCGCACCGTCGACCTTCACGACATCGACATCGTCGTCCACCGTGCCAGCATCACCCACATCGCCAGCCCTGCCGGCATCTCCCGTCATCATCAGCCCTCCGTTAGCCCCGCCGCCGGCAGAAGAGCACCCTCTGTTTCGCAGCCAGAGGTCCTCGCCGCGCTCGCAGGCCGACGAGTGGAAGCGAGACTCGGGCGCCCCAACCGCATCCTCTATCACGCTCAGGGAAGAGGGCGGCGCAGACTCCATCTACCAGAAGCTCCTGGACGACATTGCCGACACGCCGTCGGTATATTCGGCCGACGAGAACGAGTTACACGACCGCTCGCTAGCCCCGTCGCCGCTGAGGGTGTGGATTCCACCGCGCCCCAAGACGCCCGACGCCGACAAGGCTGGCAGCTCGCCGACCGTCCAGCAGTCGCAGTCGCAGCTACAGTCACCGTTGCCGCTGCCGTCATCGCCGTCACCCTCGCCGCCGCCCTCGCTCTCGCCCTCGCGGCACGCGTCTCTCACCAAGAGATTTGGCAAAGGTCTCGGCTTTGCGCCCGACGGGTCGAAACGGCTGCGAAAGAAGAAGATGCTTGGCACCGACAGGGCTGCATCGCAGCAAGGGCCACCTCCCGAAACGGACTCGCCAAAAGCGCCCAAATCGCCCAAATCGCCCAGCCTGGCCCCACAACCAGTGCCAGGGCCGGGGCCTGCTGACTCTCGCGACAAGGCTAATAACGTCAATCACAGCAGCAGCGACAGGGTACAACCCGAGCGCCCCTTGTCCCCTGCGACAGCAGCTGCCACCTCCTTTGCGCCGATCACCACCCCTATTCCCGAGGACAGTCTATGGGACGACTTCGGCAGCGTCTCCTTCTCCAAGAGGGGGAGCATCATGTTCGGCGGCAAGAGCAATCCCTTCAGGTCGCTGATGATGATGTCTTCTTCTCCTTCTCCTCTTGCTGCCGCCGACGCCACCGCGGGCGCATCGCCCTCGCACCCCACACCCGACGACCATGACAAGCAGCAGCACGCGACCGCGTCGCAATCGCAGACACACCCGACCGACGAACCAGTCACCGCCAGTGCACACACCGCAGGGGGGGAGGAGCAGCCCCTGGCTGCTGCCATCCAGGCGGACGCACCGCCCGTCCCCAGCATTCGCGTCTCGTCCATGGACGTAGAGAGGGAATCACAAAAGGTGAGATCGCTCTATGAATCCGGCGACGACCTGAATTGGGAAGATGGGGGGCGCGTCTCGTATGTCGAACGCCTGGAGCCCACAGTGGAGGTCCCATCCGAAGAGGAAGAGAACGTCGTGTACGATTTTCCTAGCCAGTTTTCTTTCAGATGTGCCTGTAGCGCTCCGCCATGCTGACACTCTTTGTGCGTTTCTCTCGCTCGCAGTTCGTCTCGTCTCTTCGATCCTCCTTCAGCTTCCGGTCCAACTCAAAACGACCACAACCACCCCGGCGCTATTCCCACTACGCTTCCCACTACCCTTACTCCGCGCCCGGCCAGTTCTTTATCCCCGTTACGAGATAGCCAGGTCCGGCGGGACTACGAGCCGGCCGGCGGGATTGAGGACTGGGAGGATCTCGAGGGCGTCGACGTCGACCGCTACGGCTTCATCACTCCGAATCGGCCCGCGTCGCGCGCCGAGACGGCGGACCCCAAGTCGTCGCAGTTCGCGTCCAGGCGAAGAAATGTCCTGACCAAGCGCCCGTCCACGTCCTACTCGTCGTCGCTGCCAGGCGGCTTCATCCGCCCGCCCAGCCGAAAGGTTTCGGCGCGGTCACTTAACACGTACACGTCGGAACTGTCGACCGCCTCGCGCCGGTCCGCGCGGTCGTCCATCCGCTCGGCCGCCAACCGCCTGCCGCACAACCGCGACCGCCGCTGGATGGACGAGGCCGGCGAGATGTTGTCGCTGCAGGCCGGCCTGACGGGCATTACCGACGACGACAAAATGGGTAAGCTCGCCGAGGCCCAGAAGCGCAAGGAGGCCGAGCGGTCCGAAAAGTGGAGGAAGATGGCCACCGCCGCCAAGGGCGGCAAAACAGCAGCGGCGGCGGCGGCGGCGGCGCAGACACTAGACCACATCCAGGGCCAGGGGATGGACTACGAGTTCGATACCAAGAGCAGCAAGCTGATCGAGCGCACCTGGAAGGGCATTCCGGACTGCTGGCGCTCGGCGGCGTGGTACTCGTTCCTGGCGACGAGCGCGCGGCAGGGGGGCGGCGCCGAGGCCGAGACGGAGACGGACGACTACCTGATTGGCGAGTTCCGGCGCCTGCAGGCCGTCGCGTCGCCCGACGACGTGCAGATTGACCTGGACGTGCCGCGCACCGTCAGCGGCCACATCATGTTCCGCCGGCGCTACCGCGGCGGGCAGCGCCTGCTCTTCCGCGTGCTGCACGCTATCGCCCTGTACTTTCCCGGCACCGGCTACGTCCAGGGCATGGCTTCGTTGGCCGCCACGCTGCTGTGCTACTTTGACGAGGAGCGCGCGTTTGTCATGCTCGTGCGCCTGTGGCGGTATCGTGGTCTGGAGCGATTGTATCAGCCCGGGTTTGCGGGGCTGATGGCCACGCTGGAGGACTTTGAGAAGAGGTGGCTGGCTGGCGCTGGGAAGGATGTCGCCGCCAAGCTTGTATGTCCTCTCTGTCACATCCCTCAACCCTCCACCCCACATCAGATTCATTTCTAACATATCTGTATTTGATAGACCGAGCTCTGCATTGACGCCACCGCCTACGGCACCCGCTGGTACCTGACCCTGTTCAACCTGTCCATCCCCTTCCCCGCCCAGCTGCGCGTGTGGGACGTCTTCATGCTGCTCGGCGACTGCCCACCCGAGCCTACCATGACCACCTCCAGCAGCAGCGCTGCGCCAAGCCCACCCGCCGCTGCGCCTGCCGCCGACGACAAGCAACCGCCCCAGAAAGGCCTGGACGTGCTCCACGCCACGTCGGCCGCGCTGATCCACGCGTTGCGCGACGTGCTGCTCGACTCGGACTTTGAGAACGCCATGAAGGCGCTGACGGCGTGGATCCCGGTTCGGGACGAGGATCTGCTGATGAAGGTAGCCCGGGCCGAGTGGCGGCGGCATCAGGGGAGGGTTGGAGGAGGCAGCGGCGTCGGCGTCGGGGTTAGGATCTGGGAGTGGGAGAAAGAGGGAGGCAGGGATAAGCACAAGGAAAGGGAGGGAGAGAGGAAGGAGGGCAGGAAAGAGGAGGAAAAGGAGAGGGAGAAGAGAAAGGGCGAGGAGAAAAGAGAGAGGAAAGCGAGGGAGAAGGAGGAGAAGGAGAGGAAGGATGGAAAGGAGGCCGGGGGTAGGAAAGAGAAGAAGGAATCTGCTGGGTTGGAAAGGTTGTGGAGGAGGGACAAGGAGAAGGACAAGCAGCAGCAGCCACAGGGAAAAGAAGCGGAGATGGAAAGAGCCGAACCCAAGGAGGGGGACGGCAACAGCAACATGACGAGGGCGTAGGCGCCACTCATCGACGCCGTTTTCCGCTTGCTGATGGAGGCATCGGGTGGCTGGCGGACTGGCTGATTGACCGACCGGCACAACTCGGACCTCGACTACACTCGTTTTGTTTACTCTCTGTTTTCATTTGTTGCTCCCATCCTGGCTTCACGGAGATGGGGCCCTGGCGGCGAGGCGTAGCCTTGGTTCACTTTGGTTTCTGTTTTTTTCACTTGGGCAGACAGAGAGTTCGATACCCCTTTCTTGTCTTATGTTTTCCCGTTGGGCTCAAACGCCATTCAATATGTCTGTTGACGTCCTGGCTTGAGGGGTCTTGCTTTCAACCTCAATGCACAATAAGATTCATTATGGCGGTGTTGGAATGTAGGGGTTCTCGTATAGACTTAGTTCGTATTGTTTGTTGTGTTTAATATCACACCAAGACAGTATGTGTCTTCAGGTTCTGCTACTTTGCTCCAGGGACTGGCAGAGGATGAAATGAAGCACCACCGTGGAAGGTCTCAAACTGAACGACGGGCTTACACCCCTTCCCCCCGCCCCCCCAGGACTTTCTTAATAGCTGCTTATCACTTCTCGGCTTGATCTCTCTCCTAGCTCCCCGTATCGGCCAGACCTACCTACCGGTTGTGCTCTACATAAGGACCATGCTGCCGACTTCTCACGCCCGACCCAATGCAGCTATTGTTCCTGCCTGGCGTGGTGTCGTGAAAGACCATGTGATGATGAAGTGTCGGTGAACAAAAAGGCCGACCGTGACCCCAGTCCGTCAAGCAACCCACATCGCTCCAGCCACTCCTCCGAGGCTTCTGTCTGGTTTGTCGGGCAATTCTAGTGTCTCGGCGTTGCTGTCATCCGCCTGTGCCGAGCTCAAGCTGCTCGCCCGCCGTCTGCTCGCTGGTGTGGTCAGCGTCGCTATCGCTACCGCCTTCTTCGGTGACGGGGTCGGCAGGCTGCCCGGGTTCATCATCCGGCTTGTTCTGGGCGTCATCGCCACCACGAGCAGGTAACTGCCCGGCTGGGAATATCTCCGAGTACACCGGGAAACGGCCGCCGAAGCGCTCCATCTGTCTCAGGTGCGACTCGATCCTCCCGTGCAGGTAGTCAACGGCGTCCGCCGGGATACGGATATCCTGCAGGCTGTTCCCCTTGAAGCTGCGAACCTCGCATCGCGCGTGTGTAGGGTTGTCGTAGTCGGCAACGATATGCACACGGCGGGCGCCCTTCGTGGTGGTAAGCAGGACAAGCTTGGTGGGGTCGAGACGTTGGCGTTTGGCCAGCTTCTCGAGCAGCTGGAGCGAGGACTTGCCCCGCTGCTCAAAGCGCGATCTGCGGCAGCGGATCAGGAAGCGCAGTGGCCCGGACAGAGGGCCATTTGCTCCGCTGTCCCTTTGAGGTTGCATCCTTCTCAGTTGTTTCGGCTGCGGCTTATGAGACCCGATTGCCGGTGATTGATGAGCTCTAACAGGGTAGAGTCGGGCAGCCAAGCTTCGAACCAGGAAGGTGGGAGCTGGCAAGAAGGGAGGGGGTTTGGCTTTAAAGTTTTTCTACTCTCACAGGTCGGTCACAGTACTGCGTACACAGTATTAGTACACGACAGTTAATACAAGCTCGAGACAGGCTGCCCATACAAGCCCGAGACAACAACGCTGCATGACTCAGCAGCGGCGCAGAGCTGTGCAGAGCTGCCTGCTGCAACATTTTGTGATTGGACGAGGCAGCATTCAACTTGCAGTTGATTTCTGAGATCAAGCTCCCGCAGCTGTGTACGGACATTTTTCGAACCACACACAACGGAAAACCATCCAGGGTTCTGTACACAATCTCGCCGCACCTTCCATGCTACCTCTCTGGGTAAGGTACCTTATCTAGTAGGCGCCCTCCCCCCTCCCCGTCCCCCTCCGACTCGGCCGACGTCTCGGACGCGCTCTCATCGCTGCTGGTCGGCGGCGTTGGGGATTTATGCTCCTCGCATGGCGTACCCGCATCCATGTCGAACCTCTCATCGTACGTGATGGCGTTACCCCTGCACTGTCCGTCGCAGCCGTTGCTTGGCTGGCGACCTGGGTGATCGCACCCGCAGGTGAAGCGGATCGTGAAGGTGACACACATGGCGATTCTGGTTTCTGTGAGAAGACCCCGGTCAGAACAGCCGAGGTCGCTTACAGTCAGGGCTGTGTGGAGGAGGGAAAGAGGGGGGGGGGGCGTGTGAGGAGGGAGGTTCAACCTCAGCTGGAAATCATGCCTGGTGCTCTTGTTCTTCTGAATTTGCTGTGATGAGGTTTCACACTGCAGGATGGCAGACTTTGTCTGCTTGGCTCCACCTCCCGCCATGACGGCGGCCGTTCGTGCATCATTTATTTATCTTTGAACGTCAGAACAACAGGCCCCCAGCCACGGACGCGACGCGCTGCTGTCCACTTTCTGCGCACACAGACACCACCAGAGCCGGGCAACGCGCGTGTCCCGCGCGTCCAGGCAGCCAACACATCACAACCAACCAGCGAGCACGGCAGCACACCACCTAGGAGTCGGTGGCCGCACAGCAGAGCGCAGTTTGACGTCTGACTCACAAACACATAGCAAGCAGGTGTTGGCGCGAGGCATGTCCTTTGAGGAGTTCACGCATCTCTGTGCACGTTGTGTGCACCAATGTGCTGGAAACTCCTGAGACTCATCACAACCAGCAGATGCCGAAGCCAGTTCAGCCTCACCGTGTGCCACGTAGCTGCCGTCTCTGTCCAGTCTTTGCCCAGTCCCTGGGCGTTGAAGCAATGGCACCGCCTGAACTGGGCTGCAGACCCTGACCGAGGTCCTCCACGACACATAGGTTCTCGCCACCGTGAACGGGCTGTTCAAGCGACCATACATACCTTCATGCGGAAGTTCCAACCGCTCCCTTTCCTGCTTCCCCTCCCCAGCCTCTTTGGGTCGAGACAAGCAGGGATGACGCATGACGAGGAATTAGATGGGAGGTTCACCCGGCCACAACGAGGGGCCCCGGTGCTGCGCCCGTCTGGAAGCATCCACAGGATGGATCGAAAGCATGTCTGCCATATCCAGCTGTGACCGTGGCTTTTGCAGTCCAGGGTCCAGGCATTGAGATTCCGTGGAGAGTAGGTCAGGCATGGAGCGGTTGCCGGGAAGCTCGCCGAATGGATGCCTTCTCGGCCGCACGCCAACCTGATGTGCCGCCACGCATTCAAAGCCTCGAGGAAGACGATGGGGCCGTTGGCCGAACCAGGGAGGTCGCATCGACAGGTGGCAGCTTCGCCCGCCGCAAGACCAGGGGCTTGGGATGCTTGCCCTTCCGTTCCCTGTGTACACTCATGTGCATGGGGTGTGGCTCGCTCGCCACTCTCCAGTCCCCCCCTTGGCTTCTACCTTCTCTGATGTGCAACTGAACAAAGGCGTGTTCAGTCCGAGCTTCAAGTTGCCTGCTCGGCTGCCATGTCGCACATCCCGTGTCTCGACGATCAGCACTTTGTTGTGTGTTGCCTGTCAAAACCTCCGCTGTGATGGTGACGCTTGGGGGACGGGGGGGAGGGGGTGCCTCGTCAGAAACGGCCTCGTCGGCGCTCAGATTCAGCCTACTAAAGGCAGACCCCGGGTAGGCCATATCCAAGGCTTTAATGCCTCAGGACCGAACAGAGTCTTTGCCCGAGCTTGGTACACTGGCTGTGTCGGCAACAAAGGTTGCGGGTCCTGTGGCTTTATCCGCGCCGGTCTGCAAGCGAATGTCCGGGCTTTCAAGAGACAAAGGGAGCTGCCCGTCCGGGAGGCCGTTCCTCGAACAAGTGCGAAGGCTCAAACCTTTGGCCCAGACAGTGCGCGGGAAACTCACTAACAAAGATGTCGATCGTCATACAAGACTCAATAACGGTCTGCAGGGCGGTCGCTGTCCGCCATCTGTGGGTATGCGCAGCGCACTTTGCGTCGTTCAAGGCTCCGAAGACCAAAGCGGGCGGGAGAGGGCGGGCGAAAGGGTCGGCCAGCCGTATCAGCACGCCGGTCCCAGCATCAGCGCCGCGTGGATACCCAACTGCCGCCAGAGCTTTCTCGGCCGCCGCCACGGCGCAACGCGTTCGCCCCCCGGTCCTTATTCTACCCATCCGCCGCGGCCCGGTCACCCTTCACTCCGCAGGTCTGGCCGTATTGCCCGCCGAGTATTCGGCGGCCGGAAACCGCCCTCCGTGGCTCGTACAGGTTAAGCTAGTGAACACTAGCCAGCCATACTCAGAGGGATCCCCTCGAGTTGTTCTTCTGAGGAGCGTCTTTTCGTGCGAGTCCAGTGGGCTGCCGGCGCTGTCGGGACTCGCGAAGCGCGTGGTTGGCGTGGAAGGAAGCCCGTACCTCTCCGAACTGCGAAAGGACTACCTCCAGCGTGGCTTTCCTGTTGTCTGAAACCAAGATGCAGATTCCTGCCCGGCGCCCAAACGCGCCGCGAGCTTCACCGGACTCTGCAGCGCCCTGTTGTTCGTGGGTCGTCTCGGCCGATATATGGCGAGTTTTGTCTGTCCGCGTTCGACATTTTCAACGAACGCTGGCTTCGGCCAGATACAGCTCCGACAATGATAGTCGAAGTGTCCTGGCGGGCGCGCTGCTAAATTTGTTTAGAGAGGTGAGAAGCGGCATGATACAGGGTTGCGGGGGCATCGTTCTGGTATTGCAACCCAGGTCTTCACTCTGCGACATCTGGAAAATGAACTATTGCAGAGCAGTGATGCTGCGTGAGTATTCCAGTGCTGAGTGGGCAACCTCCAACAGCCAGAGCCGGAAAGACATGTGCAGTTGGCTGTCAGATATACCCCCGACTACGCGACGGATTGGTGTCTCGACGTTGAAAGGAGATTGAAGCCGATGACGTTGGTGCAGGTGATTACGATGAGGCAATGAAAAGGACAAGCACGAAGCGTAGTTGGAAAGCAACCAAGACAATGAGGGCATCGATTGAAATGCTAGCCCCTTCCATGATAGAATGAGCAGGCCATACCAGATCCTAATTGGCAGCGGCGTCATCGTCTCAAGCAGTGGGCGCGAGTCTCGCGGTGCCTGCGATCTCTGCACCCACCAAAGGCTCGACCGACACGCTTGGTGTCTCAGGCTTGACTTGAACGAGAACGCAGGCAAATACTGCTATCGCGTGGGCGCCTTCGACACGCCTCCAAATGAAGGAGAGACGAACACGCTGCTTCAAGAGTATCGCAGAGCGCATGATCATCATCAAGCGATGTCCCTCAGGAAAAGGGCGGAAAGGTCCAGTCCAACTATGGCGGCGGAGCTGAGATAGGTGCTTATTCCCTCTAAGATGAACAGGGCGTTGGCGGAGGAAGGGCGAGGAGACGAGCCGCAAGCTGATTGTGGCGGTCATCCGGAGCACAATGATGCAGGAAGCCTCTCTGTTGAAGACACCAACCCCAGTTTGAGTTACCGAGTCTATTAGGCCAGGAGAACTCACAAAGGTGACAATCCCGCGAATGTGCTGCTCAGGGGGGGTTGTGGTTTGAACGTCCTCGCTGCCTGCAGCTCCAATTTCCAATGACGCCTGTCACAGACCACAAACTCGTCACATTCCGCCCGCCCCTCCCCCCCCCAACCCAAGTTCATTGCGTCACGCACCCGCGCAAAGATCTGCTCACCGCCCCCGGCACTCGCTTCAACGTGGACGACAATCCCGATTCGTGAGCAATAGCGCATTGGGTGAGCGGGTGCGCGCTCGAGGTGCTGATGGAGCAAAGACGAGGGGGAGGAAGCGCTCGGGACTTTGCCGCAGAATCGCCGTACACAACGTTCACCCCTAACCATTCAATCTAGGCTTCCTCTTTCTGGCAGCCACTGTTGGCTGACTGCACCGTCCTCTTCCAGAAATGGAACGGAAAACCACATACCCGGCCGGCAAGAAGCCCACTGCCGCCCCCAACACCCGCCCCATCATGGGAACACAAGTGCCGGCAGCAAGCCAGGAGCTAGCAAAGCGGCAAGAGATGAGGGAGGACATAGCGAAGGGTACGGTGAAGACGAACAATGAGAAAAGGGGCGTGGAAATAGCCGCGAGCGCACGCGCACAGGCGCCAGAAGGCCCAATCTCTGAGAGGCACGAAGGGGCGCGCGGGACTGGCGTCTATCATGGACTGATTGGGCTAACTCCCCATTCAGCCGCCGTTCGCCGCCACCGGATCCGCAGGACACGGGATGCGGTGGTACAAGGCTCGTTATTATAGGAGCGGTGAGAGACGGGAGAAGGAGTGGGCGACGGCCGTCCGTCCAACCGGTGTAGGTACCCGAAGGCTCTCCGAAAATGTATGAGAACAGGGTTTACTTCCCTGCTCAGCCTGGGCGTCTTGAATCATCCCGTGATACTCGGCAAGGAGGCTAGGAAAAACAGAGTGAATAGGTCTCACTGAGGAACCGGCACTGAAGGATACCGAGCATGACATGGCGGCGCGCGAAGTTGGGCAAGCCAAAGCGCAGCAATGCACTGCCGTGCCCCATAGCGGCTCATTCCCCAGCTCTCGTCCCGCGAAGTGGATTTAAAAGCAGCTCAATATCGAGCTGGTACGCCCAGCTGCGCGTCATCTGTCCCCACATCTCGGTGCCGACTTTTGACAACGGAAATCGACTGTGCCGTCAACAACTGGAAGGCAAGGAGAAAGAATGAACACTTGTCCAGGGCCAACAGGCTTGCCTTCCAGAAGCACCAGACGTTGCGCAACTGTGGCGGGCACACCTGTGTCCGCCCGAGTCGGAACGCTAGTTCCCCCCTGAAGCTCCCAAAGGGACTCGTGGAGCGCAATCTTGGAAGATATCGAAGGATGTACGACAGCATTCTGCCCGAAACCTGCGCCGCCCAACAGAATGGCGGCCCCATGGCCCGCTGGTTAATAACCCGACGTCGTACCCTGCGGGGCTCGCTTGAGCTCGCAGCGCACCACAACCGAAGGGATTGATGAGGTTGATCCCTTGGGTCGAGCAACACGATGGATATAACAGTATTTCGTAGTTGGTTGGCTGAAGTAATCCTCTGCTCCATCTGTGCAAGGGCGGCAACGCGCAGGTAGAGCTGCAGCCCGCCGTGTTCCAGAAGAGCGCTGATCCGTTAGGAACCTGCCGGATGGGTCCTTGGTCGTACATGTAAATAAACAGCTACTGCGTGTCCTGAATCAATCGATCGTTCGTTCGGTCGGTCAAAGCTTTGTCAGGCCGAGAGGTCAAGTCCAGAGCGGCCCGCCCTCTCCGAGTTCCCTGCGCCGTGCCGAGACACAAACCAGCTCCCCCCTCCCCGAGGCTGGCAACCAACTGGGGTAGAGATTCGGAACCGAGAGGACGAGCGGCTGAGCCGAGCAGTGTTGTGCATATAACCACCACACAGCACCGCCAGGGCACACACCCCCCACCCCCCCGATTCGGCCGGTGACTTCCGCCGCAGGCGAATCTCCAAGGACGCGGAAGCGGTGCGGCGGGACGGCATTGACAAGGAGGATTGAGAAGCGAAGAGTGTTGCTTCCTGGGACATGCGAAGGTGGTTCTGTCCCGCAGCAACCGGCAGGGTCAAGGGTTTGAACGGAGGAAAGTTCCCAGGTCCCGTGCCGCGTCATCCCGTCCCCCGACCCCAGGAAAGCACGGTCCTGTGATTTTCTTGCACCCCCGCCGCCGCCGAAACGAGCTGAGAGGCCTGCTGTCCGGAGCGGTGAAACCCACGTGGTGTGATCGATTCCCGTCCCAGCCGCGAGGCCGCGTCCCGGCTGGCCCAGATCTGGCCATGTCGTTGCTGTGCTTCGTGCTCAGCTCGTCCACCCACAGGCCAAACGCTAAATGAACCACTTAGCTGCTACACAGCGCATGTCGTACATACACACATCTTCTGAAGTGATGGTGCGCAGCGGGCATCACCGGTAGGTAGCTCAAGCGGCGTCATTGGTTCGCGCAGGGTGTCACCGTTGAACCGCAGCAGCCAGCCGCAGGCTCGCATATCGAGCCAATCCGAGCGGAGTGGTAACATGGACTGCCCGATCTGGCGGTCTCTCCTGATTGTGTCATTGTTGCAGGCTCTCAAACACCTCGGCTGATGCGGGTGGCCGGTACCCTTCCATCCATCGTTCAGCGCTGACAGTGCAGATGCAGCGTCGCATTGGCGAGATTTTGCCGCAGGCGGCCGGCGGGAGGCGGCTGGACTTTGACCTTTCCGCAGCGCCGTAAATCGTGCCATCTGAACCCCGGAGAGTAGCCTTCCCGCCTGTTCTCTTGTGTGCGGGTGTCCCACAGGCCCAGCTGCGCCCTGGCTTGATTGTACGGCATATTGTAGCAGTAGTGCTGGAAAGTTATGGAACGCGAAGGTCCTGAAAAGTCCTGTTGAGACGTAGGTGGGGAATCTCCGGCTTGCCGACTGCTGCGGGCTTTGGTAACCCGAAAGACACCAATTACCTCCCACGGTATCCGTACTTGGGTAGGTAGGTAAGGCAATAAACTTTGGCAGGCCGCGTGGTGTGACAGTATCGCTGAGAAGGGACACTACTCTGTAGTGTTCTGAGGACTGAGAGGGCCAACGGGGGTTGTGTGAGGTTCTGAAGCGAAGACGTCGTAGCCGAGCCGCGCAAAGACCCTTCCTTTCCCGTAGCTCAGGCATCTGAACCTGAGCTTGTTATCGACTGTGAGTAGCAGAGTCGCGTTCCGGCAATGAAGACAGCAAAGTCAAGAAAGCCTAGATTGGTGCCTTTTGTGAGATCCGAGACGCGAGTACCACAGTAGCGTACGCAGTACTTTGTATTCCGTACACAGTCTTCAATGGCCCGGGCGAGCATTGCCGAGCAGACCGCCTACCGGCGCTTGCCCGCGCAAGAAAAGAGCGAGACAATGGCTTGAGCGCGGCAACCGCAAGCGCTGGCGAGGAGGGAGGGCCCGAGGGGGGTGGGAGGAGGGCGGAGAATGGAACTTCCAAGTTGGTCTGGTGTCTGGTGGGGCGAAGGGCGGGCGGGCAGGCGCAACTCACACCACCTGCCCTCGAGCCACCCCACCCCCCCCCCCCCCCGGCACACACAGAGGCACACCCCTACCCCGCTTTACGCCCCCCTGCCCTCGTCCCGATGGCGCCAAACCGCATCTGGTGCTGATACCCCCCTGGTCTGTGTGCCAGGTGCCCGGTCCCGGCTTGGGGAGCAGGGATTCCATCTGCGCAGCCCTATATTAAGTAACGACATGTCTCTTCCGAGGGGGCAGATGCGCTGCTTCAGGGAGCTGCACAACAACGCGACCAATCCCGACACCGCCTGCACAGCGGGCACGGCTTCCTCCCGGGCGTTCTGCCTCGGCTGGCATTAGATAGACAGAGAGTGAAAAAAAAAAGACCGACTGTGACGTGAGGAGCTTTCTCCAAGCCTGCCCCCCTTTTGGTCCTTTCCCGCCCGTGCAGGACGAGGCTGCGACGCGAGCAGCGAATGAGAAATTGCCCGATATCCGTTTTGAGAAGCCTTGGTCGGGTCGAGTGGGGCGTGTTTCGTGCTGAACGGCTGTTTGGGCATTGCCTGATCGGACCCGGCATTCAGCTTGTCGAAGTGGCTTGCCCCTGTCCTGTTTGCTTCAATGCATCTACACGTAACCGTTAAGTGTGCATTGGAAACTACTGTAATGTACACTACGATGGTCAGAAACCAAATACCAAGCATCGCAGAGACAGACATGTACACAGGGTCGACAGACTCAGTACGCAAGAAAAAACGGAGCCCCTCCCCTTGGCTCTGGCGCTATGGCATACTCAGTACTGCGTATGTCCATCAATTACCCTTCCGGGAAACGGATCGATCTGCCCGTCAGACGCCGCGGCGGCTGACGAGCGCTTGTTGATGATCGTCCGCGCCAGCAGGGTGACCTGACATTCTTGACGTGCTAACGTGCGTTAGTCCTGTCCAGACCTGGCCCCCAGCCCAACACCCCCCCCCCCCCCCCCCCTGCGCGGTCAATGCCGTCCAGCTCCGTGGGTCGTGAAGAAAGAGGAAAGGCGCATGTTTTTGAGGAGGAGGGGTTCTCGCGGTTTTCATCGCCGGCTTTTCTATGTGACGGAGGAAGCAATCACACCGTCGTCGGTTTGGCTTCTGGGGTGTCAGAAGCGGGGACCGCGAATTGCAGGAGGCTGCTGTGTGGGGTCGAGGTGGAAAGAGTGCGTGGCCTACCCGAGACCAAGTCTGAGTCTGGAAAATCCCAAGGTCGGGAACAGCAGATGCGTGTACATCAAGATGAAAACTTTTGCTGATAAAGACGAGATGGCTTGCAAGGTTGCGCATGCGAGGGCGTAAGAATGCCAATAATGCAGAGTTGTTCACTCACTTAGCCTCAAGTGCAGGTGTGATTGTGATTCTTTTTCCATGCATTCCAGCGCCCTGGATCCGGCCCTTGTCGTCGAGTGCCAGTGGCGCTTTTCCTCATGCAGGCCATCGCTCCTTGCAACTTGCAAGTCACAGACAGTGTCCACAGCACAGTAAGAACGCAGTGAACCGCTAGATAACGTTAGCGGATTGTCTGGGAATGGAAGGCGCCGCCTCAACGCCCGTGCTTTTCACGGCCCACTCCTGGCCGTTCGGGAAGCCGAGCCTCAGTCGGGCCAGCCCAGACTGGCGGTTATCAGCCCCCCACCTGGCGAGCCCGATTCGAGTCACCGCGTGCGACGGCGCCTGCCCATTGTTCGCAACAAAACAGGAAGGAAAAGCAAAGCATCTGCGCGAGAAATCCTTTTCAACACACACTAATACTCATCCGTACTTGTAGCGCAGTGCGTCGATATGTACATTTATGTCTCACGCCAAGATATATATTTCGCAAGAGATGCACTCCCCAGTTGGCTCCGCTGGCCCCCACTTTTCGCCCACCACCCAGCCCCTTCCATCGCAAGCCTTTCTCTTGGGGACGTTGTCAGAAAAGAACGAGAACATACCTTGGTAGTACAAACAATGTGAAGAAGGGTGTTAATACACATAAACAATACAACAGCGAATCACAAAAACCTGTGTCGGTCGCGAGAATCGAATAGTGCCCAAAAACGAAAATGAAGTTGAAGCCGTCCCCGTCTCGAACAGAACCCCAACCAGGCTCGAGCCTGGCCGATTGTACATAGCAGGAGTTTGCGCAACTCTGGGGCAAATGTCACTCCTGGGCGCCGTGTGTGTGATGGAATCCCAGATCACACACCCGCGTTTGGCAATTCTTGCGCAGAGTGGGTGGTCGTCCGGCAACGATGTCCTTGTCTTGTTCCAGGAAGTTCATAGTGTTGCGGGTCTCCTAGCCATCGGTGGGGGAGGGGTGGGAGCGACGCGTCCGTCTCGTCGGAGACGCAGGTGGGCCACAAAACTGTTCCCTTTCCAGAAAACTGTTTTCGCCCCCTTGCTGAGGCGCGCCACCCCCCCCCCCCCCCGGCCCTTGTTCCCGCGCGCGCCCCGGGTCCATGCCCACAAACCCTGGCAACGGTGCGTGCGCGAGTCCGGCTCGTGGGAATTGCCGCAAGGGGAAAGGAGGGAACCGTACCCCCAAGCCGCACCGAGTTTGGCCAAGTTTGGTTCCGAGTCGGCCAGGCTGAAACACCGCTGAGATTAAGGTTCAATCGTGAACGTTATCTCCCGGTCGCGTGGCTGTCGGGTTCTGACCTCCACCTCCTCCACCGCGCAGTTTTTCCTCCGACGACCGCGGCGAGGTCCTTCGCTCGTTTTCGCCGAACTGCTGCTGTGGCAAGTGAGTGGGAGGATGATGATGATGGTGGTGGTGGTGATGATGGTGCCGTGGCGGTTCCGGCGCCCCGCCCACAAAGCGCGTTGTCACCTGCGGGGACTGCGGCGTGTCGGACAGCAGCGACGAGACCGGGTGTGCCCCGGTCCGGGCGGGCGGAAGCTGACCGGCCGGAGGAGGCACAAATGGCGGTACTTGTGGTTGCTGCTGCTGCTGCTGCTGCTGCTGCGGGTGCTGGCCCGAGGTGGAGGACGGCTCGCCGCTGTCGCGCGCCGAGCTCGCCCCTGATGTGTGCATCGGCGACATCTCCCTCCCTGGCCCTGCGCTAGCCCCACGTCCCCGGCCGCCGGGCCGGTATGATGATCCCAGGTCACTCCGTTGCCGCGAGTGCCCCCGCCTGCGGCCTGGTGGCGGATTCGACAAGCCCGTGCTGTGAGAGAAGGGCGGGGAGCGGTGCCGTTGTGTGGTTGTTGTCGTCGGTGGTGGCGCTGGCTGCTGGGGCCCGGGTGCTTTGCGTTTTCTCGGCGATTCCCCTACTGCGTGCAATCGAACCAGTTAGCCCCACCGTCAGAGCCTCACAAAACGTGACGTGGCCTTTTGAGACGAACCTGAGGGCGTGGCGGGCTGGTCAGTGCCGCCGCGTCCTCCGGCTTGCGTCGCTGGCGGTTGCCAGTGGTGGAAGTAGATGGATGGTGACGCCTGTGGCTCCTGCTGTTGTTGTTGTTGTTGCTGCTGCTGCGGCGGCGGCGGCGGCGCCTGAGCAAGTCCCGGTGCGTGCACGATGGTAGGAGGGGCCGCCGGGCCGCCGGGTACGTTTGTATTCAGGTTGGGCAGGTTTGCACCGCCTCCGACGAGCGACCGTGGCGCCATCACCCCTGGCATGCTCTGCCCTCTCGGCCTCGTCGGCGAGCCCGGGTAGCCCGAGGAATATGCGGCGGGCGGCCCTTGCGCTGAGCCTGGGGTGGACGGGACACCCACAGAAACCGTGTACTGGCCGTATGCTTGAGCCTGCGAATCTCGCCTTTGGTGCTCCGAGGAGACGCCCCCTGGCGGCATCAGTGCGGGCGGGTGGGTCTGCGGCGACTGCGGCATCATGAACTGTTGCGCCCACTCCAAGGCTGCTGGTGAGAGCGCTCCTCCGCCCATGCCGGCGAAGACGACAGGGACCAACGGTGGGGGGATCCCTCCTTGCAGGGACGTCCTCAAGATTTCGTGCTCCATTCTCCTCTGCTCGAGTCGGTAGCCCTCCTGTCGCGTCCTCTCCTCCTCTTGTCTCCTCTTGTCTTCTTCCGCCTTGGCGACGAGCCAGACCCTCATCGACTCCTCGTGCCATAGCGGGGCCGACGGCAGCTGGCCCAACGCTTGGCTTTGCGAGGGCGGCGGCGGAGGGACTGGTGGGCCTATCAACAGGCCTGATGGGGGCTGTGAAGGTCCGGACCCGGGAGGCGGTGGGACTGGGGGCAGCGCCGCCGGCGGAGGCAAGCCACGGTGAGATGCCGACATGAGCTGGTCGGATGGACTGCCGCCTCCCGGAGTGCTGAGCGGCGGCCTCTGACCCAGCTCCAGATAGGTTAACGGGGGAGACGGGCGCGATGTGCTCGGCGGGGTGGGTAGGTCATAGACGGGCTTATAGCCGTACTGCGTTGGCTTGCTGATGGTAAGCATCCTCGTGTAAGTGAGCGGAACGGTCGAGCATGAAGCAGGAGAGAAGAAGTAGAAGAGCGCGGGAGAGAAAGGTGGGTGGGTGTGAAAAAGAGGGGAGAGGTCTAGACGGAGGGTTGGCGGTCTGGAGAGGCTAGCGGCAGAGGGGAAGAAACATGTGGAAATAACCTTTTGAATGGGCAAGCTGGATGTGGCGGCCAGCCTAGGGATGGTAGCAAAAAGAGGTGGTAGGCGGGGCGTGTGGTGATGAAACGTCGAAAGTACTATGACAGAGCACACCCCAATTTGGCCATTGGCGCCGCATCGAAATATAAATGCTGGCTACCTAACGAGGTAGGAAAAGGCGGGGGCGGCTGGGGGGACCAGCAGCAATTGCTTGGGGTGGAGGAGGAGCTACCAAGCACTGTGCAGTGCAGTGCCCTTCGCTCGAGGCGGAGCTAAGGTAAGGTAGTGTTGCTGTGAGTCGGGAGGGCGAGGGAACACCCCGGCTCCCTACCTCCTCTTCTGCCCCGGCTTGGTCCTCTCCCCTCTCCCGGCTTGCCTGTACCGTTGTTGTACTGTTTGTCGAGACAGCCGTGGGAACCTGGATCGCTGCCCGGATTTCAGAGTTCCTCAACAAGAGGAAAAAAAAAAATGAAATATAAAAAGAGAGAGGGACGAGCGCTGCGCCTGTGCCCAATTGAGTCAAGACGAGCAAAGGGTGAGTGGAAGGGAACGGTACCAATTTGTAGACCAGCTCTGATGGTTTACCGTTTAGGCAGAGCGAGCGGGAGCAATGTGGAGCAAAGGGCTCCCGTAGGGTACCCTGAGCTATTTCATTTAGAAGCAGCGCGTATCAGAACATATTGACGCCAGGGTTCGGGGAGATCGCGTACCCGCCAGCAGACGAGTCCCCGGAAGTCTCGAGACAGGCAAGCCGGGGAGTAATGGGTAAACAGACGGTCCAGCATCGCTCAGGGTCAGTCGATCAGTGTGAAGACGACGGCGGGAAGGAACTCGGTCCGGGAGGAAGCAAGCAGTGAGCCGGCGGCCAGTTACCTCCTTGCATGTACATGGGTGCTGTGTACGGAGTCCACTCGTTCCTCCCCAAGATAATACCAGGAACTCGGGAGCAAAGCCCAGGCGAAGGGGGGGCCGGCCAAATGCGGGTTTCCTAGCCCTGATGCTGCTCATCATCACCCCCGGGAGGCTGCGCGGTGCTCGTTGGTGGAATGGCTGCCTCGCCCACACGGTCCACACCACCGGAATCCAAGAATGACAGGGCTGGCCCAGCTGGCGCTTTTGCTCAGACCGGGGAGGTGCAGAAGGTGGGTTGTTGAGCCGGCTGTTTTTAGCACGCCGTTCCAAGCCCTGGTCTGTTCTTTGGGCCGCTTGCTCCAGGGAACGCGGACGTGGACCTTGAGGAGCATGGGGGGCAGAGGGTGTGCTTGAGGGCAGATCCGCACCAGCCGCGGTGCCGACGAGGGGTAATTGACGAATCAGTGTTGGACTAAACTGGTGTGAACGTAACAGTCCATTTGTGGAGAAGGAGGGGTGTGCAAGCAAAGTCAGACCCATTCCCTCGCCCGCCTGGCATCCTTAAAAGAATGACTCGCAAGCCATGTGCGTGAGAAAAACGAGTACGAGCGCCTGTTTTGTGACCTGATTCTTGATAGTCAGGCGAGTCAGGGAGCCTGGCAGCCAACACGGCAGGCCACAAAGCCAAGGACGCGTACCCGATTCTCGGCGATGAACAAAGCGCGGCCGTTTAGGTCCAGGTGCAGCTGCCGGCAAGCTAACCGCGCACTGTCAACCGCTAGTCTGGGGGAGTGAGTGATTGATGAGAGGCGCATGCTTGAATTGTGCAGTGCTAATCTGACAGTCAACGCATCAGTTTCAGACAGGCGCATGTGGCCCTGAAAAGGTTGCCTTGATTGCTGTCCGTTGGGGTCCAGGCTCGATCAACCTGCCTGACGCATTGACGATACGCACCTGGGGAGAGGCCCTTGGGTCCGATGGAAGGTATCGGAGACGGCTCATTGCTCAACTGTCTAGAATTGACTCGGACACAGACGGCGGCTCCCCTGCAGCAGCCACCGGGAGCGCAGCCGGAGCATCGGGCGCTTTGACAGCGCGCTTAATGCACTCGGTTGGTCGAGCATGCCTCGGGCTATCTTAGAATAGCCGTCGTGTTGAGAGGCTCGTGATCCCGGTGAACTCTCCGAGGCTCGAACAGGGGCCCAAGTGGGGGGGCAACGGTCGATCTCGCGCTTAGAGCCGCATGCACATGCGCTCGTGCAATCGACAGTACGACGTCGGCGGAAACGCAACGGGTGAGCGCAATCGCACTGCTTGCCGTTTGCCGCGGCACGAGCTACACAGTACACTAGGTGCAGCGCCTCATGTATTACGTGGCTTTGCATGAAATGCGTTGAACGAGGGGACGGCGGCGTCGATCAGATAAACCTGGAGGTGACCAGAAGACGCCATGGTTCAATGGGTCCAATCGGAACCAAAAGAGAAAAGTAAACCGACTGACTGACATCATGAGCATTTGACCAAGCAGGAAGCGTCACCTTAGGTACGTTTCCTCAGCGCAGGAGCGGCCTGCGGGACGTCGAAAGTCGGAGAAAGGGGGGGCCATTTGCTGGGTCGTCGAAATGTAGCACAGTGTGTGGACTCGGAGTGGATGGCCGGGTAGTATGTGCCTGGCAGGATACGCCGGCATTTGGGTATAGCACAGCGACTTAAGACACATCAAGAAAGCCCGGGACGAACTGAGGTTTGGGGGCGTGCGATGAACCAGAATCGGAATTCCGTGGGCCGAGGGACGGTTACCACAGGCACCACCCAAGTTTATTTTCGGCAAGCGCGACCGTGCACATGGGGACAGGGATAGCTCTGGAGAGACCTGCGGGGCGAGTCTGGCCAATGGGACGGCGCACGACTCCCAGCGGGTCAACACTCAGGTGGCAGCAGTTGGCATGGCCAAATTTAGTGGCCCGAGCGCCGATGCCTAACACGACCTGCTTCACCAGTCGCCTCAAGTTCGGTGCCCCTGACGAGAAGGAACTTTGATAGTATGACGCTCTGCAACAAGTAGCTGGCGAACCGCGCGAGAAAAACCAGGGGGAAGAATTGAAGCCTTTGGAGGTGGAGGGAAAAAGATGTGGGGACGGTTGAGTTCTGTTCGATTTGTGAAGCACTGCACACAACACACAACACATGAGCTGCTCGTTTTTGGGGCTGCAGCCTGCCCCGTGTATCGGCAACCGATGTCAAGGAAGGCAGGTACGGACAGGCACCGGGCGCGCCTGCATTCAATTTCGTCCACTACAGTTTTGTGTATGCCAGCGACATGAACGAAATGCAAGATAGGTAGGTAGGTAGGTACTATACCGTACCTGAGGAGGTAGGTTCCCAGGTTGGTATGGAGGCCACGGCCCATCAGCTCGGATCTTCGATTCCCACCCGCCCCCGCCGCCGTGTCACCAGAACACACGATCTGCGTTGAACCTTACTTCGTCTCCCCCTCTCCCCCGGTTCTTGGGCCCTAGTTTCCAGACACGCCGAACACGCGTCCTCCCACACTGACGTTACATACAACAGCCAGCTGCCTGCAAACCCCTTCTTACGCGTTTCGATTGTTGCTCGCTTGCGGGGCGGCCCATGCAAGGGGAAAGCGGATCCGTTGGGCTCAGCATCAAGATACGTGAAACTGCGGCCGCGCCGAGCGAGTCTATGATCTCCGTCTCGAAGCACGCGGTGGTATTTGTGGGTTGTGTTGAGCGCTAATGACTGCGCAGTTGCTCGGTGCTCGGAGAGGAAGCGCGTCCACGGTATGGAGTACACACACGGCACACGCCGCAGATCAAGGCCCTGCAGGCTCGACGGGGGCGGAAACATCTCGTCTCATCCCGACCACAACTCTCCAGCCGACCCGTTCTGGCGTTTGTCTCCGACACCTCGCAACATGCGTCCTGGGAATCATTGGCACGCGCGGTTTACCCATGGCGTCTCCCCATGTCCGCGCTTCAACAAAATGACAACCACGGTTTCATGCACCTTCTCCGCCAGACTCAACAACACCGAGCGGATGGAACGCGTCTCAGCTGTCTGCAATCGCGGCCGCATGCCCCAGTTGAGTCTGGGCAACCCCCACCCCCCGCAAAGCTGCACGGTGCATGCGGTGCTGACAAGGTGCAGAGTAAGCCCGAGGAAGCTGCCTAGGTACCCACAAAGCCACACGCCAGCAGAGACACGCTGGAGTTCGCAAAAGCAACCCCCTCCTCACGCCTGCTCGTGGCACGGGCGAAAGCCATGCCTGCGAGTCAGGAAGTGCCGATGGATTAATCCGCAATCTCTTGGGCTGCGTTGACCACATGGGTGGGAGAGGAGAGCTTGGCCGGGACCAATGGCACACTTTCAACTCATCTATCTGAAACGACAACAAGACCGAGCTCTGCTCCTCTTTGGGGAGCTTATGCAGGCCAGAATCCGCCCGAGGTCGTGGCCCACTCAGCAGCCGTCAGCCGGACGTGGCCTTTGACGGAGATCTTGCACCAGGAAGCGCCTCAAGGACTCACGGAATACTCACCATTGCCAGGGATACCGAGTAATGAGAATGAAACGTCGCCAAACCCCACGCAGACCTGGCACCATGATAATATCATACTCATGGATTGGCCATCAGCAGAACCACCGCCCCTTAGTCCTTTGCCTACTGGATTGTGTATGGGGCCGGAAAAGTCTTCGTTGTCAAGCAGTTTCGTAGCTGACGCGTCCTTGCTAGCCATTCCGGCCGCCGCAAGGCAGGGTCGCTGAACCTTCCTCTGCGCCAGTCATCCGGTACGGGGGACAGGAAAGAGGTATCATCGCTTCCTTCACAGCAAGTCTGCATCGGTCAACGACCTCGCTGTCCGGAACTACACAGTGCATCAGCGAGCTACGTAGGCTCGCCGACCTGGCCATGTCGATCTCGCGGACGAAATGATCAGGCGCCGTTGCCCCGGGTTTATTCAGGACATGTTGTACGTCTGTGGCGTCGTCCGCGTACGTGTGGCCGTCAATGAGGTGCTCAGCGGAGACGCTTTGCCCAGGTGCCCATGTTTGCCTCCATGTCAACCACATGTACCATCGACCCTTGCACTCGGTACAGAACCGGGGCCCTCAGGTGCATGAGAGGCATGAAATTCGACACATTCCTCTACACAGTACGCCACATCTCTTGCGATCTTGAAGGGACAAACTCGTCCCAGCCGATGTCACACTGCGCGTGTCTCTTCACTCACTTTAGAGCCCGGGTTGGCAGTTCCGGAGCGATATTGATCGATGGAACAGGCAGCGCTTTCGGACCGACCATCCTCAAACTTGCTTCGGCCATCGCTGATTTTTCTTTGTGGGAGATAACAAGCTTCAAACCAAAGCTCTCGGCCCCGTTATTGGCCGTGATACACAGAGAGAAGCCGGGCGACTGTTCTGCTTCCTCGGAGTTTTCCCGCCAGTCCACGATTTGAGATCCATGACAGGACACCTGCCACTTTGACGTTCTATGCACTACAGGAACAGAGCAGTCATGCTACGCTATTGTATTGTCTGGTATATTTTTTAGCCGGACGGCGAGCCATCAAGCCCAGGCCCAACTCTCGGGACCTCTTCGTCGAAACGGGCAGACTCTTTAGCCCGCCACACGAGCCGTTACAATCGCTCAGACAGGCTCCGACATTCACGTGTTCAATATCACGCTAGAAGTCAGGCCGTTTGCTAGACACGAATACCAGGTAAGAACGTTACGAAGTGTGATATCGTGTCTACCCCCTTGTCGACCTCGCGGTCCATCCCAGTTTCAAATTGGCAAAGTGAGACAAATACCGAAGAGGCTCACGAAGGGCGAGAAGCGCCGCGGCACGCGCGCACGAAGCTCGGGTGTTACGCACAGCAATCTCGTGCGACGATTTAGGTGCACGCGATACAGCGATAGTACGCGCAAAATCGTCCCTTGGGACTGCCGTTAACGCGCAGAAGGTCACGCGACGGGAACTGGCATTGGAATATCCAATCTTCAGCCAACTCTGCTAGCGGCTATCAACGTCCTGCATGCAGCCGCTGTCCGCGGCGTCTGCTGAGCTTCGAGAAGGTGCGGACGAGGGAACCGACAGGCTCACCGGACTTCCGTTGCGTTGCACAACAAGCAGACTGATGGGGCAGAAGCGCGGGCGAGAGAGCTCCATATCGCATTGGACGAAGGCCGCTGGGTTTTTCCGCGTATTTCAGACACTGTTTTGGTGCTCCGGGTACCTACCGTCGCGATTGGTTTGCCAGGGATTACTTGCGTGCTTGCTTGAACCTACGGGATGCTGCATGGGCCGCACCAGCTAATCAATCATCGAACGCAGAACGCCAGCTCGACGACGGGGGTTCTATCTTCGTTTCCATCGGTCGGTAGCTTGACTCGTCGGAGTTGACGAGCTGTTTACACGAAGCTGGTTGACAATGGCGCCGAGAACTTACCGATAACTACAGGTCGCCGTCTTTCTCAAACGTATGGCGTCCGCTTCGTTTTGAGACTTCTTGGGACCGACGACCACTAGCACCTTCTGTTACCAGACAGCCGTCGCATGCCTGGGTACACCTTCGTCTTCGGAGACCCAGGTTCATCCCAAACAGAAATCACGTCCATTCCCAATGCAACGGACTTGCAACGTATGGAGCCGGATGATCGACTTCAGATGGGGCAAGACCGGGCAATGGCGACGGCGCACCCTTGCATCAAAGCGTCCGCCCGCAGACTCGAAGGACAGCGTCAAGGACGGGCCACACCGCGTCCCCAGCTGTCCTCTAGACTGACGATGATTGGTGATAAGATATTGATTCACGACCGGAAACGCTGGCTAACCGGTCACGCTAGATACGATGTGCTTCTTTTGTCTTGTTTCTATGTGTCTCGCAACATCCATTCACATCGTGGCCAGATCCGCACTCTGTCTAAGACCCGCAGGCGAAGAGCAATACGGCGGCGTGCAGACGACATGCCCGCAGCGACCTGGGAACGGGGGGCCCCGGCCAGGATTCGCATTGCCGTAGAGCACATTCACGCCGTTTGCGGTCCCTCCAACACACAATCCCGTTGTGGTGTTCAAACGAGCTCTAGTTACCGCCTCCTCCAGCGCAGTGGCCATGCACCACGGAATCGTTGGCCGATCTGCCTCGCAAGGTTGGCAGAGATCATTTAGCATGCCTGTACGCGCGTTCTCGCTGCAGAATGGCGACCGGCAGTCGAAGGCAGCAGACGCCGGTCATCGTCTGGGTGACTTGCGTCGTCTGGTTGGCCTCGACTGATTGTGCATCTCCAGATCGGTTGTTTGTGTTTCGAAGGTGCAGGAATTGGCTCCGCGAAAAGCCGTACGTCAAGTCCCGAACGGCGTCCGTCGTCGAGGTAACACGGGCTTGGAGCGCCATTCAAGCGGTGGCTTCATTGCCGCGGACGCGTGGCTGGGGCGATGCCCGTCACTCCCGAGACAAGAGGTCGGGGTGGTATGTGTTTGGACGACACACACGGCCCTGCAAAACCCGCTGATCGGGAGTACAGAGCGCTGAGGTGGACAGCAGCTTTGTATTGGTCACCCCAAGGAGTTGAGATGCGTCGCTTGCTCACGCCGTCGGAGTGAGCTCTGTGGCAGACTTGTGGCGGACACTTCGCCATCCTTTCTTGCACAACCTTCACAGCACAGGTTCCGGAGGACCTAGACCACCAGTGTCAGAAGACGCAGCAGCGTGGCGTGCATGTCTTCCTTCCTGCAGAAGGCAGTTGCGTCGACGCCAATCCCGAGGATTCGTCATCAGAGACAGAGCAAACACGTGGCACCGGAGACAGCATTCCCTTCTGTGATGGGCATTTCTGGACATCAGCACCAGTCCCTCGTATTCTCAACCAACCTGATAACACCGCCTTCAAAGCGTCCGGCAAAGAGTGGCCTCCCGTCCGCCAGAGAATTCGCTGTATATGTGTGAGATATCGAATCGTTTACACAGCTGCCCTCTCTCCTTCAACACTTAGCGTTGTATTTCTGTAGCAGACAAGAAACCGATGACAGGCAACATGATAGGTCGCGCGTCCTCGCGCTATACAGGGTTTCACGATCCAATATCCTAAAACAGGGGTGCCCACATGATCGGCACAATGAACTGGCCGTACGGTTGGATGTGATTATGGCCAACTGTGGCTTACTGCGTGCCTCCGTCGATGCTTGTGGAGGTGCATGGGCAGGCCGCATAGCAGACAGACCGCCGGGTCGACTGCGGACCACACTTGCTCTCGTCTCCGCGTTGTTTGCCTGTTGCACAACTTCCTCACACTTATACTTTGCCCCTTAGTTGATCAGCTACCCGGCCAGCCATTCATCCAGTCCTCTTCACACCAAGGCTGCTGCTCTATTCACAAGGTATACGACAAGACAGGCGGACACCTCACTAATATCTGTAACAGCACAACACTTAAGCCACAGCAAATACCTGAGGTTACATGTCATGGTGTTTGTCACCCTTCCCCCCTGTTTCAATCATTGCCTCCGGGCAGCAAGGATGATTAGAGAATGGCGTAGCCACGGTCTTGTAGAACCGTGTGTGCCTGAGACTAGGAGCAACCAGCTGGCCTGTCGGGCTCGATAGTCACAGGATGATAGCCTCCATTGGGCCCATCCATTGCCTGTTGCAACGACTTGACTCCAGGCGAGTCCAATTTCATACAAACCCATCTGTACTTGTGCATCATCCCACCGACACATCGGAGACAGCGGAAGAAAGGGTAGGCCAGCAAACCAGGCCTTGCACATACCACACTCATACCGTGCCATGCTGTGTGGCATGCCGATTCAGACCTCATGCCACCCAGCGGAGATCTAAATGGCGTGACCTGTATACATGAGGAAAGTCAAAACAAGACCGAGTATGAGTAGTACGGCAGAACCCAAAAGCCCATGCATAAAGAGGTATCTACGCAGAACCAGAGGGGGTTGGACAGACGGAAAAACAGAGAACTTCAAACCAGAGAACGATGCAGTGATATCAAGCCTCCCATGTCCAGAAGAAGAAGAAGCCCATCCCCATTTACCCATCCATGCGTCCATCCATGCATCATCCAACCCAGCCTCGCCAGAGGTCAAGAACAGACAGAGATAGAGACCAGACACATGATATCCACGTCACACACATCCCTTCACCCGATGGACACAACCCGGCTAGCGGGTGCCAATTCCATCAATGCATCCGCCGTGATCCTTCTCACGGCCATGCCATACCGTTTCCTAAGTCTGTGAGCTCTCACGACGACCCATCCTGCGCCTGCTCTTTCACCGGCGGCACCTCAGAACCCTGTGTCTGCGCCTGGGCCTGCGCAACACCACCCCCGCCGCCAGCACCTGCGCCCCCCAACAGATACGTCTCCAGCTTCTTCTTCAGCACTTCCGACCGGACCGGCTTGGCAAGATAATCATCCATGCCCGCGGCAAGACACTTCTCCCTGTCCCCCTGGATGGCCGACGCCGTCATGGCGATGACCAGCACGTTGCGGACCGACTCGAGCTCGTCGTTGCGCAGCAGCTTGGTGGCCTCGTAGCCGTCGAGCACCGGCATCTGCACGTCCATGAGGATGATGTGGTAGGGGGCGCCGGCGCGCGCCTTCTCGCGCAGGCCCTCGACGGCTTTGAGGCCGTTATCGTAGGTGTCCACGTTGGGATAGCCCAGGCGCTGCATGTACTGCAGCGCGATGCGCGCGTTGATGACGTTGTCCTCTGCGATGCAGATGCGGAGCTGGTCCTTGGGAATGCGGGAGAGGTCGACGGTGGCCGAAAGTGACGAGGTTGGGCTGGTAGAGGAGCCGCCATCCTTGACCGCGGCCTGTCTAGCAGGCCAAGGTTTGACAGGCTCGGGGAGGGTACCACGCGGCGTGACCTGCTCGTCGCCGGCGACCACCTCGGGCCGGGCCTTCTCGAACGTGACGGTAAACCAGGCCGTGGTGCCGACGTTTTCTTGGCTTTCGAGGCGGATCTGGCCTTTCATCATCGTCTCGATCAGGGACTTGCAGATGCTCAGCCCGAGACCGCTGCCGCCGTACTTGCGCGCAGTGCTCGCGTCTGCCTGACTGAATGGCTGAAACAGATTTTCAAGCTGCTGAGGCGAGATGCCGATGCCCGTGTCCTTGACCCAAAAGGTCAGTGTCGCGTTGTTCTCGGTCTGGGAGTCGATGCGGGCGCCGATCGTGATGGAGCCGTCCTCGGTGAACTTGAGGCTGTTTCCGATAAGGTTGCCGAGAACCTGATGCAGCCGGATGGGATCTCCGTAGATGAGCATGGGTGGCAAGTTGATGTCCTGAATGATCTTGACGTTCTTTTTGGACGTCTTCTCCTTGTTGCTGTACGACGCGGCGCGGACAACCTCTCGCACCATCTCCTCGGGGTTGAAGGCGATGACATAGAGCTTCATTTTGTCCGCTTCCATGCGTGAGAAATCCAGGATGTCGTTGATGACCGTCAGTAGCAGGTCCGCCGACACCCTGATCGAGTCGGCCATCTCGAGCTGTTCTTTGTCGAGATTGCTGTCCCTCAATAGCTCAGAGTTGCCGATAACCCCGTTCAGCGGCGTGCGCAGCTCGTGCGAGACGTTGGCGAGAAAGATGGACTTGGCCTTTGTCGCCTCCTCGGCAAGCTTGACATTGCGGATCGCCTCCGCCTCGGCATTCTTGGCCTTGGTCTCGGCCTCGATCGCCTTTGCCAGCGCGCGCTTCTGAAGCTCTACCATGGAGATGTTCTCAGCCGAGACCTTCTCGACCGCCTTCATGGCGAGGGCGTTGGAGTAACTGATGCCAATTTGGTTGACGAGGAGCTGCAGAACGCTGACATTGCGGTCGGTGAACGAACCCAGCGGACCTTCGAGGTAGAGCACCCCCAGCAACGGCTTCGTCCCGTGACAGATGGGAATGGCAATGACAGCCTTGCTGCTAGGGTTCTTCCGCAGCCAGTGCTCGCTCACATTTCCAAACCGCTCGTCGGTGACAAGGTCCTGAAGAAAGATGAGCTCGCGAAAACGAGTGCAATAGAGCACGACATTCTCGGCGACAAGATCCGTCACGCTGAGCGGGACGCCAGGGATATGCGCTTCTGCGCCTCTTTCAGGATCGCCGCTGGCAGCGACACTCCAGTCGGAACTACCCTCGTCCTGGACGACGATGGCAGCCAGCGACGCAGACCCGGTGCACGTTTGAAGAATGACGTCGCACATTGTCTTGAGCAACTCGTCGACCCTCAATACCGAAGAGATGACCTGCGAGGAGACCAAGATTGCATGCAGGTCAATCATATCGAGCGCAGGCAACCCAGCCCCGGCCTCTGGCTGCATCGACCCTCGCCAGGCCGTCATACGCTCTCCCTTCAGCGCCGCAACGGCGGCCTGAGTAGCCTGCTGCCCGTCATCAACTCCCTCGCCATCGACCCGATATTGGACTGACGAGGTGTCGCCGGAGAAGTCGGTCTGCACCGCCTGATCAGATGTCCGCGGATTCCGCATCGCCCGTTGGAGCAGGATGCTGTGATCATTCTCGATGCGTTCGGCGATGCCGGTAGCGCCAAACTGGCGATACAGAGCGACGGCATCGCGGAGCGCAGAGCGGGCGGAGCGCCGGGCCTTGTTCCCGATGAAAATGTTGGCCATCAGGTAGTTCCCGAGAGCCTCCTCAAAGGTGAAGTTGTGCTCCGAAGCGTGATCGAGCGCCTCCTCGTACTGCCTGATGGCGGCACCGTGATCGCCGAGCATCTCGCAGACGGCGGCATCGAGCAATTTCGACCATGCCAAATAGTTGACATTATCAACAACCTGCCAATCCTTGATTTGTTTGTTTAGCTCGTCGATCTCGCGGGCTGTCTCTTGAATACGGCTCCTTGGCATCTCGTCGCCTGGCGACCGGGGATCTTGCTGCCGTCGAATGACAGCGCCGGCCAGAGCCAAGCCGTAGAACAACATGGCCAGTCTCGTATTGCGGGCCGACCACAGCAGGTGTGCGCGCTCCTGACACGACTTACCAATTTCAATGACCCGCTCGTAGTGCCCGTACAGAAACAGAGGCACAATCTCCATAGTCTCGTAAAGCAGCAGTGACCGGCCGCCGTTGTTTGTATGAGCTCCAAGCCACTTCTTGTAGGTCTCAGCGTCATGGTGCTCGTCGCTCATGACTTCAAGGGGATTCGACGCCTGGGTCTTGCCTTGCAGGGCACGGCAGACTTGCCTGACGGAGATGAGAAGCGTGCCACCTCGCGTGTCGAGATGCCAGCTTGGGATCTCTTCACACCCGTACTGACAGAAGGCCTCTAGATCGGCGCAATTCTCGCTCGCAAAGAACCGCAGCTGCGCCGAGAGGCCAAAGCTGAGGATGGTCGATATCCTGTCTCCCGCAGCCGAGGCGTAGTCGGTCATCCCCTCCAACTGGCTCGCCGAGATGGCGATGGGGTCCTGAACGTGGCCCACAAAGTTGGCGTAAATCATGTAACCGCGGGACATGGAAAACGGGTCCCGGTATTTGTCCATCAGCTCGAGAGAGATGCTGGACAGCTCGGCCGCAAACTTTGCGTCATTGAAGCGGGACAGCGTAATGATGGAAAACTGTAGAAACGCCATTCCCGACTGGGGGTACGCTCCCCGGCTGAAGTGTGTCTCCATCATCATGAGGGAGAGCTGATAGTAAGCGAGACTGTCTGTCCACCATCCGGCGCTGGCCGACTCTGCCAGGACCGCCCCAACAGACGGCAGCATCTGGTCTTTCGAAGAAGCCGGGCTCAGCACGTCCGGGCGCTCCGTCGTCCGAATCCTTTGGGACAGACGGTTGTACTGCTCGTCGCACTTCTCCATGGTAGGGCAGTCGTCCAGTTCGACGTCGAGAGCTTTCAGGCACTGTTTCAGAGACTCCAGAGCCTGCTGAGAGTCGCCAGTCTGCGCGAAGATGCGCGACTGGAGAACCCAGGCGGGTGCTCTGTCAAGCGCTGTCCGCGCGTGGTCAAATATTGTCTGAAGTAGCACGCTGGCCGCACTCTGGTGGCCCATAAAGAGATAGCACTCGGCGGCTTGCAGATAAAGCTGGAGAGTCTCGTCGTACGATACGTCCTCAGCATTCTCATCCCATGGATTAGACTGCAGCAGAGCGACGGCGTTGCTGAAATACTTGGCTGCTGTAGGACGTGCACCGCTTTCTGTAGCCACCTGCGCGCGCTCGAAGAGCAGCTTGCGGAAGGACTGCCGATGCGGTACCCGTTTCTTGATGATATCTACCGACTCGCAGATGTGAGACGCGGCGTTGTCTCTCAAGGCTGAGTCGTGCGAGTAGTGCTTGAGGAGCACTTGTGCAATGACAAAGTGCATCTTTCGCGCGTCGCACTCCTTGAGCGCCGACGCTGCTTGGATATAGCGGTCATGCGCAAAGCGAAAACGGTCGTCTCGGTCGCAGGGGACGATGATGAAGGCTTGAATGGCGGCCTCGAGGCCGGCCACGACATTCTCTTGAGTCGACACGGAAATCGACGACTCATCCGTTTTCTCCAGGCAATCGTCGGCATGGTGTCGTCCGTCCATCAGCTTGCAGATCAGATCAAAAGAAAAGGTCTGCCCCAGCAGCGCAGCCCAGGCTAGTATAGCCCTGGAAGTTACCGGCAGCTCGCTCAGACGACGCGTGATGAAAGCCGTGTCGAGAACGTCATAATCCTGCTCCCCCTGGAACTGGTCGAAGAGCTTATCCAGGTCGTACATCCAGTGACCGGCGATGTAGTCGTACCAGATGCATTTCTTTCGGTAGCCTGCGCTGAGCATCTCGCGCATGTAAAATGGATTTCCCGCCGTTTTGGACTGTATAACTAGTGCCAAAGGAAGGACCTTTTCTTTGGGTAATGAGAGGGTCGTCGAGACATATTGAACAATGTCCTCCTCGCTCAGCGGCGTGAGCGTGACCTTTGTGGTGTTCAGGCCTCCGCTTCTGGGGAATTCGTCAGGCTTGGGTGGACTCAATATCCTTTGAACCGTCTCGGGAGCCATGTCTTCCGGACGGTAAGTGATGACAAGCATTAACTTCAGTCTGGTGCTGACAATCTGAGTAATGAGCTCCAACGACTCGTCGTCGGCATAGTGCAAGTCGTCCAGGCAAAAGCATATGAATTTTTGCTGTGTGAACATCCTCAACACATCGAGGAACGTGTTCAGCAACCGGTTGGTTTTGGTGGACGTGCCGGCTCGAAGAAAATCACGCGAGTTCTGACCGGACGAGCCGGACGAAGCCCGCGAAGCGGATGGACCACCCAGCTCCGGCGAAGAACCGCGCCGCTTGAGGTTTGGTCTAGCACCTTGGGGGTTCGAAGACGAGCGTGTGAGCGGCGCCTCGGCGGGCGGAAGGAGAAAATCTGGGAGACCCAGAACCTTGTGCAACATCGGCCAGACCGGCCGAACATATTGCCTCAGCGCTTGGTGGAAAGGGGTGTCTGTGTTCCTCTCACCCTGCACCTGGCGAAAGAGTGAAGACAGTAGTCTTAAGAGGGGGCCAAAAGGCGTTCTCCTCGCCCGATCAAACTTTGCCGTCGCACAGTACCCTCTTCTGCGCGCCTCTGCGAGAACGGACTGGACGAGGCAGCTTTTGCCGAGCCCGCCAGCTCCCTCGATCAAGACAATTTCGCAATGACCTTGTCTCCTGAACTTGGCCGCCCCGAGCTGCCGAGACAGGCTAGCGGAGGAGGAATCCGTGACCACAGTCGCACCATGCCGCGAGGGCTCGGAGTGCTGGCCGTCGACAGCGGAACTGTTGTTGTCAAGGTACGAAGTCTTGTTCCATGTGCGAAGGGGTCGAAAGGGGCCCGACACAATAGAGTTTCCGGACGAGATGGTCGAGATGGAACCCGTTGGCGAATCGGCACTATGTTGGGGCGGTGGTCCTGGACGGCTTCTGTGGTCGGCGACGGCTTGTGCGCTTGAAGCGCCACCTTGGCGGTTTGTCCCACCGTTGACTGAGCTCGCGCAATCGCTGGAGGCGTCACCGATGTCGTTGACTTCGGTGCCCAGGCTCGACCCGTCGGAGTGCTTGTTTATGCTCCCGTTCTGAATTACCGAGTGGGCCTTGGCGGCCCTCTCGATTATTCTTACCAACTCCGCTCTTTCGCGCTCCCGACCTATCATCCCCGACGGCAACCTGAAGGAGGACGACACGTCTCTGGACGCTATCCCCCAGTCTCGCAACGCCGCAGAGTTACCGTCGCCGAGCATCTTTTGGACCGAGACGAGGTCGTGGCGGAGGCCGCCTGCTGAGTAATACCTGTCGCTGACGTTTTTCGCGGTACACTTCTGGATGATCCGCGCAACAACATCCGGGACGTCCATGCGGATCGCTGTGACGGCTGGTATACTGCGGCCTAGCACAGCCTGGACAATGTCGAGCGGTGTTTCGCCCTGGAAGACTGGTTGTTGCGTTAAGAGAGCCCAAAACAGAACGCCGAGTGAGTAAATATCGGTGCGAGTATCTGGTTCGGCGGGCATGCGCCCTGTCTGCTCGGGGCTAATGTACTGCAATTTGTCCTTGGCACCTAAAGCCTTAGACAGGGCCGACCACCCTGTACTTGTCAGACCGTGTTCAAAGGACCGGAGCCCTGAGCCGAACGAGACCAGCTTGACACGGTTGGTTTCGATGTTATAGTGGAAGGCGTCGCCTCGTATCTCGCCGTGAACTATGCCTTGCCCGTGGTGAACGATCTCCAAGCACTGCGCCGCGCCGATGGCGAAGTCGAGGAAGTGCTGTAAACTGAGAGGAGGCTCTAGTGTTGGAGGCACCTTCCGACACGGTTCCCACCGGTCGTTCTGTTTCTTAGCGAAGTAGAACGCGGGCCCGAAGTCCAGAACCTTGAACAGATGATTCGGGCCGGCATCCTCGTAAATGGTGACGATTATGGGACCCCGGTCTCCGGGCATCGGTGGCAGGCGCATCACGTCCAGGGGCTTCACGATACGCTCCCCCTTGGGGTCGACGCTCGAGACCAAGCTCTTGGAGATGTGAAAGGCCCTCTCCTCGCGGAGCACGTGGTGCGACACCCTGGCAACCACGCGCTGCTCGATGACGGGCGCATCTGTGGTGGTGGCGGCGGTGGAGGACGACGGCGGGAGCGAGAGCGCCGAGCGGTCCGTAACGGATTCGCTGTCAGACGAGGAGACCTGCGAGCGGGGGTCCGTCGATGAGGCCCGGCTGGACGGGGCCAAGCTGGGCCCTGGGGGTGTGTTTCCTCCATGATGGGGCGTGGGCGACACGAGGCCATTCGCGCCGGACGGAGGGGTCGAGTAAGGCGAGACGAAGCGGGAGCCGAAGACGTGCCAGTTGTCGTATGTCGAGTGGAACGGATGTATGGAGTCGTCCCAGGTGTATCCGGAGACGTGGTGCAGGCGCTCGGGGATGCGGGCCGGGGACTCGAGCAGCTGGTCGTCGGGCGGCCGGGCGGCAGAGTCCATGGTCGCGACGGACGCGGGACTCTTAGGTATCGAAGGCTGGCCGGGCGGAAGTCGTCGTCGGGACGGTCATGTTCCGCTGCGGACAATAAGGATGACCATCGCCCGCACGGCTGCGAGAGGCAAAAACCAGTGACGGAGGAGCTTCGGCAACGCAGGCGGGGGCGTCGAACAAGCGGGCAGCAGCCGAGCGGGTCCCGCGAAGCTGCTTTTCTCCAACTATGGCGAGCACCGCGGCAGGATAGTTGCTCGGGACGGACGGACGAAGGAGCGGTTGAGTGCCCGCAGTCAGGTTTGTTTGGCGATGCGCCCGGCCGAACGGATCGTGTTCGCGGAGGGAGTTGGAGATAGGTACGGAGCAGGTACGGGAGTTTGTACGCAGTGCGGTGTGTCAAGGGCAGGACGGCGTCCACGGAAACACGCCAACATCCAATCGTGGCGGCAGTGGGCGGCGAGCAGATGGACAACAGGCCTGTCCCTGGCTTGGACTGGCGTACTTGGAGGGAGGGTAGGCGGCAACAGGCAGCCTGAGAGAAACTCAGCTCACCAGCAGATCGCCATCCAAACTGGGCAAGCGTAAAGGCAAGATGGGAATGATGCAAACTGTTGAGTGCCTCCAGGCAATGTTGTGGCGCGGGAGAGAGGGCACTAGCTACCCAGACTGGGAAGGCGCGGGGAGTGAACGGGCCTGCGAGTTCTGATTTCCCGCCACGTTCACTTACTTGCGCATCACACCAAGCAGCCCCCAAGGAGATCCACGGCCTTGCATATTGATACGACAGGCACAAAAAAAGCGCCAAAGCCGTTGGCGCCCAATACACCCTCAGAGAATGCCTTGTTAGTGACTGTCAGGGTGTGCACTGCGGGACCGCAAATCGTGGTGGAGGGAATGCGGGTGGATTCAAAAAGGCGGACGCATTTCCAAGTTTTCCCATGCAATTCCCAGCCTTGAAATCCGAATCCTGGCCGTCTCACCGGCTTGCCCCTCTTCCGGTGCACCTTCAGCAATCACGGGTCCGGCCAAACCCGGACATGACAGTGCCCCAGATCAACAAGGCTTGCAGACGCACACGGTGGGTAATAAGGGTCGCTGGCATGCAGTTCTCACAACTGCTTGTAGTCAGTGTTGATTTTCCGCCAAGTACTCTCTTTCTCGCCATCTCTGGAGCATTTCTTCCCAATATTAGAGACCGACGCGACCAAGTCGTCAACAGCCGTCGGTGCGGAGCATGCCGTCACTTCCCAAAAATGCGCCGTTGACGTCACTTCCGGGTGACAACGCACTTGGATTCCAGCAGCGCAGCCCGTGCGCCACCGCCTCGCCACACCCAGCAATCGTGTAAATCTTCACGTGAACTGCACAGCGCAGTACATAGGCCGAGGCTAAACACAAACAAGGGCACAAATGTGTTGTGGCGGGAAGCAGCACCCGTACCCTACCCCTTCAATATCTATCGCATTAATATTCTATAGCCTAGTATTCGCCAGTCTACTGTGTATACGAACGAACCATGGCAGCAAATCTTTCTAACTGGCCCTTGATCATTCATGTACCCCTCTCTGTGCCGCAGCGGAAAAACCGGCTGGTGGCCGTCAGGGCCCATGAAACCCATGAACCACCGCCCCAACAGATCCCGCTGCTTCCTTTCTTCCGCAAATCCCATCGCTTCGCCAAGAAGAAATCAAATCGCCGTGCAAGAGTTCCAACGAATCGAATGTCATCCTCACTCAGGCCCCCGCTTGCTTAGGGGTGCCCGCTTCAGGGCCTGAGCATACCGGATCGACATGTTTTGGGGGGTGTCCCGCCCAGGCATTGGCTGGCTTGCGCAACCAACCCTCGTCCCCTCAGTTAGCAGGACGGATAGGGATGTCGTTGCTGGACCCAGACCCTTGGTTGTAGAAGCTCTGGGCCAGGCGGCGCTCCGTGTTCTGGCGGGTGTTGACAAAATCGGGGTAGTTGATCGTCAGCTCGACGGCACCATTCACGATGTTGTCGACTGCCTCCACGCCCAGCATGAACGAGTGGTCCTGGTTGCCGACCTCGTACCGCCAGCTGCCGAAACGGCCGCGCGACCAGATGTCCATGTCCTGCAGCTTGGGCAGCAGCTCCTTCAGCACGCCCTCTCTCTCGAGCGTCGGCGTCGGGTAGCCCTGGTCAAACTTGCGGTGGTACGTCGAGATAATCTCGTCTTCGGGCTTGATCATCTCGGTGTTGATGAGCCCCTGGATGCAATCCTTCAGCAGGTTCGCCTCGTCGACCGGCTTCATAGTCGACTGCGAGACCTCGAGCATGATCGACCAGTAAGGACCCTCCTTGGCCTCGCTGCTCTGAGCCTTGCTGCCATCCGCGTGGTACAGCGTCGGCAGCTTGACGTCGGCCTGCGGCTGGTTGTACGGCGAGTAGTTGGAGAAGATGGTGGCGCGGTAGAACGGGCAGTTGTCCTCAGGAAAGTAGAGCTGGCCGATGCGTTAGCTTGTGGCCATGGCACACTCAAAGGCCGTAGACCCTCCGCCGCGACTTACCCAGCACTTGTCGCCAATACGCTCGGGCCGCGCACCCCGGATGCCGACACCGATGACGTGGGTCGACGAGTAGTAAAGACCCTTGGACAGCTTGATCAACTCTTGGTTGCCCATCTTCTCCACGAGGCGGTCCACAGCCATCGTGTTGACAAGCTTGCCATAGCCGATGGTGGTCCCGTCCTTCAAGGTCACCACCTTCTTCTCTGCATCAATTTTGGTGACCTCACCCTTCTCGCCGTACCGCTTCTTTTCCTTGGGCAGGGTGTCCGAGACGGCGATCCAGATACCGCCGGTCCCGTCCCGCGCAGGGAACCTAAAGGTCGCGTTGGGGCCCCAGCCGCCGGCAGTTTTGTTGAGAATGACGTTCCGGGTAACGGCCTTGACGTCGGGGGCCGCGACACGCTCGCCAAGCCACTGGCATTGCATCTAAACCCGCCGTGAGTATGTGGACCAGTTCAGGAGGGGCGCGTTGTCCCGTACCTTGGTGGTGGGCACCGCCCAGACCTTGTAGTTGTAGGGGCGCATGAAGGCGTCGGCCAGGCCCTCGCCGCATGACCGCAGAATCCACTCGTCAAAGTCCTTGGGCTTGGTGTTGGCAACGCGGGCGGCCAAGGCGGCATCGATGAGCCCGTCGATGCACTTCACCTGGTCCTCCTTGGGCAGCATCGAAATGTTGTTCTGGAACGGGTAGGGCACCCAGACGTTCTTGTACCGCACGTATGAGATGCGTTGATGGTTGAACCAGTCGTCCTCCTTCGGAAGGGCCTCGTCGAGGCAGTCGTCGAAGTACTTGTAGTGCGAAAAGATGACATGGCCGCCAACATCGTAAAGCTACGTGCCAATACTGTCAGCGGCGCACCAAGCTGAAGGAGGAACTCGTGAAACTCACGAAGCCCTCAGGGGTGACATCTGTGGAAGCGAGGCCGCCGGCCTTCTCGTTGGCATCGAGGATCAACCACGACGGCCCGTTCTAACGCGCTGGTCAGCAAACAGCAGTGGCAAGGGCAGCCGGGAGAAGGGGAGCGCACAATGTGGTTCAGGCGCTTGGCCGCACCCAAGCCCGTCGGGCCGGCGCCAATGACAAGAACATCCACGTTGCTTGAAAAGCCAGATTAGTACTGCGGTGCCCTCGAGTGCCGGAGCTATGATTGCGGTAAAACTTACATATCCGCCATGTTGAGGTGGGAGAAGCGAAAGTCTGAAGCACTGAGGTGCGGGGTATCTTGGGCAGAAATCGCGGTGAAGGAGCAACAACGAGTGTCGGCTGCGGAAGACACAAGTCCAGGCAGGCGAGCGAACGACAAAACGCGGTAGGAGAGAGCTGCGGTGTTAAGGGCAAAACGAGAACAACGCGCGACAAGGACGCGGTCCTGGTGTTTATGAGGGATGGTGTCGGCAAGACCTTCTGGACCTGCTGGACCCTGTTGACCTCGAGGCGGTGGGTTG
Source organism: Chaetomiaceae sp. R4402 (assembly GCA_023628555.1). Lineage (NCBI taxonomy): Eukaryota > Fungi > Ascomycota > Sordariomycetes > Sordariales > Chaetomiaceae > Chaetomiaceae sp. R4402. The sequence goes on from JAMAKO010000005.1 coordinate 63,362, forward strand.
CCCGGGTGGCCAGACCGCTGTCAGGGCCCCAGAAAAAAGGGGCGAGGGGCGGGTTGGGATGGAGGGGCTAAGATTATTTCCATCTCAGAACGGGTTGGTCTGGTGGGACGCGCAATCGAACAGGCCCCGCTTGGCGCTCGGATCCTACCCGCAAGCGACCCCTGCTCGCCCTGCTCGTCTCGAATTGTTCGAGGAAGTCCTGCGATGTCATCCCGCGTTTGTGCAATGGAGAATCGAATGCCTCAACCTCGCTTCCAGATTGCCGCTTTTGGGCGCACGGAAGCCATCAGCACTGTTTGTCTGCAAAGTACCCGGGACTAACCCCTGGTCAAGCTGTGCTCCTCGGCCAGGTGCAATTGGTGATCTAACTGAAATTGACGGTTGTAACGCCAAAAGACCGGGGCACCACAGTCGCCAGTGGAAGCGAAAGACGTCTCGAGGACGTCAAACTCTTCAGTGGCTCGGTGGACAAGCACACAGTGTCTCCAGAGCCAGACAGGGGTCCGAGGAGGCGACAAGACGGAAACACAGAAGAAGCACGGGGCGACGTGGGAGAGGCCAAAAGGAAGACGTCTCGGTTTTATGGCGATTGCCATTGTCTTTGCCCCAGTCCTGGCGCCGGAGACTGCGAAGGGCAGGAAACGCGCCAAGTGAGCCCTGTTTCGAGCTGGGGGCGAGTCACGCATCGACTCCACATTGCTTGGCTGCGCTTGTTTCAACGCCGCGATCTTCAGGGCAATCTGCCACTGCAGAGTGGCAGTTGTGGGCGATCACCAGAAGCGGACCGCAAGTGACACGAGTCGATCGACCTGGCGACGCCGAGCCGCGCTGTCAAGGTGTCAAGAAGACTTGTTGTAACCAAGAGAGGAAAGAGGGCCGTGGGAAGCAGATCACTTGAAACACTGCGTCCAACAGTTGACATGTCTCAAACGGGAAGAACGAGGTGACGTACTGTGTACCACCGTACGCCCACGTCCTGCGTAACACATCCGATTCAGGTGCAGGTTCCACAGCCTCGCAGGGACCCGGCCACCGCAGCACAGCAGGTTGCCTACCGTATCTACTGAGTACCTAGAGGAGATACCTTAGATACTCTCTTCGGAGGGGTTCAGATAGTACAGAGCCGAGCCATACGCAGTAGGCACCTCAGGCGGCCAAAGACGAAGACAAAAAAGAAGGTCCGCCAGTCCGACTTGGAATGGGCAGAACAGGCCTTGTAGCCACCCCCAACGGTTTCGGCGATGCGGCTTGGCCCACAGAACGCGCGTACGATTCAGAATACCAGGATCTTGAGCAAGGAACTCCTGTTCTCCCCAGATGCGGTGGTCAGTCTCTCAGTTAACCGCCACGAAACTGCGGCAAGCTCACAGAGCGCGGGCCACGGGCGGGAGGCGTCCCCGTGACGGCGCTGGGGTTCACTCCGCTTGTTGATGAGTCCAAAAGTCAAGAACAACTCGGTGACGGGGACGCTGACGGGGACGCTGACGCAGCATGACAAGGCGACAGGTTCGAGGGGCGGCTTCTTATCAGACGCGACGCGACGACTGTCTGTGTTCGTGGAATGCCTGTGCTGGGGTTTATGGACCTGTGCCGCAGCAACTTCCTTGGTAACCATCTGCGTAGTACGGAGCACGGAGCCACGCCATGCGTCGTTGCCTCCAGCGTCTCTCGTTCCTGATTCGCGTCCGTCGCCGGCCGTCCCGAAATACAAGGGAGGGTGCCGTGCAGATCCCCGAGGACGACAAACAGAGGCTCGAGAGAGGCCATAACGACTCCTTTCAGGATCACTCGTAACCATAGGCTGTGACGGCACGACTCCTGTCCAGTTGAGCCTGAGTATCGCGTGGAGCCCTGACAGTGGACGGAGAGGTTGACAACGATACTTCTACAGAGTACGGTTTAGAGTTTTGCCTCCCTTCACAAGTACAGTACCGTAACGACCACCAAGTACGGTACTCCGTAGTGTACAGCACAGCTCATTCCCGCAGCCACAACATGTGGCCAGCGGGAGCTTGCTGATTTGATGCACGGCACCCGCACCGTAATCTCAGACCAACCCTGTTCTGCGCGAAACTCAGTGGACACCCAACAGTGACGGCTTTCACCACACTGCTTCGCTCCGGTACCGCCAGCACACTGGCCGTGTAGTCGCCATGCTGATCTCTGGCGCTCTGGTGAGGATGCCGTGAAAGTGTGGATGTCGGTCTTATCATCAAACCCACTGATGGCAAACCCGACTCCGCGGCACTGCTACTAACTGCCTTGCATTTCTGGAATCCACCGACTGCTGTGACGAAGCTTGGAAGTTTGCGATCATCGCAGATTCGACACAAGCATGCCTGCCCGTCGCCCGAGGCCACTTGGCAATGTATCCGTACCTGTAAGCCGATGCTGTCCACAGGATGTAGGTATGCAAACAATTGTGCTCTAGTTGAAGGGCAGCTGTGTTCGTTGCGAGTTATTGATACCTGAGCTTGGTAGCGATGCCTAATAACTGAGTATCATTGCAATGCGTCCGCAATCAATACTGCGGTACGAATACTGTGTACACTACAGACTTCAGAGCTAGCGTGGTTACAGCAGCTAATGTACCTTGCTGACAACCCTAAATCCTTTCGAATGATGCCAAGAGAATCGAGGTCAAATGCTGCAACGACTTGTAGCAGCCTTGTTCGCTCGTCACGAATGATTGGCGTGTCTCTTCAACCAGCCTATCGCCTTCGAGAAGCGGTTGGCTTTCGAGGACGCAGCTGGTACGGGGGTAATCTTGGCCGTATCCAGTACCAATCTCCCACATTGGTATCTGATTGGCGCCCCAGGGGAGCACGCAACCATCGCCGCCAAGGCCCACCAAAAGTCCACCCAACGCTTCCGCCCGACACCAGACCCGCAGGCTTTCCCTTCCGGGCATCTCCCTGCGAACTGCGAGAAACCCCTGAAAAACGTGAGGTTCCAGGCTTCGCCCCGTCCGCAAACAGCCAGCCTGCTGCTGCTGTGGACACAGAGACAGGAGGTCAAGTTGGACAACGCCCCGATTAATTACGACCGCACCCGCGACTCACTCTACCTTACGCTTCTCTCTCGTCACCGTCGCCGAGTTTTCTCGACATTCGACAGCCGTCCGGTCGCAGCTGGCTTTGGCCATCCACTCGTTCTCGTTTTTCTCTTCACGTGTCCGACGTCGCCCTCTGTGCGCCGCCAAATCCTTCTCGCGCCGCTTAACTGCCTCGTTTCTTCCTTTACTTCCGAGACCTGCCTCGTACGCTCTCCACAGGTTTCGGTTTTTGATCGCTGCCGGCTCCAGCACTCGTGGTCGAAGGCCCCTCAACCCTGGTGTACGCTTCTTGGAATTCCACAGAGCAACAAGACAACAAGATGGGCATCGAGGAAAAGACACGCGCGTCCGGCGACTCGCCGCGGGAGCAGAACGGTCCCATCCTGCCGACGGTGAACCCCGACGCCGAGAAGTCTCAGCCCGCCCAACCGTCACTACATCCCGCCCTCTACGTGAGGTAAGTCACCGCTGCGCGCAAACGGACCGCTATCATCGAGTGCAAAAGGTTAACTTGTCGCTCGCAGCGTCTGGATCGCGCTCAGCTCCTCCGTCATCCTCTTCAACAAATGGATTCTCTCGACCCTGCAATTCCGTAAGCCTATCCAGCCCGAGAAAAGCAACTTGTCGTGGAGAGAAACAGACGCTGAAAATCAGCAGAATACCCGGTCATTCTGACCACCTTCCACCTCGTGTTTGCGACGATCATGACCCAGCTGCTCGCCCGCTACACGACGCTGCTTGATGGCCGCAAGACGGTCAAGATGACCGGCCGCGTCTACCTGCGCGCCATCGTCCCGATCGGCTTCTTCTTCAGCTTGAGCTTGATCTGCGGCAACCTGACCTACCTTTACCTCAGCGTTGCCTTCATCCAGATGCTCAAGGTCCGCCTCCCGCATCCCCTTCCCAGACATGGCGCGTTTGTTATCCCGCCCTGTGACTGACATGTCTTGCAGGCAACTATGCCCGTCGCCGTCCTTATCTCCGGGTGGGCGCTCGGCGTCTCTCAGCCGAACCTCAAGGTGTTCCTCAACGTCTCCATTATCGTCGTTGGTGTCGTCATTGCCTCGCTCGGAGAGATCAAGTTCGTCTGGATCGGCTTCGTTTACCAGCTTTGCGGCATCGTCTTCGAGGCGCTCCGTCTCACCATGGTGCAGCGGCTGCTGAGCTCCGCCGAGTTTAAGATGGATCCCCTTGTCTCGTTGTACTACTTTGCCCCCGTCTGCGCGGCCATGAACTTTGTGGTTGCGGTCTTCTGGGAAGTACCCAAGATTAGCATGGATGAGGTCTACCACGTCGGCCTCTTTACGCTCTTCCTGAACGGTCTGTGCGCTTTCGCGCTGAACGTCTCGGTCGTGTTCTTGGTAAGTTGCTCCGCACGTTTCTTCACCCGCACACATAACGCCGTGCTAACCTCTCCCGCCCGCAGATTGGCAAAACCTCGTCCCTCGTCCTGACACTCTGCGGCGTGCTCAAGGATGTGCTTCTCGTCGCAGCCTCCATGTTTATCTGGGGCACGCAGGTGACGGCGCTGCAGTTCTTCGGCTACAGCATCGCGCTCGGCGGCATGGTCTACTACAAGCTCGGTTACGACGCCATCAAGGGCTACGCCGGCGAGGCCGGCCGCCAGTGGGCCGACTTTGGCAACCGCCGCCCCGTGCTGCGCCGCCTGGCGTCCATCACCCTCGTCCTCCTGACCGTCTTCATCCTCCTCGGCGGGCTCGCCCCGGCCGACATCGACGCGACCCAGTACCTGAACGACGCCAAAACCAAGATGGGCATCACCAGGCTATAAGGACAAGCAAACGAGCAAATGCCTGTTGAAATGGTTCTGAGGCGAGGCAATGACAGGTGGCGGGGAATTCCCTTTGGGCATATTCATTTAATTCCCACTTTTCCTTCCCCCATACAGTCGTTTTAATGCGAGTTCCAGCGAACGGCGAGGGGAGTTTTGGGCTTGCTCTGGGAGAGGCTTCCTGGACGAGTTTGCTTCCCGGCTATGCGGAGCGGCAAAGGAGTGTACTAGGGGAATACTGTAGAACTGATGATATGACACGGCGGTGGATGGGACTGGACGGGACGGGACGGGATGATTTTGGGGAGTAGATATTTGCACCATTCTCTTCACCGTTTACCTTCTCTATTTTCTAACCCCCTTCTGTTTCTTTCTTTCGATTTTTCACCCATTCTTCCATGTCACTTGCAATTGTTTAGCCGACAAGGGAAGCAAGGGAATCGTGCACATCATAGACAGGCAGGACGGCGCAACTGGGAGGTTAGCCGGGTCTTGTGGTGGCGTCGCGACACATGGGTCTGCAAAGCATAGGCATGTATCCCCTCGATCTGGTGCCTTGACGAGAGGGTCAGTGCTGTAAGCTTGAAGGCGATGGTAGGGAAAAGAATAGACTTGTGTTGCATCGAGTACGAGTTGATCTGATAATGCCCCGAGACGGATGATTTGCAAGAAGCGTACCCTACGTATACTCGTACTCATTTCACAAGTGACAACATAGCTTGAACAGCGGACTGTTGAACCATAGAAAGCTGGTAACGGGATGACACATGAAAGCAAGTAAGGACTCGCAGCGCGGTCAGCGAGATCGTGGCACGCGGGTACCTGCTGCGGAGTGTCGCATGAAAACAACACAAGTTTCCGAGCTGTGACATGTCACAGGTAAACGAGCTTCAGGTAGAATTGCCAAGGACTCCGTTGGTTGTCCTACTCTGATGGATATCATTAGACCAAGGCATGACAGGCCAACCGAGGGCATGGTCTTCCCCCTCGCCAGCCCCGGTGCTGTCTACCTTGCTCAAGACCCGGCTTCCCCATGGCGCTGCATCAGGGGCACGCATCTAATGAGGAACAACGTCAACGCCAGACGAGTGGTGTCGTCGAAAATATTGCCGTAAATTTCAGCCAGCGAGCCTCAAGTTTTCATTCCGTGATGCATGCTGTGTACAGCCCAAAAAAACCGTTCGCCCCACCCAGCCAATTGAGGAAAACCGATCAAAACCCTGTGTGCCGCGGTCAGTCGTGGTTCCAAGCCAATCTCCCGTGGCCGGACATGGTGAGGGGTCGGAAAACATACGCAGAGGAGTGAAAAACCACCGGTTCTTGCCGCTCGTGTAGCGCTCCTCGAGCACCTTCTTGACCGTCTTCTTAGCCTCCTCGCGCTGGCTGACCTCCTTGAAAGTGTCGGCGTTGAGCACGGCCTTGAGGCCCTCGAGCTCGAGCGTGTAGCGGGTGGGCATCAGGTGGTTGTAGTTGATGACCTTGATGAAGGGCTTGACCTTGGAGCGCTTCTCCTGCCTCGTCTTGGACATGCGGCGCGTGATCTTGCTGGGGTACCGCTCGATGCCCGCTACCAGGGCGTGGCCGTAGGGGTGTGTCTTGCTACCGGTGTCGACGGGCTGGATGATGACGACCTGGAGCGCGGCCCAGTCAGCAATCTTAAAGTACCTTTCGTGTTGTGAATCCTCCTCTCATCCGCATGCTCTCGTCGCCGCCAGGTTCGCCTTCGTTTGTCCAGCACTTCGTGAAACCCATTTCTCCAACACGCATCCAATCCGACCCCAGATTCAAACTTCGACAAGCGGCGAAAAGCAAGCAGTGGTTCGTTGCGCATCGCGTACCTTCTTGCCGGCATAGCGGCCCCGGGTAACGAGGCAGACCCTCGACGTCTTCAGGAACTTCATTTTGTCGGTTCTGTAGGCAAGTGAGATGTTAGAACTCGCGATATAAGATGTTTCCCTCTCTGGAGATAAAATTGCGAAGTGTCGGCAACCCACCTGTTGTTTCCTCGGGCCTTTCCTGGAGTCGACTGCGGGCACGGAGAGAGAGGACGGAACCGTTCTGAGAGGTCGTTCGCCAAATAATTTCCAGTTTGTGGGCTACCAAAATTCGAGTGGGCATGCCGCGTGCATTGGCTGGAAAGGATGACTAAAATCTGGCCCGTGCGGCTTCAGCCAAGTGCACGTGCCACCCAAATGCTCACTGGCTGACTGGGGAGCTACTGGACACGGCTGAGTGGAGCCTAACCTTCAATTCCAGCGGCTGGATTTCGTCCCGTCTCTACGCTGTAGATCGTTGTTTCCGCTCAGTGTGTCGGACAAGCACATCAATCGTCGCCGCCTCATTGTCCGCCGGACGCTACCACTGCGTCTTTGGGTTGCAGCCATGGCAGGCCCCGTCTACATTATCTCCCGCGTTGCGGACCCTATTTTTGCAGTCTTCATCGGCGTGTCGGCGGCTGCGCTGAGGATCAACCGCGAGGAGAAGGAGAAGGGCAGAACCACGCAAGATGTCATTGAGGCAGCTCGTCGGTACGTTGGATAATACCACACGGAGACCTCAGAGTACGCCGGCTTAATCATTTCTTACAGTCGTCTCGGCTTCGCGAAAAGCTCGTAGACCGTACCTACTATGGTAGACATGCAGGGCGCAAATCCCGAAGATCCCGACCCGCCGAATATCAGGCCTTCCCATGCTAAATCTGCCCACCCGGACTCCAACCCGCACACGACATCAACTCCTCAACTATGACGCAAACCCCGGGCCATACTCCTTTTTCATCGCCTCCCTCACCATCTGCCCGCACAGCTTGGCGGTAGGATTGGTGCTCACAGCCAGGCCCTTGGCAATCTCGTTCCCGTACCTGCCGCCCAGGGCGAAATCGCGCGACGCCCGCTCCTCGAATTCCAGCTTCGACCAGCCCGCCTCGGGTCGCGCGGCGTCCACGGAGAGAGTCTTGGAAGCGCCCAGCAGCTTGGACGTCGAGAGGTAGATGGCAGCGCGCTGGGTGTGGGCGCTGGATAGCGTCCTGGCAACCTGCGGCGACATGCGAGAGTAGGCCATTTGGGGTGTGAGGAGCGAGATGGCGCGGTCAAGGTCGTCGAGCACGGTCTTTGCGCTCGCCAACCGGCCGGCGTCATCGGCTTCGTGGAGGAGGGCTTGCGGATTCCTTGGCGCGTCGCCGACCAACATGGAATCCCCGTACAGGCGCCGCAGCGCCTGCGCCCGGTTGTTGCGGGCGCTCGCGTACTGGGGATGTTCGTGGATGAGTTGGCCGAGCCTCGACACGCATGTGCGGTACTCCCCGGCGATATCGACACCTGTTGCGTCTCCTGGCGGCTGCTTCGCGCGGCGGCCCTCGAGGTTCTGGAGGGACAAGATGATGTCGCGCTCCTGTAGGGAGGCCTTGTGGTATTCTTCAGGGTTCGTGATGTGAGGGTCCTTGGGGAGTGTGGCATCGACTTGGATCATAAGCGATGGATCGCTTTCGGGGTCCTTGATCTTCTCGAGGACATTGATGTCGCGGCGGCTCAGCTCGACGTAGGCCATGTTCGAAGTTGTTCAACGGTTCTCGTCAGTTGGCTGATAAGGAAGTCGATAACCAACAAATGAGACTTTTGAGGGTTGCCAATGTTCCAACTGAAGCCGGAAATACAGAAGTCTTTTTTGGACTTGATGGTGTTTAGTTCAAAGTGAGCAGGTCCAAGGTGACTCGAATGGGTCCAATGGCAGTGATTCCTTGTACCTGAGCCGGCTTTCCACTTACAAACAGCGGCAGCGTGAATCCTCGAAGAGTGGCAACGGGTCTCGTGCCTCCATTCCATACCAGCGACACTGCGAGTCGCGAATGGGCGGATCGCCGTTTCTGACCGTTCGCCCCTCAGCGTGGTTGCGGCTTTCGGCAAGCGGCGGCATTGTGCGGCTTTGGCGGTGCGGTGCTCGTTCCCAACGGTGTGATTCCGCCATGCCCCACCAGCTGAGCGGCCCAAACCACCACCTCGTGCTGCTCCTACTCGGCTTTTTCATCGTCATCATCGTGCCGGACACTGTGGACGGGCCTGGCAATTACGTCCGCTGGAAGCAGCGGCAGCCCAATGGCAGAGGCTAATGCACTGATGGAAACAAACTAATGGTAGGCAGGACCAAGCATCTGGGGGTTGCATGCCGCCTCATCCGAGAACGCTACGGTCGCTCAGGGTAGGCATACTGTGTAAGTTCGCGTCAGGAGGAACTCCCTGCTCCCACCAAACACATGACTCTGAGCCCAGGACTAGCAGCGCTCGAATCAGTGTTGTCAGGTATTTTGGAGTGTCTAGCTGAAGCCGGTAGACACTGTGGAAGGTTTCGGTTCTTCATCCGAGCTGGATACCGACACGCAAACAGAGCCATTGTTAAGCCGAGAGCGCCTGCTCCTGCTCCCACCTACCTACCATGCACATATAAGTGCCATTCCCGTGTTCTTTGTTTGCCCCATTGAGGTGTTTTATTGAACTTGCTTATCTACCTTAGGCACCTTCCCCAGAATCTAGGCATTGGACAGATCGGCACGGAACAGGTCACAGCCCTCGTGCTTCCTCGCTTATTACCATCCCAAAGCCTGCACACACACATAAACCTGCTGTGTGAGCATGTCACCTTCTGCTGTCTCGGACCACGACACATCTTCGCGGGGGTCGGACTACGCAGTCCATAGCCCCTCCCCCAACTTCAGCGGCTACGACCACGTCACCTGGTGGGTGGGCAACGCGAAGCAGGCCGCCGGCTTCTACACCACCTTCTTCGGCTTCAAGACCATCGCCTACCGTGGCCTCGAGACCGGCAACCGGTACTTTGCCTCGTACGTGATTGCCAACAACGATGTTCGCTTCGTCTTCACCTCGCCGATCCGCTCGGCCAAGTACCTGCCCGCGGACGAGCGCATCTCGCCCGAGGACAAGCGCCTGCTGCGGGAGATGCACGAGCACCTGGAGCGCCACGGGGACGCCGTCAAGGATGTGGCTTTTGAAGTTGACAGCGTCGACGGCGTCTACGAGAAGGCGGTCGCGGGCGGCGCCGACGCCGTGCAGCCGCCCGCGACGATGGGCGACAAGGAGCACGGCCACGTACGCACCGCCGTGATCCGCACCTACGGCGACACCACGCACACGCTCATCTCGCGGCACGGCTTCCGCGGGGCCTTCCTCCCCGGATTCCGTGCCGTGGCCTCCACCACGGCGACCGTCACCCTGCCGGACGTTCCTCTTGCGCGCATCGACCACTGCGTCGGCAACCAGGACTGGAACGAGATGACGTCGGCGTGCGCCTTCTACGAGCAGTGTCTCGAGTTCCACCGGTTCTGGTCCGTCGACGACAGCCAGATCTGCACCGAGTTCAGCGCGCTCAGCAGCATCGTCATGGCGAGCCCCAACAACGTGGTCAAGATGCCCATCAACGAGCCGGCCCCGGGCAAGAAGAAGTCGCAGATCGAGGAGTACGTGCTGTTCAACGCCGGCGCCGGCGTCCAGCACATTGCGCTGCTGACGCCGGACATCATCACGACTGTGCGCGCGCTGCGCGCCCGCGGCGTGCAGTTCATCGACGTGCCCAAGACGTACTACGACACGATGCGCGCGCGCCTCAAGACGGAGCGGCGCAACTGGGAGCTCAAGGAGGACCTGGACGTCGTCGAGCGGCTGAACATCCTCATCGACTACGACGAGCAGGGCTACCTGCTGCAGCTCTTCACCAAGCCGCTGATGGACCGGCCGACCGTGTTCATCGAGATCATCCAGCGCAACGAGTTTGACGGTTTCGGCGCGGGCAACTTCAAGAGCCTGTTCGAGGCCATCGAGCGGGAGCAGGCCGAGCGCGGCAACCTGTAGTTTAGCGACTTTTTGAGAATCCGTTCATTCTGGTGCATTGGGGTATGATAAGCGTTGTCTTTATCCAGCCGTTTTGTATCTGCCTACTGTTCCCTCACAAGCCGCTTGCTGCTTGCTATGCCCATGGAAACTGTGTGAATGCCCCTCCCGAAATGCTCCTTGATATGCCATCCCAACGCCGCCCGCAAACCAACGACAAGCCATCGTCTGTCTGCACTCCTGACCTGATATCTAGGGAAAACAAAAACAAATAAAGATAGGGAACCTCTAGCCAAGATTTGTCCCCAACCAGTACTTTTTGAAACCCATCCCCGAGCCCATTATGAATCTATGACCATAGCCTCCCCCGTTCTCCCGTCCGCCCCATTCGCCCCATTCGCCGCTGCCTCGCCGTCTTCACCCGCCGCACCATCCGCAACCGCCCCGCGCGTGTCGCTCTGACAGCCAGGGCAATTGTGAATCACCTCGTGCGCATACACGTCGCAGTCGATGCAGAAGTGGTTGCCGCACACAGGGCAGCCATACCGCCCGCTCTCGCTCACCCCGGCCGCCGTCTTGCTGCTGCTGCTGCCCTCCTCCGCCAAAACTTTCTTCCCTCCGCCCGCCGCTTTCGCCCTCGCAGCAGCAGGAACGGCCGGAAACGGCGCGAGACACGCAAAGCACGCGCTCGACCTGCCTTCGGCCTTGGCCTCGGCCCACGGCACGGCGACCCACCCGCGCAGCGGGAACAGGTGGTGGTACGAGCGGGCCAGGTGGGTGCTCAGCACGAGCGTCAGGCCGCAGACGGGGCACTCGGCAGGCAGGCGGCAGACCTTGGCGCGGCAGCGCGTGCAGGCGTAGCCCTCGCGCGTGGCGCGGTGGTGGCAGGCGCAGAGGCTGACGTGGTCCTTGGAGGCGAGCGCGCGCGAGGGGAAGCCCATCATCAGCAGCGCCGCTTGGCTGCTGCTGGTTTGGTCGCCGGCGGGGAGGGCGGAGGTGGGGGAGGAGTGGGTGACGGGGGGCGTCGTGGCGGCGAGGAAGAGCTCGCGGAAGTGTTGTTCGTGCAGGGCGACGGCGTAGGTGGAGGTGTCGCCGGCGTTGGTGCGGCTGCATAGTTCGGCGCAGATGGCGACCTGCGCTGACAGCCCGACGATGGAGACGCGGATGCGGTCGGCAATGAGGTTGGTGATGGTGTCGTGGATGTCGCCTGGATCGCTGGACAGCAGGGCGCCGTAGATGATGAGCACCTCGCGTGTGCCGTGGGATGGCGTGTGGCTGAGCGGAGGGGGTGTCAGTCTGTCACGGCATGTGAAGGTGGTAAAGGGAGGAAATGGGCGGTACAAACAATAATGCGCCGCGACACATTTCGAGCGCGTTCTGCAGGCTCGGGTTGCCCAGCGGCTCGCCTTGCTCCGCCCATGTCCTCAGCTTCTCGATGTGTTCAGCGGGGTTCCCGCCTATGTCGCTGATCCTCATGGCGACGCCGTCACGCATGGCGACAATGCCCAGCTGGCTGATGGGGTTCTGCTCAAAATACTCGCGCACAAAGTCGACGGCGTAGTTGAGCGTCAGAAGGTAGCGGGTCGGCAGCAGGTCCTTCTCGGCCATGGCAAAGCTCATGTCGAGCACCAGCATCAGGTGCCGGATGATGCCGCGCTGCAGCGGGGTCGTGTCGCGCATCAGCCGGCGGCGCTTCTCGGCCTCGATGAGCGCTTCGACGGTGATGCTGCCATCCTCCGCCTCGACGACGTTCTCCCAGGATCTCTTGATGTCCTCCCACGCGGCCTTGGAGCGGCCGCCGCCCCGGGCCTTCCTGCCGCCACCCTGCTTGCCCGCCCCGCGGGCATCTTTGGAACGCGTGCCGTAGGAGCTTGCGCCGGTGCCAGACGTGCCGCGGTGGTCGTGGAGGTCATCCTCGGACAGGTCCTCGACGTACTCGCCGTCCGAGTCGGCCATTTCGCGCGCGCGGGGAGCTGGCCCGTTCGACGGGGGCGCGGGGCTCTGTATCGCTACGATGATTCGATGGGTTTGAATTGAGCGGCGGGGAGATGCCGCGACCCGGGATCTTGTTCTTGTCGGTTATCGAAGGATGCGAAAGGCAGCGGCAAGGCTGCGTGGGGCAGAAGCTGTAAGAGCCACAGCCTCGTGGTTGGGCTTTGAGCTTCTGGCCAGCCCAGCCAATGGAGGGCACTGAGCTGAGTGACCCAACTTTTGTGCCCAACTTCGATTGGTTGGTTCTAGTTGTACTCAGTCCTGTCAAGTACCACAGCTTTCCGTTTGACCAACGTGCAATAAGCAATACTACTCTGCCACTGAAGAAAGTCGACAAAGGGGTGAAGATGGGCCTGGACCCTGGCTGCCTCCGTCCCGCTAGCAATCTACTAAGTTAAGTCTACTTGTACGTGTATGTAAGATACCTAGCTAGGTAGGTACGTGTACACCAATCTCCACACACTGTCCACCGAGAGGAACAGGTCATGAGAGAAGCCGGCTGTATTTTCCGCATTCGAGTCAGAGACACCGTTGCCGGCTGATGGGATGCCCGGTGTTGACCGTTCGCGCCGGGCGCCACGTGGGCTGGCCGATCCGTATCTCCCGTCGCGCTCGTTTCATTTCTCGGTGCGTGCGTGACGATCGATCGCGTCTCGGCCACGGGCGGATGGGAAGGGTCATTCATCCTCTTGGACGAATGAAGCCGGCAGATCTCATTCGACCGTACGGAATACGTGTTTCGTCGTACGGTACTGCGTGGCTACGATTGGCTTCCGACGAGACAGATCGGGGCGAGCAAACAGCTCCCGCTTGTATGTACTGCCTTTGTCGCATCGACAGTGTACGGAGTACTGCGTAACCAACACTTGGACGGCTCCTTGCCGAGCCTAGGTTACTTGGTACCTGTCAAGCACACTGCCATCGTATTGCAGCTCAGTGCACACGGCTCACAACGCACAGTACAAGTACCTGGCGAAACCGCCAAGCCAATCAAGCTGACGTGGTCTTGCAGGCCTTTTCCCGGTTGCCGGCCACCGGTCTTGATCGGTTACGCTGGGCGCACGATGACGTAGTGCCTGCAGAGATCGATGTGCGGCGGGCTTTGCCCAGCCCATCTACTCGCAGTACTGTACACTATGATCTGGCAGGTTCGCGCCGCGCAACCGCCTCCCCGGCGTCAAGTAGTGTACACGTGTACATACATACTGGACATACGGCTTCTCTTTGTCTCTGCGAGCAAACACGATGGCTAGAGACTCGGGGCTCGATGGCCGACCCGCGTGGGCAGTCCGCAGGGTCTTCGATGATATCGTGTGCGCTTGTCGGCCCCTACCCAGTACATTACATAGATCGATGGTCCCGGAATCCAACGACCGAGACGTTCTGCACGAGGACGATGCGCCACCGATTGCTGCAAGAACGGGGAGTTTGGGGCGATCTGGGGTCCTTGTGCTTCTCAGACATTCCATGGCACCGCCAAACTGGGCAATGCGCTGCTGGGGCACTCGGAAAGTGCACCATTCAGAGCGGCTAACGAGCACCCCAGCCAGCACAGTACCAGTAGCTCGAACCAGCCGGAAAGCCTGTCCCGGGCCGACCTCGTCGAATTGACGCTGATCTTCAGCAGAGACCAGGGAGGACAAACCCTTGCCGGTTCATGGATGCTCGTAAAAGTACACCGTACACGTGTACTGCGTAGGTTAGTGTAGTGTACTGTACAAGTATGCACTCTCGGCACTCTGTACGCATCACACACCTAGCCAGCTACACTTGCATAGGCGTTTGCGGTACGCAAATCATTGTCGAAATGCAGCGAGACTTGACGCGGGCTCGCAAGAGAATAAAACTGCCACAGTCCAATGTCGCGCAAGTCTGAAAGCGGTTACGGCGGTGCCAGCGGATTGGGACGCCTCATTGCAGAAAACGCATGCTGAGGCGAGGAGGGAAAGCGGGGAATTGGCCCTCCAGGAATCAATGGTCAATTCCAGTTCCTCGCTGACCCACCGCGAGCCCACTCTGCTGCACCTCTGCATTTTTCCAGCTCTGCGCTGGGGCCGGTTGAAGATGCTACCTACCTAACTTGCTCCGCGCACAGTACGACGCTGCATCGTGACGGGCAGGCCTGGCTCAGCGTGCTGTGCTCGCTCACTGCTCAGGAGGAGGTCCTCTCCGCCTCTCCTGCTAACTTAGTGTACGATGAGCAGCCCGTCGTCGTAAACTTCCGCAGTCCCTGTCTCAGCTGCCCTGCGTTGCTTGTTCGCTTTCTGAAGAGGGGGGTTTGATGGTCAAAATGTATTTATCAGACTTGTCTTTCTTCGTTGCTGCAAATGCAAGTGAAGGTGGATGGATGTGCGGGCTGATTGATGTCTGGTGCCTGGAGTTGTTGGAGTTGAGGGCACTGCTGCAGAGTGCAGGCTGAGGTCGCCCGCCCTGTCTCACCTCAAGCCGCGCAGCAAACCTAAATCCATCGCATAACGTCATAGCCTCCATTTTAGTCACCGGGGGCAGGCCAACTCCAGGTGCCCCTCGAGCCTGCCTGACCCTGCCTGCCTCAGCCAAACCCACACACCCACACTAGCCTCCCTACCGCCCAAGCAAGCTCGAGTTCGTCACCCCGGGGCCCCGTCTGCTTCCCACGGCTGCCCACTGCCGGACATTGGAAGCGAACGCTCCATTCCATAGCCACCTTCCCTGCTCGAACTGTGCACCCAGTCGCCCGCAGTTCGTCGCGCGCGTACCCGCATCCCCTTTCTCCGACGACGCCGCAGAGCTCACGATCTCTTTTCTTCGTGTTACTCGTGTCTCCTTCCCCCCACACGCCCGGCAGAGGCTACCCAAACACGGAGAGCGAACTCCCACTCACTCTCTCACCTCTCTCGGGAACGTCCATACCCACGCCCCGCCATCGCGTTGGATGTGCCTCCGACCCCTGGCCCGCGCCTTCGTGGCCGACTTTCATCGACGTCACTGGGAGGACCACCCTCAATGAGGCATGCCAGTGCGGGCCTGCGAACCACCCATCTCGAGCAGCGACTCCCCAGACAGTGCCAGCACACAACACTCACCGCGTCTAGAGCACCCCAATCACTCGGAGCCGCCTGAACACCTCGAGCGACCCGCACCCGAGGGGCCTGAACCGCGCCTTGCCCTTCCGCAGTCGACTCGACCCGCCATTGATGATGCTGTGACCGCAACCCGACCATCCCTGGCGACCGCAACCGAACAAATGACGGGCGGGTCGGCGAGCACGGGCGAAGGACCACCGCCGTCCGACCCTCCTAGCCCCGATGCGCGGCCGTCCGGCAAGAAATCGATTTCGTTCGCCGATGTCCTCGAGTCCGACGTCCACCGCCGGTCCGATGCGGTGGCCGGCGCGCCAGAGCCGCTAGTAGACGACGACAAGACCCCTCGGCGAGAAACTGGACCCAGATCGCCGGCGGCAAAGCATGGAGAGAGCGGGGTTGACAAGTTTACGGAGCCAGAGCCAGAGCCGGGGCTGGAGCCAGAGCCAGAGCCAGAGCCCAGGGATTCGCAGCGGCAGCTGAGCGAGTACCGCGAGAACTTGGCTCGTGAGATGGAGCGGAGGGATCTGCAGCCGAGACGACTCCATGCGGCCGCCCCCGGCCCCAAGAGGGTGTCCCCCATCCAGGAAGAGAACTCGCCGTCGTCACAACCGCGATCGTCCGGATCAGAGCGCACGACCACTTCGACCACCTCGACGACTTCAACAGGGTCTGGCAATACCGTTCGCGGTTCTGTCACCCCTGGCCCCGTAGCCGGCACGCCCTCCTACCCGTTCCCTCGCATGGCCTCCTCCGGCTTTCTGCCGCCCGCGGTGCACCGCCCGTTCACTACGCTCTCGCCTACCGTCCCGCCCGACGGTTCCCGCCCCGTGCATGAGGTGCTCCGGGGCCACGACACGCTCGTGTCCAACCCCTCGACGCCCGCCTCCAACAGGACGTTCCTCCCGCCCGGCGTGGTGCAGAGCTTGCCCAATCACCCGGACTTCCCGAGCCCAAACCTATACGAGTTGTCGCTTATGCTCTCGGCCGAGCCGGGGCTCGACGCCTGGTGGCAGGCCGTCGTGCAGATCATGGTTGACGTGTACAGGGCTGAGAGAGTGACGCTGGCTGTCCCCGCCGACTCGACAGATATTGAGAACGTGCCGTGGGGCCAGAAGGCCACTTACAGCGCCTACCGCGAGGACGACCTCAGTCTGGGCTATCTCGCCAGAGGCTCCAGTATGGTCCCCAGCAGCAACGACGGCACCCCTGACACTCTTCATCATGCTGCTGCTGGAGAGCCGCCCGGGACTTGGAAGTTGGCACCCGTGCGCCCGGGCTTGCTCAGCAGGCATTCGTTCACCTCATACGAGCAGAACCGGCAGACCACGTTGTCGAGCGAACGGGCGCACCCCGCTCCGCAGCGGCCTCAGCTTCTCTTCAGAAGCAAATCCCACCACCCGTCTACCACGGCCGATCGCGACCCCGACGCCAACCTGCCCAGCCTGAACCAGCAGGCCCTCGAGGAGCACGACGCGCTGGAGGAACAGCAGGAGATACCCAGTTGGGAGGCGCCTTTTACCGCCCCGAGGGAGGGGCATGGGAAGGTCTTGAACGTGCTTCAGGCTCTCGACTACGAAGCCGACCCCCTGATTGACCACAATGGCGTACTGCGCATACTCGAGCGCGGCCGCGTGGTTGCTCTGACGAGGACCTATCCTTACCTCCACCAGGACGCGACTACGAGCAAGCCGTCGGATACTCGCGCCGCACCTGTACCCAAGTCTTCCGATTGGCACCGGAAGAAGATTAGAAAGCCGCGGTCAGATTCCCTGTCGAAGCTGTCTTCGCTCCTCGGCAGTGCTGCCTCCTCGTCTGCCTCCGGCCGCACCACCTCCAAGACGCAGCCGCTGGAGAGGAAGCCCACTTTGGCGTCTCGCATGGAGGACGAGACGCCAGAGCCCGTCACTCCTCGTTACGAGGAATACGAGCAGGCCCCGCCGTCCCCGTGGTCGCAGTCCCCAGCGCCTTCACCCGCCGTGAGGGCCGACCCAGCCGACAACCCCTTCTTCACCGACGCCATGGTGGACGAGGACTCATTCAACCCCACGCCAGCACCCGCCGACTACACGGCCTTGGTGCCGCCCGAGGCCATTGGTCTCGACAACTCGTGGACCGTGCTGCATATCCCGCTAACGCATGTGCTACTGTCGAAACCCAATCCCTCGTTCAAGCTAGATCCGTCGCTTATGGAGCAAAAGATTTCGGCACGGAAGCACGGAGACTCCGCTGCGGCTCTAAACACGTCCCCGGAGCGCCCGGTCAAGGAAAAGCATGCGCCCATCGCCATCCTGTCCATCCTCAGCCCCATCATCCCGTACCCGTCCAATCTGCGCCACTCGCTGGAGCATCTCGCCCCGCACTTGGCCACTTCTTTCTCCCTCTGCCGCCACTATAGCAATCTGGAGACGGAGCTGAGCGGGTTGCAGAAGCGTCGGCCCCAGACGGCCGGCTTTGGCGCGCTCGGGCCCGATGGACGGCCCCTGGCCGATCCCACCGCGCTGGCCTCGCTGGCTTACCTTCCCGCCGAGGACGCCACGTCCCGGGACTCCCTTGCCGGCAGTATGACGAGCCCGAGCGATTACTCGGGCCCTTCGCGCAGTGCCGCTGGTTCGCCTGGTGGGACACCGGGTTGGGATCCGTCGTCTCTCGGATTCGTCATGGACAGCAAGCGGGCGCCCACCGCGAGCCCGGCGCCTCTCAATGCCGACAGCTACTTTAGCTCCGTGCCCAAGAGTTCGGCGACGGCGCATCGGGCCAGGAGAGATTCGCGGGACGCCCTGGCTGCGGACAAGCGATCATCCCTCCGCCTGACGACCACGAAGCCGCAGCTGCACGACCCTGCCTCGCCCAGCCCGGCCGTAGCCGAGTCTCGTAGGAGCACTGAATCCGCTCGGGGATCCTCGGAGGAGAGCTCGCCGCCGGGTGCTCCGCAAAGAAGGCCGCCATCTAGAGAAGGCAAAGACCAGGCGCTTGCCGACAAGAGCGGCGTCGTGCCTGCGGTGGCCCAGACAGAAGGCCAGAAGAAGCATGCTGCCGCGCAGGTGTCGACACCACACCGCCACACCCAACTGCACTCGTACGGGGCTGACTTTGCCGCGACCTTCCAATCCCTTCCTCCGAGCTCGACAATCAGCAGAGGCGCCACGCACCCGGCGGCACCCTCTAGAGCGGGGTCGATTGCGCAAACGGACATGACGCCGCCGTCTGACAAACTAAAGGGGCTCATTCTGGACTCGCTGCCGGCCCATGTCTTTGTGGCCCTACCACAGACGGGCGAGATAGTCTGGGTCAACAGCCGCTTCCTCACCTACCGCGGGCAAACTTCGGGTGACCTGGCTGCCGATCCTTGGGGCAGCATCCACCACGATGACAGGGAGGAATATCTTCGCGCCTGGAGCCAGTGCGTCCGGACCGGAGAGCAGTTCTCGAGGACGGTGCGGATCCGACGGTTTGATGGCGCGTACCGGTGGTTTTACGCGCGGGCCGTCGCCTCGAAGGACAAGAGGGGAGTCATCCTGCAGTTTCTTGGCTCGTACATGGACATCCACGACCAGCACATCGCCGAGCTCAGGGCGGCGCGGCAGGAGGAGATTGAGGCGTCCGAGGCGAAGCATCGTCTGCTGGCGAACCTGATCCCGCAGATCATCTTCACGGCCACCGAGGACGAGGGCATCACGTTCGCGAACGAGCAGTGGCTGTCTTACACGGGCCAGGACTTTAACGGCGTGCTCGGGCTTGGGTTTATGGACTACGTGCATCCCGACGATCTCGCCAAATGTCGGATTCCGCTCGGCGGTCAGCCAGGTTTAGCTTCACAGGCGGATATAAGGGCACATGGCCGCTCGTTCTCGACTGGGTCAAACATTGCCCGCCCCGGCGGGAAGGCGCTGGTGTCCTCCCCCAATAGTAGTAAGAGGGTCCATGCGCACAAGCTTTCGCGCAACGACAGCTCTAGTAGTAGTGGCAGCGGTAGCAACAACGGCTCCACGTATGATCATCCGACGGCCAACCTCACCGAGCTCGCCCGCAAGGGCGTGATCAAGGCGTCGACCGATAGCAGCGGGCGGTTGTCGTACACGACCGAGATACGGCTGCGGTCCAAGAGCGGCGAGTACCGGTGGCACCTCATCCGGTGCGTCGAGATTGACAATGTCGACTTTGGCAACGGCGCGAGCTCGTACTTTGGGTCGGCCACCGACATCAACGACCTGAAGCTGCTGGAGACCAAGCTGAAGGAGGCCATGGACTCCAAGAGCCGCTTTCTCAGCAACATGTCGCACGAGATCCGCACGCCGCTCATTGGCATCTCCGGCATGGTCAGCTTCCTGCAGGACACCACGCTCAACGAGGAGCAGCGCGACTACACCAACACAATCCAGACGAGTGCCAACAGCCTGCTCATGATCATCAACGACATTCTCGACCTTTCCAAGGTGGACGCCGGCATGATGAAGCTGAGTTACGAATGGTTTCACACGCGCTCCCTGATCGAGGACGTGAACGAGCTGGTGTCGACCATGGCGATCGCCAAGCGGCTCGAGCTCAACTACGTGGTTGAGGAGGACGTACCCGCCTGGGTCAAGGGAGACCGGGTGCGCATCCGGCAGGTATTGCTCAATGTGATTGGCAACGCGATCAAGTTCACCAGCCAGGGCGAGGTGTTCAGCAGATGCAAGGTTGTTATTCCGGAGGGAGTTGAGTTGCGGCCCAACGAGATCATGCTCGAGTTCTCTATCATTGACACCGGCCGGGGCTTCACCAAGGCCGAGGCTGAGCTGATCTTCAAGCCGTTCAGCCAGATTGACGGCAGCAGCACCCGGCAGCACGGCGGGAGCGGCCTGGGCCTGGTCATCTCCCGCCAGCTAGTCGAGCTGCATGGCGGC
Source organism: Chaetomiaceae sp. R4402 (assembly GCA_023628555.1). NCBI lineage: Eukaryota > Fungi > Ascomycota > Sordariomycetes > Sordariales > Chaetomiaceae > Chaetomiaceae sp. R4402. The sequence goes on from JAMAKO010000005.1 coordinate 83,986, forward strand.
GAGATGCAAGGCACCGCCGTGCCGGGCAAGGGCTCGACTTTCACCTTCTCGGCGAGGTTCGGCCTGCCGACGGAGACCGACCATCCCGATGCGTCGACGGTGCCCCAGCCGACACCAGGTCTCACGCAGAACACGCCGCTCACCCCGGCCCAGATGCCGTCGGTGCATGCGCTCCAGGCCGTGGCGTCGGCCAGCAGCCTGTCGACCGTGGACCACAGCACGGGGTCCCCGGCCGGCGTCTCAAGCGGCAGCTCGGAGATATCGGTATCGTCTAGCCGAACCCGCCTGACGGACCGCTCGTCCGCGTCGTCGGTCAACGCCGGCTTGGTACGCTTCAGCCAGGCGGCCCGCGCTAGCGGACAGGATTTGTCTCAGATGAAGCTCGAAATGCCCTCGCACAGGGTCAGCCCCGGGAGCACACCACGGCCCGGACGCGAGGGGGCAACCCCCAACGCCAAGATCTTCTCGCCGCCGCCCATGTACTCAATCCTGATCATTTGCACGCAAACGCACAGCCGCGAGGCCACGACCAAGCACATCGAGATGACACTGCCCAAGGACATCCCGCGCCAGATTACGGCGGTCGCGTCGGTCGACGAGGCCACGTCGTACGTGCAGGGGGCGGACTCGGTGCTCTTCACCCACATCGTCATCAACCTGCCCACGCCGGAGGAGATCATCGCCCTTATGGACAAGGTGATGCACTCGGAGTCGACGACGCTGGCCAAGACGACGGTGCTGATCCTCTCCGACTCGGTCCAGCGCCAGGCTGTCTCCAAGCTGGTGGCGGGTACCGAATACGAGGACATCCTGTCGGAGGGGAAAGTCACGTTCATCTACAAGCCGGTCAAGCCGTCGCGCTTTGCAGCCGTCTTTGACCCAGCGAAAGAGCGCGATTTAAGTATTGACCACAACCGCTCGACGGCGCAGCGCCTGGTCGAGGACCAGCGCCAGAGCTATGTCGATATGGAGCGCCGCATGGGCGGGAAGGGGTACAAGGTGTTGCTGGTCGAGGACAACCCGGTCAACCAGAAGGTGCTGCAGAAGTACCTGAAGCGGGTGGGCGTGGCAGTGGAGCTGGCTGCGGACGGCGTCGAGTGTACCGACATGGTGTTTGCGCGCGGGTGGGGGTACTACGCGCTGATTCTGGTATGTTTGCGGTCCCCAACTATCACCACCAATGGCAGTACTGACCTAGAGTTTGTTCCACAGTGCGACCTGCACATGCCCCGCAAGGACGGCTACCAGGCCTGCCGCGAGGTGCGCGCCTGGGAAGCCTTGCAGTCCAGCTCCGGCTCCGGCTCCGGCTCCGGCGAGCCCCACCCCCGCCCGCTGCCCATCATCGCGCTCTCGGCCAACGTCATGTCGGACGTGCACGAGAAGTGCGTCGAGGCCGGCTTCAACGACTACATCACCAAGCCGGTGGACTTCATCGACCTCAGCCGGGCGCTGTCCAAGTTCTTCTGATGTGACCTAACGGGGATGGGGAGATTAAACCAGCCCACAGATGGACGTTTGAAGGAATGAAGCGGGATGGAGAGTGGTAGACGGAGGAGTTGTGGAGTTGGGTTTGGGAAGAGGAGGAGGAGGAGGGAAGGGGCGGATGAATGGATGGTGTTGGGTGGACAGTGTTAAAGTCTGGTATTGTGCCGAGATGAAGAAACAATGAAGGAGGTTGAAATTGCGAAGAGGTTGCGGGGGGTGGGTGATGTGGCTTTGACGGGGAAGGTGTGTAAGAGTGAGACGGCATGTTATGATGTGGAAAGCTGAGAAGGTGATGGTGCAAAGGGAAGGTAGTGGTTGGAAGAGGTGCAGCGCATGCACTATGTTTTACAACTCATCATCGAAGTACATAAAATACCTGACTGGCCTGGGAAACACTGGGTGAAGCGTCACGGGAAGCATTGAATGGCTCGTGTCGGAAAGTACAGTGGTTTTTTGTGTTTTTTTTTTTTTTGTATTGGAGTGGTTTTGGGCATGGCCTGGAGCGAGGATGGCTGGGTTTTGCTTCTTCTGTCTTGTTGTCTTCCTTCACATTAAACTGCGTGGTTACAACGTGTTGTGGTTTTTTTTTTTTTTTTGTTATCCGACTCTCGTGGCTGGTGTAGAACAGTCAGATTCAGGCGAGTGCTTTGAGACGAGACATCGTGGGTGCTTGGGGACTCGGTACTCTTGGCAGCAGGGGTGATTGCGAGGAAGGGTAGCGTATGGAATGGGAAACCAATAGGTGTTTCAATAGGTTGGATGGGATGGGAAGGGAGGAAGGAAGGAAGGAAAGGAAAGAGGAAACGGGCGGAGGTTGGCCATGAAACCAAGGGGCAACGTGCTCACGCAAACCTTGTCCCGGGGCTGAGGGCCCGTGTACATTCACACTTAGATAGGATTAGGGGAGGGACAATACACGGTAGTGATCTTGACCGTGTACAACGGCCAGTTTAGGCGAACTGGAGGACTGGGTATGGGCGAGTTCACGATGAGTAATAGACAAGAAACAGCACCTTAAGGACTGGAGCCGAACGAAACCCGGCATTCACCTCATCAACAATTGCAGCGGCATAAGTACTCCCACAGATCAGAGTCACAAACTAGCTACCATATGTCGCTAGCTCCTCCGCCTAATTTTTCTCGGACATAACATCACACCACACCATCCCATGGCATACACGGACGGTTATCAACCCCTCCACCAGGCCGCCACGCCCAGCACAAACACACACACCAGCACATCCCTCCTGACCGTGCCCAGCACCTCGCCATAGCGCATCGCTAACTCCACCTTGCTCCTCACGCCAGGCGGCAGGAACCCCACCACCAGCCCAAGCACGCCGCTCCCGCCGCCACCAACCGCCGCGTCCAACCTGCTCCGGCCGCGGTCCATCAGATGGCGCGTCGTCAGCAGCAGCGCCTCGGCGGTAGCAAACGCCCAGAAGAAGTTCCGCGTCGTCGTCGTCGTGTCGCCGTGGAACAGCTGCTCGCGCTCCTCCGCCGACCCGGCGGCTGCCGCGGCGGCGCGGTCGCGCGACAGCTTGGTGCCGGTGAAGGGCGTGTACAGCGCAATGTAGAGCCCCAGGCAGAGGGCGACGAGGGTGTGCAGGAGGCGGTAGAGCGCGGTGGAGCGGGTTGGGAGGACCGGGGTGGTGGAGGAGGAGACTGTGGCTGGGTCGCCTGGCTGAGAGGTGGGGGCTTGGGGGAAGGGCATGCCGAAGGGGTTGGATGCGCCGCCGCTGGCACCGCCGCCGAGCATCTGCATCAACATGCGCATCATCGGGTCGTCTTCCATGCCCGGGGGCACCAGGCCGGGCGGCGGGGTGGCGGAGGGCGGGGTGGGCTGGTCGAGGCCGAGCATCATCTGGCGGAGCTGCGAGTCCGAGATGTTGCCGCCAGCGGCGGGAGGGGGGGTGGAAGCGGACGGCGGCGGTACACGGGCGGTGGTGCGCGGCTGGTAGAAATGCTGCGAGATGTCGACCTCTTCAGGGTCGGCGTGCTGCGCGGGGGCTGCTGGAGCGCTGGTGTTGGCGGGGGCGCTGGGTGTTGTCGTTGACGAGGCCGGTGTTGGGGTCGCTGCCGGCGCAGAATCTATCAGACAGATGTTAGCTGCGGGAAGCCCCTCGAGTCTTCAGAGAAGAAACCTCGAAATAAACAGAAAGAATGTACCCCGCGGCACGCCCCCTCCCAGGCCTGTGATGGTCTTCAGCCTCGACTCGGCGCCGGCGCGCAGCTTAGCCTCGCGGCGGGCCTTGCGCTGCCGGGCCTGCTCTTCGGCGCGTGCCGACGCCGCTTCTTCCTCCGGTGTCATGTTTGTGTGTTGTGGCCTCGGTTCGAGTGTGCGTGCGGTTTTCGAGCGCGAAGTTGGCACGAGATTGTTGCAGTGACGTCGAGCTCGGGCAGCGAACAACCGAGTGGATTGGCGTGCGTGGTTGTGCTGTGTTGGCGCATTTGAATTCCTTATCTTATCGGAGCTACCGACCGCCGGCCCCTTGAGGTCCCTGAATAACGTTCGTTGTGCCCCCTTCCTCATACCCTTTGGATCTCAGATGGAAATTCAAGTTTAAGACGGCGTTTCGAAGCAGCTTCTATGGAGTCAAACCTAGCAGTATTCAGGCTGAGGAAGAAAACAGCCGAGCCATCTAACAAATACTCCATTTTTCTCTGTCCTGCCTACATTCTAACGCTGACCACACCCCTACCGTCCCCAGACCACACACATCTACTTTTTTCAGGCCTGCCAGCCATCCCTTACCCCCTCTCACCCAATGCCTGTCACAACCTGAGTGTTTCCCGTTCGCTCAAGGCGTCGCCTTGCTCATGCTGATCAGCCGCTTCAACCCCGTCTGCATACACACAACTCGTTAGCCATTGCAGTCTCGCCATGTGACTTCCATCTCACCCCGTTCATTCACCGTAAATCAAAACCTGGGAGTTCAGCGGAAGAAAACAGTACTCACCATCCACTGCCCACACTCCTCCGTCTTCTCCCGGACAATCTCCATCTGTCCCCTTGACGCACCCTCATAGTCCCTCGCCGCGATCGCCTCGGCCACCTTGCCCAGCATCTCGACCGTGTCCGGGCGGACGAGCTCGCCATGGTTGAGGTGGTCGAACAGCAGGCCGAGCCGCTTCTGCGTGTCTTTCACCTGCGGCGCAAACGTCGCCGGCGCCTTGGCCGCGACGCGCGCCATGTCCTGGCTCAGCAGCTCCACCATGCGCTGCGCGTTGGCGGGGATGTGCGACCGGTCGCCCGGCGGGCGCCGCTCCGCTTGTTGCTGCTGCTGCTGAGGTTGGGATGGGGGAGCAGCGGCTCTCGGAGGCGGCGGGGTCTGCGTGGACATCGGCGGTGGCGCTGCTGCTGCGCGCGGAGGGCCGCCAACAGGGGGTGGCGCGGAGGAAGTCGGCGGCGGGCCGACCGGTGGGCGCGCGCCCGGCGGAGGGGGCGCCGAGTACTGCTGAGGCGGTGGCGCAAGGGGCTGGGAGCCCGGCGCCGGGGCATACGGGTTCGATTGCGGCAGAGGGGCCAGCGGGTTGGAGGTGGGCGCCTGGCCATACGGCTGTGCCGACGGAGCTGGCGCGTATCTGTTGGAGGGCGGCGCGCCGGCGGGGGAAGGGTTGTAAGGCGATGCCGTCCGGGCAGCGGGCGGCGGCACCATCGCCGGGTTAAACCCGGCTGCCGGCGGCGGCGGGGGAGGCGCATAGGGGTTGGTGGACGCATTCGACGCCACGGAAGCCGGCCGCAAGGGGTACTGTCCGCCTTGGGGAGGCCCAACCGGTGGCGAGGCCACGTTCCGAGGGGGCGCCGAGCCCTTGGGAGGCGGCGGCGGAGGCGTCGGCGCACTCCGCTGGTAGGGCCCAACGGGAGGAGGCGACTGCAAGCCCGGCTGGCCCGGGAAGGGAGACGTGATCGGCGCGACGCTCGGCGTGTTCCTGCGGACGGGAGGTTTGGTAACCATGGGCACATCGTTCCACTGGCCGACGTCCTTCTTGATGTTGGGCGGGGGGCCCGTGTTCCTCGGAGGTGGTGGCGCATGCGCACCCGGCGGACCGAAAGTCGGTTGCGGGGGTCCGTATCCTCCCACTGCCGGCGGTGACGGTGCGTATCCCGCCGCCGGGGCGTAGGCGGATACACCGGCCGGCGCATATTGCGACGCTGCCGGCGGGGCATACGGATTCAGCGCCGCTGCGGGGGCTTGCGCTTGAGCAGGCTGCAGATAAGGATTCAGGGGGCTGGGTCCCACGGCTGGAATAGTCGGTGGCTGCTGGTAGCCCATCGGTGCCGCGGTGCGAGACGCCGACCGGGATGTGGGAACTGCCTGGCGCGGAGCGACTTGCGGAGCCGCCTTCTGCGTAGCGAGCCTCACGCGGTTCCTGGCCACTTCAGCAGCCGGGAAGCTGGTTGGGAGCAGGTCCAAGTACCGCTGAGCGACAGCCAACTGGCCGTGCGCAGCAACAATGTCCGCATACTCGGTGTACTTGTCGTACAGAGACGCGAGCTTCCAGCCCTCGGTAAGGCTTTGCTCATTGTCCGCAAACTTGGTGACGTGGCGGAAGACCGTCACCTTCTCGATGAATTGCTGCAGCGACCGGGCGTGGATGGAGAAGTTGGAGTCGTTGCTAGCCTCCTGCAGGCCCGCCTGTTCCGCTTCCCGGAGCTCGGCGATCCAAATGTCCACCACCTTCTCGAGCTTCGAACCCACCAGGTAGCAGAACGAGGCGTCCTTCCTCGAGCCCGACTCGTAGATGCGGTCGCCGAGCGCCTCGCAGAGGTCGGGAAATTCGGCCGGTTCGGCAAAAGTGCAGAGCGTGACCACGGTTTCCCTCCAGTTGCCGAGGTCCGCGTTGTACACCACATCCCACAGGTTCTTGCCGATCACCGAGTTGATCAAGCGCAGGTAGCTCGGCGTGCCCTTCTTCTGCGCCAGATAAGCCGTCTGCACCTTCTCGAGGAGGTCCTTGCCGCCGCAGTTGGCGAGGATGAAGGCGTCAGCAATCCTGTCCTCCTTCATGCACACATCGACTGCCTTCTCAAAGTTGCCCGTGATGATGGCCTTGGTGATCTGATCCTCGGCCGAAGTCCCGTCGCCCACAAGCTGGAAGGGGTCATCGGTCTTGGCACCCTTCGCGGGAGCAAGATCAGACAGAAAGTCCTCGCCCTCGTCGACGTCGCCCCACATGCTCGTGACGCGCTTGTGTTTCTTCTTGGCCGCGTCGCCGCCGTTGGCCTGTGGTGGGGCCAGACCGGCCTCCTTGGGCTCCTCCTTCGGTTCTGGCGCCGCTGCGCCCTCTGAAGGGACAGAGACTTCCTCGTCCTTGGTGAAGCCCAGGTACTCGAGAATCTTGGTGCGCCCATCGGATTCGCTCAGAGTCTTCAGCACCTGCCAGTCGGCCTTCTCCTCCTCGGTCTTGGCCTCCGCCACGTGAGAGTCGCAAATGGCGGCAATGTCCCCGTTCTTGAAAGCCTCCTCGAACTTCTCGGTAGCTGAGCCGATGTCGGAGTCAACGGAGAAGCTGGATATTTGAATCTTGGAGGACCTGGACTGGCCCGCCGGGGTGTCGTTCTTCCTGAAGATGACGAGCTTGCCGCCGTAGCCAAAGGAGACGCCGACTGGTCGCTCGAACCAGGCGGGTGCCCGGCCGAGGGAGAAGGAGGCGCCCTGGAGCTGAGTGGGGGCCTTGGAGAAGAAGTCGTCGTCATCCAGGTTCGTCTGGGCCGCGGGCACGGCGGATGGGTTGGTGTTTTGCAGCGTCTGGATGGTAATCTTTCCGTCAAACGAGGCGGTCGCAATCAGGTCGGGGTTCCCGGGGTCGAAGCGCGTCAGGAATGTCCAATTCGTGGCCTCCGGAAACTCGCCATAGCGCTCCCCGGTTTGCGGGTTCCACGCCAGCGTCCTGTTGTCCTTGCCGCAAGAGATCAGCAGGCCGGCATCCTGTTGGCACCATGACAGCGACAAAACGCCCTGGTCGTGCCCTTGCAACGTCCTCTCGGGCGCCTGCGAGTTTCGAAGGTTCCACAGGAGAATGACAGGGGTGTTATCGTCCGACGTCGCCGTCAGGAGGTTTGTGGAGTTGTTTGGGTCCCAGGCGATGGCGCTGACGGGCTTGCGGTTGTTGTTCAGCGTCAGCGAGGACTTCTTGGTCTTCAGATCCCACACCGTGACAAAGCCGCCGGCGCTGCCCGTCGCCAGAATGTTCGACACCTTCCTGTTCCAGGCCACACAATCGATGTCATGGGCGGCGGCGGTGCCGAGTCGGAAGGCGGTCGATGTATCGTTGATGTCCCAGACGAACAGCTCGCCTTTGCCGCCGGCGGTGGCGAGGACTTGGGGTCTCAGTGGGTTGAACTGCAGGGCCTTGATCGGTCCGGTATGTTTGACGTCGCGGGACATGAGGGCATCCTCGCCGGCGAGGAGCTTGGCGGCATCCCACAGCTGCAGCGAGCCGTCCTCCATGGCGCCAGCCACGACGCCCCGCGGGTGCTCGTCACTAGCGGCGCCCCATGCTATGTCGTAGAATCTGGCGTCGTCCTGTCAGCGGAGACACCAGTGTAGGCGGGGCAATGCGCAATACCTGGACTCTGTGCTGATGCTGGCTATCGGCTGCAGCTCCAAGCCCTGGTCGACGGTGTCGAGGTTGAGATCCCACAGCTCAAGCTTGGTCTCGTCTGAGAAGTCGGCATCCACCGCTCCGGACCTGGTGCCCGTAACAAGAACCGGGCTGTGGCCAGGCGACCAGGCAAAGGCCGCAGTCCGCGGAATCTCTCTTAGCCGGACCATGGCGGCGAAGCTGTGGACCGGATCGAATCGCGGGGAAGGGACGGCGGGTCACGTCAAGCCTAACTTCTCGTCGGTCGGTAGGGCGAGGGCGGAGAGGGAAGACAACGTCGTTAGAGATGACAATCGAGCACCTAAAGCCCTACGGTGCGAGGACGCTGAGCCGTAGGGGCAAGAGGCTTTTGGGGAGATTCGCGCGGATGCGATTTGTAGATGCGGTGTTGCAGTCGGTGCGCGGCGGCTGTTGCCAGATTGCCTCGACTCCTGAGATGCGCTGCGCTTGCAGGGGGTGCGCCCCGGGGATGTGGGAGCCTGCCCAACCAAGCCCCTGGAGGCGGCACACACAGCCCTAACCCTGAGTTGCAGATGATGCGTGCGTCGGTAAGTTCCCGCAACAGCCAGCGTGGATAGTGAGTTAGAGAGTAAACGTGTGTTACTTTGGACTCTGCTGTGCTGCTTTCAAAACATGTGCAATCACATGGATTGTAGTTTGGTGCACAGATGAGACTGAAAAATGCTCGCTGCTGTTTGGACATAACGTCTCGGAAGAGCAACCAACTACCCTCGGTCCAGAAAAACGGGTACACCAAGCTGGACAGGCGATTTCTATCTACCTACGTATATTGAAGAAAGAGGGAAGAAAGAAGATAGATTACCAGACGGTATTGAAAGAAGAGAAACGAATATATGGGAAGAATAACTCTAGGAAGAAAAAAGACACTACGATAAATTAATAATCGAGGGAAAGAACCAAAGGAAAATATATAATGCAGTTACGTACCAAAATGAGAAGATCAAGTGCATTGGTGTACGGAGGTACACGTTAGTTTGAGCATGAGGTGCTAACCTGCAGGTTCTGGTGGGGCAGCAACCTCCAGCTCTCGATTCCAAGTGACGGAACTGGAAAGTTGACATTGAGCGCCGCTGCCGAGCTCTGCAATGGCTCGTGATATCCCTGATCACCACCGCTGACTTTCAACATTAACAATTGAGCTGAGCTTACATTACCAACAAATTGCCCGTATGGAGTGACAAACGGTCATTTTCATCCCTCTTTATCATCCCTTTCCCAGCACCTTCTCAACCGTCGATTACGGCCTCCATTGGCACCCTCACCCTAACCCGCTCTCCCCCCCAAACCTACGAGCTTCAGCAGATTAAAAGGAAGGAAACATGACGGACACGGCCCGCTGGAAGGCGACCGTCTACGTGGGCGGGCTCTCCCCCCAAGTGACCACCATGACGCTGCAGGAGGCCTTCCTCCCGTTCGGCGAGATCGCCGACGTGTCGCTGCCGAAGAACGAGAACCCGCACACGGCGGCTGCGGAGCCGCACCGCGGGTTTGCCTACGTCGAGTTCGAGGACGCCGAGGACGCCCGCGAAGCCGTCGACAACATGGACCAGGCCGAGCTGTTCGGCCGCGTCATCAAGGTGTCGGCCGCGAAGGCGCCCAAGAGCAGCGCCGGCACGGGCTTGGGCGCGAAGACGGCTGTTTGGGAGCAGGTGCGTTTTTTCAACTATTTCTTGGGCGGTTTTGTTGCTCGTCTTGCTAACGGCCATGTAGGAAGGGTGGTTGGCCGAGCATGCGGTTAGTGAGGAAGACAGGTTGGCGGCCGAGCAGGCGCAGAACGCGAGGCCAGAGGACCCCATGCAGGGGCTTGAGGGACTGGATGTTGCGGGGCCGAAACCTGAATAGAAGTAGTCTTGTTTGTATCCTGGGGGGTTCGTGAGGGGGTTCGGAATGAGTTGGACAGGAATCGGCAAGCATGGCTTGCAGGTGCTGCACTGAAAGCCGAAACGGGGGTTGACTTGATACCAAGGGAATTGCATAGCTACGGCGTACTGGAGCAGCGTTTGGCAACCAATGCCTCTTGGGAAAAGGAAATGCATGTTTGTTCACACGTTTTGGACAGGTGTTGTAACCACACCGTGGGTGAACCGCACCGATATGCCGGCCGGTTCCAGCTCGAACTGCCCCTCATATACAAAGACCCGAGATTCTAAGTCTAAAGCATACACGCCCCTGCACCACTCCTGATAAGCGGCCGTCCTCCCTCAGTGATGCTCGTCATGGGAAGCCTGAGCATGAGCTTCCGCCGCGCGATTTTGCCGCTTGAGGCGGATGGTCTTGTCGACGATCAGGTGGCGGCCGACCGAGTAGACGGCGGCGGTAACGGCGAACGCAACGACAACACCTATCGTCTCAGTAAGCATGACGCTGTTGACTATTATGTACTTGATCGCATCGCGGCGGGCTCACCGAGGGGGATCAGCTCGGGCGGGATCTGCCTGAGACGCCTCAGACGCTGCGACACAGTGTGTGCTAGTTCGTGTTAGCTTTTTGATATCCTCCCAGAGTCCGATTCGCTCATATTCCAATTGCTGTCGTCGGGGTTGTCGTCGTTCAATGGTTCCACGTACCAGCCTGCTCCTCCTTCTACACAAGGATATCCGGGTCAGTTCTGACGCAATCGCGCTGAAACGGGCGCATGGAGCTGCCACCTACCGGCACCGGCCGCATCATGCGCGCCGTCGGGCGGAACATCCGCAGAGACCGCGTCGCAAACATCGTGTATGAATTGAGCGGAGAGGGTCGGGTGCGAGGTTGAGCAACTCGTTCGGGAGTTCGTGAGAGCTTCGGGAAGTTGAGGTCACGATTTCGAAAGCCAAGGGCACCCACAGCACCAGCAGCATGAGGAGCTCGGTTCCCTGAAAGCCAATCTGCCCCACCCACAAGCACCAGAGAGTGAGTTCGCTGCCTGCGAAAACAGGTCCCCAATTCCATGCCTCAGGCTGTAACCAATCATTGCGCTGCAAAGCTCTGGCCGACCCACCAAGCAGCATCATGCTGAGCGGACGAACCGAAACTGCCTGACCTCGCCAGAGTCGCTCCGAAGCTCTGACCTTCCCCGACCACGACACCCCATCCACCCTCAGCCATTGAAGCTGCCCACCGCGCCCCAGCACTCACTCGCCACCGAGAGACTCTGTGTAGACTCGCCCACCATGTCCGACGAGGAGCGCGTTACCAAGCCTTTCAAGTTCGTCACAGGTACGGTCCCATCAGCTCTCCCTCCCGCGCAAATTCCCTCGGCACTGGGAACGCCTGTCGCTGACTGACATTCGGCAGCTGGTATGCAATCCCCCAATGCCGTCCTTGATGTGCACAACACCAAGCCCTGAAAGCGAATTGGCCATCCACCGGAGACCGAATTGAAAGAAAGAGGGGCGGGATGGAGCGACCACGACCTCAGGGCGGTGACCGAAATAGGGAGGGCGGATGCAGGAGAAGGCTACGGATGAGCTCGATGACCCGATGATGACGAACACCACGAATCTAACGACGTCTTCTCTCTCAAACTCCAGGTGTCGATGCCCGCTTCCCGAACACGAACCAGACCAAGCACTGCTGGCAGAACTACGTCGACTACCACAAGTGCATTATCGCCAAGGGCGAGGACTTCGCCCCGTGCCGCCAGGTCAGCGCCCCTCGATTCTGTTTGCACCGGGTTGAAGGAGCTTCGATGAGAGCGAACGGAGCGGAGAGGGGAGAGGGGTTGTTATGCTGCGGCGTGCGAGTTTGCTAACACGTTATAGTTCTGGCTCGCGTACCGGTCGCTGTGCCCTAGCGGATGGTACCAGCGGTGGGATGAACAGAGAGGTACGACTGCAACTCGACTTTCTTTCTTCTGGGTGTTTGTTGGGAACTGACAGGTCGAACAGAGTCCGGCAACTTCCCCGTCCGTCTGGACCAGTAAGGAGGATGCAGTGACGGCGGAGTAGTGGGACCATGTTACAGTAGAGTTGTGGCAGTCAGGGGAATGCACATAGAGAGCTTGGGTGCTGTTTTCTGTACGCGTACGCAGTGACATTGGGTGAGGCAGACAAGATGGGTGTGGGCACGAATCAGTGAGGTCGGTAAAGAGTGTGAACTGGTATTTTCGATGTGTCAACTTGCTCCGGGACTCCTAAGCTCCTTAGCAACCCTACTGCAACACCAACTCCTACCCCCAAACCAAACGATCCGTTGGACAGTGAGACGCTAGCTTCAACTTCGCTTACCCAGGTAGGCTTTCGCTTCTGCCTCCTCGTCAGAGCTCATGAACTCATCATCCTCATCAAATCCGAAGAACTTCCTCGCCGCCCCATTCCCGTTCCCGATCCCAGTCCCGCTCACAACCTCTTTCTCCTTGCCCTTCCCCTTGGGTTCCGGCTCCGGCTCCGAAGGAGGCGTAGTCGCATTCGACGCACTACTCTCCTCCTCTTCCTCTCCCTCCTCCCCGTCACCCTCCTCCATCGCCTCATCCGCCTGCTCATCCGCCGAGCTACTACTCCCGGCCTGCTCGGCCCCACCACTCCCCTCACCAAGACCACCCAGATTATCCCTATACCCGCCCCTCTTCATAGCCTCCAGCACCGCCTCCCTCGTCCTCTCCCCGGCAACCTCCTTGTCCTCCACCCACTTCCCATCCAGCCCGACCTTCTTGCTGCCGTACTTGATCTCGTCGGCGCGCCGCTCCGTCATCTCGACGATCTGCTCCCACCGCTGCCGCCGCCGCTCCTTCTCCTTGCGCTCCATCTCGGGCTTGATCGCCAGGTACTCGGCCAGCGCCTTGGCCTCGGTGACCGTGCGCAGCCGCCGCCCGTCCAGGTTGCGCGACGAGCCGTGCTCCTCGGCCGCGTTGGCGCCGCCCTTCTTGCGCTTCGACATGCGCCCGCCCGCCGCGCGCAGCTGCGACCCAAAGCCGCCCTTGCCGCCGCACAGCGCGGCGGACAGGCGCAGGGAGAGGAAGTCATGGCGAGATGGCGGGGGCGTGATGGGATCGGCGTCGTTGTTGTCGTCGGCGGCGGTGGTGCGGGTTGGGAGAAGGTGGGAGAGCGGGAGAGAGGAGTTGAGCGAAATGGGTTGGCCGGAGAGACTGGAGAGGAGGAGGCGCGTTGATGACGAGGTGCATGATTTTGGGAGGCGGCTGGAGAGTTCGTCGAATACTGCGGAGATGGGTGTTGCGGGGAGAAGGGCAAGGGATAGCGTTGGAGGGAGGCCAGTGCCGGCAAAGCTTGTGATGAGAACGTTGATCTTGCTTTCGGCCATCGTGGCTGCGTGAGGGCTTGCGTCGTGGCCAGCGTGCGATCACGGATTCAGGTGGCGAATGGCGTCGACGGGAGGTTGAGTACGCGCTTGTTCCGCTTCCTTGAGCTGCAAAAGTATGGTGAAAGTATGGAGTGCCAACTAATGCGCAGGTGTCGCAGTGCGCGCAAGTATTAGATCCGGCGTAGAGACGCGGGATTGCTGAATCGGCGCCGACGTGAGATGGCTGATCGCAAGTTGCAGGACGGATGGCTTCGTTCTGTCACGAGCGATGGACCTGCGCTATCAGGATGCCGTTTGGTCCCTGCACTCGCTGGGTGGGCCCACCAGCCACCGCTGGCGAAGGCTACAAAGCGTTTTCAGCCACGTCAAGGATCGGGCGGCTAAGACTTACCGTGACCGTGCACCCCGCTAATCCCGAGCCCTACTACCAATTGGAATTTCGGTGCAGCGAGCCCACAAATCGTTGCGATCTTGAATTTTGGACGAGCCCGCCACCTCAACGCCGACACTCTCTTCAGACCAAGATCCCCAATTGTGTCGACACCGGTCCAGCCGCCAAGATGCTTATTCCCAAGGCTGATCGCAAGGCGATCCATGAGGTATGCCCATTTCGCGGATGTGTGGTTGCGGAGAAACGAAGAAGGAGGCCTCTTTACAACATGGCCGAGCCCGGACAACGGAAGAAGATATGGCTAACATCCGAGGCAGTACCTCTTCCGTGAGGGCGTCATGGTCGCTGCTAAGGAGTAGGTTAACCCGCCAATAACCCCCAATCACGTCCCGATTCCATTGTCCGAACGAGCGAGTTGCGTTTCAGCAGCGACACGGGACGACATTCTGCAGTCACCGACCCGCAAATTCGCGAATTCTCGAGAAACCTCTGGATACTGATGCGTGCTCCTGCAGCTACGAGTCGGTCCACGAGACGGGCATCCGCAACCTTTTCGTCATCAAGGCCTGCCAGTCCCTGACCTCGCGCGGCTACGTCAAGACCCAGTTCTCGTGGCAGTACTACTACTACACCCTGACCCCCGAGGGTCTCGACTACCTCCGGGAGTGGCTGCACCTCCCCGCCGAGATTGTCCCGGCGACGCACATCAAGCAGCAGCGGTCGCACGCCCCGCCCCGCGGCATGATGGGTGGTGACGAGCGCGGCGAGCGGAGGTTCGGTGGCCGTGGTCGTGGTGGCGATCGTGGCGACCGGGAGGGCGGCTACCGGCGCCGTGATGCTGGCGAGGGCAAGGAGGGCGGTGCGCCGAGCGACTTTGCTCCTCAGTTGTAAGTTGGCATCTAAAAGCTTTGGCCCGGGAGTGTCTAGGTTGCGAATTGGTTTGTGCTGACTTCTCTTAATAGCCGTGGTGGTTTCGGTCGTGGCCGTGGCGGCCGTGGTGATGCCCCTCCCTCGTAAAGCGGACGGCGGATAATCTCTCTATCTCTTGGGTTGCCAGCAACGGCATAACGGCATGGCACGACATGTACTCTACACACATCACAGAGTAAAAGGGTCGACCGGCAATGCACCCACTCGTCTGGACCATGAGTGGTTTGCGCGTGGAGTTGGTGGTTAGAGATCATTCGGAAAACTGCTGCATTCGGGGTCATCATTTGTGGTCAATACGATTTTTGCTCTCACTCGGTTGCTCGCGGTGCTGCAGGGCGATGGGAGTCGCCGGAAATTGACGGTTTACGAACAAGCGAGATGGGACCTGTTTTCCTTCGTCGTCCAGCTGAGCGCAGTTTGGGTCGTGATCCAGGAAGTGGCGACGCCAGATGCCCTTCAGCTCCTCACATCAGGTTCTAGGAAGATTGGCGGTCTGGTGGGACTCTCAGCCCCATTCGCTCAAGATGTTCCAAGGCAGGGCGGGTTGTCACATCCAAGAAAGGCTAGAAAAGTCGATGCATCTAACTCCACCAACAACAGACATGACAGCATCGACGCCGCCGACATTGCTCTGGAGCGAACCAAAGGATCCACGGTGTGCGCCATGATGGAGGTTTCTCCAACTTCCAGAAGGCCGGGTTGATCTGCCGCATTTGAAGCCTAGGGCAGTGTCTCGATTTCTCGATCTATGACCTATGCAAATGTTCAAAAGTCGAGCCCCCGTTGATTGAGTTGCCATATCTCTTCCACGTTCTGCAATGGAGGGCCTCTCACTCGTTCGCTCACTCCCCAAGATTCCATAAACTCTTTATATCACAGCTAGACAGCGTCCCCTCGGGCCAAACACGCGTGTGTTCAACATACCCGCTCTCCAACTCAAAGATGGGCTCCATGCCAATGCCAATCCTTCTGAGGGAGATGAAGGCGCTGAGGTAGTCCTCGCTGCAACCTGTGTTTTGCTTGGCGCAGCTTACCTGTGAACCCCCAACTTCAGATACAACAAGCCCGAAGAGTTTGAGACTGTACGGGTTCCTCTGCCTGAGTTGCGTGATGACGACGTCCTTGTTAAGGTGAAGGCGTGTGGTGTGTGTGGAACAGGTGTGCGAGCCATCCTTCTCCCTGAGGGAGCCGTCAACACGTACCGCGGAGATGTACTAACTAGCTTTGTTTAAACCTTGTAAGACAAGGCAAGAAGCCGGAGTGCCTCGTCTGGTCGCTAACACGGCTCATCCAGCACATCCACGAAGGATATTTCTGCGCTGCCAAGTTCCCACTCATACCTGGCCACGAAACAGTCGGAGTTGTGGCCGCCGTGGGACCCAACGTGAAAGGATTCAGCGTTGGCGACCGCGTGGCAGCAGATAATTCTGAGTTGTGCGGGCACTGCTTCTACTGTCGCCGCGGCGAGAGCCTCTTCTGTGAGGATGTATGGAATGCCCAAGCAACCCCTGAACAAGTCGGCGACACTAGAGCCTAATGTTGCCCTTTCACAATGGACCGCCCACGGCATCAACCTACCAGGCGGGTTTGCCGAATATTGTGCCTACCCGCAGGCCAAACTCCTCAAGATTCACAACCTAGGCGATATTGAAGCGACGCTGATCGAGCCGGCCTCCTGCGCCTGCCGTGGCCTCGAAAACATCCGGCCCCGCCTTGGATCCAGTGTGCTGCTGTTTGGCTCGGTGCCCCTTGGTCTGGTAAGCCTGAACCCATCTCCAGCTGCCCCATCACGCAACCAGTTCGTTGCGTGAGAGTTGATCCTAAAATCCCGGAACAGATGCTAGCCCAACTCCTCCGCCTCAATGGCTGCAGCAAAGTTACCCTCGCGGCTCTCGCCGACCCCAAGATGAAGGTGGCTAAACAGCACATAAGCTAGCCGCCGGCCAAGATTCTCAGCGACGAGATACGGATCATCGGCTCGTTCTCAGAGGTTCACATGTTACGTACGTGCTTTTTTTCTTTTGGATTTCTGTCCACTCGACCGTCCATCACGGGTCACAAATACCCATCCCAAGCCGTCCCCTTCCCCCTCTTCCTTGTCTCCCCCCATCGCTTGTGTTCCACACAAATCAAAACGCCTCGCAACCTACTCCGCAGGCTGACAGCCTCCTCCAAACAGCACAAACGATCGCCTACCTTGACTCAGGCAAGATCAAGACCAAGGGCATCGTCGACAAGACGTTCCGGCTTGAGCAGTACGGCGAGGCGCTCGACAGCATCCAAAACAAGACAGCCGTCAAGGTCGCCATCGTGTTTGACGACTGACGTCTGCGGCGTTCCTGGGCTTTCTCGTTTCGAGGTAATCGAGAGCAAACACAGCAACATGGTTCCACGAGTGAATCACTATGTACTATAGTTAGTCGGTCACAAGCGTTAGGCAAGCCTCAATAGACCCGACGGAGCTACAGGACTTTTGTCGCGTCAAGAGTCATGAACACCGTGATGTGAAGAAGTGGCTGCCATATATGGCTCCGAATTCCAATTGCATTACCCAAATCAAAGCCGCCAATTCTCCACTCCAGGCCTGTCTATGTACTAAATACTGTGTCTTGTGTGTGTAAATGCGATCGACGGCAAACAACCAACGACAGATACATGTCATGCCGTATATGGAAAGGTTCCCGTTATGTACATGACGGTGACAAATGTGCAGGTGTAGGTGTAAGTGTGTGGATGCGTATGTGCATGCGAGAGACAGGGTCATGACCACCACCACAAGGGGGCAACTTGGGCGGTAACCGCCAGCCCAGAGAGAGAGAAAGAAAGGTTGCTCGCTCAGTCGCCAGATCCTTTCATTTGCCCGAGAAGCGAAGAAACTCGTGGAACTGAAAAAGCCAGACATTGCTATGACGCCCGATCCATGCTGCGAGTGACTTGACGTGACGTGACACCGGTATGTGCATGTATGCCAACAAAAGAAGCCCTCGGCGAGGAGTTACCGAGGGACTGACAAAGGCTCTTTTTCTTGGGCGGCCAGCCAGCCGAAACACCCGTGACCAAAGAGACAGTGGTAGTCGAGACTAATCACGCATGCCCCATTGCGGCTTGAGCGTCTGGTTCATGGCGGCTTGCGTGAAGACCTGGTCGCCCGGCAGGCGGCTGACGCGCCCGGCACCGCTGCGGATTGCGCTGGCTTGCACTGCCGAGAGGCCGCTGCGGTTGCTCCGAATCGAGCCCGTTTCGCTGCGCGTATCTGAGTCGGCGAACTTGCGGGGCGGCGCGAAGTCGAGGCCAGTGAAGGTGCTTGACTTGCGGAGGAGATGCCTATTCGATACGTTAGCACAGTACAACACTCTCGGAGAGAAACGTTGGGACGTTAACTCACGGGCTGGGCAGCGAAGGCAACTCCTCGAAAGCGTTGACCAGGGGCGAATGCACCGGCACGTTCATCTTGTAAGGACGGCGCTCTCCGACAGGGCTCTGGGAGCGACCGCGGGCGCGCTCGGCGAAGGTCTCCGGCGGGGCAAAGTCGACAGCGTTGAGGATGGCAAAGGAGTCGTCCTTGAGCTTGGAGGGCGTGGGAAGCGTAGACAAGTCCATAGGCGGGGGCATGGGTTTCCGGGGTCCGCCGAGGCGGCTACCAGCACGACTACCGGACATAGCAGAACCGGCGCGAGGGCGGCCGTAGGGGCCTGAAGCCGAGGACCCGGGACGGGAGGGGCCGTACATCTGGTTGGAAACAGACGAGCCCGGTCGAGGAGGACCACGCAGGTTTGGCGGGAACCTATTGCCCGTCTGAGATCCGTGGAAAGCACGTGGCGGTCCTCTCGGGCCTGGGAACCTCTGGCCTGACGGCGGGGGCGTCATAGCTCTGCGAGAAACGGGCTGTGCGTAGGGCATGACAAACGAGTTGCTGGCGGGATCGAAGTAGGGCGCATCTTGAGCGTAGTTGGCATCGTAATCCTCGTAGTAGCTGGTGTTGCTCTGGTGGTGATGATGATATTGCTGCTGCTGGGACATTTGCGGCATCGGAGGAACGGGCGGCCGGTCTTCCGGCCTAGTCTCGTCGAAGTACTCTTTGTAGAAGGACCGAATCCGGTTGGCCCGATACTCGGGATCCTCCGACTCCATGATCTCGTCCGGCGGCAATGGACGGAAACCAACCGAGAGACGGCGGCTGTCTTGCTGGGGAACGCCCAGGCCACTCTGGCGAGCAGCGTTCTGCTGCCCAAACAGGTGCGAAGTCCTCTGCATGTTCCGGCCTCTCGATCCTTCCACATCAAGCTGGTCTCCGTGGTTCGTCGGCGAAGGCGAGCGACGCTCCTGTGGCATTTCTGGCATCTCCACATAGTCGTAGTCGTAATACTCGATGGGTTCCTCAATGATCGGGGCGGACATGGGGGACTGCAAAGCTCGGTGCGGTCCAGGGCTCGTCGGCTGGCTATGGGAAGACGAGGCGGAGGTGCGGCGGGAGTCCTGTGCAACATCAATATGCGTGGACAGTCCAAGGCCTGTTGCCGTTTGGTCCGTAGGAGTTCCCAGTTCTTGAGCTTCGGGCTTCTCAAACGGGTTGCCAATATCTGCGTAGTCGACAGCCACCCCAGAATCGGCAGGACTCGGCTGCGAAGGCGAGGGCATCGCCTGCGCGAAAGACTTTTGCGCAACTGCGGGCGGCTCCTGTATAGCCACCCCAATGAACTCATCATGCTGCTGGTGAGAGGGGGAGAAGGCCGTGCCAATGGGGGGCAGAAACTCCTTTGCAGGGCTGTTCGGCGGGAGAACAGCTTCCTCAGCCAGCGGTCGCTCGGGCTTCATGTGGCTCGGCTCTGGCGGCAAAAGGGGCGACTTCGGAACGGAATCTCCTCTGGGAGGAGAGCCATAGGGCGCAGGAGCCGGCGCTGGTGCGACGTCCAGGCGGCTGCTGGACCGCCGGGTGTACACTGATGCGGCTTCGTGACCACGCGGAACTGACCGAATCGAGCCAACGTCACTCGCAGCATAGTGCGCGACCGGACGGTAGGGGTCTTCGGACTGTTTGAGTGATTTGGCCAGGGAATGGAGCGATTCGCGCGAGTTGTGGACTTCTGGAGGCAGAAGGTACGGGCTAGACAGGTTCATGTCCATGGACATCTGCTGCCGGTTGAAGCGCGAATGACCATCCTTCTCTCGGCTGATAAGACTCCGGCGCGAACCCTTGGCGCCGCCGCCTTCTCCCAGACCAAAATCCAGTGACTTGTGGGGGTCGTGCAAGTCTTCCAACCGCTGCTTCTTGACATGTCGCCGATGGAGATATACGAGGATGGCAATGGCCACGGCAACGGGGATGCTGCGGGCCATGTTAGTATTACACACCGGGGCACAGCCATTTGGCGCACTTACCAGACTCCAAGAACGATGGGCAGGGTCATGGAGGACCCCCCCACAGGCTTTTCGCACAGCCTCGAGTCGGTGCACGCAGTCGTTGTCGCTTCCCGCGCGGCCAGAACCGGGGAGGGGACTTTAAACCCTAAGGTCGAGGTCATGGTCATGGTGCCCATTGAGCCGCGCGGCTTAAGCAGCGGCACTCGCGGGCCCATGGCGTAAACGCCCCCGACAAATCCATTCTCCATCGCTGACGCCCTGTGTTTCCACCGCGATGCGTGCCCTCGGTGTAGAACAGTAGTTCGAGTGACAAGACGGCAAGATTCAGAGTCGAGTGAATATATCCCGGCGTTCGGCGTGCGTCCGTGAGAGAACCGTAAAAGATGTCCAATCTAGTGAGCGCAAGAAGCAATCGTCATGACAATCGTAGCGCTAAAACGGCGTAAAGACTCGGACTCCAGACGAGCTGCAAAGAAGCGGTGTTCGAGAATACAAAAGCCTCGACAGACAAATCGATTTAAAAACCACACAACTGGTTGTCGAGGAAAGAGCGGATAATTCAGTTTCTGAGGGGCGGGCGGATTCGCGAGCTGACCGAAAGAAGGTTGTGAGGAGGCGATTCGCCGTCGCTTGTCGATACAATCGGAAAGGAATGGACGCCCGCAGGCAGGCTGACGGAGGGAGCAAAGGAGTGAGGGATCACACGTCTCGAGACGATGTGAAGTTGGCAGCCGTCTTGCCTGGACGGGTCGCGATGCAAAGGAGCGGAAGGGGTTAGGACGAAAGAGCGTGGTGGTGGGCGATGGTGACTAGGGATTAGGTTTTACCATGACGGAGGATGGAAGAAACGGAAGAAACGGGACCATGGAAGGAGACGACAAGTTCAGCCCGCTAGGCTAGGCCAGGCCGTGAAGCAAGCAACCCCTAGCTAGCCTGTTGTCTGCTGTCGCCAAATCTCCGTTGGGGAGAAGAAGGGATTGCCAGGCACCAGGGGGAGCCGCCAGGGAGGCTCTTTCTCTCCACCACTTCCACCGTCGGCCCGTCGCTCTTTCCTGAGTCGATTCGGGGCCCCAGCAGCAGCGAATAGAAATTGCTCATTTCGTCTTAATCAAAAAGGGGTAGCGGCGCTAGCATCGAGTGGACCTCTGCCAGGGCCCAACAGCGTGTGTCGAAGCCCAGACCACCCAATCACGCCGCGACGGCCCGATTTTTGTTGCAAGCCATTCGCGGCCGCCGCTTGCACGCAGCCTCCACCGTTGCAACAGCAGGCCACTCAGAGCCTGCAGCTTTCCTGCACAGGCGGGCCAGGGCCGGATGCAGGAACAGACGGCGGGAGAACGGCGCAGGACGGGTCCAGATGGCGCTCATCTCGCCTGGGGGGCAAGGCGGAGAAGGAGAGAGTAGGGAGGAAGCGCGCCAGAACCCAACAGATGCATGACACATCACTTCCAGGTACCGAGCCTCATAATTTCAGGGGGCAGTGTACATTTGCCGAGATGAGCCAGTATCGCCGGGTCCATGGGGGCTGCCTTGGTGTGAATCCAGATCGCTTGCGCTTTACGCTTTCGCTTCCCGACATGTCGTCGGCCCCGAGTAACGAAGTGGAAACAAAAAGCGGTCTTGTTCGTCCCATGTTTTTATGTCACGGTTTGCGCGTTGTTTTTCCGTAAACATTGTTTATGCAACAAATGTTTCAGACGAAGGAAGTGTCGGTCGTTCTCAGTGCCGAAACAAAAGGAGACGTGTGACTGACACACAAAAACCACTTCCATGAGGGCCTGTTGCACAGCATGTGGTCTGTGTAGCCTTACTGAGCAGCCGCCGCTGACGGGCAGAACTCTATTTCCGCAGCTCGGGGGACCAACGGAGTTGTGCTTACATTAGGACCTTTTGTGCTCCCACGCAGCAGCAAAAAAAAGAATAACAATTGTGTACCCATCATCTGCGAAGCATGGCCACTTGAAGCTCGCGGGCAGAAACTCCCGAGATTAGGATTGCTGTCTCAAGCCGGTGTTGACGAATTTGTACTGCCCATTAGACCCAACGTTGATACAGTAGTGTATAATGGGGCATGTTTTGCCCTCTTCTGTGAACCAGCAGGACATACATAGGTGGCTATGCACAATCACCACCCCGCAAGGAAGCGGCTGGAAACCCCGAACGGCAGTCCCCGCGTCTTGTCTCACACACGGCCCGATTCCGACCGGCCTCGCCCGTCTCCGTCTCAGTCAGCTCGACTTGTAGAACTCCGGCGCGTATTCCAACAGCCAACTCTTCTCGATCTTGGTGATATCGCGTATGAACGTCTTGTTCGTCGTTTCCATCACCTCGTGGAAGATGACCCAGTCGGCCTTGCGGTTGAACATGACGGAGCTCGGGTGGGCGTGCAGCACGGTCGTTCCAGAAACGCTGCGGAATGTCCCGTCGGGCTGCATCCTGGCGGCATGAGCAAAATAGCCCGAGGTCAGACATCGCTGGATCTGCTGAGCTCTGTTTGTTGTCGCCGCCGCCGCCGCCGCCGCCGAGGGTGCTGCCAAGGACTCATCGACGTTGATGCCGAAACGCTCGAGGTACCGCTTCAGCTGGGCCCGGATGCTGACTGCGCGCGTCATCGTCTTGAAGTTGAGCAGGTTCTCGTGGCAGAAACGGGATTCTTTGCGGCCTTTGGTCACGAATGCTTGGTAGACGTTGAGCAGGGTGATGTGATCGCCCTCCTCGGCGGCGAACTTCCTCTTGGCGCTTTCCGTCTGCTTCTTCTCGCCTTCATGCTGGATCCAGATGTTTCCGCCCAGGCTGGTCATGGCTGCTATTGTCAGCATCTCGCTGAGGCAGCCAAACGATGTGGCCGACAACAGCGTCTTGCCCATCATCGGTTCAACAGCCAGCTCGGCCATCCGGAGCCCCAGCGGTTTCGTGAGTTTGGCATATTCGTCCAGCGCTCCCAGTGAGTAGAGCAGTTCTAGCGCCCGGGCCATCAGCTCGGCCGGTGGGGGCGTGAGGAAATCGAACCTCAGCACATTGTCTATGCCGAGAGCTTTGAGCTGGAGAATAAAAGGTGCCAGGTTGGACCGCTGGATCTCGGGAACATTGGCGTCAGGGAGGGATTGATAGGACTCCTCGGTGTAGAGCCGGAAGCACTTGCCCGGCTTTGTGCGGCCGGCGCGGCCAGCACGCTGGGCAGCGGACGCTTTGGAGACTGGCGTCGCCGTCAGACTCTCGATCCCGGTTTTGGGGTTGTATGCCCGGAGCTTGACAAAGCCAGAGTCAACCACAAAGACGATGCCGTCTATTGTGACTGACGCCTCAGCAATGTTGGTCGCAAAGATGACCTTTCGGTAGTTCTCGGGGGCTTCTTCGAACACATACATCTGCTGTTCAGTGGACAGGCCGGCGTACATGGGAAGCGGAAGAATGGATTGCGATCCTGGTGGAAGCTGGGGAGACCGTTCCGAGACGGCCTGGACGGCTTGGTCGATCTCCTCCCTCCCAGTTAGGAAGACTAGGATATCGCCCTTGGGCTCACTGCTGTGAATTTCAAGAACCGTCGAGACTGCCTTTTCAAGGTAGTCCTCGGCCGGTTTCTCGAGATAGAGGATATCTATCGGGTGAGTCCTGCCTTCCAGACTGATGATGGAAGCAATGTCCTCCTCCCCTCCGTCTCCCTCCGGCTTGGTCTCCGTCTGGGACTCTGAGAAGAAGCTGCGGAAGTCCTCGGCCTGAAGCGTAGCGCTACTGATGATGATCCTCATGTCTGAACGCTTTCGACGGATCTTCTTGAGCAAACCCAGCAGAATGTCGGAGCTGATGGAGCGCTCGTGGGCTTCATCGATCATGATTACAGAGTAACGAGAGAGAAGGGGGTCGACCAGGGCCTCACGGATCAGCAACCCATCGGTAAGGAATTTGATACGGGTGCTCGCCGAGGTGGCATCTTCGAATCGAATTGAATAGCCAACCTCCTTGCCTACTTCGCACCCAAACTCTTCGGCGACCCTGATCGCCACGGTCGTGGCAGCAACACGACGGGGCTGAACAGGGCGCACGTGAAGTTAGCGCCTGACGCCACATATCTTGACCCCAACATCGCTGAACGCACCTGCGTGACGCCGATGACCTTGCCATCAGCACACCAACCAGCATGCTCGAGGAATTGGGGGATTTGCGTACTCTTGCCCGACCCAGTTTGGCCCACGACAATGGTGACAGGATGCGTCTCGATGAGGTAGAGAAGGGATTCGCGGTGCTTGGCGATTGGGAGCAGGGCCGAGGGCTTGTGTAGAGCGGGGATGAAGGCCGCCCCGAGATCAAAGTCGGCCATTGTCATGCCCCAGGAAGTCCAATTGAGTGAGGCGTCTAGCTTAGATATCTCGCCGTAGGTAGCATACCTAGAGTCTCGGCGAGACCTGGTGGACCACGGTCAAAGAAGTCTGAAGCAGCGACGTGCTGGCGGTCGGCACTTGCACCTGCTATCGTTATAATGATACGGTCCCTTGGTTCATTGAATCTGGTCCATCCGCCAAAACGACTGCCCTAAGATGATGATTCTTGGCGCGCGCTGCGCAGCCAATGAGGGCGGTTGGTGCCTGAGGCCCCACAAGCAAAGCGGCTTCGTTCCTTCCAGGTTGGGCCTCACCTTCGACCTCCTTCCCGCTGTGCAGCAAGTCAGCTGGCAGCAGAACAGCCGCGGACGCGCAGAGGTTAGGTTCAGGCTGTGCCCGGCCACTGAGGCAAACCGAACGTTTTGTTGAAGGTCTTCCCTCTTCGCAATCCTAGTGTGCCCGAACGACCCAACTCCCCGCAAGCGTAAGGAGAGCGTCACAGGAGGCTGACAGGTTTGCGGACTGCGCGCTGGCGACGGCTTGAACGGGAGCACTTTGCCATCGTCCAGGCCCTCACCCATTTTGCGGCCATTTATTTCTTCGTCCTGCTTTACCGTTACCTGGCCAGCGCCCCGACCGTCCAGCGTTTCGGGTTCATCTCTTGGTTTGTCGCCGAATAAACCTTCTGGCGCGCATGTTATCTGTTTCTTGTCTTCCGTTCTCTGCGGCTTCCCGACTTCCATCCTCGCTCACAGCAGCGACCTTGTCTGCATCCCAGACGGAGGGCATCTCGACTCGTGTGCCCAACAGCGCATGGTAGTGCCGTATTTACCTGAACCTCCATCGGCTACGGCTACCATCGTGTCTGACTCCGATCCCGACGCACGAGGCTGTTGCTGTGTACCTTCTTCGCCATGACCAACTGATATTCACCAGTCAGGATGGGAAGAGAACAGAGGACAGCCCCGGGCGTGGGCACCGGAGACCATGCCAAGGAGCGGCATAAGAGAGACCGGAAGGGCAATCTGTTAGATTGGTCCGCCCCTTTGCCGCCGGGCCTGGTGGCTAGGCCCGAGAAGCCACGCATCAGCTCCAAGCACAAGTCGTGGTTCGAATTCATTGAGAACAAAGACAAGAAGAAGAAACTGGAGTTTGAGGTAACCCGATTGGCGGCGACTCATTGACAGTCCCGGGGCCGATTCAGACACTGACCCGGTACAGTTCACCGAGAAGCGAGAGCCGCCACCTGGGTTCGAGTTCATTCCCATTGGGAACCCGGCTCTCACGACGGCCTGCAAGGAGCTCTCGAGAGAGCAAGGCGCTATGATATTCATCGTAACGGTTTGTACACAAGCTGGATTTGTGGTGTCCACTGTCCTGACGTCCCTGCCCGTGTAGTCATCCACCCATGGATTTTCGAAAAGGCTTAGCTACCACCTTAATCGGGTCGGCCACCACATTCGGCAAACCATCGTGGAACAAGCACGCGCGTCACTGGGGGATGCCGAACATGGCGCCATGGGCATGGCACCCGGCTTGCCCGAGCCCATCCCAGAGAGGCAAGCAGACATTAACAAACAGGCTGACGCGGCGATAAGGGATTTGTTTCCTCGTATCCCAAACACTGACCGCCAAATGATCATTGAGCACGCCTTCAACAAGGTCAGTCTTCCTCACACCGGTTTAATCGCGCCGTCGAAGTGATGCACCACAGTGCACGGAGCTCATCTAGAGGTCACAGTCGAGGCTGGGCGGCAAGGGAGATCCGCCTGTTGGGCTCGCTCCGGATGTCACGCTGTCCCGCCGTGTGCAGCTGGCCGTACTTGCCCATATCCGTCATAATCACACCAGATACGACCAGCTCCTCCGAGAAACGACCTACGTCAATGCGAGAAAGGCCGTCGAAGCACTCTGCCTTGACATTCTCGTCAAGTGGCGAGGAGACGAGGAGACGGGGCGGGATCAGCTGGATGAGATCCTCTGTGAAGTTATTGTCATCTCAGATTCGGATAGCAGCGAGTCCGACGATGACGAATCGGATGATGACTCCTCCGTTGCCTCCTCAGCAGAGGAGAGCCCTTTGGAGCACATGGGGAGAGAAGTCGCGACGGACGGCCCGATGCTGCCCACCAATGACACGTCCGTCGGCCTATCAGCTACTAACAAATTTCGAGGTCAAGGGCTCACTCGTGCGACTCATGCGCCCCAGAAGATCAAGAAGATCTCCCACAAAGAACGGAGGGCGGCTAAGTGGGCGCAGCGTGGCTTCCACCGTTATCAAGCGGCTCGGGACCAGGCCTGGCACCAAGCCGTGGAGCGACAACGGCTTGGAACTGACCGGTCTGTGCAGCCCGTTGGCGCTGCTCCTATGGGCAGATCTGCCAGCCATGGAGGTCAGCCATGGCGGTCCGGCGAGGCAGGTCGCGCTGAGGGAACAGTCCGGAACCCAACCGAGCTGCAGTACCATGAGCAGCGCGAGCACGGCGCCCCCTTGCCTCTCGTAGACCTCCCGCATGAGCCGGCGAGTCGAGTTGATGGGCTGCGGCAGCCCGTCGCCGCGCCCGCCTACCGCCTGCCGCAAGAGGCTCGAGCCCAACAGAACCCGCCCGAGGGCGGGTTCAGACCCATGATTAGGCCACCGACCCTCCCGTATGGCGCCCCAGCCGTTGAGCGGGTAAGCTACCATGGCCAGGATCTGAGGGACTACCTTGTGCAATCCATCGAGCCTGCTTCCCCCCAGTCATCCCAATTTTCTTCACGCCCTCCCGTTTCGTATCGTCAGCTGGAGACGGTCCCGCCTCGCGGTGTGGGCAGTCCGGGGCGGGTGGCAACTTACCCAGATCCAGCGGACCCGGCAAGCACGGCGCCACAAGCCAGTGGTCCAAACTATGCCGAAGATGGGTTCATCAAGCTGCCTCCCCGTACTGACCGGAACCGGGGGCCTCGTATACCCGCGGCCCGCTCCGAGCCGTTTATTCTGCTAAACCCACAACCTGTCAGCGCGGTGAGAAGCAGCGTCTTCGCGTCTTCTGCCTCTAGCGGGTCAACTACACAGCACCCGTCAAATTGGCAAGATCATGTGGTACCTGTGGGTGTTGAACCGAGCCTTCGGTCAGGGAACCAGCCGGTTTGGATTGGACGTGACGGGACCATCCTTAGGTCGGAGGCTCGTCCCATACCCATCCAGGACTACCCCTCGCCCCCCATGCGACCACGCACGGATTCCGCGTTTGTGACTCTGGACAACCGTCGTGCCTCTCCGGTCAAGTGGGCCAGCCATACCAGTCAAGCCGGACCGGCTGAGCCGGTGAGGTTAAACGCTCAAGACAGGTGGCCAGCCGACTCGAGACTCGATCAGCGCATTGAAGCCTTGCAGGGTGATTTCGTGGAGATCGTTCGAGTCTCCAACAAGTTTCCCAGGCAGCATGAGCCGCGTCCAGTTGCCCCGGCCCAAGGAAGATACAATTTGCGGTCCACAGTGTCGCGGCCGCCCGCTGCCAGGCAGCCGAACGACGTGGTTGTCCTGGACGATGCCGGGCATTACCCTGTGCACAACAGGCGGATTGAACGAGCCGTTGCGACAGTTGAGCAACGCGCGTTCCCAGACGAGAACGCGCCTTTCGTTACGCGGGCACCAGGCGGGTACCAGAGGCAGGAGCGCGTGGTCGGGATCGAATATGCTCGTCCACATCCAGGGTAAGAAGCCCAAAAGCATTGCGCTGTGCGCGGGCCTTGCTAAAGAGATCATCCAGCGAACCCCTTGCGTACTCGGCCCACGGGTTTCCGTATGGCGCAGAGGGCCCCATATACCGGCCACGTTCGACTTCGGCCTTGCCCGTGCCGTATCCGGGACCTGCGTACCCAGCCGAACGCGCTCAACCAGTTCCTGGACGGGACCGGGTTATCACTCTTGACTGAGGACACAATCTGCAGGTCCAATCAGGATGGGCCCCCGGCCAATGCGCCGCGCGCTGTTGCCTAGCTCCGACGCGTTGGACGTGCCTCTGTACATGTATATATGCATTCTGTGGAGCATCACCGTCGCTTATTGGCGTAGCATAGATGGCGACATTGATGGTTAGGGAACTGGGGGAACACCGCGTTCCTCACTGGGTTGGCAATTGGCATAGCAGCATTTGATACCATGGCGGCTAAGGGGTGGGTATGGACTAGCTCGACTTGGCTGAGCGTTTTCCGGCATTGGAAAGGCGTTATTGAGCACTGGGGTAACGCTTGGGGTAGCATTAAGAGGCGTCTTCTCGTGTACTGTATGCTCAAGATTCCCATGATACTTCTACTACCGCTTATGATTTGGCAAGTGTTGTAGATCTGCCAAATGGCTCAGCCGCTCGAATGAGCCGGACGTATGTCTTGGCAGCGAGTCAAGTATCATATCAATCATTAATCCAAAGTACTACCCAACAAATCCATGTAGCTGCCGGAGCGCCGCCCATGCATGAAGCCATCCAACCCACAACTCCTTTACCCGTTCTATCAAGCCAACATTGCCTGTCTCTCCGTCTGCGACTCCCGTTCCACCGGCTCTGGCGCGGCGGCACCCCCCACCCTTTGCGCTGGTAACTGGGTATCAGGAACACTCGGTAGTCTCTGGGCCTTGACGGGGCGGGCGACCTCGGCTTCGAGCGCAGCCAGCTCTTCCTCCACCTCCTCTTCGTCCTGCGTCGACATCCTACCTCCCAGAATCTCACTAACCTCCTGTTTTAAGCTGTCAGCACCGCGCCCCATGCCTCACATGAGAGAGAGAACATCGCAGAGGAGGGGAATTAAGTGGAGAAGGAGCGAGACAGAACACAAACCTGCTGGTACGCGATCGCCTCCGCCGTCTCCCCCATCAGCTTCTCGACGTTCTCGATGCCGCCCATCTCGGCGTGGATCTCCTTGAGCACCTGCGTGCCCTGGCGCAGGCCGAAGAGCACGTCCTTCTGGATCAGCGCGAACTCGACCGAGGTCGTCAGCTGCTCGAGCTGCGCCAGCTGCGCGTCCGTCTTGGCCAGCAGCGACTCCTGGTACTTCTTGCGGCGCAGCGCCAGCAGCGCGCGCGCGCGGTCGCCCCGCGCCAGCAGCTGCCGCGCCGCGGCCGTCTCGCGGTCCGTCAGGTGCACGATGCGCCGCTGGTACTGCTGGAGCTTGTCGCGTTGGGTTTTGAGGTCGAGAATGGCTCTGTTGTTTAAAATGGGGTTGGTTAATGGGTGAGGAGGGATGATGGGGAAATGTGCGTGAGGTAGAAGAAGCACTGTGGATGGAAGGCAGGAGGAGGGGCGGGGCACGCAACTGGTCTTGCGCCGTTATACGGCTCGAGCTATTGCCCATGGTGGCATGGGGGGTGGTTTATCACCGTACTGGCGGTGGCGGCGATGCTGTGTTGTTGTTGCTAAGAAGGGCTAAAGTTGTAGCCCACGCCCAGGTGAGTGACTGACAGGGTAGGTGATCATGCTTCACGAGCGGATGCGAGACGTCACAAGCGGGCGTTACAGCGAGGTGGGGTGTTACGCTAAACCAGGTACTGAAGACCGGTGTATAGATACTTTATCCTTGATATCTGAATATACATATGGCTCAAGAACAAAAGCTTAGAAGGAAACCTTCTGTAACTCTCAAGGGTGGTGTCTAGGCTATCGATTTGCTGTACATCAATTTGTGCTTGTGCCTTTCAATCCTCCATGTCGTCTTCCCTGTGATGCAGCAGGATATCATTTCTTGGAATGTTGCCTTATCGATTGTCGTCAGACGTGTGGCTTGGAGTGGGGCTCAGGCGGGGCTACGTAATGTGACAGAGAGGTGCGACGGCCGCAAAGGGGACATTCCAGGATCCTCGTCAAGCAAATGGACACTCGCCGCCTGGCAAATCGCTGAACATTTCCTCAGAACCAAGCTTCCGGCTTCTTGCACAATCTTATCGCTACCTGCACTTTACCTGAGACTTGGCCAATTCGAGGATGTCTGCGGAGACGGTAAGTATCGCGCAAACCCCTATCGATATGCACCCGCAAGGGACGCGGAGCTCCTGATCTGCGAAGTGTCTCGGCTAACGCGCATATCCCCAGCCCAAGACACCTTCGGTACCCGAGTCTCCCACCACTGCAAGACCGCTTGAGATGGACGACGACGACGTTCAAGAGTCTGGGACGCTGGGGACCGATGATGCTGGTGCCAAGTCTACTCCGACGACCCCGAACCCAGCTGCTGCGTCCGCAACCGCGTCCAGCGATGCGCCCCCGCCGAAGCCGCCCCGGCCGCTGACCGAAGCCCAAAAGAACCAGCAAATGTTGAAGGAGGCTTTCCCGACTGTTGATGATGCCGTGATCAAGGCGGTGCTCTCTGCCAGCGGCGGACGCATCGAGTCCGCCTTCCAGGCGCTTCTCGAGATGACAGACCCCGAGGCAGCTGAGCGCGAGCGCCCTCCCCCGCCGCCCCCCAGACCTGTCGCCGACCCCTTGGAACCGACGTCGACAGACCTCTCGCAGCTCGAGGCCGACGAGCGGTACGCGCGCCAATTGGCAGAGCATTTTGAGAACGTCGGCGCGTACGAGGCGAGGACCGCAAACCGGGGTTTCCCGAGCGGCAACGGCGGCGGACAGGTCCCTCGCGGTCGGCAGCAAACGGGCCTGACTCCTCAGGACGACTACGACCGGGAGCACAGCTTCATCGATGATGATCTGCCTGTCATCAAGGAGAGCCTGCGCAAGGGCTTCGTGGAGACTCAGTCCAAAGTCAACACTTGGTTTACAAACCTCAAGAAGAAGATTGACGAGCAGTTTGAGGAAGAAGAGGAGCATCCGGGCCAGGGAAGCAGCTCGTTCATGGGGCGGCCGACGCGGGATCAGACGCGGCGGAGTGCTGACTACGACCGCTACGATGCCGACCCCGAGTTGCTGAGCGATGACTTTGCGGGGATGAAGTTCAACAGCGACGGCAGTAAGTCACTTCGCTCTCCAAAAATTTTCCGAAACTGGTGTAAGGAACCCGCAAAGACTGACGCACGACAGCTCCCATCCAGCAGCGGCCCGCAGGTGGCAACCCCAACTTCTTCAAGCCGCCGCCGCCCTCCAAGTCGCCCAAGCCGAACGACGGCAGGAAAGTCTCGTTCCGCGACACGGTCGAGGACATTGACGCGTACAACGCCTCGCCGAAGCTCCCGCCCAAGGATGTCGCCGCAGCAGCAGCAGCAGCCGCGCCCGGCGGCGGCAGCGGCGCGGCCAAGACGAGCAAGTGGCAGCCGCTGTCCACTGTCGAGCCCAGCCCGATTGCCGAGAACGATCCGTTCAGCCTCGGCGACAGCGACGACGAGCGCGAGGCCAAGGACAAGACCAGTGGCAGCAGGGAGATCAAGATGGAGGACACCGAGAGGGTACGGCAGGCTACGGCGGACGCGATGGCCGATAGCCTGGTGGATGACGATAAGAGCAAGGTGCCCGGGGAGGGTGCGAAATAGAGGGCACGTGTCTGGTTTGGTGTTTGCGCGGATGGGGAGATTGCACTCTGATTGTTGTCAAGAAGCGGATTATGAATTGTACCTTGAGAGCACACGATATCCGAATACCAGCGGGCGGGGTCGTTGTGATTTGTAATTGCAATCATTACCACAGTACCTGCTTGCTTGCTGGATGTGAACCTTCTAGCGCTGGAGATAGACGTTTCGAGTCGGTTCAAGCTTAACGGGCAGTCTTGACATCCCGGCCGCCATTCGAGACCCTCGGTGGCACTTCCGTTTCCGTACCACCAGGTCGTTCAACAGAACGGAGTCCTCCGCGATCCGGTTTAGGGTACATAGTAGTCCCATCAAGGAGTGGATAGCTCGGGCGAACCTTCCATCGTGTCGGCCTGACGACCTGGACGTCGTTACCAACAGCCGAGGCGGACACGCCAACAGGCGACCTGAGCCTGCTCGGTGAGCAATGCGAGGTTGCTAACACGCCGTGCCAAGTCCCTCCGCGAACGCCTGTTAACTAGTTGGCGGGGTCGATTCCGGACCCCCCACCTTCCGTATTGCCCCTCACCTTGCTGCCCCTCAGCAGCTGTCGCTGAATGCCCCGCAATGAGGAGCCAAGCGCCAGCGCTGCTTCTTGATCCGTCAGGGCCGCGCAACGAATCATTGAGAACACATGGCTCGACCTGGGCTGCCGATTGGTCGCCGCCAAGGGGGTTTCCAGCAGATACAGTTGCATCGAGAGGGTTCGCACGCCATGCTGCACGGCACGCAGTAGCGCTCTGGTAGGCGGCTGCTCCCAGGACGGCGGATCTTGCATTGTCGGGACGTCTGTGTGTTTTCTGTGGAACGCAGCGATTTCCGCGCTCGAGACCGGCGCCTGAGACGCCTGGGAACCTCAGTTGGGTATCCCGCCCTTCTTCAGCGATAGTCACGCTGTGTCTGGCATGCGCAGTACCTGTAGGTTACGACATTGATGGTGCTCGATACAGACGCTGCCGCCTCGGGGAGAACCGTGGGGGGGTCGACATGGAAAGACCGTTGCGCCGTGGTGAGGTGGATGCCGTTGGGTCATCACGGAGCGGCCCCAATAATGGAAGCAAGTGGACGCGTGACGGTTGTGCTGCCCGCAGAGAAAGAAAAAAGGCATCCGCTCCTCTTTCCCGTCCTGACTGACAGTGCTTCCCACTAGCACCGTGACTGCTGTTGAGGTTCTGGGAGTCTGCTTCGCTCTTTCCCGTTTTTGAGGCTAAACTGAGGAGGCAGATCGCGCTCCGAGTCCGTTGAAGTCACACTGGGGTCAGCCACGCTGGGAAAGGGCTTGGCGCCCGATTTTACGCCCTCGACCACAACGGCTGAGGCCCGGCTTTGTGACAAACTGCCCTGCGCGGCAGGCTCTCCGTACGGAAAATCCGCTGTAGGTACTTACAATACCTAACCTTACTTGGCTTGACATGGGTTCGGCTTGACTTGATCGAGAACGGATAGATCATGGCAAGTCGATATCAACCGTCTCCAACATCCCAGCAACGGGAAGTGGCGAAGAGGACTTCCTTCCTGATGAGCTTCTAAAGTCATTCAAGCAGGTTTTTGGGCCTTCAGACTTTGACTTTGGGTTTCTCGGTCTTTGCCCGCTCGTTTACAACACGACACGCCGCTTGCAGTGACGGTAGTGGGCACACCCCCCCAATTCAACCCCCATCAACCCGCAGCACTACCCCCCTCCGCACTCGCAAGTCGCAACCCTCCAGCGGCCACAGCTCACCGGCCACTTCTATCGTTCCATTTCTCGTTACAACAGCCGAGAGGGCGTCTCCGACAGGAGCTCGATCACATCATTCCGGGGAACACGCATACTTCGGCACCCAAGCGGTCACCATCACCGCTATTGGCTGCTCGCGTCCTTCTGTCTGCCTTCTCCAATCATCAACCCCCAATTTATACGCGGCTGGCTGCTGCTAAATTTGTGAACCTGCGCGGTGGCAGCATCCCTGGCTCACAGCCCTCATCATGTAAGTCATCTCACTCTGCTTTCTGGCGCTGCCACTATGCCAACCAATACCCACCTAGGAAATTTGGCAAACACATCCAGAAGCGCCAGCTCGAGGTGCCCGAGTATGCCGCCAGCTTTGTCAACTACAAGGCGCTCAAAAAGGTGCGCCTCCTCCTCTGCAGCTACCCTCGATCATGCCTGGTGCCGGTCCGCCTTAGGGCTGATCGACAAAACCAAGCAGAGATAAGAGACATTACGAGCTCGCGAAACACTGACACTGCGGCCACAGCTCATCAAGAAGCTCTCGGCAACTCCCATCCTCCCAGCACAAAATGATGCCGGCCAGAGAGCTGCCGGAGCGCCCGCCGACTCGCAGGCTGCTCTTCAGGCGAACAAAGCGACCTTTTTCTTCCAACTAGTAAGGGCGAGCTGTGACTGTGACGGGGTTTCTGTGAAATGCTGACTTGGCGATAGGAACGAGAGCTAGAAAAGGTCAACGCGTTTTACCTGCAAAAGGAAGCCGAAGTGTGTTCTCTCAGCTTGTATCCACGACTCCAGTAATGTTGCATCCATGTTAACGCTAAATAGCTCAAAGTCCGTCTCAAGACTCTTCTCGATAAGAAGAAGGTTCTGCAGTCGCGACAGGGTACCTCCAGGCGGTCTGCCAAGTTTACCACTCTTCAAGAGGGCTTTCAACAGTTTGCCAACGATTTGAACAAGCTGCAGCAGTTTGTCGAGATCAACGGCACCGCCTTCTCGAAGATCCTTAAGAAGTGGGATAAGACATCAAAGTCCAAGACGAAAGAGCTGTATCTCTCCCGGGCGGTAGAAGTCCAGCCGTTCTTCAACGCCACCGTCATCAGCGAGTTGTCGGACCAGGCCACCACGAGTCTTCAAGAGCTCGGTGCCTGGGCCGACGGGGATAATGTCACCTTTGACGCTCGCCCGGAACATGTGGTCAGCAGTCAACTTCTGGCAGGGACGGATGAAGGCGATGCAGACACGCTGCTCCTCGACACGGTGCTCTCTGGGAACCTGGAGTCTCTCAGGGATCTATTGGGACGCATGCGGACCACGGTGACTACGGATGGCACCGGGGATACAATTTTGCTGGAACGATTTACCAGGACGTTTTTGTCTGCTATCAACGGAGCACCCAGCGAGGCCTTGCAGCTGCTTCTCGAGACAGGGCTGGTGGATATCCAGTCCGAGGATGACATCAACGAGCGGAACTGCCTGCACCAGGCCGCCATCTACGGCAACTCGTTTACGCTTGAATACGGGCTAGCCAAGGGCGTTGCAGTCAATAGGACAGACGTTTACGGGCGGGTACCTCTGCATTACGCCAGCATGCATGGCCGGCTGGACATGATCGAGACTCTACTATCAGGTATGGATCGAGACGGGGCCGTTAATGGCCGAAAAAAAAAAATCTAACCGACGACATAGCTGCGCCCCAAACGATCAACCTCATTGACCACGACAATTACACGCCGCTCATCCACTGCATTGTCCACAAGCACCTCCAGTGCGTCGGCAGACTGCTAGAACGTTCCGCCCGCCTCGACCCCATCTCTGATACTGACCACGTGCCTCTCAACCTGGCATGCGAACACGGTTCCCTAGCTATTGCCGAGCTCCTTCTCAAGCATGGTGCCAAGATTCTGCCTGATGCCGAGGGGCTGTACCCGCAGCACCTCGTAGCAAGGTCAGGGCAGACGCCTGAGCTTCTCCTCCTGCTCAAGAACTACGGCGCGGATCTGGACCAACTAGATAAGCTCTACGGGTGGACTCCGCTTGTACACGCAGCGAGCGAAGGGAACGTCCCCTGTCTCCGAGCTCTCCTGGATGTTGGCGCAGACCCCAACATCCTGGACGAAAAGGAACTCCCAGCCATGTACTATGCGGCCTGGGAAGGGCACCTGGAATGCATGAAACTGCTCACTCCGTCGAACAGGGGCAGGAGACAAAACCCATTGGAGGCACAAGTAGCTGGGACTTTGCCGCCAATGATGAGCAGCAGCGCCCCTATCCCAATGTCACTTGACACCGACGCCATTCCGGTGCTTGAGCTTCCGCCTCCCATCATTCCACTACGGCGCTACGGCCACAACTTCCTGGATACGAAGACGGTCGTGCAGCTCAGCTTTGGAGACGACGGGGAGGAGCCGTTGGTCTTCTTCCACGACAGCAAATACCCAGCCGCACGGCTTACCATCTCATCGAAGGGCTTCGACGTTATCCCCAAGAACATCATGCTTCCTTTCCACGAAGATACCCGGCTTGTGTCGTTCCAGATCGACAGCTTCGATTCTTTTACACTCGATTTCGACGTCTTTCCGGCCTATGGTGCCAAGGTGATTGCAAAGACGGTCGCGTTGCCCAACACATTCCGGGCCTTGTTAAACAGCAACACTGGGAGTTGTTGCCTGCCGCTGTTCGACCCGCGGTTGCGCGCTATCGGGCAGCTCACCTTCCACGCGCAGATCATCAAACCTTTCCAGGGCAAGCCGCTGGAGATCACAGACTTCGAGACGTACTGGAAGGCAACGAGCCAGGTCGACGCCGTGACGATGACGCCCGCCATGAGCAGCAGCACCTTCGTCACCGGCTCCAGCCTGTCGGGCGACTTTGTCCAAATCTACGTCCAGCACACAAGCGACGGCATCCCCGTCCTATGGCCACAATGGACCGTCAGCTGCGGGGGCATCGGGGTGCCCGTGTCACGGCTGACACTCGCGCAGTTCCGCGCCGCCATTGGCAGCGGGCCGCACTCCCCGCTCCCCGTCGACGACATCGCCGAGGTGCACCGCGTCCTCGCGACATCCGGTGGCGTCACACTGCACGACGCCCTCACCCTCCTGCCCCGCGGCATGCACGTCAACCTCCAGGTGCTCTACCCGACGGCCGAGGAGCGGGCGCGGCTGGCGCTCAAGGGCTCCGGGCTGAGCGCCGAGCTCAACGCCTACGTCGACGCCGTGCTCGGCGTCGTCTTCGACCACGCGCGCGCCCAGCGCGCCCAGGGCCAGGGACCCGAAGCGGTGCGCTCTGTCGTCTTCAGTTCGTACAACGAGAGCGTGTGCACGGCGCTCAACTGGAAGCAGCCCAATTTCCCCGTCTTCCTGTGCAACGACCTGGGCAGGCAGCAACCGCAGGATGGGGAAGCGGATGGGGAAGGGGCGGGCGTGGCGCCGCAGCAGCACCGGGCGACCTCGATCAAGGATGCTGTTCGGACCGCGCAGAGCAACAACTTTATGGGTTTGATCTGCTGCGAGCGGTTGCTTGTGAGTTCACCGCTTATTTTCGCTGTGTTGTGGAGTTTGTGTACGCCAGATGCTAACTGCGACAGGACATGGTGCCTGCCCTGGTGGAAGCGATCAAGTCGCACGGGTTGGCGCTCGTGGTCGACAAGTCTGGGGCGTGCCTGAAGCCGCCCGAGATCAGCAACCCACTGGCGGATCCGTTCCCGCGGCTGCCGAAGGGGATTGACGGGGTGCTCAAGGGGAACGGCGTGTTGCGGTTTAACGAGTCGATAGACGTGTAGAGGGCCGTGAATTTGGTGTTGGGATTATGTTTTGTTTCTTTCTGTCGACGCAAAGGTGCATAAAAGGAGGTTAGTATTTGCCGGGTAACGGAATAGCGAAGAGGCTAGCGCATTGAATGGCAATGTCAACGGATCACGCCGTCTCCTTATCCTACGGAATGACCCATCCATCTGTGCCTCTCATAAATCCACGCCCAACGCCGTGCCATGCTTCGACCTCGACGCAATACGGTCCAAGAATCAAAACCCACCACCCTTAAGCACCCTTAAAGCCATACTTCAGCTTCCCCAACTCCCCCTCAGGATCCACTCCTGCCATGACGACCTTTGCGCCGACAATTACAGCATACACCACTCCGGGCAACGCGCCCAGCAGCAGTGGACTGACCCCGCCTCCCTCTCTCATCATCCGCGCCCGCTCCTCCAGGAAGCCGGTCAGCAGCGCCAGCGCCGCCAGCCCGACGTTCAGCCAGGGCAGGTGCCGCTCCAGCGGCGACTTGCTGTCCTCCTCGCCGCCGCCGAGCAGGCCTGTGTTTCGTCTGGTCATGCCCATGCCCATGCCCATGCCCGTGCTTCTCCGTCTCCATCTCGACCGTGATCCGGAGTATAGAGATGATGATGGTGGTGATGTGACGTCTGGCGCGGCATTGCGGCGGCGCTGGTCCAGGAGGGGGAAGCCGGTCTCGGTCACGTCTAACTGGTAGAGGGTTGCGGTTGTCGCAAGGAGGGAGGACATGCCGAGGAGGGGGAGAAGGAGGCGGGAGCAGCCGGCTGATGTTGCTGGAGGGAGGAGCAGGGTGAGCAGGAAGGGAATGGTGGATAGTGCCGGGAGGAGGTAGAGCAGTCGGTGGAAGGCGGCGTTGCGGGTTGTGTTTTGGGCGGCTAGGGTTGCGATGAGAGATTCTTGTTCTATTTTAACCGCTCGTTTCAGTTACTCGCAAGAAACAGATAGATTTTGATTTAGGGAGACGTGAGAGACGTGAAAGAAAGAGGAACACGTTGGGATACTGGATGGAAGGCGAGGCGGAGTGACAGAAGGGGGACAAACGGACCTTGTTCGTCGAGGACTTCGGGGGTGGACGAGGGCGACGCATCGTCGTTGTCGTCGGAGGGGTAATGGAATGTCCGGCGGAGGCGAGCACTTGTGGTAGGCCTCGCCATGACAGTCGAGGCAAATGAGGAGGCTCCCGTTGAACGCTGGGTTGGAAATGCGAAATGTCAACCCAGCCGAGACGAGGCTGAGGATCGAAGTTGCGAGGCCAGCGCAAGGCTACAACTACTGTGCAGTGTTCTTAGGAATGAGCTCGCGCGATGACGTGGGGCAACAAGGGGGGGCTTGGCGGCAATGAGATGGATTCAAGCGATAACGTTATGCAATGAGTGTGAGTTATGCAGCAATTGAAATTCAAGGGTCCAGCTCCCTCGACAGGGACAGGACAAAGAGGACAAGGAAAGCTCCTCGGCCACAACACGTGTAATGGCCGCCAGACCCAAAGCCACGAAAGCAACGGGATGCGAGAACACCGAGTCATTGTGGCGATGCTATACTGAGGGCCATTATCGGTCATCCCGTGGCAGACATGCCCGGTTTGAGGCCGCTTTCCTTGATAGCCGATCTCAAGTCTGCATACTAAGTAGTACATAGTAACTGGTTTGCCCGTCAACCCGCCGCCACCTCTCGGCAACGACTACTTCTGCAGCACATCCTCCATCGACATGCTATGCCTGTCCCTCCTCCGCATCCGCAGCAGCTCCAGCACCACCAGGACCAGCAAAGCAAAGCCCAGGTTGAACAGCGGGATCAGATTCCACCTCCAGGCCCTCATGACGGTCACATTGCTCTGGATGATCCGCCGGTTGTCGTAGTCAGCCAGCGGCAGCGCCAGAACGGCATCATACCAGTTCTCCGGCGTCCACCTGCCGAGAGGGTAATGCGCCGGGGCGGGATTCGCCTTGACCACGTTGTAGTCGATGACGCCCTGAGCGCCGGCCCTGTACGTCTCGACGAACGTGTAGATGAGGGCCGCCAGGGTGAGCAAGCAGCTCAGGAGGACAGCGACGGCCCATGCATAGAAGGCCGGAGATGACATGTCGAACTATTACGCATTAATATGTCAGCGTATGCGAGATAGTGAAGCGCCAGAGACCAGCCACAAGCTTCACTTACCCTCTTGCGCGACCGCCTTTCCAGCCAGAGGGCAATGCAACCCCCAAACCCAACCAGTACGAGGGCTGTCCCGCCGGCGCCGTTGGCCGTGTGGCCTTGATTGGTCACCAACACCGCTGGTTCGCCGGCAAGCGGGATGGTCGAAGAGAATGCAGCGTCGAGGGGGAAGGGGCCGGCACCATAGCTGTGAAGGAAAGCGACCATGGACGACACGAGACCCAACGAGATGGCCGCGTCGACAGACAGCAGGAAGAGAGTGAACCCGATGGGCACGAGCAAAGAGCGAGAGGAGTTCATGATGGTGGTTGGTTGGTACAGCATGGCTCAAGTGAGAGACGAGGTACTCGGCGGACCACGCCGCAGGGAAGGTGTGTGAGGTAAGAGCAGGTAACGGGGTGTCTATACCTCCTTTCTTCCCCCCGCCGGGAATTGGGAATTGAGCTGGTATATAGGGCCGAGTTCAGACAAAGGCGTAACTGTGAATGGAGGATGGTGAAAGATTCAGCCGAGTCTTCATGTTTCCTGCGGTCTCGGCACCAGAGGCACAAAGAGAAGAGGGGCAGAGACACCAACCCTCAGAGAAAGGAAATAAGATTCTCATATAAGCCATGCGATCCAAGTCAAGGATCGGCCCAGAGCTCGTTGGATTGAAGCGGACCGAGGACGGCCATGTCACTGCCGCGCCAGGCTCCACGGAATCCGCACGAGCTGAGCATGCGCCTCCTTTGCCATGCGGCGCAGCCCCAATCGTGAACATCTGGAGTGAAATGCTGGCAGGAGGACTCGGAGGAGCAGAGATACCCGGGTGACACAGCATCTTACTGTGGTAGTGAACTGGGTAGATCCCGCGACCTTGCCGACAAAGTCAAAGTGCCATGTACTCCCCCATGTCTGGTGGCCGTTTCTGGCTGGGATGGGTGGGGAGATTTGGGGGCGAGACTGCTCGCTGGCGGCCAGACACTGCAGGCAGCAACCAAACGGCCTTCACCGCTGGCCAACACCCTGCATTCCTCGTGCGGAATACCGCCCGCTTGAACCAGAGTGGCAGGGACAGACAAGGTGCCGGACGGGACGGGAGTGGGAGTGGGCACGTGGAATTGCAGCGACCCGAATTGAAACAAAGAACGAGACGGGGAAGACACGGGGAGCAGGAGGAGGCAAAGGCGCGCCCGTGCTAAAGCCTTGCCAAGAAAGCATGCCAACGCCAAGCCGCTGAGGATCGCATCCTGTGTAAGTGCATATCAGCTGGGGCTCTTTCTTATCTTCCCGATCAGGAACGTTAGACAAGCCTCTGAGGTAGCGAGGTGGGCTGAACATCGCCAGCTACACATCACACAAACACCACCTTCACACACCGAGCCATGCTGTCGAGGTTAGCCCAACAAAGGGCGGGCGCCCATGCAGCCCTGCTGCGGCGCAGGATAGGCACGGTCGCGAGAAGAAGCACATCCGAGTCCCCGGCTGCAACACAACCACCGCGACGACAACCAGTATTACCCCGGCCGCAGCTCCAGCAGCGGCGCACCCTCGTCTCGGCGCCCAAGCCCGGCGACGGCCCGCTGATGGAGCGCCGTCCAGACCGCGAACTCCCGAGTCAGCCTCACACTCCCTCCCCTGTCTCCCCCAACCCCCACTACACGCACCACTAACACGCCTCCCCCCCCCTCACAGGCCTCGACAAAATCACCTTCCGGTGGTCGCGCACGCTGCCCCTCTTCGCGGCCGTGATTGCGCTCGCGTCGGTCGCCATATTCAACTACCAGAAGCTGTCGAGCCCCGTGGTGGGCGCGACGCTGTACGCGCTGCGCACCTCGCCCGCCGCGCGCGCCCGCCTGGGCGACGAGATCTACTTCGCGCAGCAGATCCCCTGGATCTCGGGCGAGATGAACCAGCTGCACGGCCGCATCAACATCCGCTTCCGCGTCAAGGGCACGCGTGGTCACGGCGTCATGCGGTTCGCGAGTAACCGGCCGAGTCCGAGGGGTCAGTTTGAGACGACCGAGTGGAGTCTTGAGACGGAGGACGGGGAGGTGATTGATTTGTTGGAGGAGGGGGATCCGTTCAAGGCGATTGCTGCGGGTGGGAGTATGGGAGGTGGGGATGGGATTGAGCTGGAAGAGGAGGAGGAGGAGGACGTGAAGGTGACGGCTGCGACGAGGGGGTTTCGGAAGTGAAAATCTCCGTTGATTCGACATGGCTTGCGTGAGGATTACGAGAAGAGGGACGGAAACCCCCAACATGTATTGTACATGGGTGTTTGTGTATTTGTATGATACAAGAGACGACGACAGGGAAAGTACACTACACGCCCACACATACGCTCGCGCGACTTGCTTTAGAACGTCGCCGGCGCCCGCTCCGCGGCCGACTCCTGCGCGCTGGCCGCAATAATCTCCTCAATCGCGTCCGCCTCTTCCGGGGACGGCTTCATGCCCTCGGCCATAAGCTCCTCTATCCTCTTCTGCCGCCGCGCCTCCTTCAGCTCCAGATGCCGCTCACGCGCGGCCTGCAGGTGCGCCTCGGCCTCGGGGAACCGCTCCTCCAGCAGCTTGCGCGTCTTCTCGATGAACTCGTCGCTCGGCGGCGGCTTCTTGACCGCGTCCTGGATCTTGACCACCGCCCCCTTCGGCCCGGCCACGCACCCCTTCACCACCACGATCCCCAGCTCATTATCCACCAGCAGCACTGGCAGGTTCTGGATCGTCACCCGCTCGTTGCCCATGCGTCCGGGCATCTTCTTGCCCGGCAGCACTCTCGAACCACTGCCCTGACTCGGTCCCGCCGAACCAATCGTCCGATGGTTCAGCGAATTACCGTGACTCGCCTCCTGGCCAGAAAAGCCATGCCGCTTCATACCGCCCGCAAACCCCATCCCGCGCGAGTTGCTCCGCACATCCACGCGCTGCCCGACATGGAACCAATCCGGCATGAGCTGCACACCCACGGGCAACAGACCCCTCTCATCCCGCACCCGAAACTCCGCCAGCACCTCCTTCGGCGCGATGCCCTTCGCCTCGTAGTACCCCAGCAGCGGCGCGGTGACATTCCCGGGGTTGCGCTCGCCCATGCCGACCTGCACGGCCCAGTAGCCGTGGCCGCGGCGTGTCTTGTTGAGCACCGTCTGCACGCGGTCCAGCTGCAGCACCGTGCAGGCGATGCGCGCGCCCGTGCGGCCCATGAACACCGTCATGCCCTTCTTGACCGCCAACACGCCCGCGCGAACGGGCGTCGAACGCTCTTTGCGCTTGAGCGCCGCGGCGGGACCCGCAGCGGGCGCGGGCAGCCCGGACGTGGTTTGGTTGAAGCGGTGCGGCTTGGAGCCGCGCGTGGGTAGCGTCGACCAGCCGGATTTGATGGTGCGGGATTGCGTGTAGGGGAGGCAAGATGGGACTGTTGGCGAGGCAGAGGCGGCGAGGAGGGTCGTGGTGGCGGTAGGGGTGGACATCGCTGGTGTTGTTGTCGGCAGCAGCTGCCGCCAGCAGCGGGCGGGCAGCCGAGGCGCCATGGTTGGTGTCTGTCGCTTCCTGTTCGTGTCTCGATTGTGGTCGGGTGAGCTAAGAGCGCTGAGGCTATTGAATCGGTTGGCCTCTGCGTGTGTGGGTGGTCGACGGACTCGGCCTCGACGACGGCGAGGTCGCGCTTCAGGGACTTGACGTCGGCTCGAGGATGGCACGCGGCAGAAATTTGAGAGCTTCGTCCGAAAGGGAAAGGTGGAGCGCTGACCGATGAGACGGGGGGATTCAACCCTAACCCTGCTTCTACCCCCAACGTTCGCTTCTTCAGGAGCACGAAGTCCGCGACAACTCGCAACCGTAAGTCACACGAAACTAAAAAAAAGCATAGTAAACGCTTCGTCATCGGACCACTCATTCCACTCTCTTGGCAACTCTTGCTTCACTCCCCGTCTTGCAACAATGGTCTTCTACTTCACCTCCAACGTGGTTGACCCGCCCGCGTTTGTCTACGTGGGCAAGGACAAGTTTGAGAGTGCGTGTGACGAGTTTGCAGCTGCCCTCTCGCTTTGAGAGTCTGTTGTTGATGCGAGAGTATGTGTATCATAGATGAGGACTTGATCAAATTTGGCTGGGAAGAGGATGTGTGGTAGGTTCTGCAACCCCCTCTCTCGGTGCAACAACTCTGACTCTCAGCAGGGTATGCCGCCCGGTCGACATGTTTACAATCGCCAACTAGTCCTGAGAAGCTCACGCCCCTGTCGCAGTTTCACGCCGATAAACTATCCAGTGCACACATCTACCTGCGACTGCGCGAGGGCGAGTCATGGGACAACATCCCCGAAGACCTGCTGACTGACCTGGCCCAACTGACCAAGGCCAACTCGATCGAGGGTATGCACTGAGAAGCGGACTCGAAATACAGTCAGGCACTAAGACACTGCAGGCAACAAGAAAGACAGTGTCACCATTATTTATACCCCATGGTCCAACCTCCGGAAGGACGGCAGCATGGCGGTCGGCCAAGTCAGCTTCAAGGACCAGAAGAAGGTCAAGCGGATCCTCGTCCCGCAGCGGGAAAACCCCATCGTCAACCGCCTCAATAAGACCAAGACCGAGCAGTACCCGGACCTGAAGCAGGAGAAGGACGACCACCTGCGGGAGCTGCGCAAGAAGGACCAGGCCGCGCAGCTGGCGAGGGTACGTCCCCCGTCTAACTTCCCGGCCGTGTCTCAGACACTGACTCACATATCGCTCTTGCAGAAAAAGGAGGAAGCTCGCGTGTCCAAAGAGCGGCAGGAGAAGAAGTGGCAGAAAGACCATGCCTATGACGAGCTCTTCACTGAAGAGAACATGGCGTCCACGAGCAATCTGGACCGGGACGAGGGCTGGGAGGACGATTTCATGTAGTCTCTGCTTCACCTTCAATCAACCAAATCTACCCGGAACAAGGGAAGCGTGAACACCCCCCCATGCCATCCTTTGCGCACACACTCCATCTGCCATCCCTATCCTTAGACCTCCGGCCCCCTCCCTCCAATCCCGCTCCCCATCTGGTTGACGCTCGTGCCCTTGAGCTTGTGATCCGCCGGATTCGTCGCCGCCTCGTAGAGGATGTTGGTCGGGGCGCGCCCCAGCTGCATCCACTCGCCCTTGAAACCGACGTACGAGATGCGCGTGACGTCCTCCTCGCCGTCGCCAAAGTTGTCCGGGAAGAACAGCGTCAGCCGCCGGACGGCGCTGAACTTCGCTCGACGCTGTTCATGCGTCAGCGTCAAAATACATCGTAGCTTTGATGCCCCACTCCCGGTATTCCCAACGAGACCGGAAGAAAAGA
The DNA here is from genome assembly GCA_023628555.1 of Chaetomiaceae sp. R4402. Lineage (NCBI taxonomy): Eukaryota > Fungi > Ascomycota > Sordariomycetes > Sordariales > Chaetomiaceae > Chaetomiaceae sp. R4402. Next base: position 128,780 of record JAMAKO010000005.1, read on the forward strand.
CTTACCACAGGTAGCTCTTGCACCTCAGCCGTGCGGCTCAGCTCAAGCGTTTGCGTGCCGTCCGTTTCCTCCGCGACGCCAAAATCGACGTCTTCCCGGTTGATTATGACCTTGAGCGTCTTCGGCGCCGAGTCCGAATCGGATGTGCGCAGCAGGATGGAGTGCAGCTTGACCTGCCCGGTGAACCTGCCATTCCCATTAGACAAACAAACCTAATCCCACTAGGCCCGACGCCCATCCAACACCCTCGATACAAACGCAGCGAAGACCAATGAAGTCGGACGAGAGAAAGAGACAACATACGGCACATTCATCAACAACTGCTCGTCAACATCGCTGGCCACCTCGGGCTCCGCACTCATCCGCTCCTGCCACGTCTTCTTGACCACTTCCCTGCCTGAGCCGTACCGCGCCTCGTTCATGGTCGTAACGTCGTCAAAACTGATGTGCTGGTACAGCGAGTGCTGCAGCGCCGGCGTGATGTCGTCTGAGTGGTCGTGCGCGGCATGGTCATGGTCGTCGCCGCCGTGCAAGTGCGTGTGTTCGTCGTGGCAGTGGTGGGCCATCTCGGTTCTATGTTGATTACTTGTTTTGTACAATTTGCAGTCGGGTTTGTATGAGTGACAGAATTGGTAATGCAGAATTGGGTTGTTTTAGATGATGGGTTGAGTTTCGGATGGGCAGGTTGCCGAACGGGTGTGATGAATCAAGATCGAAGTTTCGAGTCCCGTATGGTGTTGCGATGATGGGAGCACTAACAATTTCTAGGGAGAAGAGGGCGATCAACAAAGAGCGCACCGAGAGAATCGCATCACGTATCGAACTCTAAACTGATCGCGACAGTTGAGGATTAAATGATAGTTATCGCCTAGGTTGTCCATTTCAGTACAATTCGACCATCTACTCCAACTGTTCTGATGTACACAATTCCCAATGTAATCCAAACACAACACACATTCGACCCTTGACATCTTACCGAAACCCACTCATCCTCAACTCACTCTTCCGCTTCCCCTTCTTCAGCGGACTCCTCTTAAACGGCGAAAACGACGGGCGCCCGCCAAACAAGCCCGGCAGCACCTGCGACTTGGGCTGCGACGGCGTGCCCTGCAACAGCTGCTGCTGCTGTTGAGACGAGCTCGCCACTCCCATACCCGAGTCCCTCCGATACTCCCTCCGCAACGGCGAGCCAGGCCGCGCCCTCGGCGTCCCAAAACCCATCACCCCGTGCTGCTGCTGCGACGAAAATGGAAATCCCGTATTCTGGCTCAGGCTCTGCCGCTGGCTTCCACCGGTCGACAAGATCATGGGAAGCGGCTGCGAGGTCGGACCGCCGGCCAGCGACTGGGATGATTGGTCCACCAACATGGAGTCCTCGCCAAAGAGCCGTTGGGACAGCCGCTCGGCCTTCCTCCGTCGCGCCTCAATCTTGCGCCGCCGCTTGGCAATGGCGCTCTCTGCGGCGATGTCCTGGCCGGGCTTCCAGTGGTTGTCGTCCGGGTCGGCGCCCAGGTCCCAGCGGGAGAGGGCAATGGGAGGCTCGCCGTGGATGGTAGGCGACGTGTTAAGGGTGGCGTACTTGCGTAGGCGGAGGGCGACGGTGTCCCCTTGTTCTTCCCCCGGCGGCTCCTCCTCTTCTCCCTTAACCTTCTTGCCCTTCTTTTTGATGAAGCTCGGGAGCGATAGTTGGGATGAAGGCATGAGACTCGGAGAGCTGGGAAACGGCAGGGAGCTTGGGAGGGAATTTCCCGTGCCCGTCCATGACTCTGGTACCGCCGAAATACCGATATTGCTTAGGAACACCTCGGCGGCCATGTTCTGCAATACTTCCTTTCGTTTCTCGCGGACGGGATTGCGCTCCGTCAGCTGTGGTTCCGGGAACATATCTGTGAGGCGCTCAAGAAGGTCGTCCGGGCCAAAATCGACCAGCGGGCGGCGAGCCTCTGGCACGAACAGCCAGTCGCCTGTGCGCCGATGCAGAGCTTCCTGCTGAAAGTCCCATTCGCGTGCCAACCGCAGGAGATCATTATCTGCCTGGTGGGGTGCTGCCAAATCCAACCTGAAGGACAGTTAGTCTTGTCACCGACAGACTCAGGAAAGAGGAGACGCACAGTGAATGTCTCGGCATGTAGCCGTCTTCCTTTTCCCGCTCAACCGCTTTGCCGATGAAACCAAAGTCGACGTGATCCATCGGGGCCACTCTGTCGTCTTTCTTTTTCGATGGCAGCCCTGCTGCGGTGCTCAGGCGTTGAGCAACCAGACCGAAATCGACGACGCGCCGCTGGATCCCACCCGCCGAACACTCCCAGGATGTCGAATCGGCCCCTTTCCTGCCGAAGACGACCCGCTCATCGAACTCATCAGGCACCGCAAACGCATCAGTCAGACTCTGCAGCAGCTTCAGCCGGCGATTGCCGCCCTCCTCAAGCGTCCCCATGGTATCAGGCGGCGGGATCGGCGCGCCAGGCTCGTCTGACCAAGCACACAGCGCGCTGTGGACATCTAGATCCTGACCCAGCGTCACGAGCTGGAAGAACCTCAGCTGCGCCTTCTTCATCGCGCGGCCAGCCGCCGAGGCCGGCTCCTCCCCGCCCACGCGGCGTCCAGCAGGTAGAATACTCAACCCAACAAACCCCGGCGCATTCCTCAGCGAGATCGTGTCGCGATGATACATGGCCGGCGCGTCGGGCTCCGGGTCGACGAACCAGAACACGGCCATCTCGGCGTCCCGGGCGGAGCGCACGCAGACGAAGCAGGCCTTGCGGTCGCCGAGGTAGGCGCCCGGCGAGACGTCCAGCCGGAGGCGCGTGGCGTCGTCATCTCCTGTGTCCTTTTGATGCGGGCATGACGCGAGAACGTCGAGGGTTAGCGCGCTCCTTTTGTTGCCCTCCCTGGCGGCCACCCAGAGCAGGTTCGTGGTGGTCAGGACGAACGCCTGCGCGGGATCTAATCGTGACGGCGCAATGCCCAGGATGCAGTGGTTCTCTTTCGGCAGTACCAGGTGTGTGACCGAGTGAAGCTTGTGGGAAGCTAGGTCGAATAGGTGCAGGACCTTAGGATTGCACATCAGCAGGACCCGTCGTGTTAGTTCTTGTCCGGGTTCTGCAGATGGCCGAGAGAGTTCGGACTGGCTTCTTGTACGGCTCAGGGCACGGCTCGGTGGTCTTGAGGTATTCTGGCCTAATGATAGCCACAGAATTTGATGAAACTGGGGCTCGGCCATCGAGCTGGAAGGTAGCTTCGGGATGAACCCCGAAATCACGTTTCCGCACATCCTCAAGACCGGTGTCAGGTTCTTCGGCCTCGCGTTTCGGCGGCCTGTAACGTCCCATACACTCCAGTAACCTGCTTGATCAATGATGGCTAGCTGAGGCGTGTCCGTCTCGTGGTTCCGGGCGAAGCTGATGTCGGTTTGCAGGCTCCCTCCCGTGCAATCACAGGTTATGGTGACAAGGGGGTTGGCAAACATTTGGCTGACGACAGACCGTCCCGAGAGCTCGGCGGTAGTGCCAGCCGCCGGCATGGGTATTGACCTCAACTCAGGCTCATAGACTGTAGTTGAGGTACCGTTCTGAACCAGGAGCCACCTGATAGGGTCATACTTTCTAGCGTCAACAGCAAACCGGACTAACGAAATGGGTATTCCGTCCTGGGACCACTCTCCCCCAAGCTGAGAATCTACAGCCTGAAGGCGGACGCGGATATCTGCCTCAAACCACACCCAATCCTCACGGGCCAGACTAATCAGCCGCAGAACGCTGCCTGAGACGCCAGAGGCGAGGGCAAGCACAGGGTGGCCTTTGACAGACTCGCTTTCTCGCAAGTCGGTGACTTCCCCGACAGAGAACAACGCTGCTGCGTCCAGAGGCTTTGCGGGCGGTTTGCCGTGACAAGCGGTGATTTCGTCCAAGAGTAGAGACTCGATGGCCTCATCTTGAATGGCAGCTTCGGGAAAGTAGGTCAAGAGCCAGTGCTTCTGAGATCTGGCAGCTTGAGAAGGCCTCATATCGCTGGGCTTGGATGTGGCTGTTTTGGTGGGAGGGCACCATTGCGTGAAGGGTACGACCTGCTTGAAACCAGGAGCTTGAACGGTCAGTCTGGATTTAATAGCGTGGAACACAACGTCGCAACATCAACCACTCACCATCATCCTTTACTCGATTCCTTCGCAACTGTCCGATTTCCTCGTTGCGAGGGGCCGGTGTGTAGGTCATACGTCCGAGGATGCCGTCCGCAGCGACCCGGCGACCTTTGGCCCGGCCGGGTGCCGGGACGGAATGTTGCTGGTCATCCATTTGGGCTCAGTGTGACGCAAATCCGAGTAGACAAAGAGCACAAGTTCCTCATTCTCCCTGTACAAGAACGAGTGGTAGCGGCAGCTCCTTGGCCGTTCTCACGCGAAGTCGACGAAGCGAGTAACTCTCGATTGCTGTGAAGGCGGCGGGGTTCGCAACATTGAGTTCAAGGTCCTGTAGTGAGGAGATCGATGAGGGAAGAGAGCCGACCTTTCGTGGTGCAAAAGGAGAATCAAGGTGGTCGAATGGAACTTGATAGTCGTTGTCCAAGGTTTGAATGAATGTAGGAAGCATATGAAGGCTCATTCGGCTTAAAGGCCGTGATGCGATAGCGATATGGAAGCTTTTTAGTGGGGTTGCAGACCCAGCAGCCAATGGCAACTGTGACCATGGGCGTGGGGATCCAGTTCTTGGCGGGGATGTCCTGGAAACCTGCTGAAGATGGCAGCAGGTAAACAAGCTCGATTGATACTGTGCATCCCGCGATTGCAACTATCACCGTCAACATCCCAATCGCCCATTTTGAACCTGCAGCGCTCCACTCCAACTGAGCACTACGCATCTCTACAGTAAGACAACAGAAATCCAAAATGTCGTCAGCATTCGAGCCGTCCATGTCCACCAGCCGGCCGCCGATAGGCGGACCGTCGCTCGCGGATACGCTGCCCAACATTAACTTCGGCTTTGACGAGCTGCGCGACCGCATGGCCAAGTTTACGGCCAAGTTTGACGCCTTCATTGAGCAAGGGCGCAAGCGCTTGCTGGAGGAGAGGAATCAGTTTCACATGAACGTGGCCGAGTTGCAAGGTACGAACGCCGGCGTGTCCCCCCCCGACTGCAAACGCTGACCAACACCACTACCCGCACAGAGGACCAGCGCATGAAGAAAAAGGACATCGAGATTCTTCAGCTCAAGACCAACACCTACCAACAGACGATGGCCAAGGAAGCCGCCGAGACGCGGGAGATGCAAGGGGCGATCGCACAACTGACAGCGCAGCGCGACCGGCAGGCGGCGGCGCGGGACGCGCTCAAGGAGCAGATCGCGGCGACGCAGCGCGACATCGACGCGCGGCTGGCGGCGCAGCGGGCGCATCAGGCGGCCGTGGAGGCGCAGGCGCGCTTCAACGTGCCCGAGCTCGACTTCTGGGTTACCAATCTCTGCCTGCGCATCGAGGGCGCAGGGGTCGAGGACCGGCTCAAGTTCGTCTACACGCACGTTGACGAGAGGGACTGGGAGCGCGAGGCCTGGTTCGAGCTGTGCACCGGCAGCCGCGATTACGATGTGCGCCACTGCCGGCCCAAGCTCGAGCGGGAGAAGGTTGAGAAGGTGCTGGAGCGGGTCAACGAGACGAGGGAGCTGGCGACGTTGTTGAAGGGCATGCGGGAGTTGTTCGTTGAAGCGATGCGATCTTGATATTCCGTCGCTTTCTGTCACCCATGCCTTTGATATTTTGTCTGCTGGGAAGGATGGGATGCGCGGCTTGATGATACCAGGATTGGATGTTTATATGAATTTATGTCGAGCTCTGAACAGCGCCACGTTGAGCGTACCTTTGAATTGCGTTGAACAACATGGATACCATGAAATGTTTTGGACACATATCATCTTCTACAACCGAATGCCGCATTTGGAGGGACTTTGATGCTTTGCGTTGGAACACACTTGTCTTCCCGGTTGTACTGTCCACGCTCAGACGCGTCGTCGGCCCCGCCAATTTAACACCAACGCGTCTCGCAGGCGCGGCGGTTTCAATCTCACACTTCAACATCCCAAAAGGTCTCCGTCTGCCCAAGATGCCGCCCAACGAGCGGGCCGAGAAGCAGGCTGCTGCGCAGCAGGCTGTCGATATCTTGCACGAGATTGCCACGATCCTGGTGGGTGGACAGCGTAGCACCCGGCCATCCCCAGCCTTGCCTATGCCCTGCCGACTGACACGGCGCAGAACTGCCATCTCGATCGCCGCACGCTGTCCATCTGCATCTCCATGATTGAGAACGGGGTGAATCCCGAGGCGCTAGCGGTGAGTCTCATATACCTGTCGCTTTGGGATCCTAGCACTAATGCACCACAGAACGTCGTCAAGGAGTTGCGCAAGCAGGGTCAGGAAGCGCAGCTTGAGGCTGCTGCAGCGGCGGGCTCGACGCGGCGGAGATGAGGATCAAATCCATACATCGCCATTCCTTGCCTCATCGGTAATCGAGCGGACGAAGACCTGCTGCTGAAGCTATGCCTACCCGCCCGGGGCATGTCAAAGCAATGAATTGCTTCTTTCGCCGACCAACCGGGAGTGGAAACTCGCATTCGGCCATGCTTCGCTCGGGCTCCGGATCACTACGCAGGATGTTGTTCTCGGGGTAGCACTAGACAGGCTCTACATGCTCTTGCTCGGGGCAGCCGAAGTCAGCTCCGTCTATCAGTCCTTCAAGCGAGACCATGGTATCAGTTCAGCGGGCACGGCAGACGGATAGGTCGAGTTCACCCTTAATGTAGTAGTCCAGGAGGAAGACAACAGGAGTCGAGATAGAAGTGCTCAACTCTCCATTTCATAGGAGATGAATGCAGACCCAAATGCTTTACCAGCCTAGCCAATGCAGATGACGATGCATACCCGCTGAACCCGAACGCATGCCGCCCCAGGACCAGCCCTCCCATTTCACCTCCTCGTATCCCCGTCTCAGCATAGAGATAATCAACCCTCCCATCCATGACTCAAAACTCCCACCAAAACACAACCGAACCGATCCCAAGCGCCCATATCCCAGGTTTGTCCGCATACCCACGGAACGTATGCAATGAAACCGTGCGAGCCCCACACCCATCTTTTAGCCCACCTCCGTCGTTGACGATGCTCTCACAGTCCTCTCAGCACTCCCCTCTGAGTGAGCGTGCCGAACATAGCCCATTTGCCCGCCCATTTCGACCAGGCCAAACATCACGCCAAACACCAAACTCCCTACCCCTCCCCCATGACACCAGAAACCAAAACAAGACGCTTTACCCAGGACCTACCTGTGCCCCAACAGCAGAATATCATCATCATCCTCGTCTTCCTCCTCCTCATCCTCCCCGTCCCCTTCCTCCTCTCCGGCAGAGCTCTCCCCCTCATCCTCCTCTTCATCATCATCATCCACCGCACTCTCCGCCGACATAAACCCCGTCATCCACTCAAAGTCCCGCCGGTCCCGCCTGCCAAATAGATCCAGCATATCCTCCTCCTCTTCTCCATCACCACCCCCCTCACTCTCCCCGCCCTCTCTGTCGGAATGGTATTTACTCTCCCCTTCACCACCTCCACTGCGCAACAGCACCGGCGGCAGTGCGCCGCCGTTGCCTGCCGTCGCCGCGGTGCGGTAGAGCAGGCGGAAGAGAAAGGCGGGGGAGTAGGAGGACGAGGGGGAGGTGGAGGGCAGGAAGGGCGAGGCGAGCACGCTGGGGAGGGTGGCGGGGTCGAGGTGTTGCGCTGGCGCGGGGTGTGTGGGGTGGCGGGCGTCGGTTGCTGTGAGGAGAGATGGGTCGAGGGGGATGGGTTGCTGCTGCTGCTGCTGCTGCTGCTGCTGCTGCTGGGGTTGTAATTGAGGTTGCGGCGGTGATGGTGGTGAGGTTGGAGGTTGGGACGGAGAGGATTGGCCGCTACCGCCGCCAGGCATGTTAAGCAAGTGCAGCTGGGCGGTGTTGTAGGAGCGGCAGACGGCGCACTTGAGGCCGAGCCAGTGGTAGGCGGTCTGGCTCTTGGCGGAGCAGTCGTTGCACGAGATGACGGCGCGGGCGTCGGCGTACTCGGGCGGCATGGGCTGGTTGAGGATGGCCATGTCGAAGTTGCGGAACTGGTACTCCATGTTGACGCAGCTCTTGTTGCACAGCGGGCACTTGTACGACGTCTTCATGTGCTCCTCGAAGCACAGCCGGTGGATGCTGTGGCCGCACTGCATGAAGATGACGGGCCGCGGCGAGTTGAACATGTACTCGTTGCAGATCGGGCAGTCGCAGTCGGTCGACCGCTCGATGCACTTGTGCTTGTCCGTGCCGGAGATGGCAATGCAGGCCATGCATTTCTGGGCAGGTCAGCGATGTGAGCGACGAGGAGAGGAAACGAAGAAAGGCCCACCTTGCAATGGAAAAAGTCCTTGCCCAGCCCCTGGCCAACCCTGCACAAGCCGCAGTCCGGGCAGTGGTAGATGGGCTTATTCGGGTCGTCGTTCCAGAGCTTGCAGATGCCGCAGTAGTAGTAGGCGGCCGACTGGCCGCACTTGGTGCAGGTATCCGACGCCTTCTGCGCGCAGCCGCACAGCATGCACAGCATGTGCTTCGTCTGCTGGCGCGGTAGGACGTGATCCTCGACGGCGTCGTGGCAAAGCCGGCACGTGTACCACCGCTCGCACGAGGCGCACTGCATCTTGACGTTGCGGCGGTAGTGCTCGCAGCCGAGGCGCCTCTCCTGCTGCTCTTCCTCTGTCTCGTCTCTGAAGAACCACTCCTCCTCGTCGGTCGGCCGTCTCCGCGGGGCATAGGTCGGCGTGAGGTCCTCGTCCGTAAGCGGTAGGTTCACGGGTCCTGATCCGTCACCAAGCGGATTCCACTTCCGGAAGGCCTGCAGGGGCCCGAGGGGTTCCGGTGGCTCGGGCGGGTCGAGGGTGCTGGAGCTTGCAGGAGACGCTGGCCGTAGGGAAACTTGGGTGACGGGCGAGGACTGCAGCTGGGACCTGGTATACTTTTCCGTCAATAGCAGGTGCATCAATTGCGCCTTGCTATGCTGCGGTACATCCATCACCTGAATGGCTTGTATCCTCCGACGGAGAACCCCCATGCCGTCGTCCTCGGGGAGCGGGACACTCCTGATGGCGTCGAGCAGCGTCCATGTTGCTGCTGCTGCGGCGGCGGCGTCTGCCGCGGTTTCTGCCGCGGTTTCTGGACGCAATTGGGCTTCGCTAGGGTTCTCAAGTATAGAGAGAAGCGTTCCAGGACTCGGCAGCGGAAGGTCGGGGGCGTTATCAATGTCTGCGGCCCGGGCAGAGGCATCGCGGACAGGGCCCGTCGTTGGCGTTAGAACGACATCCGAACAATCCAGCACAGCATGCTCCGTCGGCAGCCCCGCATGCTCGTCGTCGTGCTCCTGCTCAGCGATTGCGTCGCTCGTCGACCTCGTTCTCCGGTGTGGCAGTGGCAATGGCAATGCGGAGGCCTCGGGGGCGGCGTCTTCGAAGGCGGCAAACCCCGCCGAGAAACGACGGGCTTGTCGGAGCACGGGCGTGATGATGAAGTCGGAGACCAGCTGGGCCATCGCAATGCATCGGCGGCGTTCCGCGATGGGCTAGGAATTGGGCGGTGTCTGGACGTTCGGGCCGGACATTGGGGGGAGGGGGGGAAGGGGGGCAAGGGAGTGAGCTGAGAGTTGAGAGGCGAGGCGAGGCGAGGCAAGGCAAGGCAGCAAGGTTGCTCATGCAAGTACCCAATGGAAGTTTACCCTGTCATTGGACGCCTAGCGCGAGAAACGACGGTTGTTGCCCAGTTGCCCGGACTTCCCGAGGGGTCGGGACAGGCCCACTGCTGCCCCCCACCAAGCAGTGCCGTGGCAGCTCGGTCCACTGACAGATCCACCTGATTCAGCACAGCTCAGCACAGTGACAGGGATCGGTCCCCAGCTCATTCATGGCCTCTCGTCACCCCAACCTAAGTTACAAGCAGCGTGCTAGCTCATGAGTATGATCTCAAGATTGCTTGATGTGTCCGATTGGTCGTAAGAAGCTGCACGAAAATACAGGATCATCGCCTTGACATTTCGGCTGCCTTCACGATCAACAAACAAACCCACGGGCCGCAGGGCCAACGAACATTCAATCACCAATCTCAGCTCGGCCCCAACTGAGCTGGAGGTGCGTCCACCTCAACACCATCGTCCCGGGTGCCGGCTGCCTCCTCCCCAACCACCTCATCCACCTCGACCCTGAACTCAGCCCTGACACCCAAATGGTCCGTCACCCACGGCTTCTCCATCTCAAAGTGCTCCATCAGCTCCTTCTTCTCCTCCTCCGTCCCCTCCATCAGCACATCCATCCCAAACCTTCCAAACCCCTCCAGCTTCACCCCGCCACAAAACAAAATCTTATCCATCCTGCACAGCCCAAACCGGTCCCTCTCCCTCTTACCCGCCATCTGACCCCAAGTCATGCCCTCCTCGGCCCCCTCCACCCCGCCACTCTCGAGATACGCGTCCTTGAGCCCGTGCTGGGCCGGCAGCGCGGCGTCAAACGGCTCGATGGCGTTGAGGTCGCCGCCGAGGACGCCCGCGTGCGCGGCGTGGAGCAGCTTGGCGGCGACGGCGAGCTGCGCGGGCCGCCGCGGCGGGTTGGCGCGCAGCGACTCCAGGTGCGACGTGCACAGGCGCAGGGTGCGGCCGCGCGGCAGGGCGACGTCGACGCACAGCGCGTCGCGGTCCATGGCCGTGTGCAGGTAGTGCAGCCGGAAGACGGCTTTGATGGGGAGAGTGTGCGGGATCAGCATTGTTGTGCCTGCAGGGGAGAGGGGGCAAGGGGTTCGTTAGTTTAGTTGGCTGCGGGAGAAGAAGGTAGTAGGGAGAGGCGAGGGAGCGAGAAGACGGACCGTAACTCGGACTGTCCCAGTGGTCGGTCGTGGCGTCGGTGATGTTGTAGCGCGCGCGTACCCAGTCGGCTGCCTTGATCAGCGCCAGGTCGCCGCGGGTCATCTCGTTCAGCATGATGACGGTTGGGGAGCTGTCAGTGGCGTCGGCCTCGGGGCTGGCGACGAGAGACTCGAGGTGCTGCAGCGCGGCCGACATGCGGGCGCCATCGTGCGGGCGCATGAAGTCGATGTTCCAGGACAGTACGGTAAATCGAAAACTGCTGGGCGTCTCAGCACCGGGCGGCACGGTCGCGCCATCCTGCGGCTCGATCGGGTACCAGAGTCCATCCCGGAAGGTGTGATATTCCTGCTGGTCGGGCTCGCCGCGCGTCCAACTGTGGATGCTGCGAAACATGTGTTGGATCTCGGCCTTGGGCGGCGGCGTCTTCTGCCGGGTGAGGAGGCTGCGGAAGAAAGTTGAGCATGAACCACGATGGTACAGCTTTAAGGCCTTTCGATGTTGGGTGAACCACAATTTGAATGGTGTTTGTAATGCGCTGTTGAGATGCAGGACTGACGGGCTGCGAGGCAGTGCCAGCGGCTGTCTACACGTGTAAGCCGGCGGTGTCAGTTGCCCCGCGATGCACGAATGCTAAGGCCCGCAGGCAGGCACAGCTGCGAATCGCCTTGATACAGTAAGATACCAGTGCTGTGCTCCGACACCCTACAACCATCGAGTTTGTCGACGGTTTATCGAATGCCTAGTACAGTCATCGTGTTCAACAACCTCGGCAGTTGGTCAGCGGCATGGCTTTACACCGCAGCAACCAGTCAAGGGCAGTTTTCTCGCTCCTCTCAACCCATCAGCCATTACAGCACAATTTCCAAAAAAAAAAAAAACACTTTGAGGCCGTTAAGTTCCCCGATTACTCCGTTTTAAGCACGAGACTTTTAGTCTCTTGCTTCAGCCGCTGCGTGGGTTTCGGCCGCTCCAGCCCGGGCAGCCAGGTCAACCTCTCCCTCGTCCATTTGTAACGAGTCGCGTTCGAGTCGTGAATGCAGCATCACATAGCTCCCGTCACCGTCACCGTCCGTAGGTACAGGCTTCCCCTTGCCTACCGCAAACGTCATCCGGCCGCAGCTCTCCACCCAAGTCTTGCAGGACTCATCGTTGTCAACTTGTGGAGTGGTTGGCTTCTCGCATGTAGAGGCAAGAATCCGTCCGGCAGACGTGGCGTTGAGATAGCGGTTCATCTTCGCCGGGCTGGTCTGCCCGAGCAGGGCAGCGATAACGGTCAGGACAGATGTCGCGAGCAGGAAAGCCAGGACGAGGATGGCGGGGATGGCGAGGTTGTCCCTTCCGCTGTAATCGAACTCAGTAGTAGTCTGAGAATTGACTGCATACACCGCAGCAAGAGCGCCGCGGTAGAAATCCACACCCGGGAGATTCTGGTAATACGCTTGGGAGGACGTGCCCAATTCTGTGCCAGAGAGCACAAGAGATTCTTTGCGTAGGGTCTGTAGCTCGATCTCCGGTATGCTGGCTGCCGCCGCGGGCGAGACAAGACCCCAGAGCGGGACCATTCCGTATCTTGACGCGTTTATGTTTTCCATCGCCCACAGCGGCTTCATGGACTCGTTCGCATAGATTTTGTTGCGGGTGCTGATGATGGACAGGCCAGCCACGTCATCGGTGGCGTTGAATGAAAATCCGACGGTCTTGATGAGAGCTTCCACTCCGCTGGCGCAGGTGTACATGGACTTCGTCCATCTGGATTCAGGCAAGGGAGCGGTGTAGTCGCCGCCGTTTGTAGACTGGGCTGCACCGAAGACGAGACCGCAAGGTGCAATGACATTTTCCATCGTTCCCGAATTGTTGCGCAAACTGGGGCTTCCTCCACAAGCCAACGAGTCTAGTTTTCTGATTAGCTCCGACACGTTCGTATACGAGAAGCCAGCGTTGGCATGACGGCGGGATTACCGAAGTTGGCCACCCAATCATAGAGATTGGCTCCTGATAACCAAGGCGGGCCGTTGATGAGTGATTCAGATGAGCCGTTATAGTCTTGAGCAAAGCATCCGAACGAGTTGTCGGTGCTGAGAATTTGGATAGCCCGAGCCCCCTCACAATCGTTCAAGTGTGGCCGCGCGTACTCCTTTTCACCTGTGCCGTTGAGACCCTGAAATGTGAGTGGCGCCTGCACGTCGATGCTCAGCCGGACACCTCCGATGTTCAGAAACTTCATGGCGACAACGTTGTTTATCCAAGCTGCTTGGTATGCCCGCGCCTTCAAGCTAGAGGTAGGGTGTGTTTGTGTCTCGTTCTGATTCCATCTCGGGTAGGTCAGGGGCAGCTTCGAGAAACCACCTCGGTCAACAATGTGTATGTCCATCAAGGCTGGCTGGCTGTGGAACTCGTCCTTGGATGTTAGGGTGTACTCAATGGTCAGGTTGGTATCGGCACACTGCGTGACGGGCTGGATGAAAAGGAGCTCCTCGGTCTAGGTGCTGCCGTATGGGCGGACCGGCGGTGCGCTGTGGTTTCGGAAACCAATGCCACCGTACACGCTTTCGACGAGTAAGCCTTCGATTGCTTTGATGTTTCCGTTCAAGGCCACAGTATCAATGTGATGGAACGTGCCGACAGGATGCACCAGACTGATAGTGCCGTCAGCACCTTGTTCCCATGATGCCCCAGAGCGCCACTTAATGTCGAAGATGCTGGAAATCGAGCCGCTCAGGCTGGATAAGACGCTTGAAAATAGTCTTAGAGTCTCCCGGGTCACGCCTGTTCCAATAGAAGCATTGAAAGACGGGCAGCTCACGGCTTCCGTGGAAGACGAGCAAACCCTGCTCCAGGGCAGACTTCCAATTCCCGACGGCGTATTGTATCCGAAGATGCCGCGGTCCACAACGTAATGAAAAGTTTCGTTCGTCGGGTTATCGCTGGGAGCGACGGTGTCATGGAGGCCTAGCGGCGTGACTATTGCCACGAGGGGGATCAAGAGGGTGGCCAAGAGCCTGGCGCCTCTGCAGAACCTCGCGGGCCAGACAACATGCTCCGAGGCAGCGGAATCCACACGTAAGAGGTCTGGCCAGTCGGACGATTGTAGTAGCCTGCCGATGACAGACCTGTGAAGCATCCATTAGAAAGCAGGCTTCGACATGAAATATTTTCAACAGGGTCCTGTCTGCGGACGTACGACATACCATGATACCGCATTTGCACTGACGCGACTACCGGCTTCACGCAGCCTTCCAACAAAGAGCAGAGCTAGCAAGTTGGGCAGGCAGAGCTTGGCTAGCACAAGTGAAGCCCTCGTCAGTTGGAAGCCACCCGACTATCTATGTTATAAGCGGGCAGAAGCCACGTACCAACTGCCATTCCATCGGCAATTATGGCCGACGCTTGGCCAACCGTGAGCTCTGCAGGGTGCAACATATCTGCTTTTTCCCTTCGTTGTCAAGGGATTCACAGTCGCTTCAAAGAGGAAGACCGCTTTATACCAGTAGGACGGCGAACTCGGATCATCCGCGCCATCTGCAGGACAAAACGTAGAACTGGTCACAACCACCCTGTAATCAGAGGGACAAGGCTTCAAATACCGGCTCCGTAACTGACAGGAGGGGTGGGCCGGTGGCAGCCGAGTTGGGTGCAGATAATGGACAGACGGCTGGGGACAGGTCCGGCAGATCTGGTTGACCACCAGACTTTACTGCGCCCGCCGGGTCATCTAGCTGCTGCATGCAGGCCAGGCACAGCTGAGCACCTAACTGAGGTAGCCTTCTGCTTGCCATGGGTCTTAGCCGTTGCGGCTACCGCCATGCAGATAGATATGGCTTATTATCTTGCCTCTTGTACCACGACATGAAGATGGATGGCTGTGCTCGGTGATACCTGGCCCTTCTATCGTGCAGCATCCTAATATAGCAAGGCATATTTCTGTCTTCAGCTCGCTGGAAGCGAACACGAGGACCTGTATCTTGGCGATTTCGCCAGCCAGAAAGGACATCACCGTCAATGAAGCGGTGACCATTTTATTCGCAGGAATCATCGCTGCTTTCTGAAACTTAATTTGAATAAGACTAAAACTCCTGAGCGCCCTGGTGGCTAACCACCCATCTTACACACCCCCAACCGTGGCCAGTACGCGCTCCATAGCCTCCTTCAGCTCACGAAGCTCGTCCGCCACGCGAGTCCTAAACGCCGGGTCTCTCTCGCTCTCCAGCGCCACATTCTCGTCCCGCACCATGTCCAATGTGCTGTCCACAACACCGAGATGCTCCTCGACTGAGTCCCTCACGTTATCTTCAAGCTTCTCGGCCAACTCTCCAAACTTGCGCTTGAACTTCTCCATCAGGTCGTCGAGGAGCTCCTCGCGGCGCAGAGCCCCGTTGATGATTCCCTTCCTGCGGGCCCAGCTTCCCGTGCCTGTGAACACAGTGGTTGCCTTGCGTTAGTCTGGCAAGAAACATCACATGAGGGAGTAACAGTTGGAAAGGTGTTCTGACCGCTTTCGCAGTTGGCATCCCAGTATGCCGATTCCATGCTCCGTCCGAAGTAGGACGTTCGCAACCCGGAGAGCGCGTCGGTGCGCAGTTTCCTGGCAGATGTTCAGCAGCCGTCCGGAAGAAGAATTGTCGGTGGACAGCTATTGGTGAGAAAGAATGGTCTTACCCCAAATCTGCCTTAAACTTCGCACAGAGATTCTCAACCTCACCGACGAGAATTCGCTTGCGGGACTTCACTGCAGTTCGGAGTGGGCGGATTGCGTCGGGGAAGTCCTCAAGCACACGGTCTGGTTACAGACAGAACTTTGGTCAGTTGATTCAGTCCACAAGTTCACAGCACTCGTAACACGGACCCAGATATCGATCGATTGCCCAGTCAAAGGCTTCCGCAGTGGACACACTGGCGTCGCGGAGTTGGCCCGCGACTGTACTTTGAAATCCATCCCATGGGTCGGCGAGGTCGTCGGTCATGCTCCTCATCGCTTCTTCGTTCCAACAATGGTGGCCTGCCGCAGGTGTGGTGTGGGTTCCGTACTGTCTGCAGAACGCAGCGTAGCTTGCTAAACGACTCAGGGGTTAGGAGTCAGTCACTTCCATTGACGTTGCCCAGCACTCGTCGTGGACTTTGACTTACCATGATGCCACTGCAAGCCATGAGTTAGTGGTTAGGCTCCTAGGGAGTGCAAGAAGAGCAAGGCATGCAGGAGGATGCAAAGAGCGGAGGACTTACGGTCCCCCATTCTTGGCCAGCTCGGATGCTGGCCTCGGTCCAGCGGCGAATCCGGCGCCCTGAAAATTGTTGAATGAGCATCAAGTGGAAGATGTGCACTTGAAGATGTCACTTACGTTTGTACACTCTGTCCTCAAACGCTTCGGTTAATGCCGAAGCCAGGTCGTTGAGCGGCGATGCATTGTCGTCGACGAGTCGCTACCCCCAAGGCTCATATCAGTGTCAACCGCTCGCATTCGATAACGTAGGAATCTGGTTACCCAGTAAGTGCCTCGGTACGGTAGCTGGTACTCACTCTCCGAAGACGATCCCCGAACCGATACACAGCCTCTCGCACCGCCCGTTTTCTCTCGGCGTCTGCCGTCCCTGCCCCGGTCTGCACCCAGAGGTCAACATGACTCAGGACGTCAGGAATGTCGTCGCGGAGGTACTTGGTGGCGATCCGGTACTGGCTCTCCGAGACGAGGGCCATGCAGTGTCTCCGGATCGCAACAATACCGCTAAGCTCCAGGAACACGGCAGCCCTGTCCCGCGGCCTTAACCTGCGGTTGGCCCAGTACAGGGTATTGCTGGCGCAGAACACGTGCAAGTTGCCATCTGAAATCCGTCCTCCGTACAGGGTCTTCAGATTGGTTGTCACGATCTCATTGCGCGTTCTGATCATGAACCTCAGGAGTCTTGAACGTAGACTGGTGAGTGAAAATGCACAACGACTGTCTCGATGTCATTTGACTTACTCGAACTCGTGTTTTTCAATCTCGTCCCTGTATGAATGCGACATCAGCAAGGGTGAATGGCGCCGTTGTAGGGCTCCATGGCGCATACTTCTTCCGATTGATCTCCACGCACAGACGCGCTCTCTCGATCTCTTGTTCCTCTGTGAGACTCTCATACTCCTTCAGATCGTCCAAGTCGTCCTCGATGAAAGCGAGTTCTTCCTTTGCTAAGGCGACGGAGTTGTTGAGTTCGCGAACTTCACTGGCTCGCTCGCCCTCCCAATCTCTCTGCGCTTCGTGCGCATGGATGTCCTGGTTTGATTGGCACCTCATGTAAGCGTTCCTGGCTTTTCAAGGCAAGATGAACACGGGAGTTTGGATAGAACTCTTGAAACACTCACATCGGACTTCGTGCATATGATGCTGACGTTGGACAGATTCGCTTGTCGAGCGAGTTCTGTAACGGCCATAACCCCTTCGTCCGTTACGGCCCGCCCAATTTGACAAACGACAAAGATCCCATCACAGGACAGCAGATACCGCTCCGTGATGTTTCGCCGGGCCGCGTTCAAATCACGCAAACCTTGCGGAGAAGTGTCAATTTCACTTTGCGCAGAATGGTGCAAGGGGGGGTACAGATTCCGGGATAGGGAGATGTAACACTTACCAGGGAGATCCACAAGTACCAGACCTTTGCTGAGAATGTGTGCTTTAAGGGAGACGCTGGTACCGCAATGTCAGATGTCTGCTTTTCTGGCGAGCAGTCTGCAAGCCGGCGCAGCTCACCTGATCTTCTTGATATAAGGCCACATCACCGGCCCTGGCGTGGCGTCATCACTGTGACGAACTGAGGTAAGTTGAAACAGCAGCTCGGAGCACTCCTCCAGCGAGTCTCTCACGGCATTACCGTCTATGTCAAAGGTAGAGCGCACGTCCATCGCCAGATCCAGGAGGCTCCTGACAACGCCACTGTCCGAGCCGTCCGCGCGAAGCATTGCATTCGTGACCCGATCAGCAAACATGGCATCGAACGTGTCGGAAGCCAGCTGGGCCCGATCCGCCCAGTGTCTTCTCTCTTCCTCCGTCTCCATGTCGGCTGAATGGAAGTGGTTATGGCGATAGGCCTCCACCAGCTTGCTAAGCTGGTCCTTGAGCTCGGCCTCGGTGAACAGCTCGACGGCGACGGCATAGTCGGCACGGTCGTGGTACCGATACTCGGTGACGACGCAGGTGCAGGCAGCTCCATTGTTGCTCTGATACACAGTTGAGTTAGCGGATTCTCAGAATTGCGAGGTGCCAGGGTAGGAAGCTAGACGCTGCAGGAGCCTGATACTTACCGTTCGGGCTAGATCAAATGAGTCGAGAAGCGAGTTCAGCAGGCTGCTCTTGCCTGGCCAGAAACAAATAGTGCATGGTCAGCTCTGTCTGAACCAAGTAACCAAGTACATTGTAAAACAGGAGAACCCATACCAACTCCCGAATCACCAACAAGCCCCACTGTCCGGGTGGGCGGGCATTGAAAGCGAGCCAGCCCGCCAGCCTTCTCGCGCAGGCCTCTCATGACCGAGTCCGGCTCCAGGTGCAGAGTGCCGCTCCCAAGGACATCGGCCAGCTGGGCCATGAGAGACCTGGCATCTGCAAAAGCCTGCTGGAATGCAGGGTCGTGAAACCGATCCTGCGGCGGCTCTTCATCTGCCACGTCGTATGGCCTGGCGTTCACCGAGGAGGAACGCCTACGTTGGCCACCGGGGCGCGCAGAGGGTCCGCCTGATGGGACAAGGAGAGGCGTCTGTGAGCGTGGCAATGCCGCAGAGGCAGCCTGTGCATCGAGAAGTGCATCCCGCAGACTGCCCAGGCCAAGGCGTTCCGACGATGGGCTGGCAGAGCGGCGGAGGCGAAGCTCTTGAAGACGGCCGCTGATGTTTTCCGCATCGCCGCCCGGCACAGAACGTGGTGGGGATGAATCATGATGTTGGCCGGGCGGTTGATCGGGGGACCCGGACTCGGAGTCGCTAGGAGTATTGATGATGACGGATGGCGTAGATGAATGGGCAGAGCTCGACTCTGCGGCACCGGGGTCTCGTTCGACCGATGGAACTGGGTCGTCGGGGCCTGGCCGTCGACTCGGACCGGCATCTCCAGACCCTCGACGGACTGGGAGGTTACGACGCTGTCTTCCGTTAGCTCTTCAGTTCTCAAGAAAAAAAGACGGTGCTCGAGAAATCAAGGCAATTTTCACAGCGACAAGGACTTGAGGATCCCTACCGTCCTGGACATGGTGAATGAGCGTGTTCGACAAGGTATGATTTTGATGTGAATTGAGCAACAGAGGAACAAAATAGGATACGAGGCTGGTGATGAATGGAGAACACGATTGAGTCTAACTCGGGTGTTCTGTAACCTGCTTTTCACTCGCCCTCATCCGGCTGTGCAAGTGGGAGGCCTGGAGAACCGGCCCCCCAGGCCCAAGGCGAGAGTCTGCCTGATGCAGGCTTCCCGCGCGGTGTTGGTGCCACGACCCGAAGTGCTTTCGCCCTGCAGTGTGCCAGATTTGCCAACCGGCGCCTATTCTGCCAGGGGTCACGCACACCACCCTTATTTCCGCTTCAGCCGTCTGAACCCATGTCGCAATGCGCAACACGGAGAGGCAGCCGGTTGTCCAGACTAAAACATCTGAGCCCCGTTTGCGCCAAACGAAACGCCGACTGCAGGAGCCGAAACGTGTTGCTGGGCCGACCTTGGCGGCCGGGTGCTGTCAAGAGAACGGAATGACTGTGCCAGTTCATAATTTCCGGTGCGACTGAGGTGAGCGGTTGCCAGCCAAGCTAGGAGCATGTACGTCGGCGTCTCGCCGTCCATGTCCGAGGCAAGGCGAATCTGGTCGGGTTGGTCCCCGGGCGCGGGGGACCAAGTGGTTGATCACAACGACAGTGCTCCATCTTGCTAAAGGGCGGCGCAGGCGGATAGCATTGATTGGGCGGAACTCTGGGGATACTGTTGATGTACCTAGCTGTCACGAGCTTCGGCAGCAAGTGTAGTGGTGCTTGAGCGCTGGGGTTGACAGTTCTATTCAAACAAGAAAGCAGGCAAAAGGATGAGCCAGAAATGGCACAACAGAAGACAAGACACAAGAGACAAAAGAGATGGATAATAGATTAATGCACAGCGCTCCGCCCTCCTCGTTGAAAACTCCCATCACCGACCAAAAGATAACCTTTTGTACATCAACGCCAGAAGCCGGAGCGCCCACCAGGACCTCCCAGCGTGGCGGAGCCGTTGCTACGACCGACGGAAATCTTGCGAAACCTGATCGCTTCGCTGGGATGAGCGATCGGTGGCGAGTCGGCCCGCCCGGACTTCTTGAACTTCGGCGAATTGCGCAGGTTCGTTGGTTTCGACACACATTGACTTGCCACGCTTTTTCTCCAGGGTGGACCGCGTCACAACCTGGCTGGCACTGCATGTGCGTATAGGGAAACTGAAGTCTACAAGAGAGTACAAGATATTAGTCGAAGGAACTTTTTTGGCTGGTGTATTTTGAAAGGCACAAAAACAGAATCGGGAGAAAAGGAGGGGGAGGGAGAGGAAAGAGGAAGCAGGAAGAGAACACCTACTCTCACTGAGGAACTCCTGTATATATGATGATGACACCTGTTTCCCTGGTGCATCTGACCGAGTGCCGGGGGAGAACAGATACGGCAAGCCCGCCTGCCGAAAGTCGAGGGGATCGGAGGCGTCAGACCAGCATTCGAGAAGGCCGCCGAGGAGGATGGTTTCCCAGTACCGCCCTGCCCCGCCAGCAAGAAGGTCGCCGGGAGGCTTCGCAGTAACCTCAGGGCGGGGTGTCGGGACGTTTTGTGCCCGTGACGAACCCCGTCAGAAAGTGAATGATCTCGTGGGCCACGCTGACGGCCATCTGAAATTTGAACAGGTCGTAGCTGTTGCGGGCGACTTGCGGGCTCTGCTGGCGAACATACGTCATGTTGCTGATGATCGCTTGCTGACATAGAGAACGCCGGCGGCTCCCGCATTGTACTGGTTCATGTCGTTTCCCCAGGTCTCCTTGGAAACCGCGGCCTCGCCCTCGACTCTCCCTGAGATCCAGACGGGAGGGAAGTTGGCTCGCATGCTCCGCAGGAATCGCTGGATCCAGGGCCGCATGTTCTTCACATCGTCCCGGTAAATGTGCGCCGCGGGAAGGGGACCTGCAGGGCCGCGGTTGCGAGGTGGTGGGCGGGTTGAGCTCACTGGATGGTCGCGGGCCTTGACAATGGCTGTGGCAACGTCGGTTAGACTCCGCTGGTGCTCCTCGGTTTCAAGCAGACAGAGTGCGAGGTGGACAATCGCCTCGACGATCCGGTATCGCGTAGAGGTCAGGTCCAGCCGGACATCAGCGCCGCCGTCCTGCGACCAGACAGCAAAGTTCCCGATTCTGGCAGATATCACGTCAAACCAGGGGGGCAGCAGGGCGATGGCGGCGGTGGCGAGTGATCGAGACCTTGAGCTTCCAGGAACAAAAAGGAGAGAGTCAGAGACAATGCGGACTTGAACGGACACACCGGGCCGGGATCGGGCGACGATGAAGCATGGCCTGGCCGGTGAGTTGCAACTCCGGTGCCCTTACACATGTTGCATCTCGCGAGCGGCGCCTTGGACCACTGCCCACCCAACCTCTCTCCCTCCGTCCTCCTTCTTGCCCAAAGTGCGGGACGAGGCCGCGCGCTTGGGGATCTGTTGAGCTCCGAGCTTTGAAACGTATAGCGCCGGCCAGGCGGTCAATTCAGTCTCAGAATCCCATTTCTATTTGGCATTGCAAGTCGGGACGCCGCATTGAAGAAATCTTGGTCCCTGGGCCGCATCGCTGCTGCTTCGCACCGGCGCGTATTGTTGTTCGTGGGCCAGAGATTGGTTCGAGTGCTGTGTATGCAGGGAGCAGGGCCTGTCCTCGCCCAAAGCATGGAGGCGCAGGCGGTTATTGAAATCGGGGATCATGTCATAGTCGCAGTTGGAGAAGTGGATTCAAGCAACGGCAGCCTATGAATTTGAATCCAAAGTGTTTCGGAAGGCGCCTTTCGCGCTTAAACCCCTGCCGCCTGCGGCCATTTTGGGGACTCTCTGTCGACGACGATGCGACAAACCAACCTCAAATGACAATTATGAAACCCTGCATAACGCCGTTGAGGCCGCCCTTGGCAGTTGAGACCCATGTACCTAGTGAGAGACAGCTCGGCTCCCACTTTTTCTTGCCCATTCATTGTCCTCAAGTTGTTGTTCCAAATTCGGCCGTTCTGGTTGGGTGCGCCGTGGGAAACCAGTTCAGTCCACTGCATTCAATAACCCCGCCCTTGAAGGGCTTGCCTCGATTTCCTGTCACCACACCCACCCTCGAACTGATTGTCGATTTGACCTAAGATTTTCATGGCGAACCTCGAAGCAACCCCGACGCCCACTGCCCAGTCCGCAAAGGACGACGTGGAGGCCGAGCCGAGACAACTCTCCCATCACCGAACTGGACGAGGAGCACCGGCGCCTGTTTGTCCGCGCCGTTCAGAAAATCCTCTCCACCGAATCTGCCGAGCTCACGTACGCACAAATCATTGACGGGCTCCCAACCGGTGACGTTGCCTACGATCGTGCCGTCTCACCTTATGGCGACCATCCCATCCGAAACAGCCACGAGGATCTGTGTCCCGGTATGCTGAACAAAGCGCGGAGGTTCCGTAACGGATTCCAGCCCGAGATTCTCAAGTTCCGTGCCCAGGTGAGACCGAGGCGAGCACCGGCGGGCTGTGTATTGATGGATTTATCGTCCACTTGTCATCGCTGACACGCTGGATAGCTTCTTCACGAGTACCGCGCTTGCGCTCCCGGCTCGAGGGGTCTTAAGATTCGCCTGATCGAGATGGTTGCCGTGGCGATTCACCAAATTGCCGCCATGCTTTATGAGCTCGACACAAGCCTCCACAAGGAGGACGGCATTACCGAGTGGGCTCCTCCCAAGTCCAATGAGCGCTATTGGCGTCTTTTCAACCACCAGTGGTACCGGGACCACGACCAATATCCCCCGGGTGTTGCCGACATGGTGGGCTACTGGGCCAAAGACCGCATCTTTGGCGGCGTCGTGCTCTTCGACCGGCGCAAGCCGGATGATGTCGTTTGAACCCGTCATCGATGATGAATACGATGATTACGACCCCGGTCCCAATCTCAATCCGACGCCGTCTACTTTCACTCGGACAGGCAGGAGATCACGTACCGAACCTATCAGCTCCTGCCTGATCATCGTAAAGTCTTGCTCGACTTTCTTCTAGCCGACGAACCACCGACCGCCAACCCTCTTCCAACCCTGGGCGACGAGGAGAACCGAATCCGCGTGGATCCGGAGGAGCCGATCCATAAAACGGGCATTTACCGTGACTTGTGGGAGCGGAAAGAACTTTCCGACGACAACGAGATGGACGCGAGATCAAGAGACGTGTGGAACAAGTTGGAGCATCCCACCTCTGAAGACCATTGTGCTTCGCGGAGCCGATACTTTCGGCGTAGGCGAAGACTCATCCGGAAGCGGGCGGAGAAGCTGTCGGAGGACGAAGAGTAATCTTCATTGCGGCTTTGAGTTTTTACTAGGTTGCGGATTAAGAGACTCTGGTTTATCCACCAAGCAGAGATGCTACAGTCTGATTGACTTGGGAGGAAACGTGAAGGAGGCACAGTCATGGGACAGGGAAACCGAGGTAGATCTCGAGTCAACAAACAGTGCTGCGTCACGCGTTTCCTCCGCATTGCTTGATGCACATGCTCTTAGGATAGTGTGGTGATACTTGAGCTTCAGTGTTGCGTTCAAACGTCCTTTCAATGGATGCAATGGGGTCTTTTCACTTGGTTTTGATTTCATTTCCTGCCATTGCGTAACTTCTCACAAGCAAGTGCCAGACGTCGAGCAAATGTATGCCCATCATGTCTGCAGGCTGTTCCGGAAGCGACACTCTGATGCGTACCACAACACTGGCCCAGGGAACGAGAGACACGACCTGGAATACATACAGCCAGCTTATTACCCAGGCAGCCAAGAGCATCTGGTTACATGTACATGAAAGAGTTGAAAGAAAGGAAAAGCATTGGGAATGAGTCAATAACTATAGGATTGGTTGAAAGAAAAGTACATCTAACCTAGCTCAGCAGTTTCCCATAGCCATAAAAACACCCCCACCGCAAGTCACCGGACACTCTACCGGAAGCGGCTCGGAAGCCCTACCGGAAGGCTACCGGACTAGGCCTCCCTCCCTCAGGCGGTAAGGGAGGCCTTGACTCGGGGCACAACTCGGAGGGCGCGAGTGGCAACTCGGGGTGTGACCTGGAGGGACAACTCGGAGAAACAACTCGGAGGGACTCCGGCACCGCTCGAACCATCAGCCTTTTGGGCGCGGTAGGCGGGTTGTTTGCCGGAAGACGCCCCCAGTGACCGCTAGGCCACTGAGGGTGGTCGGTGTTGCTGTTTGTGGTTTCAGAATTTGCATGTGAATGGCTGTCAATGGCTGTCACTGGCTGTGTGCGCATGAGTTCTTTGTTCTGGCACCGTGTGACTTGCAAAGTTCGAAAGCCACGCGTGTTAGGAATGACACAACAGCCGTTGGACTTGCTTCAGTCAAATCAAATTACGCTCAACGTGGGCAAGCTATCCGGTCCAACTCTCGAATCTAGGCTCCTTAATCTGCAACCCCTTGTTTCCTGTGGGACAGCAAGCTCAAGTCGTTGAGACTATACAATCCCCGTTTGCTATCTTCAAAGTTCTCTCAAATGCGGTGGTTGCTCCTGCGCCTGTTGACGAGTTCAATCGAGCCACGAGCGGCCGCACTAGATGCCAGAATCGGCTCCTGAACTGGCGCCTCGTTTCTGTTGACACCGAAAACGACGTCCTTCCTCTCGGTGCTGAGGTGGTGGGAGCGCACAAACAGAGTCAGAAGAAAAGATAGGCCGGCAAAGGCAACGTACTAATTCGAGTTGTCGAAGTCAGCCAAGCATCGCCGAGCGGAGGCACTATCAAGGTACTCGCAACCAGCCGTTCCAGGTGGCAAACGGAGAAAGGTGTCAAGAAGAACCTGCACAAACTCACCATAATCCACATTTTCTTCAGCGCGCCAAAGTATGCAAACCTCACTGCATCCTGGCCATTCGCCGACAAGCCTGCAACGAGATTCACGTTGACCGCCGCCTGGCCGCCGCGGAAGTTCGTAGCGTTCTGCTCCCCGATCTGCGCAGCCAAGTTGGGGTACGCATCATCCATCTCGTTCTGGAAGATGACGCCGCCGAGAACGACAGACACAGCGTTCCCAATCGAGCGCAGGAAGCTCATCGTGGCCACGACAGCGGCCGTGTCGCGCGATGTTGAAGCAGCCTGGGCGGCCAGCACGGGTGGCTCGATGTTCATGCCCACGCCGATGCCCGCAATGATCTCGAATACGAACAGCCGCGCCAGGCTGGCGTCAAACTCCAGGTCGATGAACAGCCCGGACCCGAGAGTCAGCAGCGCCTGCGAGACGTACATGACGGGCAGGTAGACGCCGGTGCGCTGGATGAAGATGCCCGCAAACGCAGCCGCCAGTGAACTGGCAACGATGAGCGGCACGAGGTGCACGCCTGAGGTGAGCGCATCAGCGGCCAGCACCGATTGCGAGTACAACGGCAGGTAGTAGGCGAGCCCCGTGAAGACGAAGAAGTTGCAGGCATAAACAGCGTAGGCCGCCGCGTTGGAGAGCGTGGAAAACAGCCGTAGCGGGACGACCGGGTTGGCGGCAAACTTCCATTCAACCACCAGGAATGCAGCCACGACGGCGGCGCCGGATACGATCAGTGAGATCGGGGTGGCGGATGACCAGGGGTATGTGACGCCCCCAAAGTCGAGGCCCAGGAGCACCATGAGGGCGCCGCCGACGATGAGCAGAGAGCCCGTCCAGTCGATGGCCTTGAGTCCCGCTAGAACGGGCGTCCTGGGGGTGGGAACCTTGAGATAGAGCAGCAAGACGGCGAACACGACGCCGCCTACTGGGACTGCATGATAACGGTAAGCGAAGGTCAAGACGCCAGAGAGGTTGAGTTCTGAACAACTTACGGTTGATCCAGAAGCACCATCTCCAACTACCCAAACCCAACACCAAATGGTCAGTGACCAGGAGTCGTTCATCAATGTCTCACCGGGTTCGTCCAGCTCACCTCAATTTGGTCGTGAAAATACCTCCCACGACAGGCCCAACCGCGCTCGCCACCGCCCACACCACCGACGTAATCCCCAGATACAACCCCCTCTCCCTCAGCGAGAAACTATCACAAATAATGACATTCACCATAGTCCCCATCCCCGACGCGCCCAGCCCCTGCACCGTGCGGCCCGCGACCAGCGCCCCAATGCCCGGCGCCAGCGCGCACGACAAACTCCCCACGAGAAACACGGCGACCGAGACCAGCATGACGGGCTTGCGGCCCCAGACGTCCGACACGGCGCCCCAGACCGGCGTGCTGGCCGTGCTGGCCAGGATGAAGCCGCTGCCGATCCACACGTAGCCGGCCGCGGAGCGGAAGTCGGCCACGATGGCGGTCGTGGCCGGCGTCACGACCGTCAGGTCGAGCGCGGACATGGCGACGGACAGGCATAGCGGGAGCATGATGAGGGCGGCGGCTGTTGGAGGTGGGGCAGCTGGTGCTGGATTGGCGGCGGCGGCGGTTGGGTCCTCTGGCAATGGGCTCGTCGGGGAGGAGGTGCCATGGCTCGTTTGTGGGGGAGTTGCTTCGGCGCTGGTGGTGGCGTGGGATGCGCTGTTGGAAGCAGGTGCGGGTGCATCATCGCCGTGGTATCCGAGGATGTTGTTGTCTGCGTCGGACGCGATCAGTATCGCGTCGCTGTCGCGTTGGTCTGTCGCGAGGCTCACTGCCGTCAGAGACGGGGTCATGACGACAGTCTGAGTTGACATTTTGGCGGACTTGATGAGACGCAGTAGAGGTGGCCTCGGTGACGTGAGTAGTCAGGTAAAGGGAAATTGAATCCATGAACGCAGACTGGGACCATGATCTCAATCTGGGTTGATGAAGGATTGCCAATCCTCCAAAGGCGATAACGTAAGCAAGCCGCAGCCTTTTTGATTTGGACCACGGCAAGGAGTAGTCCAGGACAGGAAGTTGCATCATTTCATAGATATTTGAATTTGAATGGGCTTCTGTCCATCTATCATCAGGTGGCTTTCGTTCAATCTCAAACGCAATGTCGGGCACAAAAATCCTCAGGTACGTGGGTAGGTAGGGTCAGAGTTCGGAGACTTAGTCGTGTTATACAACTCCCGAATCAAGGCATGGAGCGATCAGCACTCGAGAAGTGAAAGAATACTGAGAACCTACACTAAGATATGTCAGACAGAATGGAAGTGCCCAGTTCGTCAGGGGCAAGAAATGCTGGAGGTGGTCGCCAGGGATTCGAACCCAGAGCCTGCAAAGTTGAAGCTGTGGTATCCGATGGCTGCCCGGGAAGGACTTCTCAACCGGGAAGACGGTATCCTGCGTATATTATATATCTTTACTGTAGCTCGAAGGCTCAATTTCAGAGAGTTTTAATTAGCTTCAAGAACCAAGACTATCCTAGCTTCATTTAAGGTAGGAGGCATGTTGGGTTATAGAGAAAGTTGATGTTGAGTGTAGGAGGACGCGTCGCGGTCGAAAAGTGACCGACCCACTTATATGACCGACTCACATATAAAGTACGTTAAGTAATTAAGTTCTAGATAGGGGTATTCTATAACTAGCAGATTGTTAGACTTGTAACATTTACAGTAGTTATAAGGAAGGCAGGTACTTATGACGGGTCGAACCCCCAACATCTCAGCATGACCATTGCAACTCTTCTTCCCAACGGCGTGCG
Source organism: Chaetomiaceae sp. R4402 (assembly GCA_023628555.1). Classification (NCBI taxonomy): domain Eukaryota; kingdom Fungi; phylum Ascomycota; class Sordariomycetes; order Sordariales; family Chaetomiaceae; species Chaetomiaceae sp. R4402. The sequence goes on from JAMAKO010000005.1 coordinate 156,516, forward strand.
AACAAGCCGATCTCGAGACAAACGCGCGCCTGTTCGAAGACCGCGAAATCATCCGCCCGAGATGAGGGGTGGGATGAGGACATGCAAAGCGGCCTTTATCGTGCAGCGCACGATGGCCGGGCCGAAGTGGTCGAATTCCTATTGTCTCACGGCGTTAAAGTGTCTGATACCATCGCCATGGCAGCTACCCGGCACTTACCCGTACTTCAAATGCTTGTGGAGCACGGTTTCGACATGAACTCGCCCGAGTTCAGAGTTGCTCCTCTTAGGCCAAGTAAATAGCCCCGCCATTCTGGACGTATATCAGCTAACCTCTGTATAGAATGGCTGTCGGAAAGCATGATGTTCTTCGGTGGATGCTGGAGCACGGTGCGGAGCTGAATATCAAAGACGAGCGAGGAACGCCGTTGACCACTGCAATTGTCCAGGACGATGTAGCCGCGGCGTGGATGCTGTTGGATCACGGCGCAACCGCTAAGCCTCATCTGATCTACCGGGCCATAGACGGCAACATAGGGTTGGATCTGATCAGCGAGGAAATGCTACGCCTCCTCATCGCGGCGGGAGTGGATATTGACTACGTCGTGCCAGGGAGAGGCACGGCCTTGCACTACGCTGCATGGCTGCGCAACAAGGAGAAGGTGCAGATGCTCCTCCGTCTCGGCGCCAATCCCAACATCCTCTTCTACGACAAACTCGGCTAATTCAGAGATGGTGAAGAGGGTCTCTATATGTTTAAGGAGGAGGACGCTATCACACCGGCCGACATTGCCAAGAACTTGGGAGCAAGAACTTGGGAGACTATGGCATCTATGAGATTCTCATGGCCGCCGCAGCCGAGTATAACATGGACTTGAGGACTTAATCCCATCTCCTGTTATGCATCTGTCTCTTCACATATCAGCCCCTATCATCAACGCTCTCTTTGCACCTTTTCTCAACGCTTGTTTCGGTGCAACACCACAGTGGTTCTGTGCATGATGGCCCGCAACAGCATCCTCGCGCTCTACTTAGCGCTCATCGGCGCCCCTCAGATCCCTTCCACCGGCCGAGAGATCACGGCCGCCGCTCCGGCCGTCATCAACTTTGCCATTGACTACGCGCCGATCCTCGAAGTGAACCCTGAGAGGGCTGCAGTCCTGGCAACAATCATGTTGGCTCTGGCCATCAACGCCCTGAACAACAAACATGCGATTGCCGCGACGAACGTTATCCACCCAGACAGGACAACCACTTCGTCACCCAGCAGCACCTCCAACACCGAATGCATGCGCCTACAACCTGCAATTCATGTCCAACGGAATGGTGTGCGAACGAGATCCCACTGGAGGTTGCGGCATTTGTTTCCTGCAGCCCAGTGCCCAGCTGACTGCGCCCTCCAGTTTCCGCCCAACCTCAGCAAGCCACAGACTCAAAGCAAGAACCCTTTCGTTGGCTGACAACCCGCCAGCGAAGAGATGCACCATTCAGCTCAGCCAAGACGACTGATCTAGAGGCTGCAGACCGGAGCTTATTCTATGCTCCCGGGCCCAATGGCGGCTTGGTGGGACTGCTGAACATAGACGACTGCTCAGCAAAGAGGGAGCATACATACACAGTATGGTTGAAGCAGAGTTTCGCCCACACCCGTCATGAGTAAGCCCCACAACAGCCTGTAGCTGGTGTACAAGGCGACGAGGGAAAGAGCTGAAACAACCGGCGTGGACTCGCCTCAGGAACGGCCACATCCCAGGAGTTGCGAGCCATTCAGAACAATTCACCATGACACACCAACTTCTCTCGAGCCTCCACAGAGCATTCTGGCTGCCCCCACTACTCCGTACCGAGGTAGCTCTCTGACAAGCTGGGCCGGGCTTACCATCACCGATTCCATTGATGCGCCCTGGGTGCCTCGCAGTGCGCTTCCATCCCAGCCGGCACGCCTACCAGGATTGCGTGATAGCCATCTCATGCTATGCGGACCCGATACAATCATCCGGTACAGGGCGTCCATCTAGCCACGACAGCGACACCCCCGAGGTGAGGCACAGAGCGGTCTTGAACCTATCTGTGCCACAGTGTGCATGACAGCTCGCCACCATCACCCAGCACCCAGCACCCACAAGCCATAGTACCACAGCACTCGTCCGCTCTCAGCGGAGACCGGCCGCACGCCAACACACACGAACACTTGTACACAGCGAGGCAACTGGAAGAATCAGTACCCTCCGTCGCTCCAATCACAGCCCGGTCCACCGTTGCAGAGGAACAACACCGACAACAAGCCCAGCCCTGTCTCAACCAGTCGGAAACCGCCGGCTCTCGTCTTCGCATTGTGCTCGATATTGGCGTCGCACACCCCAACAAACTCTCTGGCGCCACCACCCACAACAAACCCACTCGACCACAGTCCGAGACAAGTCCAGGTCGAGGGGTCCCGTCCCCACATTCCACAACTCCGGGACGGCGGTCTCACACACCCAGTGGTCCCACCGCCCACGGTTCACAAAGTGGAGTGTAGTGTAGCCGTGGTTCGCAGTGTTTGCGGTGCGGCAGTTTCTGGACGCTGATGATCCCTTCCTACAGTAGTGAAAACAAGAGGGCTGATCCCGCTCGCCCGGCCAGTGCCTGCCGTCGCACAGGAAACGGCTTTTGACGGCAATGGCGCTGAGGCCTGCGCGACTGGCCGCGGCTGCGGAGAGACAGTGAGGTTGTTCGAGAGGCGGGGGCCCAGACAGGAAATTAAAGGGTCTGGCATTCCTGCTCCGCCTTACCGGGCTGACCCTGAAAATCGACGAGCTCGAATAGGTCAGCAAGCATGTCGTTTAGTCAGACAAGTGGTGGGACAGGCTTGGTGAGCGCGAGGAATTGGTGGACATGTCCTGAGCGATAACTCATAACATAATCCATCCGGCGTCTGAATAAGAGAAGACCCACCGGCTTGATGCCGATAGGAGCATTGAAGAGCAACATCGACGCAAGGGATGTTGTCCACGTAGGAAAAGCCCGCTGTTTCATCCTTGATGGGATCAAACATAAACCAACGAACTCTGGATCCCACAGAAGGAACGGACTGCGCCTTGCAATTCGCCCAAGTCAGTCCCTGGTCGTGTACGACCGTCGACTCGCCCGTCCACGCCCCGAAACCGCATTGAGCCGGGTCGGAAGCTTTCCGCTTCGGGCGGGCAGCTCTCCAGATGAGGCCGCATGCATCCAAAACATTGGCCTCAGGTCAGGCACACAAGGCGCACAGCAAAAGCCCGCCTATTGCAGGGACAGCGGCTTCAGATGGCGCAGTACTTTGGTACTGTGGTAGGGAGGACAGGAAGGACAAGGCTCCACCTTTCTGCGCCTGCGCCGGGCTCCGGAAGCAGGCGTGCGGCGGATGAGGTCGGGGAGCGACTCGGAGCAACTTCCGTGCGGGATCCTCGGACGTGCATGCGATCATCATCGAGACACTCCCTGCTCGTTCGGCCTTTGCGCCCGGAGGCCCTGATTTTACGTACGCATCGGCGGGCCAGCCAAAGTGTAAAAAGAAAACGAGAGAAGAATCAACTGGTCCAGTGTTGCCCAATCAGTCGGGGAGCAAACTGTTCTTGGGCCTAAACCGAATGATACCTGCTGCAGCTTCGACAGCGCTCACCGGCCTCCGCAGCAGTCCCGTCGTGGCACGGTCGGATGTTCACGAATCTAAATTCAGCCTGAGACGGAGGCGGGGACACGGGTGCCGGCGGACGACCGCTGAGAGGGAGGGAGCGCGACAGATCCTGTATCCGCCCGTCTGCTACGACGCCCCGACGACTGGCCCGGCCGCCAGGGAGCAGCCGTCCCGGAACGGGGGGAGCGGGCCCGTCTGCCACGCCAGGTCAAACCAACCAACCGCCCCTTGAAGGGTTCCGCCGGCTTCTCTGCGACACAGCGCTGTAGCGGGCGGGAGCGGCAGAATCCACTCTTGGGCGTGAGTTGGGCGCGGCGGACACGTATGCCGGCAGGAAGCGAACCAGACGCCGCGACGAGCTGGTTTCGCCCAACCAATGCCACAGCAGGCTGGCTCGCCCAGCCAGTGGAGCAGAGGCTGTCCGACCCAAAGCTAGGTAATCCGTACTGCGTATCCGTTGCCCGACCGGGACAGCTTCGTCAGCTTGTCAGCTTTTGTCCGGGCTGCATCATCAGTCAGCAAACAACAGGCACCCAAGCAGCAGCGCCCAGCAATTGGAAGCTGCGCTAGTGTGGAGCCGCCAGCCAGGCAGGCCAGCTTGGGTCTTGGGTCGCATTGGCCGTCGCAGGTCCGCGTCTTCCAGAACAGCGGCGATGCCCGGGCGGGAATCTCGGGATCCATGTCGATCAGGAACGGGGAAGGCGGCCGCCCGCCCGCAACATGCGCCCGGCATGCCGCAAAAACCATGTCCTTTGACAGGTGGTGGTGCAGTGCACTGCAGCGTGCGCGGCCCCGGCCCAGGCCCAAGCCAACCTCGGGCAGTGGCATGAACCAAACGTTAAAATCCGGTTCACGACGGACGGGCCTGGACGAATGGATGGGACGTGAGGAACCGGCCGAGACGCGCTCGAGAAATTTCCTTTCCCTGCGGCAGTTGGCCGCCAACGTGGCCGTGTCGCGATCCGTTGTTCTGATTTGCTTCTTTCTTGGTTCGCCCCCTGTCTCAAACAGCAACCAAGGCTGGCAGAAAGTGCTGGAGCCTGCAGACTTCAAACAAAACCTATCGCGGCCGCGCTGCAATCTAGCGGGAGACCTGTTAGCCAGCGGTACTGTGGTGGGGCAAACAGGCCTGCGCCCGGCTGGGCTGAATCAGATCTGACGATGGAAACTCATGGAGATCATGCCAGGAATTGTCCGATAGCGCACGGCACGGGAAGGACCCTGGCTCGCCTGGCCGCACTGGAATTCAATGCTGCCACTTGACGTGCCAGTTAATGGCAGGGTTCTCGAAACGCCCCGCTGCGCAGGAATAAGGTCTGGGAAAGGGCGTTGATTGGTTCTGAGATAGATGAAAGCAGCTTGCATAATAATGGGAAAGAGAAATAACAGCAGATCGCGAAGCGAATAAGCTCATTCAGCTGCGCTGCATGGTATACCATCAGCTTAGAAGTTACTGTGTTCTAGTGTCTGTCAGGCCCAGTAAAGTCCACTTGTCGTTCACTGCTCGAAGTTGCGCAGTACCAGCCGGCCAAGGTTGGCCAGCTCCAGCTGGCAGACGTTTCCGGCTGCCTTGAATGGCCCCACCTTTCCGACGGTTGATGATGCCATACGTGGAGCCTCCAGCGCAGGTCCCGCCGCGGGATCTTCCTGAATCCTGCTGGCGGGTTCCATTTCTGTCAAAGCTTCCCCGGCAGGATGGGGAGATTTTCACGACTGTCAGGGACGCATGACTCAACTCGTTGTGTTTTTGTTGTGATAGGCTTTGAAGAGCAGCGTAGGTTCTAAATTGTGGGCGCAGATCGAGGTGCTCAAAAAAGCCTCAGTGTCGAGTGCATACTGCCAGGAATGGAAAATTCTGCAGTTAGGCTCCAAAGGGTTGACTGCCAGCTCAGCTAGGGCAACGGAAGATCCCGGACAGCTCAACGTCTCATCCCGCTTTCTCCACTCCGCTCTCAACCTTGCGGTCCCAGACACAGCCAAGACATACGAGACGCCTCATCAAGCCCAGAACGCAATAGAGTTGTCTCTGGAATGACTGTTTTGATTGTCATGGTCCCGCCAGACAAAGTGTACCACGAAAGCAAAACAAATTATCCACATTTGACAAACGGCAGACCCGCACCGCTCAGCGCCAAATGTTTGATCTGCCAGCAGTCCAGGAAGCCACGCCTGTGGGAGAGTCAGTCTGGCGCCCGGTTTCGGGGCGGCGGCGGCGGTTGGAATGGAATGGAGGGCTGTGACAGTCAAGACAGACGCACAGGCCTGAGCACTGGTCCAGAACAGAGCAGAGACAAGTGGTCGCACAGCATTGACATCCCGTTTCTAATCACGGCAATACAGCGAGGTCCTGCAGGCGGCTGTGCCGCAACCTTTTTGGCCCGCCCCAGGGCTAATATCGGCCGTGGTCATCACGGTACTCAGCGCAGATTGACGAGGCCTTGACATCTCGGCATTCTCCAAGAGCCGGCTCGCCTGTTGCCGCGCTGGGCTTATTTCGTTAATACCCTGTTATGTTCCGAAATGAGAGGGCGGCAGCGAAACCTGGAATACACCGTGTTTCACTGTGAGGGGCGGTAAGGATGGTGATATCAAGCAATCCATGCCCCTTACCTGCCAGTCATATCACAATATTTTACGCTGGATGTGCAATTTTCGCGTAATGGTTACACAAGTGTAATATTTTCACTCATCAACACGCCTTTCAATCACAGCAGGCCACTTGGCAGCGGCCACGGGCGGCCAAGGTTGGGAAGTTGTAAGATATGCCATGGGGGCAGCTTAAGAGTGAGACGTGAAGGAGAAGCGCAATCACCGAACTGCGCTCCTCGACTGGTAGGTAAAGACCAGAAATGGAAGGTAAAGCGTTGCAGGCAAAGACAAAAAGACAGCCGATGAGAAGCACGATGCCCTGCTGCTCAGTGTCTACCTCTTGCTCATCACTTTTGCATTCATTGCTACCCTGCCATCCAGCCAAGTCGGCTGTATCCGCATTCTTGCTCTGTGAACCAAGCTCGCCAGAGTAGAAGGTAACCTCAAAACAGGCAGCCAGCCAGGGACATGTAAAAACCTCGAAGCAACGCAACCTGAGCAAGCCGCCCGGGGAGGCCGGCACCGCAGCCGCGAGCCGCGAGCCGCGCCTGCATGCGCGCGCGCAGCCTGGCCAGACAGGGATGGATTGGTGGGAGACGGAAGGTGGGATTGGATAACGCACAACCTCAGAGTGCCGTCCGTTACGGCAGAGCATTGTGCTGTATGCGCCGTACTGCGTATGCGCAGAAAGAAGGCGACGCATGCATCGCCCTCTAATAACCCCTTGATGATGTACGGGGAAGTTCCGTATGGGTGACCGAATAAGGTGCCCTGCCCGCCATCCCTACACTACGAAGAAACAAGAGCATATCACAGTACTTGCAAGCGCCCAGCCGGCAGAGTGTGCCAGCTGGTGGTGCCTGCATCTGCATCAACCCTGGGTGCCGGGCGGGCGTCTGCATGTCCCATCCCCCATCAACCGCACCGCCAGCACAGTGGGCTACTGATCCACGAGACGGTGCGGTGGCCAGTTGGGACTGGTTACTATGCAACAAAGGCAGTAGCAGACACTGGCGCTTCCTGTTCTACGCCTAGCGAGGGAGATCGGTGGTGTCGGGTTGCTGCAGGCGGCCGGGAAGCACGATCTGGCGCACCGCCGCCTATCCCGCCCATCCGTTCTCCAATCCCGCCACCGCCTGTCATAGGGAGAGGAAGGGAGAATTGTGCGACGAACACCGGTGGCGTCATGCTACCTCACCTCACGGATCGTTGCGGCCGTGGTCCGCGATCTCGGCTTTTTGGTCCCGCTGGCTTTTCGTCCACGGAAACAGGAAAATATGCGCGTTCAGCACCAGTGGTCATGACGGATTCGCCATCCCTTTGCAGGCTGGCTGGCAAAAGTGGCGTGTGAATTGCCCGAAAGTGAGGTGATCCAGCAATGTCGTAAGTGGGGGGGATTTGGGCGTCTTGCCCTTTGTTTGTCTCGTTGCCCCCCGGTCGGACAGTCTGCCCCGGCAGGCTGGGTCCGGATTGTGATCCGCCAGTCATATTCCGCCGGAGGGGGGAACAAACAAAAGATACTTTGCCGCCTCCCCCGTTGTGATGAAACTCTTATGACCTTCCGCGGCCCTCTCCTGGACGGAGGCGGTCTTAGCGGAAGTGGGCTATCTGTTACGCCATCCAGTCGCAGTATGTGCTGTGTACTGCGTATGGTGTGGTGTGTACAAGGAGGCGCTTGGTCGGAGGGCTTGAACCGTCACGGCGAAAGCGCTCCCGCTTCCCCAGACTCTGTACTGCGTTGCTTCTTCTCCTCGGGTGGCCGGCCGTTGGAGCTAAAGCGAATTGGGACCTGCAGCAATGCCGGGATGTGAGAGCCAAAAGGAAGAACAAAGTTTTGGCTAGAAGGCGGGGGTTGTGGAGAGATCCAGGCCGATCGCGGTTTCGTTTCCTGCCCTGCGGTAGTGTAGGGAGGAGGCTTTCTCTGTTTTGGTCTGATGACGGGAGAGTCTCCTGAACACTTGCATTCGACGCCGTGGGACGCCGGGAGCAACTCGGGACAGCAACCTCACCATTCCTGTGCAGACTGTTCTGGAACCCGTTAGGCAGTTCAACAACAGACATAGTTCCTCGATAAGCTGACCCAGGGTTGATTGCTGGCAATCTTGCTCAGAGCCTCCGTAATCGGGTCAAAGCAAGGGAGTTGATCATGAACGGCGGTGTCGTGGGCCAGCTCCACCGGGCGTCGTTCTGGCCCAGGCGTCAAGGCGCAAAATTGCACTTTTGAGATGAGGTGCAAATGAGCAGAGAAAAATCCAGAGAGCTCTCAAGGCTGCCATTGGGAACAGGCTCCCAATCGCCACGGAACGCCTGTCTGTCAGCAAGCGTTGGCTGTGTTGTGCATTGAGAACCTCGGACTGGATTGAAGTTGACTCCGTGAGAAGATGCAAGCTCAACCTGGCTTAATGCACGCACATGCCCCTTCGAATCTGCATTGCGGGGTTTGGAGAAGTGATGCGTGCCCCTGATGAGCAGGCTGTGGTGTTCAGGTGCTAGCACATCCAGTATCCACCACCAAAGTTCCTCACTAAAGACGGTCGCGTGTTCAGAGGCGTTTTGCCCAGACAGTGAGCTGTTCAGAAGGCGTTGCGCTGTGCGGCGTGCGAGCTGCCTGCCTGGGCCGCCAAAAAGCGAAATGACCAGCAAAAATATTTGATCTGCCAGGTGGATCCAGTTGAGCAGCTGTCAGACTGAGCGAGATGGCAGTGTGACACTGGCAGTCAGGCATCATGTCGCACAACAATGCGGAAAAAAGGACTGCCACTCCGCCCTCCGCTGTCCTGAGCTTGTCTGTGGGGGGAATCCCCAGGGCATGTGCAGGGAGACTGCTCGCTGAGTGGTGACCGGGCCAGAGTGGATTCTGGAGAAAATCGGAGGCATTGGCGACCCCCGAAACACGCCTGGCAGTGGAGACGGCGAAATGGAAACATTGGCACGCTGCAGATGACGCGGATGCGGTTGGTGGATTGGAAAAACTTCAATTGAATGACTGCCAATCTCTGAGCGCTGTTGCCCGCCGCGCAGTGCGTAGCGAGCCCGAGCAGTTGCCAGTCCAGTCGACTTGCAGAGGCCGATTCCCCGCTTCCAAGTGCAACTTCGCTTCATACAAGACGAAAACCAGATTTCCTATCTTGACATGATTTGACATGATCATCCAGGTTCCATTCCAAAAAACATACAGCAGCTCCGTATTGCTGTGTCCAACGCCGGAGTTCCAAGGGTGATTTCCTGTTTCCAAAACCCGGGTCCAACAATCTGAGCTTGCCTTGCCCAAAACACCGATGTCCATGGCTTTCCATTCCTCCCATGACCATCCGTATGCAGAAAGTTACCAACATAAGGGTGTATCGCCGGGTAATACACGATATCGTTCGCCTCGAACCAGACTGTGAATCCGGTCAAGTACGCCGCCCTGTCCCAGAATTCCCACAAAGCCAGAAGTAAAATGATATGATATCAGACAAGATGTGAAAGAAAACAAAAGAGCCGACCCCTTTGTGACCCAAAGGCTTTTTTATGATGCTGTGCTCCGATGTATGCAAGTTCTTTTTTTGTTACAACAAAACCGGTGGACAGGGTGAACAAAGGAAAAAGAGATTGAAAGGCTGAGTCGCGTAGTGTTGCTCCGAGAGACGAGAAGAAAAGTCGAGTTCAAGTGGGGTATAGTCGCTGAGGAGAGGCGTAATCATCGAGAAGGAGAGGAAGGACAAGTGACGGCCGAGCACGGCGTGGGAAGAAGTTGTCGTCTTAGTACGAGCGTCGGCGCTGGAGGCGGACGGATTCGAACGAGTGGGCGTAGGCGCGCAGTTCCCTCGCCGCCTTCTCAGACAGCTGGGCCGCGTCCAGCCCTGCCGACGAGCTGCTCCGCATCGAGCACAAGCTGGTGTGGGAGGCCGAAGGCGAGAGGGCTTGGCTCCGGGTCGAGTCCCTGCGGGCGAAAGTGCTCGGCTGCATGAGCCCAAAGTCGAACGCCGGAGAGACGTAAAACTTGGTGCTTGCCTCCGTCGGCAGGAGTGGTGCTGACGTTGTTGTTGGCCTAGACAGGGTCCAGTCGAGCGGAGGGCTGCTCAGCGCCGGAGAACTCGCGGCGGAGCTGGGTGTTGACGGGGAGGTCTTCTCGTAATCGGCCAAGCGGCAGGACTCGGAGCAGTAGGTGGCGCCGTCGGTCTGCTTGTCGCAGCCTAGGCAGAACTGGTGTGTCCAGTCGAAGGACATGGTGACGGTTGGGACGCGAAGGGACGGATGGAGGCTGGGTGCGTCGAGGTGTCGACCCGCGCTCGACGAATGAAGCGAGCCGAGCAGGTAGGTTGGGATTGGTAGGAACGGAGTCGTGCTCGACGAGAGGTCTGTGTGAATGTCGAGTCTGTTCGTTGTTGTTGCTGCTGCTTCAGGTGGTGGCAGTGATGGTGATGTGCGAGCTGGAGAGTTCAGGGCCGAGGGCTGCTTCCCAAGGAAGGAGGGCGACTATAAGAAGACGGAGGCGTGTTGACTCATAGCAATGGATGTCAATCCAAGGCAGCGTCGTGGTGGAGCCACGGAAGGGAGAGAGTGTGGGAAGTCAACGACGAAGCTATCCTGGTGCCGCAAGTGGGAATGAGGTCGGGGGGCAGCTGGGGCAGCCTGGATTAAGTATCCTGGCCGCTCTCCCACTGCCACTGCCTGCCCGGGCTGTTGCGGGCGTGTGCCAGAGGACGAGCGAGGCAGCGGCCCATGACCACAAAGGACCCACGCAGACTCAGACATGGAGCGAGTCACCGGTACGTGGGGCGAGGGGCTTGCCCATGTATCTTGGCGTAGCAATCCGCGCTTTGAGGTACGCAGGGCAGAAGTACCCGGTGCACCGTCTCCTCCCTCCCAGTCCAGCACCGGCCAGGGCAGACGGTGGGGTGGGGCAGGTTCTGCCCAGGGCCAAGGGCCAGAGAGGCTGCAGTCTGCGCTAACCCTTCTCATCATAGCCGGGCAGCAGGGGTGGCTGTCTTGGGTGCGAGAAAAAATTCTTTCTCGACAAAGGCGTGACTCTAACATGGCCTTGTCGTGCACTGTCGTGGCACCACCCCGGTCAATTGTGAGCAAAAATGGGTGGGGTCTGCTGCTTGACGCCATCTTGGCAGCCCTGGAGCTCATGCCTGACTAGCGAGCTCATGAATCCGTGAAGGGCGTGCGTGCAGTCCTGCCCACCCTTCTGCTGCTGCTGCTGCTGCCGCTGCCGCTGTCCGCGCAGGCCAGAAGTGCGCCAAAAGGTGTGCTGCGTGCGCAATCGCTTGCGGGGATCCACGCCCTGTACAATCGCCATTCCAGACACTCCCTGCGAGAGCAGCCTGTCTCGATGATGATGTTTTCTAATGGGAATTTTGAAGCTCATGCTCTGGAGAGGTGTGGAGCTGCTGGTGTATCTGTGCTGTTCGCCTGACCCTCGTCGAGACCCTTTCTGGTTCCATCCGTCACAGTCAGTCGACAAGGCATCCGATGTGTCCAGAGAACAGTCCAGCCCGGGCGCCTCCGCCTGCTGTTGTGCCCGGGGCGCACCAACTCTGTCGGCGTGGTGGCCTCAGGCTCGGGCGCCTTCGGCGATCAGGCGTTTTGCAGCCAGCATTTCTCGCCTTCGCCTTTCCAGTTCCGTACGCCTGGGCGCCCACGAGAGCAGCAATTTTTTTTTCTTGCCAAGGCTTTCCAATGATTTCTTTTTCCATCCAGTCACATTGACTGGAACACCAGCCGAAACCGACACGCTGAATGAAACTGGATCAAGCGGCTGTGGCTAGAAAGTGTCGTGTGCTGTCTCTCATGCTCAGAGAAAGGCATCAACCATTGCATCCTCTCCTTCCGCATTGCCGCGCGGCCTGGGGGCTCGGGATAAAACAGAGAACAGCAGATATCCGCGTGGGGGTCTCGCAGCGTTGTGAGGAGTTCGACGCTGGAGACTGGTCACAGGGCAGCATTTTCTCGGGTTGCAACTGGCAAGCCAGGGACTTCAGAGGTCGGCAGCGACGCTGTTATCGAGTGGGGATGGGCGACGACTGTTCAAGCTGCAGGCTGCAGTGCGACCTTGCCGTCGTCGGTCCCCCCCATGCCTCCTCCCTCCTTCCCGCAACCTTCTGCATGCCTCGCGCTGAAAGAGACTCGGACGGTGGTCTGGGACAGCCAGTTCATTGGCTGCCCATGCCTCATTCATCCAGACGAACTGCCTCTGGGCGTGCAGTTCTTGCGCGGGTAAGGACTGACCTCTGCGGCCAAGGGCGCCAGCCTGCCTCCTGCAGTAACCTAGCAGCAGCTGGAGGAGCAGCAGCAGCAGACCCTCGATTGAGCGCGCCAGGCCTATGCCAACCAACGCCGGCGGGAGCACTGCAGGAGAGCAATATGCCACCTGGGAGCGAGTGGCCCCATGCCATTGTCCAATGCCACAGCAGCTTGCCCACAACCTCCGGAATACCATTTTCGACCGCCTACGCCCGCCCCAGTACACGGTACCCCCGTCCCGACCCTCCCTCTTCGACGATAGGCTGAGCATTCCGTCTCGAGTGATCGGTGGGACGCGACTCGGTTGTTGTTGTTGTTATCAGCTCGACCTCTGTCCCAACCAAGTCAGCAAGTCAGTGGATTCTGCTTCAGGCAGATCCCCCGTGGCTGAGGCATTGATGAGCACCTGAGCCCTTTCTCCAGTCAACTTGCAACAGCAGAGCAGACAGACGGGACCCTTGAAGATCTTGCACAAGGCAACCCCCGATCCCTCGCCAGACCCCTTCTGGTGCCTGCCGCGTACCCCGTCTCATCGGCCGTGGGGAGAGGCCTACGCTAGCCGCTTCTGATTTCACCTGCAGCATCCACTTCCTGCAGGCTTGGGCGAATCATGGCCCGCCCACGTTTCGTCAATGGCATGAAGTGCGCCACAGGAAAGCCAACCCGTTTCAAACATGACGAATTTGGTCGCTCCTGATGTGTCGCCGTGACACGCCTCCCACCCCGCGGAATCATAGACTCGTTCAACTCGGGTGTGTGTTATGGGAAGGGCGGTTGCTTCGGGTTGCGCAGCGCCCGCCTTCTTGTGCAGCTGTCAAACACTGCGACCCAAAGCCCGGTGTCTGCGACATCCTCCCCAACGGGTTGCCTTGTTTTGTCTTGTGTGGGGTCCCCCGGATTATCGCAATGCTTCCTCGCACCTCACACCACACACAGAGAGACGGACTTGTACAGCGTTGCTCCTGGCGATTACCCGACTACTACAGGTACATCACCGTACGGCATTCGGCACCTCGCCCACACGCCATCCGAGGTGGGGTGCCGTACGACTGAATTATCAAGTCATCTGTTGCTGCCAACAGAATGGCATGGTGATGGCGATATGGTGATCCTTGCCTGATATAACGCGGTCCTGGGCCGAGAGAGCAGAACGGTAGGTCCCGAGTCCCGTCCGCATGCACAGAGAGTCGGACTCCCAGCATGCTTCGGGCAAGGAACCGTGCCGGAAAACCGTACCACACGGGACGGCAGCAAATCCACTCTGAATGCAACCCGGACACACTGCAAAATCGCACCAAGTACAGTGCAAGTGGTGTGCGCGACGGATTGTACACACTGCTGCGGACTGCATTCTCGTTGGGTTGCAGCAGCTGTGGGTGCTGTCGGAAAGAAAAAGAATGACGCTCTTGCGGCAAGCCTGGCGATTCGGCTACAGTGTGGCCCTTGTCCCTGCTTGCGTCGCTTCGCTGTTCGGTCCGTTCCCCAACCATGTCGCGATCTCTGTGGGGGATGGCGCCCCCCAGATCGGCCGCACTGCCGAAAGAGGAGCGCTTGCGCTGCTGTCTGGCTGTCTGTCTGTCGGCATCCGCGCGGGTTTTGTCGCGATTGCGCGAGCGTGATATTGCAAAATGCACGCAGTTCTTGTACAGCAGGAGCGTTTTGAGTGATCGCCACCGAGATCTTTCCGTGAGCTTTTCAGGTCGCCATATGGGGTGGGGGGCCGCTGGCTTAGCAGAGACATGACAACGGTGGAGATCCCAGGTACACGTGTGATGGCGATTGCGCCCTGGATCGCGATGCACTCGATTTTTCGTCGTCGTCAGCAGAGACCGCTTCCGCGGCATGGTTCAGTGAGAGCCACAGGCCATGGCAGGGCGTCCGCAGACCAACCAGAAAATTCGCTGCCTCCGCAGAGACCGAAACATGGACGGGACTAACAACATCGCCATCAGATGTGCGATGCTAAATTCGACGGCGACGAGCACCGGATCGGAGTTGTGACAAGCCCGGTTAGAGGCCATGGATTGGCTGGCGTTCCTCCGACTCCGACCAGGGCCAGAGGGCAGTCTGAGACACACAATGTCATCATGCCCTCATCTGAGACAATGTGCTCGATGGGAGGCCAATTCTTCATCAGCTTCTTCTTCCACGCTTGGGAATCAACCCTATGGCCCCAGCCAGGAACGGCTAGGCTCGATCCAGCTTCGGCGCCTTCACGTTCACCTTATCGCAGCAACGCCAAGCCTCAGCTTTGCAGGCCGCCGTCCTTCGCTTCCCACGGCGTCGGGAGACCGCCAGGAGCAGATCACGGGCGACAATTTTGTTCGCAGCTGCACCTCGGCGAGCTCGGTCGTGCCACCGGCGTCACGGAAGGTAAATTGGCCGGCATGGTAGTTGATCACTTCTCCTTTGCGGCCGGTCGACGCTGTGTTAGCGGACGCCACAGCACTCATCACAGCCCACGGGAAGATAGGGAACCAGGAGGAGGAGGATACAAAAGACCAGAATGGAAGGCGCCGCGTCGTCATGAGAACGTGGGAAGATCCTGGCCGACGATCGCCCGGAAGTTTACTGTTTTTTCTTCTCGCCGTGCAGTAACGATGGGCTGTCGTTATCGTGAGTGGTGGACAGTGTGTAAGTTGGTCTGCGTCACCCGCGGGTGGCTTTGCAGAGCGAGCGAGCGGATGGTGTGCTCGTCGAATCAGCTGAACCCGTCGGTGAGGGACCAATCACCTCACCCGACCGCGGCACCTGGCGATGGAGGATCTCTAGTGCTGATGTGCCCGCCTTCTCAGTCATTCGGGCCTCCGATCGAGCCGGGCGTGATGGCTTCCTTCCCTGATGTTGATGGGTCTCGCCGAAATTCGAGCATGACATGACAGCAGCCAGCGCCTCACCACGCCTTATTAGCTCCCGAAAGGTCTTGCAAGCCCCCTAGCGAAGAAAAATTCCTCGCGGCGCAGCAGCCTCGCCCTGGAGATGCGAGCGGCCGGCGGGTTTCTTCCACATCCAGAGCCTTCTCCCGTTGCTGTCTCAGCCGCCAGGCACCTCTCTCGGAGGAACTGTTTCTGCAGCAATGGTTCGCGGCCGGGGTTTGGGCGCCAAGGTGAGTTATCGAAATCGACGATCACTCACACACACATGGCCGTCTAGCTTGTTGGCCGAGTCTGTGGTCGCTTGACCAGGGACACGAGGCAAACCATTGGCCGCCTGGCGAGCTCGCCCTATTCCTGCAACGGACAAGCGCGGTCTCTTTCTCTCATTGGCGTGGTGTAGGGTGGACGTAGCAAGCTGAAAAAAAAACTTCGCGCCCCGGTTCAGCCAGTTGAGCCTTGCCCTTCGAGGAAGTCCCGAACGAAGGGCAAGTGACTGCTGCGGCTCGGCTGACGACCGAGAGATACTCTTGTGATCGTCGTCGCTTTTTCCATGATGACAGGGGTCTTAACAAAGAGTCAGACCTCAGGTCGTCTGTTCTGGCAGCACGCAGTTCGGCTACCGTTTTATATTGCGTATGTAGGACCTGCTCGCATGTGCCCGGCTGAATGAGATGGCGCAAGAGACGGGCGTTAATCAACTTGCACAGAGAGGCTGGTGATTGAGATGCCGAGCTGCATGCGGGCCAGAACATGCCTGGTCTGGCTATCTGCAACCCTCGTGGCTCTCATCGAAACAGCGCCCCCAGGGCAGTGCTGACCTTGAGATCACCGAGATGTGGCCGCTTTGTGAGCACGACAAGGGAAAAAATGCGATAGCTCACCAACGCAAGGGAGTGACTTGGTGTCGTCGCTGCGCCAGGCTCGTGTCCAATGCCTGTCTGGCTGCCACATGATATCGAACGCCTCCCGAGGTTCTCGAAGAAACAGTCTGCACAAACCAGCCGTTTCTGCCACCTGTTGTTGTTTTTCTTCTTCTCATTTCTCTGTTGACGGCAGCAACAAACGAAAACTCAGATCTTCTGAGTGTCCCGCCCCCTGCGTCGATGCTCCCATCGTTGCATCCATCTTGCATTGGCTGAACCTGGGCCGCCTGCCCAACGACACAAGCGCAAGCGCTCTTGACAAGCTGGTTGGCCCGAGCTGAAGTTGCCAAAGCCCGAAGGACGCTCATTGGCCGGGCGTCCCAGCGGCAGTGCCCGAGGTTCCATTGCCAGGGGGGGTTTTCCCGCCCACGCCGCCCATGCTTCGCTGCAAAAGCAACACACTGCAGCTTGTTTTTCTCGTTGCATGACGAGTGGGCGGCAAGGGGTCAGCACGGGCATCTGCGTTGCTTCTTTGGCTCGTCACGCCCCCCGGCTATTTCACGGCACACAGAAGCGAAATGTGGGAGATATTGAGAATTTGTCTGAAAGGGGGCGAGATTGCAGCTGGTGTAACTGGCAAGGCTGTCAACATTGCCGGCCCGGGCGGCGTCACGCCCTCCTCTGCTCGGGGTCTCGGTTGCTTCGACTTCAGACTGGATTATTGTGCAAGCCACCCGGAGACTCGGGCTTGTTCTGACCCGGGTTGTGGCTTCTTGAAACACAAGGAGTTCCCGACAGGTGAACCTCAAATCACAGGGAGGTGAATGAGGCTCACGACGGTAGGGCAACGAGCCACAACAAAGGGGCACAAATCTCAGAGCCGCAACCCCCTGTTCAGGTTGTTGCATTCTTTTCTCGATGCCAAGTCGCAAAGTCTCAACGCTCGCCAGGGCTGTTCTCTCTCCCTTTGTTGCTCACTGTGGGGACATGCTGAGCGCCAAGCGGGAAAGGGGCTAGCTCGCGCCATTGTTGCCAAGCTCCATCGCAGGCCTCGTGGAGCATCCCCCGCAATCTGCATATGCGGGCCCGACAGAAAGCGGAATGGCTCTGGGGTGCTGATGGCACAAGCGGAGAGGGTTTCCCAATCAGTGAAGTGCCACCCAGGCAAGTTGACCGAGAGGGCAATCCGAGAGCTGTGTACGTGGTAGGAGGAAGACGAATTAGGAGTTGATCCAGGCGACGAACTATGGAACGAAGGAAGGGAGACGAGGTTGTTTTCTGACAAGTCATCTCCTGGCGTCCCTTCTCGGTGCGATGGTGAACTCTCGGGAGAAACTGCAGGCGGACTCCGCTGCCCATGGTACCGGGCACGGGAACCAAACAAGCCAGCCCGTGTCCCACTCGTCCCGAGGCCGCTCTGCTGGGAACACGCTCTCGCACGCCACAGCATCACTCGATCCCACAGACACGGCGCTAGCGTAACGACCCCAGACATGAAGTGTCGCCAGGGGTGCTGGCGTCTCCCACAGTGCAACCGCGGCGAACAGACACAACTGGACGCTTGGCCAGGTTTTCCCTGCATCGAGGGCGTTTTGGCTAGCGCTTCACCAGATGGTGATCCCGTGAAATTGACAGGAGACAGAAAAAAAACAAAAGTGGTAGGAAACGCGGGGTAGCGCACATCCCTCGGCATTCGTGTCTTCCTGTGCTAATAAAAAACCACGAAGGCCGGTTGATCTCGCTCCTCTAACGCTTTTCAGTTTCGGAGGATGGAGTCGACGGGGGGGAGCTAAAATCTGGGGAAGCCGTGAATGGGGACGGACTGAAGTGCCCCTGTCCTTGTCGAGATTGCGCCACAGCTTGCTTCACAGCCAAGCCCCGGCGATCCGAGAGACGGGCGCGATGCCACACTCTTCATCACCACAGACGACTAGGCTACTCCGTACTAGTTGCGAACACGACGCTTCCTTATCAGTCATTCGGTAGCCGAGAGGGCTGTCTACTGAGACCAGTTCCTGCAGTAGCTTTCGTCCTCACTTGGCACAGCAGCGCGTATGAACCACTTGTCACCGACAACCACTTGACCAGGATTCTCCTGCTGAACTTCCATGTCATGTCATCTTTGACAGACAGCCCGACAACCCCCACAAACGTCAGTTTGGAAATGGTGGCGATCAAAATGCAGAAGCCAGTACTTCAACCAATCGTAGATACTCGTTGGATTAGAAATTTATACATCCAACGAAGGACCCAGCACCTTGGGCCTCCATCCGGCAACTTGGGGAGAGGGGAGCCATTCGCAGTTCCAGAAAGCGCAGAGCAGTGGATGCGCTAACGCGAGCTAGCGACCTCGCCGTCCACGAGACACCCCCGCGCCTCCCGGACGACGAACGTCGCGAGCATGATGGCACTGGATGGGTGAGGATGCCGAGATTCACCCATCCCACATGACACGCGGCGCTCCACCCACACTACCACACTCATGCCAAAGAGCCAAGTTAGCGTTGAGTGGTTGGCTTTGCTGCAACTCACTCGCCAATTCATGCACCGCGACGCTGACGAGAGACCATCCTTCTCCTGGCTAGCTGGGTGGTCGGCTTCCGGCAGGCAAACCTCCCATCTCACCGGCTCGCGCGTGGAAGAACGGCTAGCTAGGGGTGCAAGCCACACCCGAAGCTCTGTAGCAACGGTCGGCCGGGTTTGAGAAGCGGCGTCGAAACCGGCCGGCGAGGGCGCAGGAAGCTTGACTGAATCAATGATGGAGGAGTGATGATGCGCGTTTTGATCGACGAGTCGCTGTCTCTGCCTCTTCTTGGCTCCGTGAGTGCGGATTCTTCGATCATCCAACACCACTGGCATATCACACACAACATGCGAACAAGCGGCCTATCTGCTTTCGCATCGCCAGACATGTCTCCGATTCCTGCGCTTCTCGCTGCAGGGATCTACAATACCGCAACTAGAGAACTTGCTTCTTCAGGGAACTGCAGACCAGCATCGCACGCAACTGCCAACTGACGTTTCTTCTGCGAGGAAGGAAGGGTCCTGCCTGCAACTGCCTTCTTTTGGAGGTAAGGTGGGCGGCCCTCGGCAGTCGCCTTCCTGCCTGCCACATCCGGGGGCAGTTGCCTGGACCCTTCTTCCTTGCTTTTTTAGCGTCCAGGTCGCTTCACAAATCGGTTTCTCCCTTGACGAGATACCCGCGTCGAAGTGAATGCAAGACGGTCCGGCGAAGGAGTGTGGATGGTACACAACGGCAGCGCACCTTCGAGAGAAGACTGCCTATATATTGCATGTCGGATTTCCTTCTTCGGGTCAGCACCACCCACATCCACGCTGCAGCACCAGCCCACGGCCACCAGTGCGGATTGCCCCAACGGGGACGCCAGTACGACGCAGTAGCGTCATGTACCACCGCGATCATGTACGCACTTCCAGCCGTGAGCAGGTCCGGACCTCAGGCTGTTTGGGAGCGTGAGCTCCCCGTCGTCTCCCATAGGCCTGCGCCGACACACCACGATCTGCGGGCAGTGGTGGCACGCCCAGCCTCGAGCTCTTCCAGATGATGCAAGTCGGCGGCATCCGCGTGGGGACGAGAGGGCTGGAGGGCTGGCTGGCTGAAACAACCTGCCGCTCTGTTGGTTGCTGCTGCAACCGCTTACCAGTATTGGCCCGGGGCGTCTCTGCCTCGGAGATGCATCACGCTGCGAGACGCTGCACTGCAGCACGATGACAGTCAGTTTGTCCGCGACGGGAAAGGACATGTTCGATGACCTCCATCCGACTGAGCATGCCACGAAAGACGACCCTATCCCGCCCACGGCTGTTCGCCACTCATCCCCCCCTTTTACGTATTCCTACCCCTTTTTCTCGGGATATCACCACTGCTATACCGTTACGGCGCTAACAAATCTCTACGGTATGCTGGAACCTCACCACCCTCCCGTCTGACCCTGCCTTCGCGCCTTTCTCCGATATTAACTCGTTGGCTGCCGGACCACCCACGGCTCGCCCACACCAACCAACCCACGCTCCTGTGCACCAAGCTGCACAGTCAAGCATCTTTTTTTCGCGGCGCGGCCATGCAAGTGTGTGGCGTGCATATCCGCCACCGTGCCCACACCACACCCCTCTCATCCATCTATGCAGGTATGCATGCAACGCACTCAAGCACACCATGGGACCCGTCCGTCTTCACTACTGTGAAGTGTAAACACAGTGGATCCGTTGCCTTCTTCCTCCCGCACATACTCCTCCGGATAATCCGGCATGGAATTACCTTCACTGGACGCAAGCGCCAGTCCGAGACAGCGAAGCCGATCAGATACCGGGGATTCACGCCGCCTCCGACACCAGCTTGATTACTTGCTGCTTGCTTGCTTGCTTTGCCCGAGTGTTCTAAAAGCTGATGTGACCCTATGGACAACCCTCACTCTGCCTCAAGGATGCTACGCTACGCCCACGCTAACCCCCCGTGTCACACACACACACACACACACACACACACACACACACGGAGGCATAACACATACCAAAAACAGGAGGGATCCAGCTAGCTAAAGGTTAGGGTGGCGGTGGTGTGTGTGGCTTGTAAGATGGGGGTGAGTGTGAGTAAGTGCTCAAGTGACAGCGGGGGTGGAGACGTAAGGAGGGAGCATTAGCTTCGCAGAGTCGGAGATGAAGTCGAAGAGTGAGTTTGGGCGTGTGCGGCTTCCCATTGGGTCGCGGAGGATGCTGGTCAGCTCGGTGTTATAGCATTGCTCATAAAACACAAACCTACCTTGCCTACCTACCTTGCCCATGGTGTCCAAAGTACGGAAAGGGGGGGTGTCGGTGCTTGGGGTTGTTTGTCTCTTGTGAGTGGGGGTTGGTTGGGATTGCGGTCGGTGTAGGGAGGGTTGATGGTCGGGTCGTTGTGGCCTCGTGACCTGGTGACCACGGCTGTGATGGCGGTTTGATACGATGGCTGAGCTAAGTACATGGGACCGGTCTCGCTCGGGCAAACCGCGGTATATTGGGCTGTAATGCTGCCCACAGAACGACATAGTACGCTCCATGAGGACGCGAGACGGCGCGTGGATGGGTTAGTTCAGCGCCCCTTCGACTCGCGGGTTCCCCTGGTGGCCAAGGTTGGGGCAACGATTGGGAGTGCCTGGCTTGTTCTCGGCTCTACTTCGCTTTTTCTCATCCGGTTCAGGAGCTCTGAATCAATATTGGCCTGCTGGTGGGGTCAGGCCTTGCTTCAGGTCTTGACCCAGGTGGTCTCGTGCGGGCTTGGGGAGGCCTGCTGGCCGGCGGACTGGCCGTTCCGATCTTGTTTCTTTCATGTTGCGGCTGTGTCGGTGACCGGTCTTCATTGCACTTCAAAACCTTGAGATCGCGGTACCTGGCTTTGACTGCCTAGGGGATTACTGGTGAATTTGGGCCTGAGGTCAGTGGGTAACTTGTCTCCTCCTTCTCTACTCGACTGGCCTGTGGACGAGGCATCGATGTGTTGTGCGCCATTGTGTATCACAGACTGAAACAGCGCAACTGAGTAACGACATCTCAGTCAGGGGTATTGAGGTGAGGACTGCTTTTCCTAAGCATCGCCTTCCTTATACGGAGCTCGAGCATAAGTGCAGTCACGGACCTTTACATAAGAAGCCAGCTCAGCTGTAACTCGAAATCCCTCTCGTGAAGAAGCACGGGACACAACAAGAGCTTGGCTGTCACAGACACTCTCCGCTGAATCTGCCTTCACATTGGCCTTGCTGTATTTCCGCGTCTACCGTACTCCACCATCAGCTACTCTAGAAGTCAGAAGAATACTGCTCCTCGTGCCAAACGGTTCAATCTGACCATATATGTCATTCATGTCGTTGCAGTTGCCTGCCGTGTTTTTTCCAAGGGCAACACTCAACAAGACAGACGCAGCAGCGGGACCCCTTCCCGGCAGGGATGACCTGGGCAGATGACCTAGACCAGCCGCAGCACTGTCCCAAAAACAAACCAAAATAACGGGTGACCACATGTGTCGCACCAAGATGGGGCAGCCCGCGACACGAGCCACAAGATCCGGACGGTTGCAGCCAACCTACGCACGATCCAGCGGACCCCCGTCAACAAGAGCCAGCCGCATGGGGTAAGAACGCCACCAGAACGAGGCAAAGGGTGACACCCGGTACTGCTCTCAGCCGCTGCAGCTGCCCACCGCGTCCTCCAATACCGTTACCAGTGACGTCTGTTTCTGCTGACAGCCGGAGCGTCCCCCAGTCGCGGTTCGGTAAGCTTTTCAACGAGGCCGCGGCGGCGGCCGGCACTAGAGAAAAGCATGATTAAGAAGCAGCACGGTCAACGGTGAGACCATCTCGTTGGGAAGCAAGTGGCAAGGCAACAGGACAGGAAGGCTGCGGTGTTACCTGGCTGTTGGCCACCACCCATCTTCCTATAAAGGGGGTGGACCGGAGCGCGGGGGGGACGATGTGACTACCACGACATGAAGGGGAAAAACGGGGCAAGCTTTTCGTTTTTGTGACACATGACACTTGCAGACGCCCAGGGGGACGAAAGCAGGACGGTAAGGAGGCCCAAGACGGGCAGCAACCCTCGGGTTCAGACGAGTTCGTAGGCAGAGATCAGCATGCAAGGCTTTTGGTTCTCCTCCTTCATGATAACAAAAGCAGCTGACGAGACGCAAAATCATGAGCGTTGTATGAATCTGCTTGTTAAACCAGGTATATCGTTAGCGTTCGTTGGCAGACCAAGGCTTTCCTCCGCCCTAACTCTACGCGGTACGGGCAACGGGCGCCTGGGAAAGCTGGGCCTTGCCACCGATCGCACTTCAATCTCAAAGACTCGAGTCTCTCCCCGGCGTCTCGTGCAATCGCGATGGTTGAAAAAAACTTTGTCAGGGTTACTCTAGGAGTTACGAAAAGACTACCTCCCGACGCTCATCCCCTGGCACTACTAGCTTGACTCTCTCACCGGAACCCCCTATCCAGGTTCGGGTATTATCACCGTGCCGCCTCCAGATCAGCATGTTCGCGCTCGGCCCTGAGCTCTGGGAACTCCACTTTACTACCCTGAAGCTCCGCTCTCATGGCTAGGCTTGACGCTTCCTCGTTAGCAGCCTCTTGAACACCGCTGATAGTAGCTAGGTTGGAGGCCGAGTTCTTCCGTCGCCACCGGAGGAGCAGCCATGCTGCAGCGGCAATGATGGCTATCCCAGCAACGCCTCCGACAACTCCTCCAGCACTGGCTCCAACCGGCGTGGTGTGGTGGGAGTTGTGTGCGGAAGCCGGGTCACTGCTCTGCGGCGAGGATGGCGATGCGGATGGGCCTGGGGAGTCTTGATATGCGTGTTACTAGGAGGCCTTGAAATCTGGACTCGCTGGACGGCGTCCGGTTACATACCTGTTGACTTTGCGGTAACGACTAGTCGTCGTACGTCGTCCGAAGGCCACACGACGCTACTCAATGATCTTTGTTTGGTTAGAGCATGTGAGTCGGTTGGGGTGGCCGCTTGACCTACCCGTTGGTGTACCATGAGGGCGCGGCACCAGCGTCATACGAGACTTTCCATTGCATCTCGGTCATGTCAAACAGTTGTAGGCCCTGCGCGGCCGGATCCTTTTGCCCGTTGTCCCCAGCCGTGCCGCCTATGCTGAGCACTTGTCTCTGACCGACGGAGACGCAGGTGAACGATTTGCGTTTGCCCGTCGGTGAGTCTGGGGCCCTGATCCACACAAACCCCGGCAGGCTGAGGATATACGCATCGTCATATATCCAGTCGGTTGTGTAATTGGTCCCTCCCGCTAAGAAATTATGTAGGGCGAGCCGATCAGCAAATTGTAAGGTTGACATCGACGACTACAGCGTGAGACTTACATTTCGTAACCGCCATCGGGACTGGGGAAGCCGGCGACGCAGAATTCGCCCCGGGTACCAGAAGGTATGCTCCTCGTTGCAATCTGCCAGTACGTCTGTCTGGGTTTGGGACTGAAGAAGGTCAAATTACGAAAATCAAAGCTGGTGGTGCGCCTTTGAAGTCCAGCACCTGGCCCAACTTCGAGGAAGCGGCGCCGCCCAGGACAAAAATCAACCCATTCGACCCCATATGATGGGCAGAAGCACCACAAAGAGTGTCCAGGGGGCTCGGCCCCGGTGCCTTCGTCCGTCCAGATCTTCGTTCTCATGTTGTAGGTCACCATTCCCACCATCGCCTGGCTGTAGCTCTGCGAATGGTCTGTCCAACCCGTTGCGCAACCCCCAATCACGAACGCCGTGTCGTTATTGTTTGCAAACGCACCGAGCATTCTCATGGGGATTTGGTTGAACAAGGCCGTGTTTTGGGACTCCTCGGTAGCCCAGGTCCCGCGACCTCTGCCGTCACGGGTGAACTTCCAAAGATTCTTCTCCGGGTCAATCTTCCTTCCCAAGATGATTCGCCGGCCCAGACATAGAAGTAGTCCCCTTCAGAGGCTGTCCAGAGAACCTCGTTGCGCTTTGACGTCCACGGCTTTTGAATCGTTTGCAAGACCACGTCAGAGGTGGTCCATGACTTGGAAAGGTCGATGGAGATTGTCGAACTCACTACATAAATTCGGCATTGTCAGTGTCAGAACCTGTAGACCATCAAGACAAGCCGCACCCCCAGAAGCAGGGATTAGCTGAGCGTGACTAGGGCTGGCTTTTAACGCACCTATGTTTTCTCGGTAGTATTGAGAGTTTTGGTCCAGCCCATTTAACTTCTGGGAAATCTGTCGGTCAGACAAACCTGACGCTTCAACTCATCTCCAGAAATCGTCGGCGAAGGCACGTCCGACAGGCCCTGTGTCGCGTAGACCGCACACACCACTGACAGCCCGAACGCGAGCAGGAATGAGCGGCGACGGCGCATATCGACGCAATATGCCCCGGGCCAGAAGCCAATATTTGCAGGAAACTGGAAGGGAGATAAGAACGGATCCGATCTGCCGCTGGATGATGGTCGACCCAGATCACATAACAGAGCGGTTACACACGGATACGTATGGGAGGACGTGATCTGGTTGATTGAAGCTCGAAAATTGAAAAGGGGGGCGAACTCAAGCTTTGTAACCTACCTTACATCAGGTACCTCAAGGGGCTAGGGACAAGGCTGCCATACAACCTCCGCGCCAGGAGTCTGCAGGGAGCTTCGCGCCGCAGTGCTCGGGTTCTCGGAAAACATATGGATACAAGGAGGGATGGCAATAAACAGCCTGATGGACCGCAGGTGGCTGTGCTGTGCGCGAGGCAGAGGGGTTGGAGAAGAACCTTGCAGGAAGTCGCGGCACTGAGTGTACTAGGTAGGAGTACAGCCGGCCCAACCGCCGGATTCGTCCTGCGCCGACCGCCCAGGACCTACCATCTGCTTGCGGTCACTATGTTCGCGGTTGCTAGGGCAGACACGAGTGAACTCGATGCTCAAATAACAATCTGGGTATGGTATATCCTCCTCGTCCTCGTCATCCGCTGAAACAGAAAACCATCATCCCCCGGTGCAACCGATTGGTGGACGCGACGCTTGCCATCATCAAGCCCCCCTGAAAAGAGTTGAAAACAAGAGCATCATCACCCGCTGTTCCACTGCAGCATGTTCCTTTCCGTCCCTCCTTTTCCGTTTCATCATTTCCCAGCCCTGACCCCGTCGTCCGTGCGTGTAAGTCAACAACTGTTCCCACACCCCATCACCACTCGGCTCGTTGAACGCCCAGGCCCAACTCAAACGAACCAGAAACCAACAAAAATCATCCATCATCACTCATCACACGCTTTCCCCATCCCTCCCCATCTCTCTCACAACACCAAACCAAAACATACAAAACAGCTAGTAAACACTCCCCCTCAAACTCCGATCCTCCTCCTCCGCCCTCCGCAGCGCCTCCCCCTCCTCATCTTCTTCCCCCGCCACCACTGACATCGCCGCCACGACAACCGCCGACCCGCTGCGCGGATCCACCTCGCAGGCGCACGCGCGCTCGCCCAGCGCCGCCTCGCCCGTGTCGTCATCCTCCTCGTCGTCGGCCTCGTCGTGCTCGCCGTCGGCCTCGTGCTCGCCGTCGTCGCTGCTGTGGTAGTCGCCCAGGCGGTTGGCGCGCGCGCCGCGGCCCATGCGCGACTGCTCGCGGTGGTGGCTCGAGGGGGAGAGTTCTTGGTGCAGGGGTTGGCGGTGGGCGGCGGCGGCGGTGAGGAGAGATGTGGTGGGTGTCGAAATCAGGCGGGGTGGTTGTTGTGGGGGTTGTGACATGGTCACGGTGGTGGTGGTGGTGGTGGTGCCGCTGACGCTGCCGCTGGCGGTGGACGACGGGGTGACGGGGGCGCCGTGGCGGTGGTGTTCGTCGTCGTCGTCTTCGTCTTCGTCCGAGGAGGCGGCGTCGTCGCTGGCGCCGCTGTTGTGCCCGCTGTAGCTGCCGCCAAAGTCGCGGCCTACGTGCAGGTGGGTGATGTGGTCCAGGGGCCGTGGGGGCATGTGCGGGCTCTTGAGGCGGGAGCGCAGCCGATCGTCGACTGAGATGTATGAGGGCGTGCCGTCCGGGCTGGAGACGACCTCGTCGCGCGCCTTGGTCACGTCGATCTGCGGGCCTACAGGGGTGGTGGCAGGTGAATCGGCGGTGTCGTCGCTGCTTTGGGCCTGGAAGCGCTTGGCTGCCGGCCGGCGGCTGACGAGGGTTTGGCTGTTGGCCGAGCCGTTGAAGGACGGGTTGGTGATGCCGTGGGTTGCGGTGGCGGCGGTGGCGGTGGCGGAGTTGGGCACCGCGGTGCTGGCGCTGCCGCCAGAAACGCTGCCGCTGCTCTCGCTCTCGCTGGCGGCCAAGCCCACGGCGTGGTTAGAGATGATACTGTCGCTCTTGACGAGGTCAGCCAGCGTCTGGCGAATCTTGAAGCTCTTGTCGTGGTCGCAGCCGTTGGGACAGCCTCCCCAGCGACGCCGGACCTCGACGGTGCCGGCGCGCGTGAGCGTGGAAACGTCCTTACTGGTTCCGTTCTGCTTGCCGTTCTCCTTGCCGCCCTTGCCGTCCTCACGCTTGTCCTTGGCCTGGTGTTCGGCATGCTCCCGCTTGAGCTCCGACCACGTGCGCAGCTTGTTCTGGAGTATGTACTTGCCGTTGTCTTCGTTCTTCCGCATGATCAGGAACTCGCAGTGGTTGACGTTGCGCAGGTCCTCAAAGTACTCGACGCTGAAGTGGTACCATTTCATGAGGAAGACGCGGGACATGAGGCCATGGGTGACTGGACCGTGTCAGCACATCCAAGTTAGGTACTCCACCATGTTGCCTGTTAAACCCACCTAACACGCAGACGCTCGCAAAGTCTTCGTCGCCAAACTGCCGCCACAGACTCTCGTTGAACCCGCTGACGCGGTCGTACGCATCAGCGGCGCTCTCGCCGTTGGGGATGCGGTAGAAGAAGTGGCCGTAGTCGGCGCGCTCCTGCCACATGCGCTCCATCTCGGCGCTGCAGGGCTGGAAGTTGCCAAAGTCCTGCTCGCGCAGCCGCGGCTCCTCCCACACCTTGATGTTGTTGCGCTTGAAGGGGCTCGGCTCGGGCTCGTCGCTGGTCAGCGTGGCTAAGATGCCCTCGGTGGTCTCGCGCGTGCGCCGGTACGGGCTCGTGAAGACGTGCAGCGTGTCGTCGGCGCGCAGCAGCTCCCGCAGGCGGCGGCCGGCCTCGTATGCCTGCTGCCATCCCTCCTGGGTCAGCTTGACGCGGTGGTCGGGGATGGTCTGGTGAATGTCGCGGTTTTCTGGAGGGAGGCAAGAGAGCTTGGTCAGCAAAGGTCTGCTCTTTCGGTTTCTGCTGGACTGGGCTGCTGCTCCGAGACATTGTGTGACGTACTGTTGCCCTCAGACTGGGCATGTCGGATCAGGATGATAAGCCTTGGCTTCCCCATGGCGAATCACCGTATGGACACAAAATGAGGGAGTTCAGGGAGCAAAGTCTAGTGTTCTGGGGCAAAGTTGGGCTGTTGGTGGTCGTGTGCAGTTGGGAACAAGGGGTGCTTTCGAGTTTCAATGAAGGGCCGATAGCGGGGCCAAAAGGCACAGTCAGAGCAGGAGGGGCGGGAAGCAAGCTGTTGGAGCCGTGATGGACGGATCGGAGTGCGCAATGACAGGAACACAACACAAACAAAAGCGAGGGCGAATGAACCGATATGTAAGATTGCATTCAACGTAGGTGTCTTGGAACAGTCATCGACTCATCCCGAGGCTTGGTCAGCTGCCCGCCCTCGCCCCTCGAGGTTGGCGCAAAGTGTTACCAATAGCTCAGCGAGGCTTGGAAGGTTTAGTTGGGCACCGAACAGCCGCGGACCCACCCTCAGCCGTGTCAGTGCCTTTGTGTAACCCTGCATTGGCCAGCTGCCTGGAGGCCTTGGCTCGCAGCCTCGTAAGCCCAGGGCATGTAGTGTACTTGGTACAGAACATGGCAGGGCAGGACAAGGTGCCACGGTCGAACGCCGTCGGTTGCGAGACAGATGGAGTGTCAACAAAGGTCGATAGTACGCGTCGTGACCTGTATGCAATATCCTTCATCCCCAAGAAAACAGAAACACCAAGTGTTGTGTGGTTCATGGAATGACATGATGGGTCACGGTCGGCTGTGTCACGAACAACAACAAAAACATGAGGGAGGGTACCACAGGGTGACATACCAATCAGCAACAAAACAAGCCGAAGCCCTCCGACCGTGGACGACGCCTTTTCCCTCCCCAACGTCGATAAACTCCCAACACTTCGCACCTCGACCACATACCTTGCAACAGTCATGGAGCAAATCCGATGGAAGGCTGTCGAGCGGACACAACTCGACATGTTGAGTGCTGTGCGCGAGTACCTCCCGTGGCCTCGCCATCGGATGGCGTCCTTGGATGCCGAAGACCTGGAAACTTTCAGGATCGCGAGAGGAGCAGACCCTGATGTGTCGACGGCCAGTTATCTTGCGATTTCGAGCCCCGGTTTTGTTCTCCCTACCATCAGGACCGTCGCGGCCTAGAGAGAGAGAGACGGAGTACTGGCGAGACGTCTGGCGCCCGACCCTGGGCAGACCCAGAGACCCGCCCGACCCGGAGTGGATTCCGAGCGCGGGTTACGTCTACATATGCCCGCATATAGGCGGAATGGTTCCAGGTCATCATGCAGCACTCGGCTGACGACAATACATCCCGCGTAAGTCGTCTAGATCCGCTCTCCCCCGGTCCACCGAGCTCCCAACTAACCCCGCAGCCAGCAACGTGTACATGTGGCATTCTGACCCGCACTATGCTGGCCCACGCGGCTATAGCGGGAGCGATCGGTACGACTCTGGTACCCGTCGCCGCCGACAAGCCCCATATGGCGGTCATCGTGCTTGAGCCGGCCGTGGCCCCGGAGGGCAGCCTGCTCTGGAGCGAATTCAACGCCATCATCAGCCTGCTGGAATCTCGGCTCCGCATGGGACAGTTCACCGATCATCACACCAAGCCCGTAAGACTCTGACCCCTTTCACCCACACCCCGCCCGGCCAACTAAACCGGTCCAACCTCACAGGTCCTGACCATCGCTTTCCAACACGACGCCCGCGCCCGCATCACGCAAGCCCACATCGACGCCAAGACTAAGAAAATCATGATCCGCCAGTCGCGCCAGCTCGATCTGGGCGGCGGCCCCGGTGAGCCGCCCGCCGACGCCTACCTCCTCTTGCGCTGGCTGCTCAACTCGCCTGTCGGGGCGACCAAGTACGAGGACGAGGGACTGCCCGGCGAAGTGGCAAGCAATAAGGGGGCGGAGTCAGGCGGGGTTGAAATGCCTGTGGCGCCCAAGAGTGTTGCTGTTAGGTCTGGCTAGGAGGCAGGGGCGGGCGTCAAGGAAGGACTCGGAGTCTGGGCGTTTATGTTCATGTGGAGTTGCTTGTTTGGAACTCGGGGGACTTCAGCGTGTTAGCGTTGTCTCATCAAGTGGGCTGAGAGAGGTAGACAGACAGATCCTTTTCCACTGGCCCAGATCGAGGTAGACACAGAACTCGAGGGCTTTGCAATACTGGCCGCATGTCAACGGCATCGAAGTTTCGCTGGTGCCCTCTGCAAGGTCGAGTTGGCCGGACGACACTGGATGCACTCCGTACTGTGTACAAGGCTCACGTCCAGCACCCGATGCATCCGCATATTGGCTGGACGGATCGCGAGTGGCATCATAGTCCTTTGCCCCGTGATGATCTCCCACAAAAACTGAGCTTTGCCGTCTAGTGACACTCCAGAGAGCATGACCCCAATGTCAAAATGGAAAGGAGGGCGGAAGAAGTGCGAAGCCCAAGTGACTGTTACACAGTAGATCCACCACGGCCAAGGCTGAACAGCCCCACTTAAACTTCCACCTCACTTGAGCTCCCTCGGCATGTTCAACCATCTCCAGAAGCTCAACATGCAACATCACACAATCTCGCGAACTCCAAACCGCGCCAACCCCCATCGCCAATTCCATCTAGGCCACTGTATAGCACAACCATAAATCCAACTCCCAACCAACGTCACCATGGCCTCCCAAACAACAAAAACCGACCCCGTCACCACGCGGCCCCTCAAACGCACGCGACGCGCCCTCTCTCCGACCTCCGCCCAAGCCGCGCAACTGCAAACCCTCTTCGCCCACCCCGAAACCGAGATCAAACTGCCCCCACCACCCGGCACAACAGCCAGCACAGGCAGCGCCCGCCGTCCGCTCCCCCCACCCCCGGAGATCGTGTCCAACGTGCAGGGGTCGTCGGCCGGCGCCGGGTCGGGCGAGTTCCACGTGTACAAGGCGGCGCGGCGGCGCGAGTACGAGCGCCTGAGACAAATGGACGAGGAGGTTAGTGCCGAGCGGGCGCGGACGGATTTCGAGGAGCGCAAGTCGGCGCGGGAGCGGGAGGACGAGGAGCGGACGCGGCGGAATCGGGAGAGGAGGGAGAAGAAGAAGTTGAAGGGGAAGGGTCAGAAGGAAGGGGGTGGGGCGAAGGAGGGTGCCAAGGGCAGTGGGAGTCAAGGGGATGGGAAGGCGGGCAAAGGTGGGGAGGGTAATGGTGACGGGGCTGCGAGGACGGAAGGGAAGGACGGGGCGGATGGGAGTGGTGCAAAGGGGGTCGTGTCGTCGGTGGCTGCGGCGGCGGTTGCGGCGGCGGAGGGGCTGGGGTTGGTGATCCATGATGATGACTGAAAGGATGGATGGTGGTGCATGGCGAGTAAACAGGATTATCACCAAGGTAAAATAACAGGCACGCGACAGAAGGGAAGGCCGGCGCAGCTTGATCGGAAAGTTTTGTCTACCACACGGCACGGCCCATTATCTACTCTAACGGGGTATTCCTCGCCGGCCAAGCCCGGGGAATAAGCCGGACGCCGTGCGCCAGTCGGCCAGCCCAACGACTTTTACTCATCCATCCCGCCAGCGCCGGTGCCCACGCCCGGTTGCGCCTTTCTGGCGCTGCAGATGTCGTCTACCCTCAACAAGAGACACGCGGCCTGTCGAACAGCAGTCAGCGGCAAGTCCAAGAAATAGAAACAGTATGAAGATGACATGAGAAAACAAACTGACCTCAATCGCCGTCTTCATGCTCTGCACCTTGATCGCCTCGGGCTCCCAGACACCGTACTCCTTCATATCCACCAGCACGCCCGTGTCGCCATTCACGCCCCACGAGCTCTTGCCCTCGGCGTGCTTGGCGCGCAGGTCGGTCAGCACGCGGACGGGGCTCTTGCCCGCGTTCTGGATCAGCGTGCGCGGAATCACCTCGAGCGCCTCGGCGACGGCCTTGTACGGCCACTGCTGGACGCCCTCGATGCTCTTGGCCAGCTGGGCCAGGCGTACCGACACGGCCATCTCGGTGGCGCCGCCTCCCGGCGACAGGCGCGGGTGGAACATGACGTTGCGCGCCACGCCCATGGCGTCCTGCAGGTTGCGCTCAATCTCGTTGAGCACATCCTTGGAGGGCCCGCGCAGCAGCACGGTGCACGCCTTGGGCGACTGGCACTTCGTGAGGAAGGTGAAGTACTCGTCGCCGATCTTCTCGATCTCGAACAGCCCGCACTGCGTGCCCACGTCCGATTCCTGCAGGTCCTCGACGCGGTTGACGATGGTCGCGCCCGTCGCCCGCGCTATCCGGTTGTTGTCCGTCTTGCGCACCCGCCGCAGCGCCGTCACGTTGGCCTTCATGAGGTAGTGTTGTGCGAGGTCTGCCCCGTCGTCAAGTGTCAGTAGTCATATCTGATTGTAGAGCAAGAAGGATAGAGGAGAGTAAACCCACCTGAGACGCCCTTTTCCGTAATCACGAGATCCGGCTTGACCGCCAAAATGTGCTCGCACATGGCCTTGACCTGCTCCTCCTCGATCTGGAGGATGCGGTTCCAGTCCTCCTCCTTGGAGATCTCAATGTTGGTCTGCGACTCGCCCTTCTTGTACTCGAGCGGGCAGTCGAGCAGCACGATGCGCGGGTTCTCGATGCGGCGGCGCATCTTGGGGTGGGTGATGTCCTTGTTGAGCATGACGCCGTCCAGCACCCGGCTGTCCTCGATCTCGCCGCCGGGCACCTTCTCGACGCGCGCGTACCGCTTGATGTCGACCTCGCGCTTGCCGTTGCCCACCTCCCACGTCACGGTGCGCACCGCCTTGAGCGCCAGGCTGCACATGAGCTCGGACCAGCGCGACACGAACTTGGTGCCGATGGACGACGAGATGAGCTGGTGCATCGCCTTGTCGTCGTTGACGTCGATCGGGAGCGAAATGTCGTCGATAATCTGGAGAGCGTCCTTGAGCGCTCGTTTGAACGCCGCGATGATCACCACGGGGTGGATGTTGCGCTCGAGTTGCGGCAGCGCCTGTGCCAGGATCTCGCCCGCTGTCGTAAACGTCGGTTAGGGTTCCAGCAAGGAGCGTAGAGCTAAAGATTATATCAACTCACCCAGAATAATGACGGTCGTCGTCCCGTCACCGACCTCCTCGTCCTGGGTCCGACTCAGCTCGATCATGCTCTTGGCGGCCGGGTGCGACACCTCAATCTCGCGGAGGATGGCGTGGCCGTCGTTGGTGAGCACGATGCCGCCCATTGGGTCCAGCAGCATCTTGAGCATGGCCTTGGGGCCGAGACATGACCGGATAATGTCGGCAACACTGTGTTTGCCGGTGCAGGCGTCAGTCAGCAGCGGGGCTCGAGGGCGGCATCGACACGGGGGCGGAGCGGGGCGCGGGAGCAGGCATACGTTTTGGCGGCGGCGATGTTGGACAGCTGGGCTTTCCGCCCAGTCTGCCTCTCACCGCTCTGGGTGTCTGCAAGACGGGAGCATTGTCAACGAAAGACCTTGAAGGTCGGGGTGCACCAGGGGGGGTTTTCGGGACGACGTACTCATCACCAGAACAGGGGCCTGCATCTTGGCTGTCGTGGGGCGTCCCCTTTTTTCCTGGCTGCCGTCGTTGTTGATCTGAGTCGGCGAGGTAATGGGTTGAGAGCGGATCTGAGAAGAAGATGGAGGCAACTCAGGGGGAGAGGAAGGACCGGGGATTTCGTTACGGCCCAGGCTGCTTGGGTTTGCTGTCGTCTCGTGTTGTCGTCGGCCAGGCAGCTCAGGGCGCGAGGTGGGATGGCCCGAAAAGTTGAGAAAATCGGACCCACCCAAGCTCTGGCGGGGCAGGCCAGGCGGCCAGCAGCTGGACCCTAACCCGCAAGGCAATCCTGTGCTTCTCAGCAACGATTCCGCCTCACGAGTTCCAAGAAGGCCACGGCCACCTCACCTCACCCGACCTCAATTCTGAGAAAGGACGGGAGAAAGAGCGCGATGATGCATAGGCATCTCTCATTCTTTGCTACGCTAAGCACTCACTCATTGCATGAAGTCTCTTGGAAAATCTAGAGAATCCCTGCTGGCTTTACTGCGTACAGCACCAAAGTGCGCCGATGAAATGGGCTCGATGTCAAGTTTAAAACAACCCAGTCACATCCAGTTCACTCAAAGTGTATACACATGGACCGCACAGTAGCTGCTTCACGCTCATCTTACTCCACAACCCAGTTTATATACACAACCAGCAACGTCTTCTCGCCTTGCCAGCGAGCAGACAGTGCTGGGTTCGACTCCCAATTCCCACACTCAACCCCCCTTCATCTCCACATCTTCATCCTCTTCAGCAGCTTTTTCTCCTTCTCGACCTCCACTATGCATTGCTTTTCCCTTTCTCCCCCCAGCTCAGGACCACACAACCCGCAGTGCACACGCGTGTGCGTTCTTTCCCTGCCCGACGAATATGTGCAGCAAAAATAGGTAGGCAAGATAAGAGATGTACGGGGGAAAAATATCAACAAAAAAAAACTCGGGACATCAGTGTGAAGAGGAGGAGCAAGTAAAGTTGGGTGTCGGTCTCGCCCGTGTACTTTTTGTGGCGGCAAGAAAAACCAGAGATTAAGGGGTCGATAGAGAAGAAAGTGCAGCTGCTTGTATGCCCCCCGTGCTCCTCAAAACGCTGGCCGGGGAATTGAAAAGAACACACAAAGAAAAATATGAACGGTTGACTCAATGCAGCGCCAGATCCCCGACATCTGCAACAATGCCGCTCAGAAATTCTGCGAAATCCCCGCCGTCTGCTGTGGATAATGCGCCGGGTTCTCAATGCGCGTGTTCCTGCGGGCCGTGACATCGCGAATCACAGGCTGCCCACTGGGCGCCTCGATCGGGTACTGCCCTCCATCCCCCCCAGCAACCCCAGCAGCACCGCCGTACCCGCCGCCATTGTTGTGATCGACATACGGATTCCCCGCGCCGTACTGGTCGTAGTACGGGTTCCCACCACCACCACCATTTCCACCCCCACCGTAGGCCATACCAATCGGCCCATCACCCGACCCATCCGACCGCCCGGCCGCGCTGTACGACGAGGAGGCATTCGACGGCCCTCGGCGCACGTCGCCGCCGGCACGGTTATGCGCGGCCGAGGGTCCCATGGCGCCGAGGATCTCGCCCTCGGGGGATGGCGGCGCGTCGTGCATCAGCGGCTCACCGGAGCGGGTGTCCGAGACGGCGCCGGCGCGGGTCGGCGAGGCGGCGTCCGAGTACGAGGCGCCCGCGCCGCCCGACATGGTGGTCGAGGCCTTGCGACCGGTCGAGCCGGCCAGGGTGGTGGAGCCCCAGCCGCGGTAGCCCGCCGAGCTGGCGTCCTCGCGCATCTCGTAAGCGGCAGCGGCGCCGCCGACGCCGGCGGCCGCCACGGCGGGGATGGTCGGGTCGGCGTTGGGGTTGTAGCCGTAGTCTTCGACTTCCTTGCGCCGCTGCTCCTCGGCCTCCTTGCGCTGCTTGCGCTTGCGCCAGAGGTAGATGCCCGCGAGCACGAGTAGGGCGACGGCGGCGATGGGGACCACGACGGCGATGGCGATCCGCCCGTTGCTGCTCAGGCCGCTGCCGTTGGGGTCGCCGCTGGGGTTGATGGCGGAGCCGCTAGTGGAGCTGGGTCCTGAGGACGTCGACGAGGGGCTCTCTGTGCCTGGTCCGGTGACGGTTACGATCGCGGTGCTGGTTGACGTTCGCGCATCAGGGGTAGAGGATGTAGAAGCGGTAGTTGGCGGCCCATTGTTTGAGGAGGATGTCGAAGTTGAGCTCGGCGTAGTTGTTGGCGGCGGTGGAGAGCTGCTCGACGACGTCGTGGTCGTAGGCGGCTTCGACGAGCTTGTTGTCGTTGTCGTTGTCGTCGACGTGGTCGGAGTAGCGACCGCTGAACTTGAGGTTGAAGTACTAGTCGTGGCCCCTCCACCTGGCGGGCCGCCAGGCGTGGTGTCTGCGCCAGGCCCGGCCGAGGTTGTGGTGTTGGACATGGCGATGGTCAGACGCTTCAGGCGCGGGAAGTTCCTGTACGGAACATCCATGTTAACCCCCGACGAGCGCAGCAAGGCATGGCGAACAGACGATGGAGGGTTGCAATGCCTTATGGAGGCACTGGACACAAAAGGACAGGATGACACGTGCAGTGAAGTTCGAGCGCAGTTCAACCCATCGTCAAGCAGCAGCAGCAGCAGCAGCAGCAGCAGCGCATCCCCAAACTGGAGACGGGCGGGCCCTGCAGATGCAAGCGGCCTCAGACAGGGACACGACGTAGCAAATCAACGAACCTCTAGGTGCCGATACAGGCCCAGCGACCGCCACGCGGGAGTCGACAGCGCGCGCGGCTGAAGGGCTGGAACCACACAATGTGCAGCTGAGGGGAGAAAAAGGAGGTGTCTGAGATGCAGGCTGGTGAGACGAGACGGATTGGTTCGCAGGGCGCGCAACGCCTCGACGTACGTTCGACTGGAGCCGCTTGGCGTCTGGGCTCGGGCCTCGGCCGTCGGCGGCGGACGGCGTGTCGTACCAAACAAGTTTGAACGCTGGTGGAAGCAAAAGCCTGATACAAGGGGCTAAAGAAGGAGAAGCGGATGAGACGACAATTGTTGCTGTCGTCGTCGTCGTCGGCGCCGTCGCGTCGGAATGACTGTGGTGAGCTGTGGAGTGAGGAGCAGCAGTACGGAGTAGTGAGAGTGAGAAACTGAGCAATTGCAGCAAGCGAAAGTGCACAAATGCTGACTGCTGGAATGGATTGCAGGAAATTGAGCGCCGGGCTGATTTCTATTCCCGCCCGCCTGGACAGGAGGGCCGACAGGCTGAGTGGGAAGCGAAGGCGGGTCTTGGACGGGGGGCAGGGTGTGAGGGTTGTCGGGTTCGTCAGGGTGTCAGGGCGTCGTAAAGAGCGCTGGCCTGGGGGGCTGTGCCGGCGCCAGTGCCCGAATTGGGCAAAGCGGTGCGTCCGACAGTGCGCCTCCATGAACTGGCGACGATGGCAATGCCTCTCTGTGCTTCATGAAAACTGCCATGCCATGCCATGCATCTTCCACACTTCGATGCATTGTCCCACGTTGAGGCCGTCCTTGCCCCCTCGTGTTCTGTCTGCGGGCTGTTGCCCGGGTGCGAACAAAACAAACTCGCGGTTCGGACGACGATGGCGAACGAGTTGGGGCGTTCCTGGGCCACCTAATCTCATAGTGTCGCTGGAAGCTCCACCTCAGGTTTGGCGTCCGGCTTTGAGGATGACACAGCGACGGTTGTCCCGGGGCCGCTCATCATCTCCATCAACCTGTTCAGCGCTCCGGAAAAATGAGGTTGCTGCTCCCGACGAGACTCACTACTCGTCTCGGATGATATATAAGAGACAAAGAGAATCCCGAGCTCGGCTGTGGCTGCTAGTGTCTGGCGGGCCACCACGGCGAAGCCTGGACTGGGTACGGATACACATAAGCACAGCCAGCCGTGGAGCCTGAACCAGGTAAACATCACCTACATAGTACCAGTGTAATTTCAAGGATCACTTTGGTACTTCTGAGAGGGGTTTGAAGCACCAAGACGAACTACCAAACCTACGAAAACTTTCTGTGTACATGCATTCCTGAGACCTACCGCGTACCTGCCTGCCCTGGCGCTGAGTAACCCGAGCATGACTTGCATCTGAGTAATGGCGTGCAGTCATTCATAACGTTAGTTAGTTTGGTTAACCGGTCGAAAAGCGAGCGTAACACTGAGCCGCGCTTCCGGATCGGGGATGCCGCGGGGCAACGAGTGTCCACCCAAGCGGCAGGGAATGAATGCCATTGGGCGCTTGGCGTTGCACCCGAGCCGTTGGAACCCTTCTTTTTCTTGCATCTCTCTCCACTCAACCCCGTCCGTCGCGGAAACCTCGTGTTGAGAATGACAGCACGCTGGACAGAGCGGAAACGATCGTCAACGTGCGCTTGAACAGATCCGGAGACGTGCGGGCTGTGTGTTGGAGATCAGGGTGCCTGGGATTTCGTCAATTGGCTCACTTCCATATCAGTACCTCATCAAGCTCAAAAACGTACAGAAACAGCAGATTCAATGGAGATTGCTTGTATAAAAATAAGTCGGCGCCACCGGGCTGGCTGGCGAGCAATGACTGCAGAGCAACATCCTATTCCTATATTGTCCTGTCCTTTGAAGAGGTCGCCACTCTTCCCACGTCGCTCAATTCCACTGCATCGCGGCTGCATAGGTCGCAACCGCCATCGCACACGCATTGCCCTCTCTGGCGAATGGACGCCGGTCCCATCAGCAAGCGCTTCGAGCGAGGGCTGAGGGCCGATGACGGCGGAGCAGCAAGGCGGCGCGGGCTGTGCGGCATCAGCAGGTCACTGTGGTACAAGTCCACGGTAAGTGTGTGAAGAAGTACACGGTGCTGCACGGCCAGCCATCAGCTAGCTCGTATAGCTCCATTCGGCCACATCTACTCAGCACGCCGGTGTCTTTATCGAGCCCACTTCGAGCCGGTCAACATTGCCATTCTCGATGCTCAACACCATGACGACGGACTCGAATGGACCTCGCCCTTCAATCTGGGTATCGACCTGCCACAAGCAAACGCCCGACCCATCAACCAACCACTCTTTCCCACTCCGTAGCAACCCACTACACTCACGAGCTGAAGCCCATCAACTCAAACACTCTTCCATCTCAGATATTCACTTCAACCCAAACCCCTCACTCTCCTTCACCGCCCTCCACAGCATCCCCTCAAACCTCTCCCTCTCCGTATACCGCCACAGCCCCAACGAGTTAAAGCACGTCCTAGCGGTCGGGAACCTCCCACAATCATCCCCCAAGCACGCCACGCGAATCCCGAGCGACGCGGCGCCCATGGCCGGCACGCGGTCGCTGCCCGTGACAAACGCCAACAGGCGGCGCTGGTCCGCGGGCGGGGCGCGCGCGAACGTGTCCCAGAACCACCGCACCGTGGGCTCGTCCTCTGCCAGATCCCCCCTGTCGTCTTTGTTCTTCTTGCCACTGGCACCGCTGCGATCCCAACCATCATACACCGCCCCGGCGCGCAGCGCAGCCACGTCCAGCGGCTGATCCGACCCGGACGACCCGCGCACGAGCAGGTCGATCTCCTCGGGACGAAACAGCGACAGCGCGCCGCCCGCGTGGCCCCCACCACCGCCACCACAGACGACAGTGAAAAACCCGCGCTTGAACGGCTCAAATTGCCGGGCAACCGCGGCCTCGAGCTGGTAGCGCACATACGCGTCGACATACTCGCGGCGGTTGGCGTTGGTGACGGCGCGGCGCTCGCCGCCGGGGCAGAGCGGCACGCGCTCGACGGCGCCGTAGCGCTCCGCGTCGAGCGCAAAGTCCAGCGCAAAGGTCTCCTCGACGTCGCCGTCGAAGGCGAGCAGCTGGCGCAGGCCATGCGCGAGCCGTGGGCGGTATTCGGCCAGGTCGTCGAGCGTGTACGCCATTTGCGGCCGGAGTTGTTGGTGGTGGGAGGAGGGCGAGATTGGGGAGAGGGTGTTGGCGGTCGTGGGGGTGGATGAGGTGGGGGCCATTGGCGCGGCGAGAAGGAGTTTGCGGAAGGCGAAGGGCGGGAGGGCGATGTCGAGGATGGTGGAGTTGTAGATGGCCAGGCCGAGGACGACACCGACAAGGAAGAACTGCTCCGATGGCTCAAGAGAGTTCGGGTTGAAGTAGCAGTAGTTAGAGTCCTCGTCGTATAGGAACATGCCTGTGGAGGTCAGCAGCGGTCAGGGGTCACAACTGGCAGGGGTAAGAACATACCATGATCGGGGTTGAAGAGCTCTCTCGCCAGCAGGAGGAACCATTCCTTCCTCAACCCCCCGGCATCGACGCCCTCCTCGCCTTTGAAGTTGATTTTGAGCCCCTTCTTGATCTCCTCCCCGCCGCCACCAATCACCTCGCTGACGGCCTTCAGACTATCCTCCACCAAGCACTCGCGCCGGATATCCAAGACCAAAAACTGCTGGACAACCCGGTTTGACATGATGCTGTCGAAAAAGGCGTCTCGAGCCTTGGTTTCCATCTGCCGGCGCGCATCGTGTTCCAGGATCTGTATTTTGGCACCGATGCTCAGAAGATATGGATGCTGGCAAAACGAAAACTTCCCCTGTTTCCGCTCCCAAGCCTCGAAGTCGGCAACCAGGTCCGAGTCGTCGAGCAGCGTCATGTAGAAATCGCTCGTAGCAAGAATCTGACCAGGCGCCTGCACCATATCTCGATTCCTGTTGCCCTGGCTGTCTGGGCGCGGGGCGAGGCCACGACGCGCGTGGCCCATGTTGTTGGCCGCAAAGAGGAAGCCGAGTACTTGCGCCGCTGCCTTGATCTGCCAGTCCACCTGGTAGACAATTCGCTTCTTCTCCTGTTGCTTCTTGATCGAGCGTTGTGTGTGGCCCAATGCTGCATGGAGAGACGCCACAGACTGGCCGGCTGCCATGTTCGGGATCAGGCCGGCTGTGATGTCGATTCGTGTCTCGTACTTCTTCTCGTTCTGGCGGTTGAGACGATAGGCCAAGAATCCGGCGACAAGGTCCTTTGTCTGCACAAACCACAACTCCGGATATCTGGCAAGCCAGCTCACGAGGTGGTTATGACAGTCGACGGGCGCGTTTGACATGAGACCCACAACTCGTTTGATAATGGCTGAGTGTCGCCCGGATGCAGGACCGGCACCTCGAAGAGGCGCACCATGCGGCGTTGAAAGAAGACCATGTGGGTGGGGAAACTGGCCGGTATACGGCTTGTAGAAGACGTGAAGTAAAGGATTTGCGACAATGATGAGAAGGAATCTGAGTTCCTGCGCCTCAGTGATTGGGCGTCCAGGTCGTTTGAGGATGGCCTCGCAGGCCCTTAACAAGGCTCTCTGAGCATGTTCTTGACCTACGAGGATTTGAGCCTCAATGTCTTGCAGCACGAAAGGGGACACGGCAAGGCTCGAGTCCTCAGCAACTAAACCTTCGTACACCTGAAACCATGATCGTCCAGCTTCGATGACGGCTGTGTACCACTCTTCCATGGCGGTCCAGTCAATGTGCGGACTCCTTGAGCTGGTCATCGAGTGACCGTGCCGACTCCTGCTAGATGTCGCTCGGCCGGGAACCGCTTCCTCCTGGCCGGTCCACCAAGTGCCGTTCTCGGCGACATCACCCAGGAGGAGAAGCTTCGGGTCAAGTTCTGGGATGGAGTAGCTCGGGCTGAGAGCGTCTTTTCGAGGCTCGGCTGGTTCAGACGTACGACGTGCTCTGCTCTCCGGTCCTGGCCTGGCAGGAAAACGGCCTCGAGGGATCAGAAAAGAGGAGTTCAAACAGTGAAATGAAGTAAAACAAGACACAATGTAATCTTGTAGCGGTCTGAACAAGTTCTTTGCCTCTACTCCTGGGCTTGGCGGTAACTGGTTCGGTGGCCTGCCGAGCCGCTGCGGAGAGACGTCAAGATGCCTCAGCCGCTTCTCCGGGGATGTACCAAAGTAGGACGTCGTCGTGCTGCCAGCCCAGCTCGGCGCCCGACGATGTTGGCCCGCACCCCTATGCCCGCCTGGGGCCAGCCATGGCTCAGCGGTAGGGGACATCCTGGGTCGCAGCGCCAGAGGGGTGGAGGGCGACGGCGTGAGAAGCCTGGGCTGATCGGGCGAGAGGCGGAACTCGGCGGACGGTGACGACTGCTCGCCAGCCAAACCAGATGTGGCTCTTCGCCTCAAAGTAACAGTCAAGAAAGAACGCAGACATTGTTCAACCAAACCCTTGGTGTGGGCAATCGAGATAGCTGTCTCTGCAGCTCTGGTCAGCCATTTAGTAACAAAGACTTATACTTCACGCAGAAAGTTCCATACCGGTCACTGCTGGCGGCTCCTGGGCCGTTCCTGTCAGATCCGAAACCTCCTCCCTCCGGGGAAGTCGGTCGATAGGGCGCAGGTCGTTGATGGTAACGCAAATGGTGCACTTGAACACATGCAGCTCTTGGGGCCAGCGGACGAGCGATCCGCACGTCATACAGCGCCCCGTCGTGAAATCGCTGCTCCCCATGGACACGCCGTTGCGATGACTGCGCGTCGGCGATGATTTACCCCTGGTGCTGAGCCTCTCGCCGGCCGACTCGGATCCGGACTCGTCGTTGGCGCCGACAGTGGGACTGGACCGCTTCTTCTTGCTGGCGAAGAGTGAGGGAAAGGGATGGCTGACGGAGCGGGTATGGCGGGGCCGCTGGTGGCTCCGGGGGTGGAGATCTTCGTCGGAGGAACTGGAGTCGACCTGGATCTGGTGGTTCTGCATGTTGTCCCAGGCATCCAGCTCGGAGACGCGCGAGGCGCTGCGATACCGCCCGGTGGTGGGGCCAACGTGGGCATGGCGAGGCGTCAACAAGTGCAGATTCTGCGGCGACGGTGCGAGCTCTGGCGGACGGGCCGTGGTGCCTCTCTCGGGCCATGGCGCCATGGCGAGGGATCAGTGCTGGAGTTATCCGCTCCGAGGAACGGCAAGCAACAAGCTGAAGTCTGAGGGAACCGGCGCGGAGAGCTCGCCACTGCGAGACGGTAGTTTGCCGAGCCTGACCGGCTCTGACCGAGCCTCAACTGCGCAAGGACGTGATGCAAGCACCGACCTTCCCCGAGTGACACAAAACAGAGGGAGCCGGACCATCTAAACCTTGAGCTGGCCAAGGGTAGAAAGGTAGATAACAGGCTTGCAACCGCGTCCACCAGTCTAGAGGTGCAAGTCAGACTCTTAGTCGCCGTCCTTACTAAGCATCGTTTATGCCGGGGCGTTGACGACAAAAGATGAGAGTATGGAAGACGAGAATTCGGCAACGGTATCCCAGCGACTCAGGCACCGAACGCCTCAGCCACAGCCAACAGCTAAGCGTGTCGGGGTCGGGTGGGCTGATTGCAATGCGGTCAGAACAAGTCGGCATCCGTGCCTATCAGCTCTTCAGGCGGCCGAAGGAGAGCCGGGGCCTACCTAACGTTAGCGACTGTAGGACCCAACAGCGCGGTGGCGCCAGACGCAGCGGGACGACGGGTAGTCCATTGATTCATCAACCACTGGCAGTCCAAGCCCGCCGTGCCGAATCGGACGGAACCTGAAACCACAAGCGGCCGCGACTTGATCGGCATGAGAGCCCGTACTCCATACCCGCGCTTGCACAGTACGAACACAAAAGGCGGGAACAATGTGGTGGAACCTGGACTTGCCATGTTACAGAAAACCTGGAAAACGCGCCTGTGCCTGGGGGAATACGAGCTTTTTCACACGGCTCGGCCAGGGCATGTTTCCCAAGAGCAGACGGATGTGTGGGGGCAGAAGAACGGTGGGACCTTCAAGATACCACCATTGCTCGATGGGAAGTAACATCCATTGCATGCAACCCAGATCTGACTACACTGTTGCGGGAAGGCGCGAGACAAGCCCCCTGCAACCTGCAACGGGATCCGGATCATGATAACAGGACACTGTGTCGCCAATGGGCACGAAACACTGTGCTTGCCCAAGCGGTGCAGCCTGCCTGCACTCGTACTCCGGCCCTGTGCTCTGCCAGCTGGAAGCACGATAACACAGCAAACCTCCAAGTACAGACTTTCATTAGTGTTACACATCATCGACGCACTACTTGGCGTGTTAATCGGTACCACGACTTGCCTCGACACGGTGACCATACCTGCAAATAATCAGTCAATAAGAAACAAAAACATAACACCCAAGAGCGGACTAGGAATCGGCATGAGCAGCTTAACTGAAGCCTCATCTAGGCACCCATGGGAAGCACCCCCAGACCAGCCAGACCACGCAAGATTCTGATCACTCAGCAAGACGTACAGAGATCACATGCCTCTTCTATTGGTATCACTGAATACAGAGAGGAGTCCGCAGGTTAAGCACGTAGAAAGAAGAAAGAAAGACAAGAAACATCGGAAACACAACAAGGACGACCAAGCAACAACACATTGTTCCTTCTCCCCGGTCTTCCCGCAACCCTCTTCGGCAATGCCATGCAACCCTCTTCCACCACATTTTGACGTTGCCAGCCCGCCAGCCCCGCGTCAGCCGAGAGACTGACAACCTGTCCTGTGTGTGTCTAAAGGCAGCGACAGACTGGCTTGGTTCCGAGCCATCACCACCAAGCTCCACGCAAATAACCAGCCAACCAGCCATTGTCACAGCCCGTAAAACTCCCACCCATCCCCCAACCCACCGCCATCGCCACCCTCCTTCACCCCTTGTTGTTGAACCCCGTCCCCCTCTCCCGCCTGACCCTGCTGATACCCCGACCCCAGCGGTGCAACCTCCCCGCGAAACTCGACACCGACCAGTCACAGCTCATCATCCGCC
Source organism: Chaetomiaceae sp. R4402 (assembly GCA_023628555.1). NCBI lineage: Eukaryota > Fungi > Ascomycota > Sordariomycetes > Sordariales > Chaetomiaceae > Chaetomiaceae sp. R4402. Next base: position 200,858 of record JAMAKO010000005.1, read on the forward strand.
TCGAGCTCGCTGGGCTTGAGCAGGCCGCTGACTTTCGAGCGGCGCTCGTGCTCGGCGGCGCGGGCGTCGCGCTCCTGCTGCTCCTTCTCGACCAGGTACAGCTCGGCGTTGTCGTTGCCGGCGAACTCGCGCAGCGAGATCAAGAAATCGCGCAGCGCCAGCCGGAACTTGTCGTACGCCGTGTTGAGCGTGAACAGGCCCTCGGCGAAGGCCGTGATTTGGACTCTGCGAAACGGGGAAAAGACAAAGTTAGATCAAGTAGATGGATGGGAAGTGGTAGAGAAAGGGTGGGGATGAGCGTACGGAGTGAGGTTGGAAAACGCGTTCTGCAGCAGGGTGCTGACAAAGTTGCCCAGGAACTCGCGGTTGCCCGTGCCCGGCTGGGCCTGATCGGGCTGGTAGACGGGGCCCTGGATCTTGGGCTGAGTACCGTCGGCCGGGTGGACAAAGTAGAACAGGCGCATGAGCAGCATCGACTGCGTCTTGAAGCCGGCCTTGTGATCCTGGTCGGTGAGAACAAAGAATACATCCTGCAGGATGGTGATGAAAAACTGGTTGAAGAAGGCGTTGGACGTCTGCATGTCCGTCTTCTCGGCAATGTTGTTGATCAGCTCCAGGCACATGTTCAAGCCGGCCGTCTCGACGTCGCGGTTGTCGTGCTTGCTGGCCCACAGGCACGAGTCAATCACGAACTTGAACTGCCGGTTGTCGAGCTTCAACAGGGCTGTAGCTGGAGTCAGCAAAACGACCCAAACAGAAGCCTATACCGTGATAATCGAACATACCAGGGAAGCAGTGCAGGTTGATCGCCCGGAGGAGGTTAAAAAACTCCACGCGGTGCTCGGGGAATTCCGAGAAGTCCTTGTTGATCATGTCCAACGTGCACTCGAACACGTTCTCCATGATCACGGGCACTTGATCCTCCATAAGACCCTGAACGCCATGAATTAGCCACGGCTTGAACTGAACCAATCTCACATCTGAGAAGAACATACCGAAAGCTTGGTAATCATGGCCGTCATCGCCTTGAGAACCTCAGCGTCGCGGGCGCCAGCCACGTTGCGGTTGTAGTCCACCAGCACCGAGTCGAGCAGCTGGGGAACCATCTGCGTCCTGACCGCCTGCAGGTCCTCCGCCTTGTCGACAAACGTCTCGACAAGCTTCAGGATCTCCTTCTTGATGGTCCGCAGACCCCGGACCTTGGGCATCTTGGTCGCAATCTCGCCTGTAGGAAGACGGTCAGCACACGCACACCACGCTCGACACGGATTATCTAGCGCAAGTTCAACCAACCTTCACGAGCGACCGCCTCCGAGATGAGCTGACTTGTGGCGGCATACATCTGCAGCATGTCGTTGTACAGCCGGCCAACCTGGGGGAAGAAGTACGAGCCGATGGACGAGCACGCCGAGACGTTGGTCTTCATAATGTTGCCGATGATCTTGATGGTGTCAGCGTCCTGCAAGATGGCCGGGCTCATGGTGGCCTGCTTGATGATCTCGTCCCAGGCGGCGTTGGGGATGGCCATCAGCTCGGCCAAGAGCCGTTCCTGCTGGTTCTTGTTGCCCTGCGCGGCCACCATGTAGCCGCAGGCCTCGTAGAACGTGTGGACCTGCTGCGGGGTCAGGTCGCAGGTGATCTTGCCGAGGTTGCGGATGATCTCCTCGATGAAGGGCTCATTCTCGCTGGGCTGGAGCGCGACGAAGTGCCGCCGACACTGCTTGGCAATCTTGATAAAGGTATCGCACGCCATGTCCTGAACACCTAGGGGTGAGTTAGCAAAATGCGTAAGCTCCTCCCTCGAAAGCAAAAGCAACGAGTACCGAACTTGCCTTCGTGAGACTCGTGCATGAACTCGAACAGCTTATTGACGACCGTCTTAAGGAACTTCCAATGCGCCTTGAGAAACCGTGGGTACTGCCCCACAATGTACATGATGTTGCTGGCCACGACGGCCTTGTTGTCCTTCCCGCGCTTCATCTCGGTGAGCCCCAGGAGGTCCTTAATTACCGTCACGAGGAAGCGCTTCTCGGTCTCCTCGTTCATGGCCAGGGATATCGAGCCGATCGCCCAGCAGAGCACGTTGCAGTTGTGCCACGACCATTCGGACCCGTCTACTTGCCGCGAGAGCTTCTCCGTCATGATCTGCTCAGTGTCGACGACGTCAAGATGCGTGAGGTAGACCAGACACTCCCGGATCGTCTTGTACAGCTGCACCGTGTCGGTCTCCTTGACGAATTCGCGAACGATTTCACCCTCGTCGTTCTCGACGATCAGGACTTCCTCAGGTCGCACCATCTTTTCGATCATCACCACTCGGAGGTTGGACAGCACTTCGTTGTATTTGTGTTTGCGGAGCGGGTAGTTGGTGAGGAGGGCCGGGTTCGGTGCGCCGCCGCCGCCCATCATGCCCAGAGACATCGACGTCATGTCTGAAATCGGTAGGGACTGCATCTCCTCATATAGCTCCTGCACGAGCTTCAGCCAGTAGTCGAGGCAGATCTTGAAAATCTCGCGGTCGTCAATCTGCGAGATGCGGATGAGGTAGAAGTGGCCGTGGGTGAGGAAATCGCGATTCGGGAGGTTTTCGATGAGCTAGACCGACTAGTTAGCATTACCACAGCGCGTGGCTCGTACAGCACAGTACTCACCGGCAAATGCATGCCGTAGAAGTTGCAGAGAAAGAGCGCCAGGTTCTGGATGAACTCCTGATCGCGCGGGTTGCTTTGCGGATATGTCGTCTTGAGGTCCATGTCCAGCGGGATGATGTTGGAAATGGACGTCAAGACCTCGGTGAACATCTTGACCAATTGCTCATCGTACGTATTGATTTGGCCGGGGCCACCTGTTTGCAGACCGCCGATCTCGGTCAGGCACTGCAATGTGACGTTCCGGAACTCTGGCACCTCGAGGAACCGTGTCCGCAGCGTCTCGATGAGGGGCGTCTCGAAGATGTACCCCAGCGGGATCCAGTTGTAGAAGCGTAGGAGCGTCTCCAGGGTAGCCTTGATGAGGCTCGGCTGGGTCGCGCTGTTGAGGATCTCCTGACAGAGCTGGAAAATCTGGGAGAACTCGGCACACATGGTCGTCTTGAGGTTGCGGGTCTTCGCGGAAGTCATCTGCTCAGCCGAGTAGTCGAAGACCTCTTCGGAGAGGAGGCGCAGGATGAGCATGTTGTTCTCGCACACCGACAGGCTCGAGTGGCAGGCGGAGATGATCTCGTTGATGAACGTCGGCCAGTTGTGTGGCCATTCCTGCTTCAGAACCGACACGAGGACGAGGTTCAGCTTGTTGAGAAGAGTCCGGTGCGTCTTGAGGGCCTCCTCGGAGCCTGAACATTGCAGGATGTACTGCACGACGAAGTTGCGGATTCCTAGACATTTGTCAGCTGCTTGCCCGTCGAAGCAATGACGCCTTAGGGAAACAGCGGCTTGCCTTGGCACTGCTCTCGCGGCAGTACTTTCCATCTTGTCGTAATCACATTGTCGAGAACCTGCAGACCCAAGACTGCTGCATGTGAGCCCATGTACTCGCGCCGTCCGGAGGGGGGGGGGTGACGCACATTTGGTCTGCTCGTATGTAGCCCGCGAGAGGATATCGTCGACCATTAACCAGGCATCGGGGTCTTCCTTGAACTGCATCATACGGTCAGCGGAGGGTGCAGAAAGAATACTGGAGTCAACCCCGGGAAACAAACCTGATTCAGGGCGGCCTGGGCAGCTTTTTGCTATATCGGTGAAGGGGACCGTGAGCAGCTCATCGCATGGTAGACGGAACCCGCAGCAGCGTTTACCTGGTCGCCTCGGCCCTCGTAGAAGGCACGGACGGTCGCGTCCAACTCCTCAATGGTGACAGGCATCGTCGCACGCCTTCGTTACGTCGTCGTTGAATCTGCCAAGGGACTCTGCAACCAAACAGGCGCCAACTGCCAGGCAGGCGTGGTGTTTGTCGTTGCCGGGGACGGCGGAGCAGAGGGCCGGAAACGAGGAGCTCGGCCGCGTTCTGCTTTCGGTGGCAGAGCTGGACGAGTGGGTAGTATGGGAATGCGTGTCGGCGGTCGAGAGGGCGGTGTGGTAATCGTGGTGAGAGGATCGGGAGTGGAATGACGGAAGCATAAGAACAGAGATTGAGGATCGGGTCGAAAGCTCCAAAAGCCGAACCCCACCAGCCTCTCGATTGTTCCTGCAACCCCGCCTTCCGCGCGCCTGGCCTGCCTGGCGAGCCTGGTTGCGCTGGCGCTGGAAAGCTCCAGAGGCGCCTCCACAGCCCCGTACCCTGTTCATGCCCCACATCAAGCTCGGGGATTGGGTGCCCGCGCGACGGTTTCAGAGCAGCAATTGTGAGGCTGGCAGTCATCATCGATTGGCTCAATGTGTTTGTTCGTTTATTATTAAGCTGCGTGCGGCTCTTCGATCGCTCTTTGTGTTCGATCTATGACTGAACATGTGGAGAGGAGTATGAGTAGGTATCTTTGCGAGGCCTCATGTTGTTACTATACTTCCAAAGTGATAACATCCTTCAGCCGTTCTGAGCATACCCCATTAAGGTGTTTCCAAGTTCCGCGTCTTGTTTTACTCTTACAGCACTAATCCGTAGTCTCGGAGTTCAGGTTTTCAGGTTGGCTGTCCGTTCATGTAACCCCAACCCAGCACCGGTACCTCCTACTCATTTCAATCAATACAGGTTTATTCTTCTCTCCTACCAGGAGCCCTCCTTTCTGTCAGGGATTAGAGTGATTTCTTGAGTAAGCTTTTGATCGGTGGTAGGTCGGTACGGCACGCGTACTGCAGAGAAACCGCATGTAGCGCTAGGATATTTGTTCCTCGTCGCAGTAGGACGATGCGCTCCTCTTCTATACGAATACACTCTAGTGTAGACACCTCTCGCTGTACTGTACACTCTTACGCCTTTGTGTATCCACACTCAGCCAGGCCCTCCTGCAGCGACTTGATGGCATGGTCGATATCGGTTCTCTTCGGGTCAAGCTACAAGCACTGTCAGTGCATCGTCCAAATCAAACCAACGCAAAATAAACACAGAGAGAAAGAACTCACCACGCTGACGCCCATGTGGCCGAAGCGGATGTACTTGGTGACGATCTCCTTGTGGATGCCGCCGGCGAACACGACGCCCTTCTTGGCGAGGATGGGCAGCAGGTCGGCACCCTTGACGCCGTCGGGGAGGTAGATGGCGGTCATGCCGTGAGCCTGCTCGTCCGGGTTGGCGGCAACCTGCTTCAGGCCGAGGTCGGCGACGGCCTTCTTGATCTTGTCGGACCCGACCTTGTGCCCGGCGAACCGCTCAGCCAGGGGCCGGGACAGGATCTGGGTCAGCGCGGTGTGCAGCGCGTGGATGAGCTGCGGTGAGGGCGTGGCAAAGTACGACGGCTTCTTGGCCTCGTAGTTTTGCATGACTGTCTTACGTTAGCGTCTGCTGACGTTGACGTCGAGCGAGTGAGACGTTTAAAAACGTACTTGGTGTCCAGTTCTTCATGGAAGCAAAGTATGACGCGGGAGCGGTTTTCCGGTTCTGGACCGCCTTCATGGCCCGGCCGCTGAACATGGAGATGGACAGGCCTGCGGGGCAGCCGATAGCCTTCTGGCTGGCCGTCACGACACCGTCCAAGCCCCACGCATCGAAGTCGATCTCCTCACACGCCACGCTGCACACGCCGTCAACAATAATGAGGGTGTCGGGCGAGACCTTGTGCACCAGCGCGGACAGGTGCTGCAGCTCGCTCAGGACGCCGGTCGAGGTGTCCACGTGGGTGACGGTAATAGCCTTGTACCGCTTCTCGGACAGCGCCTTCTCAACCTCGGGGAGCTGCGGCTTGGTGCCAACAGCAGCCTTGAGCTCGGTCACGTTGGCGCCGTAGACGCGCAGGCAGTCGGCGAGGCCGTCGCTGAAGTAGCCGGTGCCGAGGACCAGCACGTCCTCGCCGGGCTCGATCAGGTTGGCGGCCACGAGATCCCAGCCGAGGGTGCCCGAGCCGGAGATCACAAACGGTTGCGCTGCGGGGTCCGAGGTTTGGAACAGCTTGCGCAGCATGGACAGCGTCTCGCCAAAGGTTGCGACGAAGCCAGCGCCGACATGGCTCTCGCTGTATTAGGTCGGTGGCATGATCAGTTGCAAGCTCCATATGGTTTTGCATGCGGTGGGAATGGCAATGGGCAGTCGGCGTACCTGAAGTGGCTCATGGACTGCAGCACCGCATCGTCAAATTCGATGGGCCCCGGGATCAGGAGCGTCGGGTGGGCGGGTTGTGACGACATGGTGGGCGACGTGGAGAGGCTGCGCGACTGCGTCTTGGGGAGGAGCGAGGTGTCGATGGTGTCCGGAATGCGCTCGACGGCGAAAGGGGTGTTGATCGGGTACACGGGGGCGAGGTGTCGGGAGATGAGCGACAGCCGGGCGGGGGGAGCGTCCGGAGGAGGGGTTTGGCGGGGCATCGAGGCCGGTCCCAGTGCCGGTAATCGTCTGATCAGCGACTTGGACAGCACCATGAACGACCGAACAGCTGGCTCCGCAATCCACGTGTTGGGGCTTGTACTTGAGCTGCAGGTCACTGTGAGCTTGCCTCTCTGCAGAGCCGAGCGCTCGGAGTCCGTCCTGATACAGCAGGAGTTGGCTGGGTGAGTATTGCAATCTCGGGTTCTCAATTGGCTCCAGCCGGGATATATTTACTGAGGAACCACAGCCCGAGCATGCGGCAACGGTATCGGAGGCACTGCGGAGCTTATCAAAGGTGAAGACGACCGATGCGACAGCGGGGTCCAGGAGCAGAGAAAGTCCGCAAAACGGGCCCCGGTCACGGTGTCCACGGTTGCGACTGGACGCACCCAGCGGAGCCAGGTTCACCTTCACGGCAGTTCTGCGCTCGACTGAACCCCTGGAAATCCTGGTCGCCATCTCCAGAAGACCCGATCTGGCTCTCAGGTGGCCGGGCCCGTCCGGGCGGCTCATCAGCGTTTCCGTCGCCCGGCCCGTCTTCCCCCCTGCAGCGCGGGTACTATGTACTGTAAGCGACGCCCCACAGCGACCCCGGAGCCGCTCTCAGTGCTCCCGGTGCGGGAGTGCGACATGGAACGAGCCGACAATTCGGGCCGCCGGGAGGGTGAGTATTGCAGTCAGAGAGCATGGTGAACCTCATTGAGACCTCCTCTCAGCACCAGAAGAGGACAGCTGCGTCACGGAACGGTGGGGGTGCGTACTTTCGAGCGCAGGTGACGTGCCTATTGAAGAAAGGGCAGCACTGTAATAGGTGGTGCTGGATGCAGGAGCCTGAAAGGATACGGCTCAATTCGTGGTGGTTGATGAATGTCCAGTAGACCGGTGTCTCAGCGCGTTATGGGGCAAAGTTGACATGAAGGCTGTGCCTTCCGTTCAAGTCATCACTGAGGACCAGGACCAGTAAAGGACAGCGAGCCCTAACCCTGGATGCGATGCGCCGAGCGAGCCAAGAGCTCCATCCCAGCACTGCCGCCGTCGTCATTGCGACCACCAGCTTCGAGGCTGTGTACACGGTACAACAGGACAGCCCGTAACAACTGCAAAACGCGCGCCACGGCCCGGCTCCGACGACACTCACTGCTCCCTGGTCTTTGGTTCAGTACTCCGCCAAATCGACAGATCTGTGACGAATCAGTGTCTTTCCCACTCAATCCCTTCTCAACGTGCCTCGGCCCAACCCGCGCTCCTTCTCAACACTCGCGCCGCAGCGCACACCTACCTCGATCAACCACACACACCCCATTTCACAATGGCCTTCCTAATTCTTGTAATCGGCGATCTGCACATTCCCGACCGGGCACTCGACATCCCTCCCAAGGTACGTCCCCTCTACCACGCCCTCCCCCTCCTGCCACCTCCCTCTCCAGATCCCCTACCGCTGGGTGACCCGCCAAACCCTCCGCCTTCTGGCTAACCCCGCACCCCCCAACCAGTTCAAGAAGCTCCTCTCCCCCGGCAAGATCGCACAAACCCTCTGCCTTGGCAACCTGACCGACCGCAGCACATACGACTACCTGCGGAGCATCTCGCCCGACCTGAAGATGGTGCGCGGGCGCATGGACGTCGAGGCGGCCGCGCTGCCGCTGACGCAGGTCGTTACGCACGGCGCGCTGCGCGTCGGCTTCCTCGAAGGCTTCACGCTGGTCAGCGACGAGCCGGACGTGCTGCTGGCCGAGGCGAACCGCCTCGATGTCGACGTGCTGTGCTGGAGCGGCGGCACGCACCGGTTTGAGTGCTTTGAGTATATGGACAAGTTCTTTGTCAACCCGGGAAGCGCGACGGGGGCGTTTACGGCGACTGAGTGGGTTGGGGATTGTGGTGGTGGTGGCGGTGGTGGGGCTGGGAAAGGGAGGTTGGAGGGGGAGGGAGTGGTGCCGAGTTTTTGCTTGATGGATGTAAGTGGGCGCGATGCCGACTCGGGTTGTGCGTTGGTGCTCTCTGAGTTTTATTTGCTGACGGAAAGTCCTGCTACAGGTGCAGGGTATCTCGCTCACGCTATATGTGTACCAGCTGAGGAAAGGCGAAGATGGGACAGAGAACGTGGCGGTCGAGAAGGTCACCTACACCAAGCCGGTCGAGCCAACAGGGGCGCCATGATCGTGGGAGTTGGGAAGGCTGGCGATAACTGCGATGTAGTGCTCAGGGGACTTGTGGCGAAGAAGCCCGGGATTCACAGTACTGGCTACCATCGGCACTAGTGAGGCTCATGCTCAAGACCCTCAGGCTTGTTGTCGAGGAAGGCTCAGGTGAGTAGGGGAAAGGGATATGGGCATGAGGTGATTAAGCATGGCGATTCACCGATCAATGCATGAACTTGGGGTGGTGAGTGGGGACAGTGAGCTAGATGACTCCTGTACATATAATCACAGTGGTGGCACGCCAAGGGCGGGTGCACATGAGACGCACGGCATCAACGAGCGGTTTTAATGGGAGCCCGTGAGCAGATGTAATCGAGAATAACCCGTTCTTGTGGGTTCGGGAGGTTGCGCCGCTATTCGTGCGGGCTGAGCGTCTTCAGTCCCGTTTTTCGCATACAGTTTGCTCACGACTTATCACTCACTAATAGAGCATATTGATGAGGGTGATGATCAATACGTTGACAAGGTAACGAGGTAAAGAAGCATCGCAACATCCAGCAACCTAAACTAAGCACCGAGCTACGCTTTCACCGTCGGGTTCCATCCAACACCATCCCCAATCCAAACGCAACCCTCCGTCTGTCCAAACACAAAGTGAAAAGCAACGCCGAACGCTGTGACTGCATTTCTTGTACAGGTGCATCATCATAACCATCATCAGCCAAACCAAACCCGCAATCCAGAACAACCCCCAAAGACGTAGCCAGAAACAGAAACTCATAGCATCATACTCCGCCTCCTAGAGATCCTATCTCTCCCACCACCGCCGCCGCCACCCTCGCTCGACGCCGCACTCAACCCGCTACTATTCGCCACCTCCTCCCCCGCAGCAGCCTCAGCCTCCGCAATCTCCAGCAGCATGGAGCTCTTCTTCGGCGCGAGCATCGACGCGCGCTTGCGGGCGTGCGCCGCCGACGGCCGCGGCTTGTGCGATGGAGGGGGTGCCTTGTTAGCGTCCTCCTGTTCCTCCTCGTCGAGCAGGCTGCGCAGGGCGGCGGCGGCGGCCATGGAGGATTTTCGTGCCGTCCGCGATCGGGCTGGGTTGCTGGGGTTGGTGTGGGCTGCGGTGGGTTTGGTGGTGATGGTGGTGTCGGGTGGGGCTTTGGTCGTTGAAAATGAGGAAGGGGAGGAGGCGGAGAAGTCGTAGACGTCGACTTCAGGTGGGACGTGGGCTTGCCTGTCGTGGTCGGTGCCGCGCCCGGTAGCAGCAGCTCCACCGGTGGTGGATTCTGCGTTCTTGATGGGTGACGTCTGAGCTGCTGTCAAGTCGTCCATCCTGACGAGCGCGGCAAGCGACTCTCGGCTGTTCCCCACCGCCGACGGCCGTTTCCGGCGTTCTGTCACCACCGTGCTGGGCAGACCCTCCGCAAAGGCGTCCTTTTGCGCTAGCGGACTGAGGAGGTTGTGTCGTTGAGCTTCAGACTGCTGGTGCGCAAGGGACGAGGTCTTGCTGCTCCTGCTCGTGGCGCTCCCCGGCTCGGTTCGGACCTTGCTGCTAGAGGTCGGGACCGGGTGATGGTCGTCTGGCTTGGCAATCGACGCCCGGTGAGCAAACTTGCCTTCGCCGGCAACGGCGTCAAAAAGCTGCTTCGTGGGCCGGCGCATCTTGTCTCGCAGATTTGGCTCCGCATAGCTGATGGCAGCCCGGGCGCGACGGCTGGGGCGTGATGTCTCGCCGGTGGAAGATATGTCGGCAGGCGGAGGGGTGTCATGCGGCAAATCCTGCGCTGCACGATCTGGAGTGGCCGGAGAGGTCGGTATGTTCAGTGGCAGCCCTGTCTCAGACTCGAGCATAACCTCAATAACTGCGGGAGGCTCGGACAGAGCAATCTCAACCTCGGGCAGTGGCTTCTGCTCAATGGCCTCAACCTTGACCGCGGAACGTTTCGGAGCTTGAGCTGGCTTCTTCTTCGCCTCCTTCAGCTGCGCTGCCTTCAGCGTTTTCCGAGGCGAAGACAGATCCTTGTTTGTGCTCTTCGCGGCGAGCGGCGTCCTTGTGCTTCCCTTCTCACGTCTGCCACCGGGGAGCTCTTTGATACTCCTCCGCTTCTGTGCCCCACGACTCGGAAGTAGCTTCTCTGGTGCGGTGGCATTCTCCTTGCCGGTATGTGTCATAGCAGTCAGATTGAGCTCGTTTTCATCACCATACTTTCTCTTCGCGCCCGCCCTTATTGGCTGCACCGCGGGCTCTGGCGCGGCCGGCTTCCCTATCGAGACCGGAACTCGGCTCGGGGAAGCCTGTGTGGCCATTGTCTGTGGTAAATCGCTCCTTCGCGGCTCCGGACTCCCTGCCACCACTGAGTCGTCCTGAAAGAGCGCAGGTGACGAGGGGATCGAAGGGGGCTGTGGGCTTCGCGGCTCATGAACCCTCGCCGGCGAATCGGGGATGACCGTGGCGTCGTCAACATATCGCGACACAGGCGGCGGGCCTAAATCGGGCGAGTCGCTGGTGTCGGCAGCGGCAGCGCACAAAGCCAAAATCTCCTCGCTGCTACACAATTGTCAGCTTATCTCGGCTGTGTACACTCGGGGCAATACATACTTCATGGTGGCGCGCTGGTACTGTTTGTTTTCGTAAATGGGCGGCAACCTCCCCTCTTGCTCCGCCAGGGCCTCTGCGTCCAGACCAGCATCGCGACGTTTCCGCTGCGGAGGGCTCCTAATCAAGCTTGGCCGGGGTTTCGCAAATATGCGGTCGCTCGAAGCTCGACGCTTCGCAGGGGGCTCGGCTCCTAGATTCCCGAGCAGCGCCGCAAACTCCGACAGTTGCGCTTCCAACCTCGCCTTGACCTCGAGCGCATGGTCGGCTATCCTTCGCGCGCTGTTGTCCTCAACCTGCTTCTCCAATCGTAGAATGTGCCCACGAAGTTCGAGGTTTTCGGACAGCAGTCGGGCACAGTCATTCTCGAGGCGTCGTATCTTTTGCGACTGGTCCGAGTTGATCTTCGCGATGTCTCGATTCTGGCGTAGAAATTTCCTTCGTACTACACACCAACAGTCAACAACCGGGCTCCTCAGCCCAGGATGCGGAGCGCGAGCGTACAAATTTCAAGATGGCTCTCAGCCGGCGCAGGTAATTCGTTGAGTCTCGCCATGGCTCATGGTGCAGGAAAGCAGCTTCGAGAGCGGTCGAGGGTGAGCTTGCGGTCAGACTGGCTGTGGAAGCTCAATGACTGCGATCAGGCGGCGTAAGCGGGTGGAGTCGTCGTCGACGACGGGCAAATGGAAATGGCGGAGTCGAGGGCGTTCGTGGCTCAGGTTTGGATAATTTCGTTGTCGCATGCGCGGTGTTTACTTTGCTTCCTAAATCGGCTTGGCGCGCTTGTACGAGCTTCCCATGTGGGTCTCTGTTGACTTGACGCCAACTGCTTCTGCGCCAAGGGTGTGCCCACTTGACTTGGAGCTTGCACTGTCAGCCACAACGCTGGCGACTCATACACCGACACCAGATTAACGAGTGGCCAATAATTACATCGGGGCTGCATCCTGGAAGCCTTCACGTTCATGTAACCCCCAGGCATCACAATGTCCGCATTTCCATCCAGGTCCCTCCCCTCGCATGTGCGGCAGCCCTCGCTCTCAGCCAGCGGCGGGGGCCAGTCTCCCGCACTCGTGGCACGTGTGAACGAGAAGAAAGCCGAGCTGGAGAATCTCAGAGAGCTTCGCGATCTCAGCGCGGCTGTGGCTTCACAAATGGAGGCGCTTGAGGCCAAGCTCGCTACTCTTTCGGATGGGACAGAAGGTATGTAGGACTGCAGCGGGTTGGTTGTGTTGGTGTTTGTATCTGCAGTGGCTTGCTGACATTTTGAACCTAGCCATTGCCTTGGTGTTGAGCAACTGGCATAACGTGCTAAGGGCGATCAACATGGCATCGGGTATGCCGGTCCCCGGCTCCCTCGACCTTGAAGCTCAGCTAAATGATGACAGCAAAAATACCAAAACCCACCACGGAACCTGGAAATGGGGCGGAATTGCCTTTGCCTCAAACGCTCGTTCGGATACCAACCGAGCATGCTCCCGCCGTACACGCACACACTGACGGGGCAGCCGAGGAAGAGTCGGGATGAGCCGGCCTCGTTGTCGCCTGTCCACCACTCAGCCTCGCTGGAGAGGACGGGTGGACTCTACATGGGCGTGACACAGCACACTCGCATACTCGCGAAAGGTCACGTCCTCAACGGCTCAGCACCCCAAGAGAAATCGGGCAAAGTGCGCCCACGCATGGAACTGAATATTGCCGTGCCTCCCCCTCGAATGCGGGGTACCTTATCAGGTGTCGCGTCGCGTGTCTTAGTCAGCTTTTGACTGCCACGCGCCGGAGGGATATTTCAGTTTATTAGCGGCCTAACGCTTCTCGGCAGTGCCTGGGGAAATGACCACTGCGACAGATCGGGAGCGCCTGCCTCGGATCAATACATGATGGAGGATGCCTGGCGACGGAAAGTCGAAGCAAGCTGAGCAGGGACGCCGCAGAAAGTGAGACACGGCGATGCAGTCAGGTCCACACAGGGCGCGGGAAGTTGCACGGGAGCGGGCAGGCGATGCCTTCTCGGCCGGCCTTGGACACGGGAAAGTAAACAAATGCAACGCTCATAAAAATCAAAACCCACCATTCACCCGTCCCAAATCCTGCCTCGACTGCCACCCGGCTCTTGTCAGCTTGGCCACGGCATCCAATTGCTACCCAGCATTGTTGACTGTCATACCGCACGCTTCTTTTTGCACTTTTTGTGTCTTTCTGACCAGATATCGCCACATCGCAGCAGCCGTCCAGCCGTCCAGCCGTTCAGCGCGAGGATCAAACACCCCTCCTTCTCGGCGCCAGCCAATCGCAGTTTTATTACCCGCGAAATTGCATTGACACCACCCCGGTCTCCCACGTTCCCCAGGTTCTGGTGACTCGGGGTCAGCAGCCTGTCTTGGCTTATTTCGGGCGCTTCCGCGGGGGGAAGCTATTAATAAAGGGAGAGATGGCGACGACCGCGCGATCTCGACCGGGCGGTGGGTTTGACATTCACGACGACCACACATTGGCCCTCGGTGAACTCCCGCTCAGCAATATCCAGAACATCCAGACGATCAGCTCTTCCATTGAATCCCTGGCTCGCCAGCTGGACAACTTCCACATCTATAACAACGACAAGGAGAACAAGCTGAGCTGCGCCGTTGAAGTCAGCTCTACCCAGGTCGAAGCGAGCTCCTTGGACATTGACGGGAACTCCCCTGAAGAGTTCCACGCCCCTGCTGGTGCCCACACAAAGCACGTCTCGTTTGACTTTGAAGGTATTCTTTGTGACAACGCTCAAGCCAAGCATGATGTGTGTTAACGCTTCTGCTCTCCGTAGACGCTGAAGACCGGGGGCCTCTTGCCTCGGCTTCCCAGCGACTGCCCAGCGTCCAAGAGCAACTGTCAAAGCACCAAGAAGGTCAGTTCGAGTGGCTGCTCTCGATCCCGGTAGATTCTGTCGCCAGAGGGCGCAGACCGCGCGGCGATTCCCACGGCGACGCGGAGCTGCGCCGGGGCGAAAAGACGCTGTTTTTCGGATGCAACCTTGTCCAGCGCAGGTCGCTATCCGGCGGGGCGCTCGACGACAACGGCCAGCCAACTGACGTGTACACGATACTAGCGACCCGCGTTGTGGGTGAGGAAGACATCGCGATGGACGCGGTCGCCGAGGCCGAGCGCATGGAAGCCGCAGGCCAGGACCATGTGCGCTACGACGAGACCCTCACGCCCCGTCGCCTGCAGGAAGCACTCGAAATACCCAAGAGTCCGCGACTAGCGGTGGAGGTCCAGGAGCTCTCCCGCCCTGTCTCGCGCATCGAAGATTCGGTTGAGGCCCTCGACAAGCTTGAGGAAGAGATCGAAGCTCTTTCCGAGGTCGCCCAGCTTGAGACCCGCGTGCGCTCCCCAGCGGGTGCCAAAGCAGGCACGCAGAGTCATACCGGAGCGGGCACGAAGCCCTCGCCTCTGAGGCGTGCAGCTTCCATGAGGGAGACAGCAAGCCCGACGAGGGCCAACACAGTGGGACACAGCGCATCGGTGCGCAAGGCCGCGTCCACGTCGTCGACCAAAGAAGACGAGAAGGCTGCTGCCGGAAGCTCATCGCGGAAGGTGACGCGACCCACCAGTCTCCTCCCGCCCAAGCCGCCCGCCCGGTCTAGCAAGCCCCCCACGGTGTCGACGTTCGAGCTGCCGGGCGAGGCCGTGGCCCGCCGGCTGAAGGAGCAACGAGAGCAGCGTCGGTCCCAGCATCTCTCCTCCGAACAAGCCGCAGCCGTGGCTGCCGCTTACTCTCCGGCCAAACCGCACTTCAAGTCGACCAAGCCGCCGACGCGGCCGACGTTCGAGCTGCCCGGCGAGGCGATCTCGCGGAAGAAGCGCGAAGAGCGCGAGGCGCGGCTGCGGGCGCAGGAGGAGGAGGAGCGCAAGCGGCGCGAGTTCAAGGCGCGGCCGATCCGCGCCAGCCTGGCGCCCAGCTCCGTGCCGCGCGACACGCTCGCCAGCCTGGCCCGCCAGAAGCAGCGGCAGACGGAGGGCTCGTCCGACTCGGCCGCGACCACCATCACGCCCGCCTCACGCAGCAGCAAGCGCCAGTCCGTCCTCATCCCCGCGGCACCATCCACCTCCTCCGCCACCACACCCATAACAACGACAACAACAACCCTCCCCGCCCGCGGCCGCCCCTCCCCCAACACCCGCCAGCCCTCCACAACCACCACCCCCACCCCCACCGCCGCAGGCGGCACCAGCGCGCACCGCAGTGGCAGCACCAGCACGGCGGTCAGCGGGCAGAGCAGCAACCGCAGCGCAACAGCAGCAGCAGGAGTCAGCGCGGAGGAGGCGGCGGCGCAGAAGCAGCGCGGCAAGGCGGTGTTTGCGCGCGACAACGCCTACACGGCGGAGCGGGAGCGGGAGCGGCGCGAGCGCGAGGCCGCGGCGGCGCGGGCGCGCCACGAGGCGGCGGAACGGTCTAGGATGCTCAGTCGTGAGTGGGCGGAGCGGCAGAGGAGGGGGAAGAGGGAGGGGGTAGTGGGGGGTGTGGTGGGGAGGGTGTGAGAAGATTCGTGCATTCGTTGAGGGGAAGGGGAAGGGGATAAAGTGGGGGTTGGCCGTGGGTGTGTGTGTGTGTGTGTGGTTGGTTTGATTCATTCGAGATTCTGGTGCTGTGTTGCTCAGTCAGGTTTGGAGTGGACGTTGTCCAGATCAGGGGAAAAGCGTGGTGCGAGGATGGGTGTTTCAGGATGGGAGTGAGCAAGGCGGGTGGAGTTATCGCGGCCGTGGTTAAGGAGTCGGTTGCGGTAGGCGTATACGGCGTGTGCGTGTTTTGGCTTCGGCTTGATTATTATTTGTTATCTGGAATAGGGGCGTCACAGACGGAGATGCACCCGGTGACAGGTTTCCTTCGCTATGAGAAGGCGATGTGCCGCGAGTGGCCGGAGGTTTATCGTTTGAGGTACTACTTGTCAGAGACATGCGACTATCACCATTCGTACTGGGCGGCTTCGCTGGACTACCAGATTGAGGCTAGCTGTCGAGAACTGGAATTTTATTTTAGCTGTCCGTATGCACTGTGCGTTTCTGATTATTACTGACGATGAAACATTATACTAGCTTCGTTAATGCCTGGGAGCCCCAAGATATACATTGCTGTTGTTGCTCGATCTCCCAGGTTGCTGGGTCCAGGATGGAGGTCCAGCTGGGAGCAATACTTGGAGGGCCTGGCGGCTGTTCTACGGCGGAAATCCCCGAGCTTGTTCAGGATAAAAGGGCGTCATCCTGGACAAATTGGCTTGCACAGATTTGCAGGTCCAATGTTCCGATCGAGATCCAAGGTGTGGTGTTTCCAGGTTGCAGTGGTGAGCGGCGGCCCAAGGCCCCCACAATCTGGCGCCTGGGCCCCTGGCGCGCAGACTTCCTGGCATCTAGACCGCCAGAGAACTAGGTAACCAAGGGGCTGCCCATTTAAAAGTGACGGGACCAATTCACCGAACCGAGCCAAGCAGCGTGGCAGCTTACACGGGGAACCCATTTCAGCCCGCTGCCTGTGCCTGGCCCCTTTTATTCTACTTGACTGCAACATTGCTCCAACTCTGTCTCCCTCGATCATTCGCTCTTCGCCCTGGAGGATAACGTTACCCAGGCACGCGCTCTTCCGACGCCGACAGGAGCTGTGAGGAACATGGCGACCTACGGCAGATTATAACCGAAACGAACAGTGCCAAGCGCTCAACTCTTCCTCGAAACCCCCACAGTGGAGCTCGGGACGGGAGCTTTGGTTCGAGACACCCGACGCTGCTTGCGTGTCAATCAGTGTTACGTGCCACCGATGCCGCCGCCCCATGCGACGGGGGCCTCCGCCCGCTGGAACTTGACGAACTACCTGGTTCCGTTGCAGCGTCGCGGCCGCCGGACTGTGCTCGCCTCGTCGTGGTTCACTGCACTCGTCGTCCTGTCGCTGCTGTGGTTCTACTTCTTCGCCTTCGACTACGGCTCCGACCGCCGCGGCTTGCCTGCGGACGTCCTTCTCGCCGGCAAAGACGGACGGCCGCTGCCGGCTGTCGTGTACTCCAACGACCCTGCGAAGTCAGCGCCGACCATGCCCGCGACAACGGAGCCCACCGTCAAGCTCCGCCAGGGCACGTACGTCGGCAAGACGCTGGCTGCCTCGACGCGATTCCCCAAGGCAATCGAGGCCTTCCGCGGCGTGCCCTACGCCCAGGACACCGGCGGCCCGAATCGCTTCGGCCCGCCCCAGCCGCTCCCCGCGTCGAGTGAAACCTTCGGCGCCGTGGCCTGGGGCAAGATATGTCCGAACGGCGGGGTGGTGCAGAAGAACATGAGCGAGGACTGTCTGAATGCGAACATCTACCGGCCCGCTGACTTGGTCGATTTGGACGGGTACGAGAAGACGGGAGAAGAAGATGTCGGGAGAAATAGACCGCGGCTGCCCGTCGTGGTATACGTCCATGGCGGCGGCTTCAACATGGGCTACGGGGCCGAACGCAACATGGCAACCTTTGTCGCCTGGGCCGACTTGCCCGTGGTGGGCGTCAACTTCAACTACCGTGTCGGCCCTCTGGGCTTCCTGCCGTCCGCCGTGACTGCCCGGGAGGGGCTGCTGAATCTGGGGCTGCGGGACCAGCAGATGATGTTCGAGTGGGTACGGGACAACATCGAGGCTTTCGGCGGTGACCCCAGGAATGTCACCATCATGGGCCTCAGCGCGGGCGCCCATTCGATCGGGCACCACATCATGCACTACTCCCGCTCCTCCAAGCCCGCGCCCTTCGTCAAAGCCATCCTGGAATCCGGCGCCACCACGGCCCGCGCCGTCTTCTACCCGACCCACCCCCGTCACCTCGTACAGTTCCGCGAGTTCCTCCTCGCCGCCGGCGTGGCTGGCGTCGCCGAGTCTGACATCTTCCCGCACCTCCGCACCCTCCCGCTCGAAACCATCGCCCGCGCGGCCAAGATCGTCTGGGACAGGCACACGGCCAACGTAACCTGGCCCTTCCAGCCGGTCATCGACGGGCCCCACGCGCTCGCCAACTCCAGCAGCACCCTCAACACGTCCACCACCCTGCCCCCGCTCATCCCCGACCTGCCCATCAACTCGTGGCAGGCAGGCCACCACCTGCGCATCCCCATCATCACGGGCTTCAACACCAACGAAGGCACCGTCTTCATCCCCCCGAAAGCCAACACCGCCGCCGACTTCCGCGCCTTCTTCCAAAAACTCATCCCCTCCCTCACCCCACCCGACCTCGACGAACTCGAAACCCTCTACCCGGATCCCGTCACCAACTCCAGCAGCCCCTACAGAAAGGTCCCGCGCGGCATGGGCCGGCAGTGGGCGCGCCTGGACGCCGCGTACGCGCACTACGCCTACATCTGCCCCGTGCTGCAGACCGCGCACTACCTGTCGCGCGCCAACGGCGCCAGCAGCAGTCTTGGTAGGAGCAGGGTGTATGTGTACCGCTACGCGGCGACAGCGCTGTACGGCGCGGCCAACCACGCCGACGAGACGCCCGCCGTCGCGCACGACCTCGACCCGGAGTTCCAGGGCATGCCCGGCCTCGCGGCCGTGGCGGGGGAGATGCACGGCGCGTGGGCGAGGTTTGTGGCGGGGGTCGTGGGCAGTCCGAATGAAGGCAGCAAGCATCATCCTTCTTCTGCTCCACATCGTCGTGATGGTGGTGGTGATGGGAAGGATGGCGGGGAGAAGAAGAAAGGCGGTAAGGGTGAGGAGGCGGTGCTGTGGCCTGCGTTTGTGTCGCCTTTTGAGGATGGGTTGGGGCGCGGGAAGGGAGCCGCTAACGTGGATGGGGGTGAGGCGGGGGTGGGCAAGATCATGGTGTTTGGCGAGGGCAATGATGAGCGCGGCGGCGGGAAGAACAAGGGCGTGCCGGCGCAGGTGGTGGAGATGACTGCGCTGGAGAGGGAGGCGTGTCGGTTCTGGTGGGCGAGGATTGGGTTGAGCCAGGGCATGGGCAGGAGGGAGTTACCGGGGGAGAAGGGGAGGGTTGGGTCGAAACTGTAAGTCTGGATCCGGGCGTACACTCTCTGTCTGATTGGAAGTGGAATCATTGAGTTGGGAGAGACCTTTGCGGGATGGATGGGTCTACGGCGTCGAGGAGTTCGCTTGTCATGGTCATACCCTTGGCGTGAGACAGGCGGTTTTTTGCATACAATACCCGAGCGCCAATGCTATAATGGTCCCAATACCCAATTTGGCATCGAGATCGTGGATATGCTGCTTGAGTTTGCGGTGGGCTTGTGTCGCGACTGAAGCAGATGGTTACGACAATGCGGTGCTCCCTTCTTCCACCTCTGCCCACCAGCGTGGCTGGCCTCTCTTGCATACGAACTCGACCTCGTCTCATATTGTACGCACAGACGTTGAGGGTTCAGCAAACGGACAGATTCGGCCCGTCTGGCTTGCCGTGTAGGTAAACATGAATGGTCAACACGGGAAGAGTAAGGCTGGTTCGACCAGCCCCGGCGACGGCCCGGCCAGCTCGTTAGATGTTCTGTGACGCCCCAAGCCAGCAGTAAGCATGGATTGGGAACACATTGCGTCCTCCTCCGATATGCCCTCGGCTACGCTACTGAAGGCACCTGTCGAATGCGCTTGACTTTGCCTGCTCGCGCCGAGATCAGCTTCGCTGGAAGTCCATCATCAGAACAGGCGTCCTACCCACAGTCCTCGCCATGTACGTCTAAAATCGAAGATAAATACAGAAAAAAAAAATCAAAGGGCCAAGAATGAGAAGAAAAAACCTTTCGGGCAATCACTCACTACAGCCCGTATGGTTTTGCTCCTCAATCAGCCAGATGACTTGCTCCTCCTCAGTCAGCATCCATAGCGCTCGAGAGATCTCACATTGCCACCCGGCTGGTCTGGAGACCAGAGTCCAAGCCCTACCACAGCCCATACGCCATAGTAAAGAAGCGCGTCAGAGGCCCCATTCGTGATATCGTCATCCTGAGCTGCTGGCTGCGGCACCAAAGCACACGGCTGGAACGCGCTAGACGGAAGCCCATGATCGCAGTTGAAACTCGAACTTGGACAGCAATGACCAGTTCGGCGCTGCCAGAGCGGGACAATGACCGCCAGGGCCTGTGACTCATGAATTGAACCTGTCGAACGCTGGTGTGGCCCGCAATGCCCATGCCTCTCAACAACAACACACCCACCATCTCAACCGTAACGTACGATACAGTCTATCATACACCTCATTACACATTATCCTTCCCCCCTTCCACCGCTTCCAACCCCTCTAATCACGTCTCAGGCCCCAAGACACCCCTCAAAACCGCCCCCAGAAAGCCCCTAACCCTCCCCCCATTCTCCCGGGCACACGTAAACACCACCGCCACACTCGCCCCAAACGCGACTGTCTCGCGCCACTGCTTCTCCCGCCCATACCGTCGCGGCAACAGCGTAGCCAGCGCGCGGGGCGCCACAAACAGCGCGACGTCTTTCCGCCGAGCGGCGCTCTCGAGCAGGATGCTCCAGCCGCAGAGCGCGCAGCCCGCCGCGACGCACACCCCGCTGTCGATGCGCTGGCGCGCCGCGGGCCGCATGCCCAGCAGGCGCGGCCCGGCGCGCGTGCGCGCCAGGCACACGCCGTAGTAGAAGAGCGCGATGAAGGCGGCGAGGAAGGCGGAGGAGCGTGCGGCGGAGAGGAGCGCGCGACGGAGGGCGGCCAGAGGACTGCTGCTCCGGCTGCTGCGCGACGACGCGAGCACCAGCGCGATGGGCAGGTAGCTGGTCATGGCCCAGCGGAAGGAGCGGGCGAAGCGGGCGGCGGCGTGGCGCTCGCAGGACGGGCCGGCGCCCATGTGCACCATCTCGCAGGGGAAGGGGACCGAGCGCGCCGGGTCGCCCCAGCGCGCGGGCCAGCCGTAGTCGGCGCACATGGAGGTGAGGAGCGGGGACTGGCCGGTGTCGCGGCCGTAGACGAGCTCGCCGCTGCGGCAGCGCTGCAGGGCCTGGATGAGGCGGGTGTCGACGGCCGCCGCGGCGCCGATCCACCGGTTGTAGGCGCGCGGCAGGCGCGAGGGGTGGTAGATCCATGCCCACATGATGAGGCCGCTGGAGAGGGCGAAGAGGGCCGGGTCAGTGAGGCGAGAGATGGCGGCCTCGAGCGAGGACCATTTCCCCGCGGCCTGTCGGCGCAGGCGGCGGCGGTGCCACAGCTCGCCGGCGATCACGTCCAGTGCGCGGGTGACGGCGAAGAGCGTCAGGTCGAGCGTCCGGCCGGCGTAGTGAACTGGTTGGGAGGCATCAGCGGCGGTGCTGGTGAAGCTCGGGCTTCGCTTCGACTGGAGCAGCTGGAGACTGAGCGAGGCGGCGATGAAGGCGGCGAACCAGCGCGACAGTCTGTGGGAGCGGCATGTCAGCATTGAGGCGGACATGGCACCGCGCAAACCCGGGCGTGCTTCACCTCTTGCGGGCCTTGTCGGAGAGGTCCTTGGCTAGGCGGTCAAAGGCGGCGCGGAGAGGAAGCTGCATATAGAATCGACACAGTCAGTCTCGCTGTGCAAGCAGACGGCGGCGGCGGGCTCGCTTGCCTCGAGCCAAGTGCTCCCTCCAACCATCAATGCCGCAAAGAAGGGGAATTCCCGTATGGACAGCGCGCGCCCGAGGATGCGCCGCAGGGCGACCCAGAACCGCAGCTCGCCATCATGTTTCTTGGGTGCCACGGTGTCGCGCGCGCCGGCTGCCTGCTTGCGGGCGCGCGTGCGATTGCGCGTGAGGCGCGAGAGGTGTTGGAGCAGCAGGCCCAGCAGCCTCGGCCCAATCGTGGTGGCACATCCCAGCAGGTAGGCCCGCGCCGCTGGCTGTAGCACTGGAGGAATCCTGCTTTCGCATCTTCGAAGGTTTCTTGTGAGTGACGAACCGGCCATTGGGGCAGAACATAAAAGAAAGGCGCGGGGTTGACGCGATTAATTGAGGGTTACTTTCAATGTTGGTGAAGGGTACTGTCGGGTGATACATTGACCCCAACTTCGGATGAATGGTACATGGTACATCAAATACGCCGTGTTACGCCTAAGCCTGAACCGAGACTAGTAAAATTCGAGATTGAACGACAACTCGGACTCGCCCATTGTCGCCTGATGCTCTTGCAAATTGAAGAATCGATTAACCATTTTCTTTAAAATGCAATTGTGCACAGCGGAGATCACACCGCGGGAGGACCCCACGAGAAGCTTGGACACGGCGACTTTGGTCCTCAATGGCTTGTCCAAAAGATGGAGGCCATTATGACATTGGCGTGGCTGTACCTATTGCGCATGTTGTTGGCTGATGGAGACATGTCGGGTCCGAGATACCAGGTTCCTGGAGGAAGACATCCGCTGCGGTGGGGACAAGTTGGTCACGATACTGCGTTACCTGCAGCAGCAGTTTTGCGATTGTGGGGATACTTCAACACCAAATGCATCATCGTCCTGCGTGTCGCTGCTCGAAGTTCACCAATTCAGCGATGTGGGGTACGTCTGGCACCCCTCTGCCCCTGTCGACCATGTGAATTTTCCCCGGCCGTGCGCCAATTCTGCTTGAAGTCACTCCCACATTGACCAATCAGAGCACGGGCAGGTACCTGTCTTGGCAAGCTCGTTCGTTTCCAGGTTGTCTTCAACTTACGGAGTACTGTGTATTCACACTGGTCGCCTGAGCGCGGAGCACTTCGTCTGCTCCAGGGACCACGCACGGCTTCATGGAGAGGCGACTGACAGTAGAGATGTGGGAACATACGGAGTAATTCTGACTGACTGTTCTTTGGTGATTTGGTATGCGACGAGATGCGGCCGACTGAGCTCGAGCGCGGATTCGTTTAAGATGCGCTCCAGTGTTGCTGGCGTTCACCTCAAACCTTCTCATCCACACACACTTCGGCTGCGAACCCCAAGGCCCCAACCGACTTGGGTTTTTTCTTGGGCAATTCCACGCCCACCGACGTTCGCCTGCTGGCCTGTCGCGACGACCGCTTGGCAGACAAGTAAGCTCAACCTTCCCCCACCTCCTCTTCCTCCGCGACGACCCCTTGGCGGGGCCATTGGGGCAGCACGCTAACCATCATTGACAGAGCCCCATTGTTTTCCGCCCCCCACCCCCGCCGCCACGATACAATGGCGGACCAGGGGTTCTTCCACCCCTCTTTTTGTAAGTTTACAGCTTTTTCTTATTTACAAGTGCTGCCGGTTTCGTCTCCCTCCACCTTGATCCTCGGCTTTCAGGCCGTACACCTTCCCATCTGTCGCGAGGCCTGGCCAGTCACACTGTGTTCAGCCAATTGTTTTTGACAAGTTCCTCACTCGGGCGGCATCTCTCTCTGCCTTCACTGGCCGCTGCTTCTTTTTATCTCCTCTTTTCTTGCGGCTCTCCTGATTCTGATCTCTGTTGTCCTTTTTGGGCGCTCCTGTCTCTTTTCTTGGCGTCTCTCCCCAGATCTCCCCTGCGCTGAGGCAGCACAGCAGCTGGCGTGCCTACGATGCGTGTGCTTCGCGCTCACTCCGAGTATGCCGCCAGCCAGCTCAGCAGTGCTCGCCAGCGAGGAGCTGCAGTACCTGGACAATTTCTTTCGCGACGTCATCAGTGCAAGTGCGGACTTGGAAGCTAACTATTCAGTCCAATTCTACCCGGGCCCGCACGGGCCCCGCGATGAGGTCCACGACCTCATCGACCGCGTCCACGGGGGCGCGGAGGTCGCCCACGGCGACGGCGACGAGGGCCTTTCCGTCCGGTTCGGCACGGACGAAAATTTCGGCGCCCAGGGGTACTCTGTGCCCCTGGACCACCTCCGGGCCGCCGAGGCCATGGAGGCCCAGCAGATGGCCACGCTGGGCTCTCTGCAGCCCGGCGACTTCGCCGCCTCGTCCGCCGCCGCCGCCCCCGGGCACCGGGGGAACTTCGTCCCCGCCCTCCCTCCCGTCCCCCTGGTCCCGGGGTACGGTCCTCTCTCGTCGGCTGGCGCTCCCGCGGCCGGCTACCCCTTCGTCAGCGCTGCCGCGGGACCCGGCACCTCTTCGTTCTCCGGCCTGGCGTCTGCGGGCTTTGTCTCCTCCGGCCACCGGGCCACAGCCGCCGCCTTCTTCGCCCCCGCGGGCCCGACCGCGGGCAGCAAACGGCCCGCCTCGCTCGGCCCCGGTGTTCCTGCCCCGGGCCCCGAGCCCAAGCGCTTCCGCCCGGCCGCCGCCCCGGCTCAAAACGGCGGCCTTTTCGACGCGCCGTTGCCGTTCGCCCCCGCCCCGGTTGCCTTGTCGGCCCCCGTCTCGCCGCCGGCGCCGCTGTCGCTGGGGGACTTCTCTGCGCGCGCCCCTTCGTCGTTCGCGCCCCCTCCGGCAGCAGACTTCTTGCCGCCTGTCCCTGCGCCGCCCGCCCTTGCGCCGCCACTTCCCGCCCCCCTCCCCCCCGAGCCGCTCGTCCCCTCCCCCCCGCTTCCCGCCCCGTCCATCGCAGGCAGCAGCAAGGCCGCCCCACTGTCCGCCGTCGAAAAGCGGGCGCGGCACATGGAGAGCGAGCGCGGCCGCCGCGAGCGCATGGCCGCGCTCCTCGAGCACCTGCTGCTCGCCGTGCCCCCCTGCCCGCCCCCCGCCGGCAAGAAGCGCGCCAACCGGGCCGACACCCTGGCCTGGTTGGCCGACTATGTCGTGGCCGTCGAGCGGGGGAACACGGACTTGCGCCGGAGGATGGAGGCGGAGGTCAGTGCTGGACCGAGACCGAGGCGCGGAGGGGGACAGGGACAGGGACAGGAGGAAGGGGAGGCTGCGGAGGGAGGAGGAGAGGAAGTGCTGCCGGGGCTGCCGCTGTCTTCGCTGTCGCCCGGTCGGCTTCCGCCCGTGGAGGAGGAGCAGCACCAGGAGGAAGTGGTGCAGCAGCAGGAGGTGGTGCATGTCGATGCGCCTCCTGTGGATTTGCTTGCTTACGTTGCGGGGGTTTATCACTGGGGCAATTAAGGCAGGGTTTGGAGGATTGTTCTTTCCTTTCTTTTGTTTGTCAGGGTTCAGTGTTGGATTGTGAGTAAGTCAGCTCGGGATATTAAGGGGACTGTATCTAGGCATTTCTTTTGTTCTTCTTGGTTTCTTTCATGGCATTCTGTATCTTTCATTGTCGCAGCCTGCCGGCCATGTTAGGCTTGTTATTGGTGGTTATTTGGCTCGGCGCAGTAAGGCGGTTGGTTGGTTCATGTATCAAAGTTGGAGTCAAGGCGCCTTGTACGGATTTGCAGCAGGCAGATGGATGATACCCATGCGGAGGAACACACAAGAGGTGAAATGGAAGGGTACGAGGGCCAGAACCTATTGGCTGCGCACGGGCAGCAGTGGCTATAAGCATGGTGGTTGTGGTGGAATCAATATGACTCCCACCATTTCGTTCAACTTCGAGGCTCAGCATCCATGACCAGAAGTGCTTGTTTATTCCAGCCTGAATTATGAAAACACAAGGCAGACAAAATGAGAAAGAAGCAAAAACGTACAGCACCGGGGATTCCCCAGTCGTCACCGACCTGAGTACTAATCCGGCGATCAGCAGCTTAACTAAGGGAGAGCGGACGGGATCCCGTGCTTTCTGCTGTCTATGGCCGTACGTATCAATCACCGCCAAAGATAATGTTTATCAATAGTTTCATGCTCATACGCAGATTGATGGGGGTTAGGAGCAGACTCAAGCGTTGACGATCGCTGCTCCTACCTCCCCCAACCGTGCCAATGGCCACTTTCGTTCGGTCATTCGCCTGTGGGCCAAGTCGTCTGTTACCCGTTTCTCTTCTTTTGGACATCGAGATGGGATAATACTCCAGAGTTCAGCTGAAGATTACGATACATAACCCTAAACAGTGTCTCGATTAGACAGCAGCTTCAGGTTGTTGTAGCAGTACGCCAGAGCGCTTGGCAGACGCGAGTTGCGAGCTGTTGCAACCGCTAAATTGTGGGTACACTGATGAAGAACGGGAGTTTGCCATCGGCGTGCGGCCAGCCCTAACGAACCCAATACGACGGCACGAGGGAGACTACGGGGAAGAAAGAAAGGGAATAGGTGGTCATATATATTGCTAGTGACGACCAGGGTTCAAGATTAGCAGCCGACACGACGAGCCCTAGCCAACGATAGGGCCGATAGATTGTGGCTCGGAATGGACAGAGAAACTGGAACGAAGACAGGAGAGTGATTGCCAGCATGGCGCCTGGCTCTCACCTGGCTGAGCAGTCAGCGATCAGCCAGATACGGATACAGCGAGCTGCTTCCCAGACGGTACGGGGTTCGACTCGCCGCTTCGGACGATGGGCTGAGAACAGCTGGCAGCGAGCAGTGAGTATCGAGCAGTGAGCGGCGAGCAGTGCAGCATATGGACTGAATGAAGATAAGCAAGATTTGCTAGGTAGAAGCTAGAGCCTGTAAAGAGATGGTGCTGGCAATCTGCTGTGTACGTGTGCAAGAGATCTATAACGTTATAGTACTGTGTAGATACTTAGGTAGGTAGTAAGAGCGAGTGACTGGCTCGAACGTCTCTTCATTGTTTGAACTCCGTACTCCGTACTTCCAAGGCTTCGGGCAAGTGACACGGACGCCTCAATGGACACTTGTTGGACGAGCCCACCCAAGCGTGCCAAGCTCCCGGGTCCAGCCAAAGCGGGACTTTTAGATGCTGGGGCCATGCTTCTATTTTTGAACAGCGAAACGTGAAGACGAACTGTCTGAGCGCACCTTAACTGGACAGGCGATCGGCGAGCCGTTTCGTCAACCGCGCAAGTGACGGTCTTGTGTATGTGTACACGAGACTCGAAACCCAGCATCCAAACTGCCTCGGGCGAAACACTGGATGTCGACCGTTACCCAGCTGCATTATTCGGCTCAGGGCAGTTGGTGTGCATAAACTCTAATCAATTTGTCTGGGCCGAGGGAACGGCCTGGTACTCGGAGCGAGCTCGGCCCAACGCTATTTTCGGTGCCCATTCCGTCGGGACTTGAACTTGCCGGAGAATTTTGAGCCTTTCCAGCAATTTTGAGTTTCTCTGCGAGCGCGGCGTGTGTGTGGCAGTCCGAACCGGGTTGTCAGAGCCGTGTTCGAGCCGTGCAACCCACGTCGGTGGCATCTCACTACTGTGTAATTTCCCAGCCTGTCGGATATTGCTTACGCTGCATACGCCGCCGACCGCCCCGAGGCAGGCTCGTCCAGGCCAGGGCGGGATGCCCCGGCGGCGGAGGCGGCCTTTCTATGCTCGACCAACAACTGGCCTGGGGCGGCTGAGGCCCAATGTGCTCGGATGACGGATGACGTGACGTAAACCCTTCCTTCTTCCTTCTTCGTGTTGAAGCGAACTCGTCACTCGGAAGAGACAGCCGAGTGGAAGTGTGAGAGACACTATCAATCCTTCTAGAACGCCACCGGGATCCTTCAATTGGTCATGCGACGGGACATTGGAGACTTGAATCATCACACACAGCGGTGTGCACCCGGTGAGGGCGAGAACATCCATGGCTCGCGACTGGGGGATTGAGAGGAAAAGAGAAAGCGAAAGAGAGCTGTGGGGACCCTCCGACGACGCCTGCCAAATCGGGGCTTCTAAAATGGACTTGGCGAAAAATAGGCGCGATGTGACTCCGCCTGCAGCAGGCTTCTCGACATATCATTGGACGAGAGAGCGCTTGCGCCTGCAAGCTGCACGAAGTGTGCTGGCCACTGGCGCAGGCCCGCTTCCTTCGACCAACAGCCAACCACGGGGCGCGGCGGCATGCTGAGAGAACTTCGTTGTCACACCCGCCTGCCCTGGTTCGTCCGTTGCGGCAATGTGGGGAGAGAGAGGACGAGGGGGAGCAACCACTGACCAGGACCAGTGCGACGACTTGACGAGTGCGATGGCTCTTGCCCGCTCGCGTCTAACCTCGACTATTGTCTGGCTGACACAGCAAACACCAGGGCACTTCCTTCTTCCCTCACGTCCACGAGTGATAACCAGGCACCCCCCTCCCCCGGCCCCCCCGCCATGCCACTCGCGTTAGCCGCCAGCAACCCACAGTGGCCCAGTGGTTGACTCGACAAGACTGTGCCAAACAGGCCTGTCTTCTTTGTATCCCCGTACTCATATAGCCGCCCTCCCCTTGCTGCTTCCCCCCCTCGTGCCGCCCACGCTCAGTCCGCTTCGCCTTTTTGTTTGCCTGTCCGACGTTGGGCCCAACCGAGAGAGAGTCAGAGAGAGATCGCTCGCTCGCCTGCCTTCTTTCCTAGCTGGCTTAGGGAATCGCAGGTGGCCTGCCTCATATTAATTAAAGATCTCGACCTCCTCCTCGGTTGAACGCGCCCCCACCCGCTCATTCACTTCTTCGCACCATGTCGAGCACGTCGCCGCAGAGCCCGCCCAAGAGGCCGAGACTGTCGCTCCAGATCAAGGCGCTCGCCAACGGGCCGACCGGGCGGACGTCGAGATGTGTCGCTGCCGCCGTCGACGTCAAGTCGCCGACCGCCTTCAACACGCTCTCTAATGTCTACGCCACCGCCGTCGACCGGTCCACGCCGGTGCAGGAGAACCCGCCCACGGCCATCCTGGGCAGGCGACCAGTGCTGCGTTTGCAGACGCACGAGGCGTCCGCGAAAGACCGCATGGCGCACACGCCCTATCTGGGCCCTTACCTCGAGACGCCCATCACGGCTCAGCCGATTTCGCCCGCCGTCGCGGGGGCGAGGGAGATCTGCTTCCCGAGCGCTGCCATGACCGCCACGCCGCCGCTGTCAGCCCAGCCTCCCGAGCAAAATGGCGCCCGGGTATTTACCTTTGATGCCACGACACCAGCGACCGCCGTGGTGCAGCCGGCGCGGGCATTGCCGCCGCCGACGCAGAACCCCAAGCGGCGCACGACCATGCCAGCGGGGTCGACTCAGCTGCCCTACACCCACCCGCGCAGCCTGCGCAGCATTCTGCGCAACTCGCCGCTTCCACCGCTCAGCACGAAGTCGCCCGAGTCTCCCCGCCGGCAGTCGCTACGCCTGCAGGAGAAGGCCGCCCGGCGGGTGGCCTACAACAGCCCGCTGACACAGGAGATCACGACCAGCAGGTACACCAAGTCGCACATTGACCTGCTGTCCGAGGACTCCACGCCCCTCTCGGCTTCGACGTCGTCTTCGGACGACGGCGACACCAGCCTGGATCAAGCTATGGCCGACGCCGCCAGCTGCGACACCACACGCGATGGTGGCCAGACGCCCGGCCCATTCGAGGAGATGCGCCGACGCATGGCTAACATGCACGCCTCGACGCCCGTGGCGCTCTCTCCGACCGGTAGCGGCATTCGCAAGCGCGGCGGCAAGCGGCGGGAAAAGAAGCGCCGCTGGGTGTGGACGATCGGGCAGGAGGACGATGGTGAGGAAGGGCGGAGTGCGGCGGCCGGGACAGCCGCTGAGCCGACTCCGAAAAAGGAGCCTGTCGTGTCCGTTCCTGTGCTAGCCGTCCCCGCGCCGCGGCCACGCACACGGAATCAGCAGGCGCAGGCGCAGGCGCAGCTGGCCAAGGCCGTCGCGGCGGCAACGCAGACCCAAGTGCCGCTCCTCTCACTGCCTGTGCCGCCTGCCCACGTCACGCCCACAACCGCATGCACCGCAGAAACCCCCGCCACCGCCCGGCCGCGCGATGCTCCTCCGCCAGTCCCGGCACCCCAACCGGCAGCAGCAGCAGCACCGGTACCGCAACCAACCCATCAATCACCACCGCGCGCCCCGTCTTCCCACGCGCAACAACAACTCCAGCAGCGCCAAGCCCGCGAACTCACGCCCATCCCCTCCTCCCTCCTCCCCACGCGCCACTCCACCCCCGACTCGTCCTACAGCAGCAACAACAGCGTGCGCCACCTCAGCCCAGACCCCTTACCCCTGCACATGCACTCGCACATGTCCATGCCCATGTCCCTCAGCCTCTCGCTCTTCCACAACACCCACCACCAGCATCACAACTCCCTCATCACAGGCAACAGCGAGGAGGACCCCACCGTCAACAACGACGAACCGCCCACGCCGAGCGTCGAGTCCACCGCCGACAGCGCCGACGACGATTCCTCGCTCTTTGACCGGCCCGCGTCGTCGTCAGCGAACGGGCTTGCAGGTGGAGGTGGTCATACTGCGGCCGGGGACGTGGAGATGTCGGATGCGAGTAGTTTCTCGTCGTGCCTGTCGGAGGATGAGGACGGGGACGGTGATGGGAGGCTGGTGAAGAAATTTGGTAGTGGTGGCAGTAGTGGTGGTGAAGAGAGCTATGTGTATGGGGCCGGGGGTGGTGATGGGGATGGGGATGTGGAGATGGATGAGGGTACGCCGACTATGACGGCTAGGCCGGTGGGCGATGGGTTTGGGGGGTTGGGTGGGCGCGGGTGGGTGCCTTGGCGAGAGGGGGGGTTTGCGGCGTGATTGTTTTTGTGAGGATTGGAGGGGGAGATGGTGAATTGGGGTTTTAGTTATTGAGGTTTCTATTCAGGTAGAAACGGGAAGGACAGGTACAATGGGTGGATAGGGATGGGATGGGTGTGTTTTGGGGTCTTTTGCATGCAGCAATGCTACGGAAGCAAGGGGATACAGGGGAAAAGGGGAGGGTGGGGGGGAGGGGGGGGTGATGATACCTTGGCTTGGGATCCTGTACTATGTACTTTGATGACCTGGATGAGATATGATGGACGCGCAAGGAAATATGGGTATTACAGCAGGTAGCGAATGTGAGCAGGATCAAAAGATGGCCAAACATTGTTTTGATGTACTCCTTCATTGATGGTTCAAGGACGGATGTGCTGTAATGCGGAGACATGGTATTGAACCAACCACAAGATGAGCACATGCACGCTGATGCTCGGATTCATTCTCTTTTGAGCGCGGTGCTGCGGTCAACGCAGTACAGTTTTCTTGCAAGCTTCGTGTGCAGATCGAGCAAAACTGCATGGGGGAAGCATTCATTTTTCACGTTAAATGTGGACGCTAGTCAACGAGTTCAGCACTCCTGTTTGTTTCAACCACGTTTTCACAATCCCATGCTCAGACTCTATCACCCAATTAACCTACCATTGTGCTGCTGTTGGAATAATTTCGATTGTTTTCAAATCTCAAAACCAAAAAGGGGATGCTGCACCTACAGTACTTCCCTCGTCAAGAGGCTGCCAACGAGGATGGTGTACGTGTAAGTGGTGTTGGGCCGGCCGGCACGACGTCATTTGTGAACACAAGCGGTGGGGCTCTATCCACCACCGACGTCATCCACATCCCTCGCCCATCCTGCCCTGACAGCTCCCAACGACGACAAGAATGACAGGCCAATCTGCTAACGCGAGATCGTCTGGATATGCTTCCTGCCATTGGTAACTGCGGCCGGCTTGGCTCTTTCCGGGATGTTTAGAGCCTTTTTGAAGTTCGAACTTGACGTAAGCTACACAAGACAAGCTGTTGAGCTGAGAGCTCGGTGCATGTCTGAGCGACCTGCTATGCCCCTTGGCATTGCTGGAACTGTTGGCACAATATAACCCGCCCTCTTACTGGCAACTGTTGCTGCTAGCACCTACCTTCTTCAACTCCCCCCCCCCCACACTCACCTTTGACGTGCCTTGGTCAAACCACTGCATCGTCGACAGCAGACCAGAGTCACAGTCACGACACGGGGAATCCTACGTGGACTCCGCTAGAAGCAGATCACTCCCCCGACCGTCCGTGGTGCATGAAGCCGCCGTCATGAACACCGACGAGAAAGTGTACCCATCCGGGCAGCACTACTCGGGCTCGAACCGGATCCCCAACATCAAGCAGTTCGTCGAGAGCCTGG
This sequence comes from Chaetomiaceae sp. R4402, assembly GCA_023628555.1. Lineage (NCBI taxonomy): Eukaryota > Fungi > Ascomycota > Sordariomycetes > Sordariales > Chaetomiaceae > Chaetomiaceae sp. R4402. The sequence goes on from JAMAKO010000005.1 coordinate 232,808, forward strand.
ACCGGCAGAAGAAGGACCGCGATGCCCAGATCGACGCCCAGCTGCAGTCCAACGGGCGCAATGGCGAGGCCCAGGACCACGTCAACGCGTCGCAGCAGAAGCCGGGCAAGAACCGGCGCACCGTGCGCGACCCAGTCACGGGCAAGGACGTTGAGATCGAGGACATCGCCTCGCACCACATGAAGGCTGCCGAGGAGCCCATGGTAAGACACACTCTCTCCCCTGGCTTCCCTCCTCTTCCTTTCCCCGTTCGCTCGACTAACCACCCACGCACCTCCCCTTTAGCTCACCATCCCCAACGCCAACCTCGGCAAGCCCACAACAACCCAAACCCTGCCCACACAATCCGGCTCCGAATACCGCACCGCACAGGACGTAACCGCCCCGCCGGACCCCATCGCGGAGGGCTCGACCTCGGACGTGCCGATACACGGCGAGAAGACCAACGTGCTCTTCCACCCGACCCCCTCCGTCAGCTACGAGCCCATGTTCTCGGCGATCGAGGCGCGCGCCAACGTGCTCTGCGCCGGCGTCTTCCTCGGCATCGTGTTCCTGGGCAAGGCGGTCGGCGGCGGCAGCCTGTGGGCGCTGGTGCCGCTGGGCGCGGCCGTCGCGTCGGGCGTGTTTCTGTGGGCAAAGGACCTGATCCGCCAGGGGCGCGCGACCGAGTGGAGCGCGGAGCAGAAGCGCGGCGAGACGGCTGTCGTCAACCTGATTCCAGAGAGTGTGGAGTGGTTGAATACCGCGCTGGGATTGGTGTGGGGTCTGGTGAATCCGGATATGTTTGCTGCTGTGGCGGATACGTTGGAGGATGTCATGCAGGCGAGCGTACCCGGAGTGGTGGAGCATGTCAAGGTGAATGATATTTCGCAGGGGAGCAATCCGTTGCGGATTTTGAGTCTGCGCGCGCTGCCGGATGGGCATGTGCAGGATCTGAAGGAAGAAATCCATAAGCGGGATGCGAAGGTCAAGGATCCGCAGGAGTTGGCGGCCGAGGAGGAGGGGGGTGACTTCTACAACCTCGAGGCGACCATCGCGTACCACTCGCTGCCGTCGACGGGGGATGTCTCGTCCAAGGCGAAGAACATGGGCATGCACCTGATCTTCTATCTCGGCGTCAAGGGTCTGTTTGGTGTGCCGTTCCCGATCTGGGTCGAGCTCAACCGGCTGGTGGCAACGGCGCGGCTGCGGGTAGCGCTGGCGCCGAACCCTCCGTTCGTCAAGACGCTCAGCTTCACGCTCATGGGCCTGCCCAAGATTGAGGCGAGCTGCGTGCCGCTGATCGAGAAGGGCGCCAACATCCTCAACCTGCCGCTCATCTCCAACTTTGTCAACTGGGCCATCGCGGCGGCCGCCAACATGTACGTGGCGCCCAAATCGATGACGCTCGACATCGGCAAGATGCTGCAGGGCGACGACATCAAGAAGGAGACCAACGCCCTCGGCGTGCTGTTCATCCGCATCCACAAGGCGACGGGGCTGAGCAAGCAGGACCGGCGCGGCAGCGAGGGCGGCGGCTCGGACCCGTACATCTGCGTGTCCTTCTCCAAGTTTGGCAAGCCGCAGTACTGCACGCGCGTAATCCAGGACGACCTCAACCCCATCTTCTCTGAGTGCTGCGCGCTGCCGCTGAACGCGGAGGTGATCCGGGCGGACGAGCAGCTGTCGCTCGAGCTGTGGGACAGCGACCGGTCGTCGGCCGACGACGTGGTCGGCAAGGTCGAGCTGAGCATCCAAAAGCTGATCCAGCACCCGGGCAAGATGTTCCCGCAGGTGTCGCGCCTGCGCGGCGTCAAGGCCGAGAGCACGATGCCCGGCGAGCTGCACTGGGAGGTGGGCTTCTTCGGCAAGACGCAGTTCCGGCGCGCGCTGCGCACCGACGGCCGCGACCCCAATCTCCCCACGGAGCTGCGCGACAAGAAGGAGCTGCAGGACGAGAAGGGCAGCCTCGACACGGCGATCGAGGACGCGGTCGTGCACACGCCGCCGGATCCGCTGTGGCCGAGCGGCATCTTGAGTGTCGTGGTGCACCAGATCGTTAACCTTGAGCTCGAGAACGTCAAGGGCTCGCGCGGCGGCAAGCGCACGGGCGGGCGCGAGTACGAGCCGGCGCGGCCCGAGGCGGGCGAGATCAAGGAGGAGGAGGGCAAGAAGCTGCCCAGCGCGTACTGCACGGTGCTGGTCAACGACGAGCTCGTGTACAAGACGCGCACCAAGGTGGTGTCGTCGCGGCCCATCTTCGAGGCCGGCACGGAGCGCTTCGTGCGCGACTGGCGCTCATGCATCGTGACAGTCACGGTGCGCGACTCACGCAACCGCCAGCACGACCCCATCATCGGTGTTGTCCCGCTGCGCCTGAGCGACGTACTGCAGGCCAGCAGCCAAAGCACACGCTGGTACCCGCTCGACGGCGGCATCGGCTTCGGGCGCATCCGCATCAGCCTGCTCTTCCGCTCGGTCGAGCTGCGTCTGCCACCGACCCAGCTCGGCTTCGGCGAGATCGGCACGTTCGAGTTCCTGGGCGACACCATCGCCACGTCCGGCTGGTCCCCGACCGAGCGGACCAAGCTGCGCCTGCGCACGGGCGGCAGTTCCGCCTCGGTGAAAGCCGACGTGTGCCGCAAGACGGACGACGGCGCCGGCCTGGCGTGGGACATCACGGGCACGGCCGAGGGCGGCAAGCACCGCAAGGGCTCGTCGACGCGCATTCGGCTACCCGTGCGCTACCGCTACCGCTCCCCGATTTTCTTCGAGTTCCACCCGCCCGGCAAGCGCCGCAAGACGGACACGTTCGCGTCGCTGTGGCTGCAGGACGTGCCCGACGCGGAGGAGCAGGACTTCGACATCCCCATCTGGCGGTGCAGCAACGGCATGCGCCTGTCGCAGAATTACATCACCGAAGCCAACGTCGGGTCCGTCCCGGACCTGAACGCCACCGAGGTCGGCCGGCTGCGCTTCCGGGGCCGCTTCAAGCCCGGCACGGACCGCGACCATCTCCGGTTCGTGAGCGACAACGACTCGCGCGAGACGATCGAGACGTGGGAGGCGTGCTTTGCGGAGGGTGTCCGCGCCGAGCATGTCCATCCGGAGGTGCCGCCAACGATCCAGCGGCTGCACGAGGAGAGCCTGACGCACGGCCGGGACGTGCTGGCGATGGCGCCCGAGGAGGACAAGCAGAAGTGGCTGGCCAAGGACGGCACCGACTGGAGCGGTGCGTTTGGCAAGGACCCCGCTGCTCTGGTGGGCGAGGGCGATGATGGAATTGATGAGTCGTCGCGGGATAAGAGTGCCGACGGGGTAGACGGGTTGACGACGGGTCGCACGACTGGGGAGGACGAGCAAGACAGCAGCAGCGACGAGGACGAGGAGGATGAGGAGGTCGACCTGGGCGTCCACGACGCTAATGGCGCCAGAGGAAAGGAGCGCCAAAGCTTGGAGGGCAGCGAAGAGGGTAGCGAGGGTAATTACACGTGGAGGCACGGTAGTGAGAATACTGCGCGGCGGTCGTCCATGGACAGCGCGGCCACGGGGGCCACGGGCGCGACCAGCAAGTCGACCAGCAGCAAGAACCCGCTCAAGCAGTACCGCGAGTACCGCAACCGGAGCAGGGACCTGCACCGGAAGCACCGCGGGCTGATGCAGTGGTAGGTCTTTTTCTCCAGCTCCAGTGTTGGAATTGGCTGAGTTAGGTGCTGACTTAGTGATTCTGGCAGGAAACCGATGCGCAACGTCCAGTTTGCCAAGGACGAAGCCCTCTTTGCAACGCGGAGGTTGATGAAGGTCGGAAGTCTGAGCGGACGCACTCCTGATGTTGAGACTGAAGTGTGAAAAGTGTTACGTTCCTGTCCGCAAGGCTCAAAAGGTTTCATTTGTCATTGTCAGTGGTTGAATTTTGGGTTTTGGTGTTTCTGGTCGGAGCGAGGTTGTACTTTGACGCGGGGAATACGCCGACATGATCAGAAATTAAGTGGCAGTAGCCTGCTTTGAGAATTGCAAACGTTCACCTACCTTTCTGCTGCAACGATTTCTGTGATGATCATGAACCCGATTTCAGTTGTTGGGCGAGCATCGAGTCTGGGGTTTATTATGATGCTGGAAAGGGGCGGGCAGCCCACTCGAGCATTGTTGACTTGCCGCCTACAAAACGCCAAGTCCAGCCTGGGCACGGGCCTTGCAGGGTATTGCTGCCTGCCGGAAGCTCGATTCTCCAGCTCAGAGCGACGTCACATCCCCTTTTCATCGCGGGGAGCTTCAAGCTCACCTCACACGACAAGGAGAAATAATCAGCCACAATCCATAATCCAAGTCGTCCAGTCTCATCGTATCGTGATTACCATTCTCACTCCCTGATTTTGAGCGCTCAATTCTTCTCAACCTATCAAGTCAACAACGGCTGCGGCATTCTCACTTCAAGCCTGTACATCTGTACATCCCATCTCAACACCACACAATCACACCCGGAACACACACCAGGCGAACTCGACAAATCTCTTGCAAAACAGCCAACAACCACAACATCTCGTTTGTCTTCAGTGTGGAAACGAGAGGGGAAGACCAAAAAGAAAGATGCCCCGCCAATATTTCTCCCCCTACGCCCCGCGCCGCCGCCGCTCCGCTCGCCTCGTCGCCGTCTGGCTGGCCACCTTCCTCTTCGTGCTGTGGATGACCTGGTACGTGACGAGCCGTCAGCGCGAGCGCGCCGTGCCCTACGTCGACGAGTTCCTGGCGCGGCCGGGCGCGCGGAGGGCGGTCGTTGTGGATGACACAGCCGCGGCCGGGGCGGGGGCGGGAGGGAATGCTCGGGGGGTACCCGGGCGAGGAGAGGGGAGTGGGTCGGTGTGAGGATGTTGCGGAAGAGGGAGATGGTACGGGGAGGGCGGAGGTTCGATGGAAGGGGAAATCAGGGGTGATCTCTGTTCCTTGGGCTTATGTGGGTTGAACCTCATTGGCGGGCGAGGTCGAATGACCTGCTATTCTGGAGCTCCAGTTGCTGCCCTTGCGGCAGGAGGGAGAGCCTCGCCGTGAACAACCGGATTACGGTGCGAATCCGCCATATGTTGCGGCCGGTGTGTCCAGAAGAAGGCAATGCTTCGACGGCGTGCTGAGCTCACTTCGGTGATTCAAAATTGGCACTGGATTGGGCGAACAGCGGTAGCATCAGGGTAAGTGGCACGACTAAGACTCTGAGGGCGATTGAATGAGCAGGCCGTCCCAATATGTCGGTCAGCATTGCCCACGGGCGGGAGATAACCGTGTCACCGTGCGGAAGTTCTAGATGTAATTGTAATTGAGTCGAGGAAACCTCGCATGTACAGTATTTCTACTCCCGCTTCTGTAACGAACTACCGTCTCGTGCTAATGTATGAATTCTCTGCGGTAATTCCACTCACCGCTACAAGTTTCGTTATATTGGGTACGAAGTAGAGTGTGCGAGCCCACGGTGGGGTTACGAGGTTTGCTGTGGCCTGTTTACGACAAGTACGACAGCAAGACAGGTTACGGGCACATCACGAGCACAAACGCATTCGAGGGCAAACCACGGGCAATACGTCTACCCCTTACCTTGCTTGTCGACTATGCTCACTCGGTGTCAGTACAGAGTAAAGACAAGTATATTCAGAAGTAAAAGGGATGATGCACCTTTGATGATAAACCATACAATGCCAGCCAAACGCCCATTCTAGGCCAACCGCACACCTGCCTCGCGCCGCTTCTTGGTCTGGTGCGACGCAGCCGAGCTCATGCCGACGTTCTGGCTGGCATCGAGCATGCTCTGGGCCATGCGGCGCTTCTCCTCGGCCAGCTTCTTGAGCCGCTTGTCCGTCTTGCCCTTGCCGCTGCCCTTGCCGTGGAACTGGTGTGAGAGCTCCTTGAAGGCCTCCTTAGCGTCGAGCGAGCGGCCGTCGCCGTCGACATATTTCAGCTCCACGTCCGGGCGGTACCCCTCGCGGAACAGCTGGTCCATGACGCGCGACTGGTGCTGCTCGCGCAGCGTGTTCTGCTGCCGCTGCCAATCCTCGCGCTCGCGCGCCGACATGCGTTCCAGCCGCCCGCTGGCCCGGTCGCGCTCGCGCTGCGCGCGCGTGTCCTGGTCGAATAGGTCCATGCGCCGGTGCAGCTCATTGAGGAAGCGCTGCCGCTGCCGCTGCTTCTCGTTCAGCTCCGCACCGCGCCCTTCCTCGATTAGATGCCGGTCGCGGAGCAGCGCGAGCGTCGCGCCCAGGCCTTGGTCGACCGTTTTCTCCTCCTCGACGCCCGTGACGGGGACGAGCCCGGCGGGGCTCGCCTCGCGGGAGCCTGAGGGGTGGTCGGCGTCGTGCATCTCTTCGTCGTCGGAAAATGACTCAGCCTGCATGGCGGTGACGGCTTCTTCGCTCTTAAGTCTGCGTGGCTTGCGCTCCTCCTCGGTGTCGGCGCGCAGGCCGTCAACGAATCGGCTGATTTCGTCCATGACCACGCCCTTGTCGTCCTCGCCCTCTCCATCTGCGTTCTCTGCTTCTCGCAGCTGCTTCGCGATGTCTTCCGGCCGCATCTTTTTCCTCTTCTTCAGTGCTTCCCTTCTCTGGAGTGCTAAAGATGATTGTAAATCTTCGTCATCAACGAAACTGTCATCAACCACTTTCCGCTTCTTTGTGAAGACGACAGCGCCGGAGTCAACCTCCATCTCCTGCGCGGCATCGTTGCCATCGGCCGTGTCACCGGCAAATAAAACATCGTCGTCGCCTTCTCGGCGCCGTCGGGTCGACTTGGTCTTCTTCTTTTTTGGCTTCCTGACTTTGACTTCTGATGGATCCAGGTAATCTGATGTCGGCGCAGGCGCGTCTTCTGTTCGTGCGTTAGTTAGCATAGACGTAAGCGTACACCGAAACGCATCAGTAAAGCACCTACCGAGAACATCCAGATCCACTGCCTGATGCTTCCTCCTCTGGATGGGCGCATCGAGGATATCGGCCAGCTCCGTCGTCGTCGCGGCTGAGTCGAGCGTGAAAGCCTTCTTCTTCTTGCCGTAGATTTCCTCATCGTACTTCGACAACATGCCAATCTCGCCCGTTTCATCCACGTCGTTGGGGTCGTAAACGGGCTTCTTCTTCTTGAGATCCAGCCGCTCCCGCAGCTTCTCCTGTTCGCGCAGCGACAGGTTCTCCAGCTCGTCGCCTTCGTCCTCGTTCTCCAGCACGCCGGTGTCCTTGAGCGTGAGAATCTGGTCATCGCCACCCAGAAAGCTGTCCATGTCGTGCGCGACCTTGACGCCAGCCAGATCCGCAGCAGTGTGCTCAGCAACCCGGGCCGCTTCGGCGGCAGCTTTCTCTTCCTCCGCCTTTTGGGTGGCTTCAATCTTCTTTTGGCGCTTTTTCTGACTCTTCAGCCACGACTTAACGTCGAGGTCCTCATCGTCGTCGGCCAAGCCCTTGCCCTCGACCACGGCGGTTCGCTGCGCCAGCTCGCGCGCCTTCTTGATGGCGGCGGCCTTCTGCTCGCGTTTCCTCTTCGCCTCATCCGCCTCCTGCATCTTCTTGTAGTTGTCATAGCCCGCGGCCTCGCGGGTGTCGAGGGTGCTCACGGGCTGGCCATCGTCGCCCGTCTGCTGTTCCGGAGTCGCCTCCCTCGGTGGCGGCGCGGCTCCTGGGACCGGCAGGGGCTTCATGCCCATCTTCAGCCGGACCTTGTTGATCTCCTCAATCGATGCGGCGTCCATCTTGAAGTTTGCGCGGTAACTGTTGAGATGGGGGAGGAGTTGTGGCGTCGGCGCGACAGTAGTGAAGGCAGGTCAGTCACGTAGATAGGTAAGTTTGGGAGTGCAGTCAAGCGAGGCTGGCAGGTCGTTGTGCCAAGCAGCGATAAGATAACATCACCATTGGTTATGCGCCCAGGCAGCGCAAGGCTGGCCCCACTTCCCAAAATTTCTGCAGCATATTTGAGCGACTGCTTCTCGGAAATAGCTTCCCTCTTCCTCTTTTCTTCTTCACGGATCTGTGCCCAGCGATCCTCTGCCACCCCGGTGGTCAGGGTCGATTGCTGAGGCAGTTCGGTGAACCAAGGAGCCATCTTCTCTTCCATGATGTCAATTTCCACCCGACAGGTCCAAGATTGACCGAACTCTGGGGAGCCTCGTTCGCTGTCAAAGGCTTGAGCGTGGTGAGCCGGATGATTTAGGAGACGCCATATTCCAAGCCGTTCGCCGAGACCGTCGGTCTATGGGGCTGGGGGAAACCATGGCTGCCTACATTCCAATTGCATGATGTGTGACAAAGTTTGAATTGCCGGCGCGGGGTGGACAGGGCCCCAGCTGTTCCGATCGACACCCTATTATGCCTTAACCTGAGCGCCTCGCGGAGCTATCGCGTATTTGCCTTCTAGGTTCTCTCTCTGCCCGAGACTGATTTGGTGCTACAGCGGAAGGGGCGGTCGAGCTGTCGGGCCAATTCCCCCTCTCCTGCCTTCAAAAGACGGCAGCTGGTGTCGGGTCACAGCGGACGTGCATTGGTATGATCAACGGCCCGATTTGATGCCCTCGAGAAGCTGGCGTTGCGTTAGGCAATGTGATTAGCATGCTACCTACAGGTAAGTACCCAATATCGCTTGGCAGGCACGCCGGGTGTGCAGCAGATGGGTGCCGGGGACTTTGACGATGCGATGGCCTTTGATGCCCTGCAGGCCAAATCCATACCCATGCAAAGCAGCACTGCGCGAGCTGACACCAGGAATTGGAAGGATGAGACCCAAGCTGCTCAGTGAGCCCAGCACTGGTTTCCGCTCTTCGGCTGCGCGATCGTATCTGTCAAGCCCAAGAGTGCCCAGTTACCATACTGGAGATCAGTACTCTCTGTATGCCCACTTGTAGAATTCTCTGAGTGTGCTCTGACCCGAGGATTCAGATGGAAGCGGCTCTCCCCGCCCCTCCCCACACTGCAAGCCACTGTTGCAAGTCACTGGCACGTCCGGGGTAGCTCCGGATGTGACGTCGATTGAGTAGCACCCGGGCCGACAACAGCCCACAGACATCGCTGCCTCCCCATACCTCGTTAGCCTTCAACTTAGATCTCATACCCCAAGCTCCTTGGGGTCGTAATAGCGCCATCGTCGAGGCCGACAACCGCCGAGCTAAGCCATCGCGACGCTGCGCCAAGCCGGAGCTTCTGAATCGGCCGCACAGTAACTGCGAGTGAAATCGTCGGAAGAGAGACCGGGCAAGTCGCGCCGCTGTTTGATGAGTGGATGTCGTCCTCTTCCCCACATGCACATGCGCTGCGTGCCGGCGCCGTGCAACTTGGGTGTGAGCCTGTGCCGATCGTGATGAGCTGGGGGAAGTAGGTAGTTCGTGCTCAGACAAAAGATATATAACGAGCTGGACATGGCGGGCCTTGCGCTGAATGCCCACGCCCTCCTCCCCATCCCCGCCGCCTACCTCAACGCATCTGACCTCGTGCAGCCCGCCATGCATGTCCTTTCGTCGCTGCTCGTCCTGGGCACTTGTGCTCTCCAATCCGTCCTTGGACGTCCCGGGCCTGCTCTACGTGCGGAACAAGAGGCCTTGGTGCCCAAGCGATCCGTGGACTCGTTCATCAGCACCGAAACGCCCATCGCCTGGCACAAGCTGCTCTGCAACATCGGCCCGGACGGCTGTGCTGCTGCGGGCGCTGCCCCGGGTGCGGTGGTGGCGAGCCCCTCCAAGACCAGCCCGGATTGTAAGTGCCAGCTCCCCCCTCCCCAGAAGCTCACAGCGTGTGGCATAGCTTGCTGAGACGCTGCAGACTGGTACACATGGACGAGAGATGCCGCTCTTGTCTTGACGGGCATCGTTGATTCGTTTGCCCACAACTACTCGGCCTCGCTCCAGACCACCATTCAGAACTACATCATCGCACAGGCCAAGCTGCAGGGCGTCTCGAACCCCTCCGGCAGCCTGTCTGACGGCGCCGGGCTGGGCGAGCCCAAGTTCATGGTCAACCTCACCGAGTTCACGGGCGAGTGGGGACGGCCCCAGAGAGACGGCCCGGCGCTGCGGGCCATCGCGCTCACCCGGTACGCCAAGTGGCTGGTTGGCAACGGGTACGCGTCGACGGCCAAGGACGTTGTCTGGCCGGTCATCAAGAACGATCTCGCCTACACAGCTCAGTATTGGTAGGCAAGGGCTCTAGATTCTGGGGACGTCATGTCTAACGCTGGCCAGGAACGAGACGGGCTTTGATCTGTGGGAAGAAGTTCCCGGCAGCTCGTTCTTCACCATTGCCAGCACACACAGAGGTAAATCTCTATGTTGCTTTCTACCCGACCCGTAATTGTCGTAACTGACACCAGACAGCTCTCGTTGAGGGCGCCGCTCTTGCTGCCCAGCTCGGCACTGAATGCCGCGCCTGCCTCACCGTTGCTCCTCAGGTCCTGTGCTTCCAACAGAGCTTCTGGAATGCGTCGGGCGGATACATTGTCTCCAACAGTACGTCCCTCTGACCTCACTCACACACACGCCGCATCCATCCTGACAACGAGCCAGTCAACGCCAACACCGCCCGATCCGGCAAGGACCTCAACTCGATCCTCGCCTCGATCCACACCTTCGACCCAGCCGTCGGCTGCGACGCCACCACCTTCCAGCCCTGCAGCGACAGAGCCCTGTCCAACCACAAAGCCTACGTCGACTCTTTCCGCTCCGCCTACCCCCTCAACGCCGGCATCCCGCAAGGCAAAGCCGTCGCCGTCGGCCGCTACGCCGAAGACGTCTACTACAACGGCAACCCCTGGTACCTAGCCAACTTCGCCGCCGCCGAGCAGCTCTACGACGCCCTCCACGTCTGGAAACAGCAACACTCCCTAACCATCACCCCTCTCTCCCTCCCCTTCTTCCAAGACCTCGTCCCCTCTTCCCTCCCCGGCACGTACACCCCCGCCTCCCCAACCTACCACACCCTCCTATCCGCCGTCGCCACCTACGCAGACGACTTCATCGCCGTGGCGGCGTCCCACATAGCCGCCGCCGCCGACGGCTCCCTAGCCGAGCAGTTCGACCGCGCCACCGGTGCCCCGCGCTCCGCCGCCGACCTGACCTGGTCCTATGCCGCCTTTCTCTCCGCCGCCGACCGCCGCACGGGAATCGTGCCCGCGGGCTGGTCGGCCGCGCACGGCCGCGCTGTGCCGTCAGCTTGCGCGCGCATCGAGGTCGCGGGTACGTACGCCCCTGTGGAGGGGGCGGTGGTCACCTTCCCGCCGCGGCAGACGCCGGATCCGGCGAGGGCGCCGCCGGCGGTGCCGTTCCCGAGTGCGGCATGTGAGGCGGGGGAGGAGCGGCTGGTGTATGTGACGTTTGAGGCGAGGGTGGTGACGCGGTGGGGGGAGACGGTGAAGGTGGTGGGGGATGTGGGCGAGTTGGGGGGGTGGGATGTGGGGATGGCGGTGGGCTTGTCGGCGTCGGGGTATACGGATGCGGATCCGTTGTGGAGTATTACCGTGCCGATTGCTGCTGGGGGGAAGGAGGTGGTGGTGGCGTACAAGTATGTCAAGGTCGAGGCGGATGGGAGCGTGGTCTGGGAGTCGGATCCGAACCGCAGTCTGACGGTAGCGGCTAAGGCTGGGGATGGGGCGGCGGGTAAGGGGTCGTCGTCGTGTGGAGGCGGGAGTGGTGGCGGTAATGGCGTGGTTTGTCCGGCACAGACCGTCAATGATACTTGGCGGTAGGGAGTTGAAGGGGCTGAGTGGGGAGTTTTGGGGGACAGGCGATGGAATGGGCTGGTATGGAAGACCGCGGACATGGCTTTGGCCTCACTGTGCTTCATCGATTCATTGCAGTACATACAGTTACCCTGGAAAAGGGGCAGCGATATGTTAACTGTTCCTTCGCATTCCATTCACTTGGCCTTTCGACCAAATCGGTATGTATCAATCAGCAGCATGCCGCCAAATCTAGTCAACGGACCATTGTTCATGATACCGGCTTTACCCTTTTCTAAATCTATGCTTCAAAATCCGTCCTCCTCCTCCCTTACATACCATATAGCTCTTCACACCTCACCACTCCCCATCCCGGCCAAGCAAACCCCCTCCAACCCCTCCATAACCGCCCGCACAGCCCACTCCAGCATCTCGACAAAGTCCACATCCTCCCTCTCCCCGTCCACCACCCTGATCCCCTCCCTCTCCAACACCCCCCAATCCACCTTCCCCCCCTCCACCACCCCGCCCTCAAACAACCACCTATGCGCATCCACATAGTTCGGCCACACGATCTTCTCGACATAGCCCGGCGGGTCCTTCCAGAACCCTTCCAGCGTGACATACCCGTCGCGGGCCTCGCGCCGCCGCACGGCGGCCGCCCGGCTCGCGCGCAGGAACAGCCGGATGTCGAGGAGGGCGGCGACGCGCGAGAAGGGGGACGGGGCCGGGCCGTAGAGGAGGAAGCCTTCTAGGATGCAGATGCGCGTTTTTGTCTTGTTGGACGGGGCTGCCGGTGCTGCTTCGGAGTTGGGGTTGTCGTTGCGGGGTTGTGCTGGAGGCGCGGCGGAGGAGGAGGGGAAGATGAGGGAGCCGGGCTGGTCCGGGGCGAGCCAGGCGCGGACTTTGGCGGCGCAGGAGGCGATGTGGGCCGGGCTGGCTGGGCATGGTCCGACGGAATTGAGGTCTTCTTTGGAGAGGAGCGTTGGCTGTACGGTGGGCGGGCAGACCCGTGGGGTCGGGGTTGTGGTGAGCGAGTTTGTTGGTGATGAGGAGGCTGAGCATGATAACGGGGAGGGGGGGTGATGGGGGGAGGCGCGCGGGAGTAGGTGGAGTAAGGGGGGCGGGGAGGGGGCACAGCCGTGGTTGCTGCGGTGGGAGGGCAAGGCGGTTTTGGGGGAAGGGGAGCAGGTGGTGGTGTTGGTGGCGGCGGAGGGTGGCACGTTGCTACTGACTGGTAATGTGCCCGTCTCGCGGATATGGGTCAGTGCTGCTTCGAGGTCGGGGATGGAGATCGCTTCCGGGCAGTCCCAGTCGACGAGACCATCTTTCAGGGGAAGTCTGCGGTTGGCGGTGGGAGCGAGTCAGCAGGGAGTAAGTGTACTGGGCAGGGCGGAGAGGCATACTCCGACTCGGGCTTGTAAAAGTCATCCTCGTGAAGAATGAATGTCTCGGGGAAGATGTCGCGCAGCAGCCGGGCCAGCGTGGTCTTGCCGCTGGAGGAGCAGCCGCTGATGCCGATTACGACAGTGCGTTGCTCGGCCATGGCTTTCAGTATCTCAAGAGGAGGTGAGAGGGGGCCTCTATCTCCCGGTTTAGTGAAGTTTCGCTCGAACGCTAAGACGGAGAAATCCACATTAATATCATTAACTCATCATGAAGGCGAGGAGAGACGAAGAGTGTTGATATAGCTCAAGAGCATTCCCTCAGTGACACTACGAGTAGGCAGTCATGAAGTATGTGGTTCTCATCTGAGCACTTGAAGTCAAGTGAGTGGGGTGGCTGTATCTCGCTCAAAGATGCGCCTTACTGTGCGCTTGATTTACCCGCACTATCAAGACAGGGCCAAGCTGGGAGCGAAGGGCAGTGTCCTCAGTCGCATGCACTGTATCCAGTCCCGGACGAGGACAACCCAGTGGGTTCTCTCTTCATGTTCCTAACGAAGCAACTGTCTGTCGCGGTGAGCTCTGCGGTTCGCTCACTAGCTCTTGTGGAGGATGTGGATGGTGCAGCTGCCTGCCATCAGCTTCCGTCGCTCCCTTGCTGTGGTCGCGGGCCGCACGCGACCATCTGCAGTCCCGTTTGCTTGGTCGCATTGTGGATCCGGGAAAGCTTCATCTTCCATACCTCTGCACATTTTCAACGAAGAACAAGTCCAGCACGCCGCAACATTCCTCGCGCCAAACAACAAGACACGACAACTTCCACCCCACCCCCGACCGTTGTTCCAACTGCCACCACTCACAATGTCCGAGATATCCTCGGCCGCGCTGGTCACGACCAGCATCGTGGCATTCATCTCGGGCTTCGGCCTGGGCGTGTACTCAATCCGCGGCTGGCTGCTGTCGCCCACGCTGGCCGCCGAGCGCGACGCCAATATCCTCGACCCAATCGAGAGCGAGGAGTCGGACGTGGACGAGGAGGAGACGCTGCTGGACCACGCGCCCAACTGGGCCAACGGCGAAGACGCCGACCGCCGCCAGGGTCTGCGCGCGAGCGCGACGAAGCCGGGGAAGAAAGACACAACAGCGGCGGAGGCAGCGCACGCGCGGTTCAACCCGAACGAGGAGTGCAAACTGGTCTTGGTGGTGCGAACAGATCTGGGCATGACAAAAGGTCAGCCCCCCCTCCTCCCAAACCCACGTCAGCACCCAACCCACCCCCACTAGGTGTCTAACGCAGTACTTTCTAGGCAAAATCGCCGCGCAATGCTCCCACGCCACACTGGCCTGCTACAAGCACCTCCTACGCGCCTCCCAAGCGCGCCCGCAGTCCTCCGAGGCGCAGATCCTGCGGCAGTGGGAGCGGCTGGGCCAGGCCAAGATCGCGGTGCAGGTCAAGAGTGAGGAGGAGCTGCTGGGCCTGCTGGCGCGGGCACGGGGGCTCGGCGTGACGGCCGAGGTGATCGCCGACGCGGGCCGCACGCAGATCGCGTCGGGCAGCCGGACCGTGCTCGGGGTGGGGCCCGCGCCGAAGAGCGCCGTGGATGCGATTACGGGGCATTTGAAGCTCTTGTGAGGACCGTGTGGGATGGTATTGGGTGGCCCGGGTGCTTGAAGGCTGGCTAGGCAGGGGAAGTTAAAAGAGGAGGAACGGAGTTCGGGTAGAATGGATTGGCGGGCATATAGCAAGGGGTTTGGGTTTTTTGATTGTGGGCGCGCCATGGCTGGGATTCATGGAAGTACACCTCACGGTTCATCGTCAACTGCAGAGCGAACCTCGGCAGCGCATGCCATCATGGCACACCACGCGTCGACTCGTATTACTAGGGTATCATTGCGACCTACTCCTTCCGGGCGAATCTCGCCAGCGTCGGCCCCAGCTCGGCCTGGCGTTCCTTGTGCCGTTCGTCCTTCTTCTCCTGCATCTCCTTGTACATCTCCTCGACCTTGAGCCGCTTCTCGTCGATGATGTTCTTCTTGCGCTGCTTGCGCAGATACTTTTTGAGCGCGCCATTCTTCCCCCGCGCCCGGTTCCGGATCTCCTCCGCGATGTCCACCGCGGGGGCGTCCAGGTCGCGGTCGGCCTGTCGCTGCTGCTCGGACCGCAGATCCAGGTTGCCGATGAAGTTGGGATCGAGCGCGATCATCTCCGGCTGCAGCTTGTTCAGCAGGCCCTTGACCTCGCCTTCCTGCCGCTGCTTTTTGGTCTCGAACGGGTTGACCTCGAGCGCGTCGTAGTTGGCCTCGCCGGCGCCGGGGATGACGATGGACGAGAAACCCTCTGTGTGCCCAACGCCGAGCACGTCCTCAAACGGACACCACCGGACACGCTCAATCGACTGGCCGTCACCGCCCCACGTCATGTACGGACTTTGCACCTTCTCCTGGACCGGCTTCTCTTTCGAGAAGAGCCCCTTCCAGACGGTTGTCTTGGTGCCCCACCCGACAGCTGTGAGACCCGTGTCTGATATGGCCACGGAGGATGCGGGTGACCTGGTGAAGTAGCTGGAGACTGCCTCCTTGAAGTTGCGAACATCCCAAATGGCCATTCGATTGTCCTGTCCCGCCGATACCATGTACCGTCCCTCCCGATCGACCGCCAGTGACCGCACAGGCCCTCTGTGGGCGAGGAGCTTGACTAATGGCTCCGCCGAGTTCGGCGACCATAGTGTGACGGTGCCGTTCTGCTGGCCGACATGTAGGATGGCGTTGTACGGATTCTGTGCGAGGGAGACAGGTGTACCGAGCTTGGTGGGGATCTCGGTGACTATTTGACCAGTCGAGGTGTCTTGGTACTTTAATTGACCGCTGATGCTCTGCAAGGCGTTAATACTAGCCAGCCATCAACGACATTCCGTGGCACTTACCAATGTTGCGAGGAGGAAGTGGTAAGGCAGAAACTCCATGTGCGAGACCTCAACATGCTTCTTGAGACAGTGCAGCTCTACACCATTGGCGTCGTAGATGTAGACGTACTTCTTCTGAGCCACGGCGAAAAACTGGTTGTTGTGCAGAAACCGAGCATCGCGAACCGTCTCGCCCAACTGCAGCTCGCAGCCGAGCTTGCCCTCCCGCCAGTCCATGGTCGCGACATGGCCCTTCCGCCCCGCCAGGATCAAATCCCGCCCATTTCTGCTGTACTCGCACACATAGGGACCCAGCGCGTCGAGTTTGAGTTCGAACTTCTTCTGTGCCACCTCGATGCCAACATCCTTTTGGATCTCGTCCTGGCGCACCCTGTACGTCCGCTCGAGTTCCGTCTCGGGTTCCAGGAAGCCAGACGAGTTCTCGAGCAGGATCTCGGCCTCCTTGGCCTTCAGCGCCGCCGTCTTGTATTTGCTTTCGAGAGTGGCAAGGTTGCGCCGCAGCTTCTTGTCTTTGACGCTCTTCACATCGATGCGGCGACCGCGGCCGTAGGCTTGGTGCGCCTGCTTGTAGCGGCGAATTCGTTCTAGTTCGGCCTTGGAACGGAACTCGGTTCGGGCATTGTTGATGGCCAGAGCCCCATTTGGCTGCTCAACCCTCGTCAGGGGCGCATCGACGGTGTCTGTTGTGTCCATGGCGTGCCGGAGATCGATGCGACAATACGCAATGCAGAATCGGGAGAGGAATGACTTTCACCTCCAGCAGCGCAGAAGCCTCTGAATGCGAGCCGTCTCTAAACATTTTCGAGATTGGGCCCACTAAAAAGTTCAGGATATGGCAGCGGATTGGCCGCACAAGACCCGATAAGATATGGCACACAAGTCAAAAAAGGGACCAGGACCCCAATGCCCCGCCATCACCGCCCCTCGCTGCCCTACGAACTTGCGCAGTAACACTCCCTGCACAGGCCGTCTTCTTGACGATCCTGTCTTCTCGTCCAATTTCGAGCAAAGTGGCGTCCCTCCCATACCGATTCAAAGCCGGCGGCGACGGAAACATGCCGGGCGCAGTTGGAGGCGGGCACTCGCACCGGCCCACGACCAAGACGTCGCAGAAGGCGTTTAAGTCGCGGAAGGCTACCAAGGGCCAGCTGCGCGATGCGGCCAAAGGTATGACTCACGCCGAACATACATTGCGGCTAGAATTAGCAGTCTGTTTATGTATACTGCCTTAGCTCTGACCTGAACTGACATTCCCCTTCTTCGCTTCTAGGCAGAATCGCCGGCGAGAAGGGACTGCGCAAGACGCCGCACCAGCAAATCATGTCGAAGCTCGACCGGCGCAACCAGGCCAAGCAGAGGCAGCTGGAGAAGGCCCGCGAACACCTGAAGGAGGCCTCGGTTTTTGCTGGGAAAGATGGCGCCCCTCGCAACGTCGCCGTCATCCCCCTCTGCGCCGACACCGACACCGCCGCCGCCATCCAGAGCCTGAACGGGAGCGTGGATATTGACGCCGAGGTGCACGACGGGTGCTTCCGGGTGCCGGTGGACAGGTTTAAGCAGAAGCTGCAGTATGTGCCCTTGAAGAGGGACCTGACTGCCTGCCTGGATGCTGCCCGCGTCGCCGACTTCATCGTCTTGGTGTTGTCAGCCGAGGTTGAGGTGGATGAGTTGGGCGAGTTGATATTGCGGAGCGTTGAGAGCCAGGGCATGTCGACTCTCTTCACGGTTGTTCAGGGGCTGAACAAGATTGAGCCCGCCAAGCAGCGGCAGTCGGTGGTCGCATCCCTCAAATCGTTCATTACACACTTCCACCCGGAGCAAGAGAAGATCTACAGCCTCGACAACCGGCAAGAGTGCGCCAATTTGATGCGATCATTATGCAGCACCACGCCTAAGGGTATCCGGTGGAGGGACGAGCGAAGCTGGATGCTGATTGAGGAGATCGACTTTGCGACCTCCGGGTCGGCACCCACTGTCCTCACGGGCGTCATTCGGGGCAAGGGTCTGAAGGCGGACCGGCTGGTGCAAGTGGGCGACTGGGGGACGTTTCAGATCGAGAAGATCACGACAGCGCCGCTTGCAACGAGGAAAAGGAAGGGGGAGGAGACGATGCATGTGGACGACAACAACGCGGAGGAGGAGACTCTTGAATTTCCGACCGAGGGCCGTGACGACCTCGACGATCTCGCTCCCGAGGAGGCTGCGATGGAGAATGACGACGAGGAAATGGATGCTGCCACAACAGTGACAATATCCAAGAAGGGCGTGCTGCTTGACGACCACCATTATTTTTCGGACGACGACCGGGTTCAAGAACTCCAAATGCCAAAGAAAGTTCCCAGAGGTACATCCAAGTACCAATCTGCGTGGTTTTTGGACGACCAGGATGTGTCAGACTCCGGTTCAGACCTGGAAGATTACGACATGCAGGACGCGGAGGGCGGCGAGGAAGAGGCACGGCCAGAAGACGGCATGGAGGGTCTTGCGGGGGACGCCATGACAGAGGCTGGGCCGTCAGAATACCCTCAGTCTGTAGCCTTCATTGAGCCGGATGAGGACGAAGATGCCAGGGCGCTAGAGGCATACCGGAAGAGCAAGCGAACGGATGCTGAGGACGACTTGGAATTCCCCGACGAGGTTGAACTACACCCGAATGTGTTGGCCCGGGAACGGCTGGCCAAGTACCGGGGTCTCAAGAGCTTGAGGTCAAGCCCCTGGCTGGAGGACGAAGACCGCGCGTTTGAGCCGGAGGAGTGGCAGCGATTGCTGCGAGTGCCCGACTACCAGGCATCTCGAATTCGGGCGGCCCGCGAGGCGTTGGTTGGCGGCGTGGCCCCTGGAACTCGCGTGCACGTGTACATCAAGGGGGTGCCTGTGGCGATCCAGAAGTCGTACAACCCCAGTCGACCGGTCACCCTCTTCTCGCTCTTGAGGCACGAGCACAAGCGGACTGCCGTCAACGTCCTGATCAACCTCAGCTCCGATTACCCGACCTCGATCAAGGCGAAGGAGGAGCTGATTGTGCAGTACGGCCCGCGGAGATTTGTCATCAACCCGCTGTTCTCGCAGGGAGGCACCACGCCAAATGACGTCCACAAGTACTGCCGGTACTTGCACCCGGGGCAGTCGGCCGTGGCGACCTTCATGGGTCCCGTCGCATGGGGCTCCGTGCCGGCGCTCTTCTTCAAGCGGACCGTTCCCAACGCGGAAGCTGACATGGAGGAAGAGGACGAGGATGCACCGACTCTGCCGCTGACGCTCGTCGCCACGGGCACCACACTGCCGCCGTCGACGTCGCGCGTCATCGCCAAGCGGGCCATCCTCACCGGCCACCCGTACCACATCCACAAGAAGATTGTCACCATCCGGTACATGTTCTTCAACCGCGAGGACGTCGAGTGGTTCAAGGCGCTGCCGCTGTGGACGCGGCGCGGGCGCAGCGGCTACTTCAAGGAGGCGCTCGGCACGCACGGCTACTTCAAGGCCACGTTCGACGGCCGCATCAACCCGCAGGACTCGATCGGTGTTAGTCTGTACAAGCGCGTGTGGCCGCGCAATGCCCGGCCACTGCAGGGGTTGCTGCTCGACCCGGCACTGGCGGAGGCGGCCCTTGCGGGGGATGCGATGGATGCGGATGTCGAGTAGATGACCCGCTTTCATATAGACATGCTCATGGGCTCATGACGGCGTTACGCGGAATACATGACATATTACGGCTGGCACGAACGTGTCCCTCTGTCCCCGAGTCTGCGCGTCTCCGTGGCAACGCACGAGTCTTTCAATGCCCCGTCGTTACATATCCATACAGTTTTTCTCCCCCTTTTTCATTCCACTCTCTCATCACCACCCTCAAGCATTATCCTCCCCCAACTCCTCCAGCCCAGGGGTCGGCCTCGGCCCGCCCGCCGCCCGCCTCACCTCCTCCGCCCCGCTCGCCCGCCACGCACTCAGAATCAGATTGACAATATGCTCCACCCCAACCCCCTTCTTAACCTGCGCGAACACCGTCGGCCCGCCCTCGCGCATCTTGCGCGCGTCGCGCTCCATCACGCCCAAGTCGGCGCCCACCGCCTCCGCCAGGTCCGTCTTGTTGACCACCAGCAGGTCGCTCTGCGTGATCCCCGGCCCGCCCTTGCGGGGGATCTTGTCGCCGCCGGAGACGTCGATGACATAGATAATGTAGTCGGCCAGCTCGCGCGAGTAGTTGGCCGCCAGGTTGTCGCCGCCGGACTCGATCAGCAGCAGGTCGGTGTCGAACAGCGCGTGCAGGTCCTCCAGCGCCGCGAGGTTGGCCGAGATGTCCTCGCGCACCGCCGCGTGCGGGCAGCCGCCTGTCTCGATGGCGCGGATGCGCGTTGCGGGCAGCGCCTTGTGCCGCGTCAGGAACTCGGCGTCCTCCCGCGTGAAGATGTCGTTGGTCACCGCTGCGAGCGAGTAGCGCGTGCGCAGGGCGCGGGAGAGGGCCAGCATCAGGGCCGTTTTGCCGGATCCGACGGGCCTGGGGGGCTAGATTAGCTTGAAAATGAGGGGTGGAATGGGTGACGGTTGGACGAATGAGTGAGGCGGGAGAGGAAGGCTCACCCGCCAATGCCAATGGTGAAGGCGCGGTCGGTCCAGGTGCGCCCTTCGGTTATGGGCATCTCCCGGCCGAGGTAGCTGCCGGGCCCGTCGAGGATCTCATGGCTGTGGCCGTGCTCGGCGGCGTTGAAGGTGTCGTGCGAGTGCGAGTGGACGCCGTCGTGCGAGTGCGTGGCGCCGGCCATGGTGTGGAAATTGGGATGGTGTGCTGCTTTATTAAGATAGTGGTGGTGTTGCGGACCCTGGAAAGAAGGGTTTGAACTTCTGACTGAGCTTCAAGATTGTGTAAGTGCTTGGCGATCACCAACACTTCCCCACCGAGGGGTAGCTGGATGAGGGGCAGGTGTTCATGGGAGCTTCCTTATCTTCACCGGGAATGATATGAGCCCTAACCCTCACCAGACGACATCATCCCAACTGCCTCGACCCTGCCTCTACGGATGGCCCCTTCCACCAACACTCAACAGGCCCAGCATGCTAGAAATGGAAAGAACGGACGATATGTTACCGTACACTACTGGAAGGATTTAACGTGCTCGCTTCACTCACACACTCCCAGGGCCCGTCCCGTCTTGGCACATCTGTCAGCTCTGTTCTCCCATGCATCTGCGCGCAGGCCCCCCACAGGAAAACGTGCGCATATCTGCTCCAAGGTGACCAAACACATATTGCTCGATGCCTGGCCAACCCCCGTATTCCATGGTTTTTTGAGCGTATCCGTCCCATCTCTTGCGTCCAAACGTTGCCGTGATGCCGTGCAAGAGCCGTGCGCGTCACAGCAGTCCGAAGTCGAAGTCCGACACTAGCTCCGCAGGTCCTCTTCGCTCAACCAACGACTTCTGTTGCAATGGCGGCACCAGGAGAGCTTTGCTTTCTGACAAGCCTCGAACTTGTCATGGAGGGCGGAGAGCATCATGCATGTCTTGTTCACCGTCACGGCTCAGTTGCCTCCGTGATCCTATGTGGGTGGTCATTTGATGGCGACCTGCGGTAAGAAGCGTCATGGCCAGCCTCCCCTCTTGTGAATCTGTGCAGCGAGCGGAGGAGTAGAAATAGGGGCGGCTTTTCCATCTGGATATCATCTTTTCCCTCGTGTTGTCTCAAGGAGCTGCTTACATCACACAAAACCCCTGAGGCTGTGTTCGAAGAGAATCGAAGCCTTGTTCATACCTCTACGAAACCCCTGAAGTTGTTCATCTTCGCTCGACCTCTTACAGCCGCCAGCATGATGCTTCCCAACGTTGCAAACGCCCTGCTTCTCTCCATCACGCTCATCAACCCGGCCATGGGAGGAGCAGTCCCTCGAGGGGCAGACGCAGCTGACTGTGGTATGTGCCTCTTGAAAAAGCCCCTCGCTCCAGGGAAAGCAGATGCCTAATATCAAGCAGATCCGCCCAAGCCATCCCCCGTCCGCTTTGGCTACCTACTCCCGCGAGCCTTCTCCGTTCTCGACGTCTTCGGTCCAATCGAGATCCTGCAGGCGCTCGCGCGGCAGACGCACCTCGAGCTGGCCCTGCTTGGGCGCACGCTCGAACCCGTGACGACCCAGCCCGTCAGCGCTTCCATGAACCCCTTCAATTCGTCCTTCTTCCCGGCTGTCATGCCCACCCACACCTATGCCGACGACCCGCCTCTCGACGTGCTGATGATCCCCGGCGGCGCCGCCTCGCGCAGCCCGGACCTGGGACCCGAGCTTGACTACATCCGCAAGGTCTTCCCGCGGCTGCAGTATCTGATCACCGTCTGCACGGGCGCGGGCATCGCGGCGCAGTCGGGCGTGCTGGACGACCGCCGCGCTACGACGAACAAGGCTGCCTGGGCGAGCATCACGAAAATGGGGCCCAAGGTGAAGTGGTGAGTCTATTGTTGCTGTCTCATGACGTCGCATCAGACGCCAAAAACACTACTGACTGGGCAATATGCAGGGTGTCGCCCGCCCGCTGGGTAGAGGACGGCAACGTGTGGACCTCTTCAGGGGTAAGTCTTACTCGGCTCGTCCTCCACTTCTTACACAGACTTGCCAACGTTAACCACCCCGTGTAGGTCACGGCGGGACTGGATCTCTTGTTTGAGTTCATCAAGCAAAAGTTCGAGAACGGTACTGCCATTGCCGAGGCTGCCGCTGGAAGCATGGAGCACATCATCGACACCAACTGGCGTGACGACGAGGGCTTCGGCGCCAAGTACCACGTGCCTGTCCAGAACTAGACCCTGTTGAAGCATTTTGGGAAGTTCGGACATCTGGATCGGCGGCCGGACGGCATACTTGTCTCATTGTTTATGTACATGATGTCATAGCCAAACTGTTGGTTTTCAAGAGTCAGGTTGCGGAATGGAACTATTGACCCATAGTAAGGATGCCGGAATGTGGGAGGACGGCTCATTTATCTACATGTATATACATGAGCGGAACCAAGGATAGGTACTTCGATATACCAAATCAGTTGTCCCCCAGCTTAGTTGCTGCATACAATCCACGCTGTGTGCGATTCACTTTGTTTGTAAACTAGTGAATTATGTACAGTCCAAAGCAAGCGCCCACAGTTGAAGCCGGGGAAGAAAAAGGGGGTGGAGGATGGTGCGTCGGATGGTACAGCAAGCGAAAGCCTCCAATTGTTGCACCTAATCGCCAACTAATAACCGCCGCACCAAAACAGCCTGCGGTTCTGCCCGGTAGGTAAGGCATGAATTCCAGAAAAACATTCATTACAGTAAGAATACTCGTTCACCTGCAGCTTCGACAGCCGCACCGGCAGTGACAGTGGTGGCAGCTCACGGCCTCCATTTGTTCGTCCAACACCCCTTCGTGCACTCTTCGCAGCCAAGAATCTAACTCCTGAGAGTGGTTACTTGCAATAAGCCAATCTCATGGTCGCTCCAAAACCCCACGTCAACCGCCTCGACAGCATATTCGACCTGACCCCACTGCATGTCGCACTCGACACAAACTCAAACATTTGCATGCAACTCCCAGGTGCACACCCAAGCCCCAACCTCAGTTGAGAGCAACTCCCACCCTTGAAACCCCTTCCCATTCCTAGCCATCCCCTTTCCTGTTGAGCCCCTTTCCGTTTGACCCTCTTTCCTCATGAACCCCCTTTCCTCTCAACCCGCTTCCCTACTACCCACCTACACCCCTATTTCCTCTCCCCGGCCGTCCCCGCTACACCCGCAGCGCCGCCATCCCCAATCTTCAACCAATTAAACACACCCTCCCACGAGTCGACATTCACATGCGCAAACCCGCGCCCCTCGGCCCGCTGCTCGCTGTACCACTCCACCGTCGGCGGGTACCGGTACGACATGTGCGAGGGCGCCGTTCCCGGCCCCGCGCGCGCCCGCGCCAGCCGCGCTTCCTCGTACAGCCTATTGACACACTTTGATCGGAAGGCGGTCGAGCCGGTGTGTGGCTGTTGCTGCTGTTTGGTGGAAGGGGTGGGGTTGGCGCGGGGCGGGTGGAAGATGATGCGCGTGTCTTCGTCTTCTTCCGTTCCCTCTTCGCCTGCGTCTCCCTTGGGGAAGGAGGAACCTGGCCGCTTTGCAGACGGGGTGTCGCTGTCGATGTCCATGGGGACGTCGGGTTGCTCGGTCTGGTCGACAAAGAGCGACGAGTCGGCGGTGGGCGAGCGGGTGAGTTGGTTTGCATAATGAGTGGGGGCAGAGGAGGAAAAGGAGGACGAGCCGAGTGCGACTCTCCTGTAGCCCTTGCTCTCCATAAGATGCTCGGGCGCTGGGAGGAAGGCCCGGATGTCCCTGAGCAGAGTGTCGAGGAATTTCAGCGTCACGTCGATGGGGTAGCGCGAGTTGCATTCGGCCGGCCATTCCCATCCGCCCAGCCACACTTGGTCGAGGAAGGTAGACTTGTTCTTCTCGGGACTGTGCTCCCGCACGTATTGTATCATCTGGCGCTGCATGAAGATGAGATCCTTCTCTGCAGGAGGCTGCTTGCCAGCGTATCTGGTCCGAACAGCCGGGTCCCAGATGATGAGTTCGCACCGCTCGAAGGGTCTCCTGTGCGGGTTGACTGGACGATAGATGCCGATCCAGGGATGTCGCTGTGGTGACGTTCTCTTTGGGAGGTTGTCGGAATCCCACTCGTCGGCGATCGTGTAGAAGAAGCCAATGTAAGTATTGTATCCATGAGCTGGCCCGTACGGTGGCCTTGGTCCTTGGTGGGAATCGAACGGGTGATTGCTGGCTCGACGCCCCTCGCCAAACGGGTGGGTGAACTGAAACCAGTCCTGAATCCGTTTCCACGTCCTCGAATGGACATCTCCGAAGTGATCTGCCATCTGCAAATCCAGCCACGAAACAGGGAATTTGTACAATACCCACTGGAACTTAGAGCCGCTCATGCGGCCGTGCTCATCGAGATAGTCGATGAAGTAGCTGCTGTCTTCCCGCTGGAAGATGTCGCTCTTGAAAGACCAGAGCCCTTGTATGAACTCGGCCTGCTTGCTCTGCGTTGACTCCCCATTGGGTCGCTGCAGATTCGCGTCGCCGCCACCCGGGTCCGAGCCCTCGACCTCGACTTGATCAATTCTCTCTTGAAGGACTTCCAGCACTGCGTCAGGGTTGTTCAGCGTCACCTTCGAGTACCTGGGTATCCGAATACTCCGTTCGCTCCTCTTGGAGCCGGGCATTCCGGTTGCCTGGCTCGACCCAATGACATGGAATTTGCGGAACTGGTCAGCTCGCAGCGTCGCCCACCAGCCGAACCAGTTGACGAGGCTCTGCTCATCGTTTGGGTCGATGGACGAGTCCGCGTATCTGAGCGGACTGCTGTCCTCGTCGTGAGCATACGGGCCGGCTTTCACAGCCCGCACTAAGTGCAGGTCGGCAGCCATCTGCGCCGCTGTATACCGACATTGGCATTCCTCCTTGCTCAGTGCATCGATGTTTTCATCAATGGCTGGCTGACCGTCACCAATGTGTTTCCACAGCTCCTGTCGAGCCTGATACCTCTCATCGGCCAACTCCGACAGATACTCATGGAAGTTGTGGGCCGTGACAAGTCGATAATGGAAACTTCCGTGCCACTTCTTGAACCACTCAAGAAAAGCTAGAGCGCGCCGGGGCTCGGATACTAGAAAGCTTGGCGTGAGAAGAATGGCTGTGCGGTAGGGAAAGAGCCGAGTGAGGCGCATATCACCGGGGAGCGCCGACTGCCCGGGAATGGCTAACGAGGGGTAAAGAGGCAGGCCATCGACTGGTTCTGACAGACACCAGTATTCGTCGTTTCTGCCGATGAGGTAGTGGGAGAGACGCGGAATCCGGCGCAGGCTCCATGCGAGCAGCTCGTGGATGATGATCGCTCCCGGCATGGATTCGACCCGGACCCGGAATGCTTCCCAAGCCCCGGCATGGTGAGATGTGTAGATCTGACAGTTAGGATTGCACGCGCGGAGCCATTGATACAGCAATTGTGCTGTCGATCGCCTTGACTCCGGAATTGCGAGGAAGAAGCTGTGTACAGGCTGTGCGACTGATATTCGAGGCAGAAGCCTAGTGTACTCCATGTTGAAGAGTCGCTGAATCAGCAGCCCTCTCGCGGACACCGGGACCCCATCTGGAGTTTTTGGCATCGACCTCTCATTTTCTAGCTGAGCCTCGGATAGCTGAGCCTCGGATAGCCGAGTCAGTGGCGGTAGCACGAGTCTGAACTCTTCTTCCGAGGCAAATATGAAGTATTCGAGTAAGGCGTCCGAAGGAGTTGGGGCGTCCGGGCCGGACAGAATCGATTTCCATTCCTCGCACTTCGTCGGATACACCACGATATTGTACTTTTTCAGGTCACAGTAGAGACCGAGCAAGCCGATCGTCAGATACTCTGCAACCTGCACCAGGGTTGTGTCGTTGTCGTGCCCTACAAGAGTCCCGCGAGCCAAGACAGGTCTGGGAATGAGTTGTTTGTGCTTCCCAGCCACAGCCTTTGCGAAGCAGGTATGCTGAAACTCCAGCGTCGCCCTGCCCAAAAAGTCAGCAAGCCACATGGCTTGGTTCGGTGGGCCTCCGGTTAGACCATTGAAGGTCACCTGGACAGAGGACTGGTTGAATATCAACGCTTTGACTGAGTTCTGGGTAACTTGAGCGGGCGTCTCCAACCGGCCCTGATCCAAGCTAGGTCGCTTCCGGGAAGGAGGAGAATGGAGTCTTCGTGAAGTTTCTGGAGTGTCATTGTCGCCGAGATCCATCTGCTCGGGCTCCTCAACAAAACCAAACTGACCCTCATCCGTCTCAGAGAATCTGACAGATTTGCGCTTCTTTGTTGGACGCGCTGCATCTGAGCTTGCGGTAGCCGGCGTTTGGACGCTATGAGATACTCCTGGCTGCAGAGACTCAACCTGCATTGGGGCCTCTGATGGCGCCGTTACCTGAGTGGGACTCTGTAGAACCGGCCCAGAGCTTCGCCTGCCGGCGACGGGCCCTTTCGTGATGTCAAACAGCTGCATCTTGGAGACATCAGGAGCAGTGTCCTCTCTGTCACGGCTGGCTTTCTGAGCCAGTCTCCGATAGCGATGTTTGTTGAAAAGCTTTGCTTCCTTGGCCGGATCAGAGATGGCAACCTTCAGGCCACCGCGTAATGTCCGCGTTTTCCCGCTGGTGAAGATGTTCCCGGCCGGCTGCGTCGTGCTCTTCTTGGCCATAAGCTGTCTACGCGCCACAGGGTTTGGCCGAACCGAGGACGAGGTTGCTGCTGGCTGTTGACTTGGAAGTTTGGTTTTCAGATTCGGCAGCGCATCTGTGGATGGTCTGCTCAATGTTCGGGCTGACCCTTGATAGCCAGTGGGCTTGGGAATGTCTGTTTGCTTGCGCCTGTTGGTTACGGAGGATGTTATAGGTTGCGGGTCCGGGTGAGCTGCAGTTGGCTGTTTGTAATGCTCCTTGCGCGGCTCGGAGCCGCCCGCAGCCGCCGCCACAGCAGGGGTGGAATTGGAATCCGAGAATACCTGGGGAGACGCCCGCTGATTCTGCCGCTTTGTCAAGGTCAAATCGGTCCAAGGTACCTCGACGTCGGGTTCCTCAACAGCTTCATCGCTGCTCGAACCAGAGCTCTTGTCCGAGAAAGGGGCGGTCAAGGGATGGCCCAATCTTCTCCGCTTCGCATTGCGACGGCGATGCCGAGCTGCCTTCTCCACATCCGCCTTCCTCCGTGCGTCGTTATACTTTTCAACGTCGAAAGGCTCAAGCTCTCCGGCCGAATGCTTGGCTTTATCTTCTTCCCATATCGCTTTGAGATCAGGGCCGAGGTTGGACTCGGGTTCCCAAGTGCAATCATGGAGCGCGAATCCCGTCCACTCCACCAGATAATAAGTCTGGCCATCTTCGTGGTGATCCCGCTCAGCCAAGATGTTTTCCACTTCAAACTCCTGGTCGGAATCATGACCCGGGACAGTTGATGTCAGCGAGACATCATCATCGCTCGTGTCTCCGCCAGGAGAAATGGTTTCTGAAGCAGGCCTCGTGTTCTTGAACATCATGCACTACCCCGCGTGCTCTCGGCACAGCTCTTTGAAGTTGGCACAAGACGACTTTCCCAACCGCACCGGGCCTCGAGTGCGAAATTCAATCAATCGGTGAACGTGATAGGTATCGCACTCGAGTGGGGGCCGCCGACTGCTATTCGCTAGATAATCGCGAAAGAAGTGTTTCGTCGAATATGCTACCCCTGAGATTCCGATCGAATCATTCAGCCTTTCAGCTAGCACTTGACTATTCCATGAGTTGTACTTATAAGATATGCATTAGGGTTAGCATGTGGGCGTACAGTGGCTGCGAGCGAGCCCTGAGACAACGAGGGGGAGGCCAAGAGATGTCTTCTTCCCGGCAGCCGAACGCGGAGGCTATGTCCACGATATGATGAGAGCTCACCTCAATCGAATACAATTTCTCGAACGAGCGCAAGGACCTGAGGTAGCTGTGCGAGCGTTGGATGTTGAACGGAACGTGTGTGTGTTCCAGATTTGTATGCCTGAGAGTGGGTCGGCCTTTGATTTCGATGTTTGAAAAACGGGGGCAGGAGCTCAGCTGAATATTGCATCCAATCAGGCAGAAGCCATGGGTCCTTGTTTCCGCCTACTGCGTGTGAAGAACCTGCACGCCTAACTATTACCCCTGTGTAATTCTTTCACCGGACCTGCCACACCCTCTGTCCCACGGGATGGAATGCTTTCCGAGAGCCTTGTGTCCACACACGAATGGTTGATCATTCATCTGGGAATCAACAACTCCCTCAATCCAGACAATGCAATCAGCTTGGGACTTGTCCTTGTCGGAGAGCGAGAGTGAGAATCTGCAGCAATGCATGGAGCATGCACGCGCTATCGTCCGCCGCGAAGTGACCGAACACCCAGCCGTCCCCTGCGGCTACAGGCCTCATACCACCCGACGTCTGCTCTGCGAAATGAAGAGTCTATCACGGTCCGCCCGAGGCCCGGCCAATCAGGGATCTTCCGATTTCCCCTTTTCCATTGTGCCACTATACAACAACAACGTGCTGGAGTTTCTCGCCAAGTTTCCGGGGCCGACTTCGACTCCCTACGAAGGTGGCATTTTCTACGTCCGGTGAGCGTGCAGGTTGAATATCCTAGGCAGCCGCCTCGCGTGTGGTTTTGCACCAAGACATACCATCCGAATGTGCACCCTGACGGGGAGGTCTGCGTGCATGGCTTAAGTGTAGACTGGAATGCTGCTTGGTGTCTACGAACCCTGGTGCTCGGCGTCGCAAGCCTGCTCTCCGCGCCCGATCTTTCTGACCCATCGACCCCTGAAGTTGCTCGCGAGTTCTTCACAGATCAGGAGGGCTTTCAGTCAGTTGCGCGGGACTGAACGGCGATGTATGCTGTCGGAAACTTGTTTTTCCCAGGTCAGAGAGTGGACGGGTTCACCAATACCACAAGGGGCGCTTTGTGACTTTCCAGCGGTCTGGTTCTGGGATTAAAAAATGCTTATGCGAATGTAACTGCTTCAGCCTCTCGTACTCTGGTCAAATAGTTGCTGCAACTTCTCGACTATGACCTAAGAGCTTATACTGATCGTGATGAATGAACATGAAGGGAAGGAAAAGTGGCAAAGAAAAGGGAAGGTAAACCTCCATGAGACAGATGAAGCGGGGGAAGGGGAATGCGTTGCCTCAAGGGAGTCGCCCGCCTTTCCGCCTAGGAAAACGTCTGTCTGTTGACTGAATGGACTTTCTGAAAGCTGACAACAGGCACGTGATGACAGGCTGCTTCTCACCGGCTCGTTCAAGTGGCCAGGAACTTAAGCTGGCCTTTCATTGACGGGAGTAGTTAACAAAAATGGACCATGCATCGCACCTTTGTGGCATTTCCAGGCATTTGAATTTTTGGAATATCTCTACAAAGAAGCCGTTTGCTGTGCCTGTTCGTTGGGCTTACGCGGGCTGACAGCAGACCACCGCGCCTTCCTCAGGCCAAGTCCGGAACACCCAAACCCCGACCCTGGCACTGCCACTCGGTGTCAGCTGCAGCACCTTGAGCCAACGACCCACCTCGAGCCGCACTGAGCATTCTCCTGACTTCCCAAGCACATCAACCAACCGCCCTGCACAGCACCGACTCATTGCAAGTTTGCAACATTTTCCACTCTCATTTTGCGCGCAACTCAACACCACAGCCATGGCGAACGACGAGTACGATGTAAGACCTCTGATGCTGACTGTGTGCGTTCCTGTGTCTGCGACGATGCGCTAACCCGAGACTCCTCAACAGTTCCTATTCAAAGGTGCCTAGAAGACCCCCGCCGATGCGCCAGTTTCCCTCCATAGTCGCACGAGCATCAACTGACTCTCCCCTTCTTCTTCGACCAGTGGTATTGATCGGCGACTCGGGCGTCGGAAAGTCAAACCTGCTCAGCCGATTCACGCGCAATGAGTTCAATCTAGACTCCAAGTCGACCATCGGCGTCGAGTTCGCCACGAGGTCGATCCAGATCGACAACAAGACCATCAAGGCGCAGATCTGGGACACGGCGGGCCAGGAGCGGTACCGCGCCATCACCTCGGCCTACTACCGGGGCGCGGTCGGCGCCCTGCTCGTCTACGACATCAGCAAGAGTCTCTCGTTCGAGAACGTGACCCGGTGGCTGAAGGAGCTGCGAGACCACGCCGATAGCAACATCGTCATTATGCTGGTGGGCAACAAGACCGATCAACGGCATTTGCGAGCCGTGCCCACGGACGACGGCAAGAACTTTGCGAGTACGTCACACTGCGAGCGGCTACCTGGAGGAGGGGTTGTCACGGCGATGGCGGTGCACAATCGCCGGGGTCAAGAACGCAAGCTGACACGATGCCAGGCGAGAACGGTCTCTCTTTTATTGAGACGTCGGCGCTCGAGGCCACCAACGTCGACCTCGCATTCCAGAACATCCTGACCTGTACGTTATGATCGCTACCCGTGCCAGCTGGAGCCCGGCACACGATGATTTGGGAGACTAACCCTTCGCGCCCACAGCTATCTACCAGATTGTGTCGAGCAAGAGCCTGGCGGAGGAAGGGGCGGACGTCGGCAAGAAGTTCGACCCGAGGGAAGGCAATAACATCACGCTCAGCCAGGAGGGGGGCAAGGAGGAGTCGAAGGGCTGCTGTTAATAGCGGGGTGTGCGGCACGATTGCATGGCGTCACTTATGTCCGATACGAACTGGGGATATCACCATGGCCATGGGGGGGAACACGGATCTTGCTGAGACCTTGGGACGCCGGGGTGTGGGGTTTCTCGAGGTGTTTGTTCTAGGTTTTGCTTCGCTTGTTCTGCTGGTACACCGTGTTTTGCTTGATGCAATGGATTTGGAGGGCACGTAGCTGAATAGTTCTGGGCTGATACCTCATTTCTCACTCTTGCTTGATGCACGAAGCCGTAACCCGCCTAGCAGATCTGCGAACCAACCATCGTGCCAAAGGAGGGGTCACGTACCTCCACTTACCAGATGTCCTGGAGAGGACAAAGGCGAGCGATTCCTTTGCAACCGTGGCATGCCCACAGGCGCTCGAGTCCTGTTCAAATTCGGTGGTCGTTATGGTGACAACCTTGGTGACAACCTTGGTGGCACCCAAAATTTCGCCCAAACTCTCCACGTCTGAATCGACTCATGGGCGGTGCGGCCCCTCCAAAACGGCCAACGATGGCTCTCCCGAGGCCTCATTGTTTCATGTTTCAGCCTGGAACAGGGGGATGCAACATACTGACCGCCTTTGCCAAGCTAGGTCAAGCGGTCACTGATAAGGATAAGGATTATCAGTGAGTGGGGCGAGGCGACAGGCGCTCAGGCGGTTGAACTTTTTTTTCTGGCAATTGCTGGATCGCGACGGGCCGTTCATCACAGGCCCGCCCCGCTAAGGAAGAGCACCACGATTCAACATATTTGACACACAGTCAAGATGGCCGCTGTGTACAAATCGCTATCCAAGTCGAGCGGCTCCAAAGCCGACAAGGACACAGAGAGCAGAAATGGCGCTGTGGAGAGGAAAAACAAGCAGAGGGTGCTCATCCTCTCATCACGAGGCGTCACCTACAGGTTCGCGCTGCATCCTCCGCCGCGCCGTCGCAAGAGCATTTGAAACTAACGAATGGCCGGTAGGCACCGGCACCTTCTGAACGACCTAGCTGCGATGCTCCCCCACGGCCGGAAAGACGTCAAGTTCGACTCCAAGTCTAAGCTGTACCAGCTCAACGAACTCGCCGAACTCTACAACTGCAACAACGTGCTGTTTTTCGAGGCGAGGAAAGGGAAAGATCTGTACATGTGGTTCAGCAAGGTGCCCAACGGCCCTACCGTCAAGTTCCACGCTCAAAATTGTGAGTTGCGCAAGCTGACCTTGAATCGGACTCAACTGCGGACAACGCTCTAATCGTCACGTAGTACACACGATGGAGGAGCTCCATTTCACAGGGAACTGCCTGAAGGGCTCGCGACCACTGCTCTCCTTCGACGGCGCCTTCGAAACCGAACCGCACCTGCGCGTCATCAAGGAGATCTTCCTGCACACCTTCGGCGTGCCGCAAGGCGCGCGCAAGGTCAAGCCCTTCATCGACCACGTCATGGGCTTCAGCGTAGCCGACGGCAAGATCTGGATTCGCAACTACGAGATCCGCGAAGTCGAGAAGGTCAAAGGCGACGACAAAGCCAACAACGGTGAGGACGGCGGCAGCAACAAGGGGCGTAAGGGCAGCAGCAAAGGTGACGACAAGGACAGCACCACGGACGTCAGCCTGGTCGAGATCGGGCCGCGGTTCGTGCTGACGCCGATCGTGATCCAGGAGGGCGCCTTCGGCGGGCCCATCATCTACGAGAACAAGCGGTTCATCTCGCCGAACCAGGTCCGCGCCGAGCTGCGCCGCACCAAGGCCAGCCGCCACGTCGGGCGCATGGAGCAGACCAGGGACAGGCTGGCGCGCCGGAGGGGGCTGGGGCTGGAGGATGGCGCGGCGGGGAAGAGGGAGGGTGGCGGTTTAGATACCCGGGAGCTGTTTGCTTAGGTTGGGGGAATGGATCTTGGAATGGGACTGTGGGATTTGACAGGAGTGATTCCGCATCGATGCTGTTGAAATGCATTGTTCTGGCTTGAATCTCCAGCATCTGTGTCAACCTGCGGAGGTATGGTGAACTCGAAGCGTGGTGCGTTCCCCACACGCTCACTCAGTGAATGTTCTGATATGCCTGGATTTACATCTGATGTGGTTACACTGTCTGTTCCAACGTCCTTAGATATTCGGGTTTCGAGCTGGACTACAAGTGAAGTGCAGTTCACTGTCATCACACGCGGACGGGCATAACCCCCTGTCCCCTGTCCGCCTGCAGATTACCTGCACGGACCCCACGCCCCAAACGGATCCCGCTCTGGGGAACCACGGGCCGCAAGGCTGACATGATCGCAGGGGTGACACGCCATCTGTAACGTTGGTCAACCAAACCGCGTCAACGTCAACATCTGAGCAGCACCCTCCTCTTCCTTTTCTCTTCTTCTTTTCACCATCATCAACCACTGGAGGCTGCACTGCTCTCGGTACTGAGCATGGCTCCGCCTTTGTCTCGACACAAACCCCATTCGGGATTGTCATCGTCAACCACACGCAGAACAATGATGGCCGTCGTCAGACGCGGCCTTGTCAGCTCCGGCTGCTCTTACATCACCTCCTTTGATAGCCCCAACGCTGGGGTGGACAAGAAGTAGACGTTACGGGAACCGACGCGGGCCCGTCTTGTTGGACTCTCTCTCTCTTCGCTTTTGCGTTTGAAGGGAAGTTCGGAAACGGGTTCCATCTCTGCTGTTTGAGGTCTGGTTTGGTTCATTGGTGGTGTTTTCTGAGGGGATTTGGCTGCGGTATTCGTAGTCTGTGGCGACGAGGCGTCTGACTCGTGAGAAGAGTTGCGTTCTATTTCAAAGGTAAACACGCTTGGCGAGTCTCTCGGACTAGATGTTAGGCTCATTGAGCACCTGTTGACTGGATTCTTCAGCAATCGACATCCCGGATACAGACCTATCATGTCGTCCTCCTGCGACGTGCGGCACACTGCTGCTGAGGAGCAGCATCTCGGCGGCTCGGTGACTCAGTTTGAGGATCT
Organism: Chaetomiaceae sp. R4402; assembly: GCA_023628555.1. Classification (NCBI taxonomy): domain Eukaryota; kingdom Fungi; phylum Ascomycota; class Sordariomycetes; order Sordariales; family Chaetomiaceae; species Chaetomiaceae sp. R4402. The sequence goes on from JAMAKO010000005.1 coordinate 266,923, forward strand.
GCCGGTTGAGACGACGCTGGAAATCTTGTCGTACCTCGACTTTGAGTCGCTTGACCGCCTGCTGGTCGTCAACTGGCGACTGAAGCGGATCATCGAGTCGCACTGGGCCACAATCTTTCCCGCTGTCGTCGAGCGCGACTTTTCCCCGGCCGAGGATTTCGTTGCTGTCCTTCGGGACGTGATTTTGCCGGGGGCAGATGGCGGCTGCTCTGCGACGGCCAGGATGCCAGACAGCACCCTTCCCAGGTCGCTGTCGCCCGACGGATTCCAAGCCCTCCTCAACTTCTGCCGAGCTGTCAAGCAGTGGGAGCTCGAGTTCCCGGGCCTTCGATTCTCCCTGCACCCAGAGCACAGCCGGAGTCTTCAGCAACACGAGCTCTGCCGGTTGCGGTCGGCCCTTTATGTCTGGTGGAGGTTCGCACGCGCTTTCCATGGACCCATGCCATGCCCTTTTGGTACGAGCAATAATCCGGAGAGCCGGCGCAGCTTCATGCGCCAGTTTTCCTCGGTGCAGATTCGTGAGATCTTTGACCTCTGGTCTACCGTGGAGGCGGCTGTTGGGACGAGAGTGTGTCCGGCCGTGCTTCTGGTGTGGGCATCTGAGGTAAGTTGTCAGCTACAGGCAGCCTCGTCCCCGTCTTGGGTACCGTGCTGACTTTAAAGGACAGGGCCCATATGGGAATCCGATGATGAGCAAGGAGGAGGCGACCCGCATCGGCTGGGGCGAGTTTTCCGACAACCGAGAGATCATACACACGATGATGAAGCTTCCCCCGGAAGATCTCCTCCACTTGCTGGTTTATCGGCACCGCTATGCGACCAAAGCGAGTGTCATACGGTTCGTGAGGCTGCGACATCCACGGTAGGTGCTACAGCCCCTCACGCTAGGAAGAACTAGTCGTTGACCCCTTTATAACAGGATTGAGGACAGTGCGCAGACATTGACGGCAGCAATTGTGGATGTGCTTTCCGAGCGCCGCCCATTGCCCTTCCCGCCCTTTCCGAGCACCTTCGGGTTTCCGTCCCGCTCTGGCGGCATCCTCGACCATCCAAAGCCGGAGGTTGAGGCTCTACGGCATGTCTGCAATGACGACGCCGGATCGGTCGTCCCTGAATATTCTCGCTTCGCTCATGACCTGGACAGGCCAACTTTTCTGAGGCGCGGCAGGCTAGATCCGAATGTGTAGAACATGTGTTGTTACTGTCCACGATCTTGTTTGTTTGGGATGGCATGCAGGAGAATGGAGTAGCTAGGTTTCTATGTCTTGCCTCTCTGGCAAGCTGGCAGCATACCTTACGTTTGATAGCCCCAACCCAAACAAAACTGTTCTGCTTTGGCCGTTGAATCGTACTATGTTGTGTGAAATATCCACCATCCCCTAGCTCTCTGTAAAGTTAGGTTCTGGGAGATTGAGCAAGTCCCCTGGACCAGACGATTCAATTCACGAACGAAGCTGCCACTCCCGCATGTCAACATGATTCGGACAAAGTCTGCATGTTGCAGATAGAAAATACATCCAGCAAAGCAATACTTTTCTTCTCAAGGTTTTATCTCACCTTTTCTTTGTTGACTTTGAGGACGGGAAGTTGCAGGGGCCACGGCGTCGAGTATTTTGTAGTGGGGTGGCGGCGAATTGGTCGTCTCCAAAACACCCAGCCACTCACTCACTGTCACTAAACATCAACGAGCTCAGAGCCCTAAGCGACTCGCGGACCTATTCGACCAGCCACGAGCACGCGCGATTACCAACGCTATCTCTTGGGCTTCTAGTACCTTTTCTTTGGAGTCTGCAAGGCTGTTCTTTGCTTCGCAGACGCTGCCCGGGGTTTGCCGCGCGAGGCAAAGGCGCAAGTAGCAGACGATGTGAATGCCCTCTGAATGCAACGATTGCGTTTCATCGGCACAGCATTGCCTGTTAGCCCAACATAACTGCTTCTCCGCATCTCTCCCATGTGAGTCAGAAATTACAATCGTCTGCCCCATGGTCTTGAGATTTTTTTCCCCAGCCGATTCAGTTCTAACTAGCCCTCAACAGAGCCGTTGACATCGGTATCCGCCAGCGTCGCGTGCTGCCCTCATCTTTCTTCGCTTGGCTCACGTCCAGTTGTACCAGAGTGAAGATTCCGGCAATTGGGACACAGAGAGTATTTACGTGCAGTGCTCAGTGTGAGTAAGTCATTCTCAGCCAATCCCATGATAATTTTCAGCCTCCGACTCGGTGAGACTTACTGACCGCAACGCCCAGACCCGCACGTTTCCTGCGGCAGCCCTGCCCAGGATGGAGGACATCGACAACGATGTTGTCATGGATGGTGAGGACCACCGCATGGCCGATGGACTGTCCGATGCCAACGGGTTTCTAGATACAACGACTGGGGACAGCTCGTTGGAGACCACAAACGGCAACAGTGCAGATGGCACGGTGCAAGATGAGGATCAGGATGCCGACCCGACTGCCTATCCCGAGCGCCTACGTCGTCGCGGCCTGCTTCCGACGGGCTGCTGCTATGACGATCGTATGAAGCTCCATGCCAACGCCGATTTTGGCCCAAATCCCCATCACCCAGAGGACCCGTCGCGCATTGAGTACATCATGAAGACCTTCAAGCAGGCGGGCTTGGTATTTACCGGTTCCGACGCGGAACTCATCCGCATCGTCCAGACGGAACCTACGAAATACATGTGGCGGATCCCGGCGAGGGAAGCGACCAAAGAGGAAATCTGCACCGTCCACCATCCAGGGCACTACTTGTGGGTGGAAGAGCTGTCACGGATGACAACAAACGACCTACGCCAGCTTTCTAAGGAAAAGGATCAAGGTCGAGACTCGCTGTATGTCGGCAGCATGACCTACGAGGCGTCTCTGATCTCGGCTGGCGGCGCGATCGAGACGTGCAAGAGCGTGGTGGCGGGCACTGTCAAGAATGCCTTCGCCGTCATCCGCCCACCGGGACACCACGCCGAGTTTGACACGGCCATGGGGTTTTGTCTCTTCAACAACGTTCCCATCGCTGCTAAGATCTGCCAGGCCGACTACCCGTCCCTGTGCCGCAAAATCCTGATCCTCGACTGGGACGTGCATCACGGCAACGGCATTCAGAACCTGTTCTACGACGACCCAAACATACTCTACATCTCCCTCCACGTGTACCGCAACGGCGAGTTCTACCCCGGCCAGCCGGACAACCCGATGACGCCCGACGGCGGGATCGAGCACTGCGGCGCCGGGCCCGGGCTGGGCCGCAACGTCAACATCGGCTGGCACGACCAGGGGATGGGCGACGGCGAGTACATGGCAGCCTTTCAGAAGATCGTCATGCCGATCGCGCACGAGTTCAACCCGGACCTGGTGATCATCTCGGCTGGCTTCGACGCGGCGGCGGGCGACGAGCTGGGCGCCTGCTTCGTGTCGCCGGGCTGCTACGCGCACATGACACACATGCTCATGTCGCTAGCCGGCGGCAAGGTGGCCGTGTGCCTTGAGGGCGGCTATGACCTCGAGGCCATCTCCAAGTCGGCGCTGGCCGTGGCGCAGACGCTCATGGGCGAGCCGCCGCCCCAGATGGAGATCCCGCGCATCAGCCGCGACGCCGCCAAGGTGCTGGCCAAGGTCCAGGCCTACCAGGCGCCCTACTGGGAGTGCATGCGGCCCGGCGTGGTCGATGTCCAGGAGCTGCAGGCCCAGGACTCGTCGCGCCTGCACGACGTCATCCGCTCCGCGCAGCGCCAGGTCCTGGCGCAGAGGTATGGCATGGTGCCGCTGTACATTCAGCGCGACGTGCTGTTCCGGTCGTTTGAGAACCAGGTGCTGGTGACCAGGGGCATCCACGCGGCGCGGAAGATCCTCGTGATTGTTCACGACCCGTATGTCGTGACCTCGCCAATATGTTCTAACTTGTTTGGCTGACATAATGACGGCAGGCCGGAGCTGCATGCCCAGCCAAATCCGCTGGACAATACGCTGGATCCTCACAACGCTTGGATGGTAGGTTTCCTATCGCTTTCGTTTCCCTTGCTTAGCCAACAGCAACTGACCGGCAGACAGACGGACGGCGTCACGCGGTACATCGACTGGGCCATCAGCAAGGACTTTGGTGTCATTGACGTCAACGTTCCCCATTACATCACCCACCCAGCGGTACGGCACCTCTGCTGCAAGTGTCTGCTGATTGAGAAAACATGATTGACACGGTTGGCAGGACACCGAGCCCTTCATCCCGGGCGCGGATGAGGGCACGCTGCAGGCCCAGATGCAGGAGCTGATGTGCTACATCTGGGATAACTACCTACAGCTGTACGACAGTGCCGAGGACATCATCCTTATGGGCGTGGGCAACGCCTACCTCGGCATCAAGATGCTGCTGATCAACCGATGTACGTTGTCTCCCCTCACCCCTCACCCCTCACCCCTCCACCCCCCTAATCCTCCCTCCTAACACTCCCAACTTCACAGTCGACGTCAAGTCCCGCGTCGCCGGCGTAGTGAACTTCGTCAACGGCAGCCTGCGGCCGGTGAAGTCCCCCGCCGACGCGGACCTGTCGTCGTGGTACAAGGACAACTCGCAGGTCTACGTCGCCAGCGACCACGCCTGCTGGTCCGACCCAGACCTGACGCGCAAGGTACACAAGCGCCGCTTCGGCAACGTCATCCGCAGCGCTAAGCACGGCCTGACGCCCATGATGGCCGAGCACTTTGGCGACGTGCAGCAGTTCGTGCGGGATCGGGTGTTTGTGGGTAGTGGTGAGGATGAGGGCGAGGGGGAGGAGGAGGAGGATGGAGGCGGGGAGGGGGTGGGAGAGGGGCAGGGGAGTGGTGTGGTTGGGGAGGAGGATGCGCCGATGCGGTAAAGCGAAGGGGGTGCAAGTGAAGGGGCGAGTTGAGAGCAGTGGTAAGTTGGTTGGGCAGCTGGTGATGTTTTTTTGAGGCGCTGTTTGTTTTGCTGCTTCGATGCTTCTTTTTGGCTGGGGATGGGGGGCAATGGTGCAGAGCTGGGTGAGGACACTGGGAGCTGCCCTGGGGGCGAGACACGGCGAAGAACGGCCTTGTGGCTGGCTGTACTATATCACCGCCTCTTCAGCATACCGAGTAACATTGGGAAATTTTGTGCAATATTTACTCGAGGAACTTGAACGCGATTCAGTTTGATCGGCCTCAGCTGCTGAGTAGGTAGGCTCTTTGCTGCTCGTAACCGTAGAAAGCAGGGCGGCGATTAAACCTCCCTTCAGTGGTAACTTTGGGGTTAGGGTTGGGGAGATAGGGAGTTGGCGCCACGGTCCACTGCGCGTCTGACGCGTGTGTGCTTGCCGCGCCTGAGTGGGTCCAAACCCAAAGTTCTGGGAAATCCTCAGCGACGTCTCTCGCAGCTGTACCTCCCCTCTACATGTAACCCATGTTGCACGCCATCTGCGCCAGACTTGAAAGATGGATCGAAGTAGAAGGTCAGTGATTCTTTTTGCTATTTCGTCTGTGCAATGGCCCCGGTATTTTGGCCCATGACTCTGGCGTTGTTGCATGTTTGTGATGCCATGGTGCGCGTGGCCGTGGTCTTGTGCAAGATGCGATGAAAGTTCGAGACGGGATCGAGCCTCGACACCAGAACGAGACCACCGCACGATCCCCACACCCCAACCGAACCTGCGATAAGATGACGCGCACATCGAGCACGAGATGCCAAACCCAAAAACCAACACCGATTCCTTCATCATCAACATGCGAACCCGAACCAACTGCCTACAAACGCCCGGCTGCCCAACGTCCGATACATTGTCGCCAGTGACCCGGCCCGTCATGGTTGTTTCGAGGTTTTTTCGAGGTTTCCGATTCTTTCTTGGATTGATGTGAACTCGGTCGTCCATGCGCATGAATTTGGAAACTACAAGTATCTGCCATTCATCTGCATGTTCTCGACTCTCTTCCTGGTGCCAGTCGCAACGTCACTCCGCTTCATTGCGCCGCAGTTTTGCACGCTCTAGCTCATGTTGGTCGCAACCTACCCGCTCCAACCTCAGATGCCGAAGTCAGCACGTCACCACCCGTCATCAACATGGAAAGCGCCGACAATTTCGAACCTTGGCCGAACGACAAGCCGGCGAGCCTGCCATGCCCTGCGGGCCTGAAGGAGGATGCCAGCGAGTTCCAAGTGCCGGCTACACTCAAGATCACAAATCACGTCTCGAACAATGCAGTCCCTCGGTTTGCTCTCCCGAGTCCGATCAGCCCCCCAGATACACAATCTAGAGAGGAAGAAGGCGTGTTCAGCTCTCCATTTGATCTGCCGCTGTGGACCGAGCCACTCCGAAGCCCTCCACCGAGCTGGGACGTTCTGAGGCAGTCCTACCTGGCAAAGGTCGATCGGTCGTTTGATGAAGCAAAACTGGATGAGGAGGCACGCGCTGAGCTCGTTGATATTTGGGTTGAAGTCATTCGCTGCCACCAGCGCGCCAACCCCCGGTGGATGGCGCAGTGGCTGGACTCCTACGGCATCGACGGCCTCGAGATTCTGACGGAGTCACAACTTGCCGCTTTCTTGGGCGTTCCCATCAACCGCTTGCCCCGTGGAAACCTCGAGCGTCTGTTGGCCGCCTGGCGCAATCCAGCCCTGGCACGGTTCGAATTCAGACGACGAATGGAACTGCTTGGAAGCGATGTGTGGTTGGCTTCGTCCTCCGAGGACGTAGGCTGCGACGACGGAGCCAAAATCACTTGCGAACCGTCCGGGATTGGGAGCAACAACGACGGCTGCTTGATATCAGACTTGGGAAGGAGCAAAGACGATGGAATGTTGGATTTGACCAGCCTTGTTGCGCACTACGATGGTGACGACTTGAGCCATGTTGCGGAGCTGGCCCTTGACGCCCTATCAAACCACACCTCTGATGTGCCCGGCCCCGACATACTCCGACTGCGTCCATCGACATTTCCGCCGTCGCCACCGCCGGAGGAACTGATTCATGGAAATGGAGCTTGGGCAGCAAGGCAATATGCCACATTCAGCCTTCAAGAACTTGACACCTGCGAGCCCTTTACCGACGGGCGGCTTCTACGTCTACCGCCTCTGCGCATCGATAGCAACCAGGAAGGGCCCTTACTCTCCGTGCTCTGCCCATCTAGTGTGGAACTGGGTGCCTCTGTCATCAAACCGTCGCCTCGGTCGCCCTGCGCCGCGGGCGTCGAAGCCATGGATTCCGCTGCACACCAGCCGCAACCCAGGGCCAACCTGGCCCCTCAGCCATACGGCCACAGCAGCCAACTTCTCGGACCGGCCGCGTCGGTGCCTATGAGCTACGCAGATTCCGAGTATCAGGAAGCAAAGGCTCGGTTGGCCGGCCATAAGAGAGGGTTGGAGCACCAAGAACTGCCGTCTGTCCGGAAGCCTCGGCTGGACTTTGGGCATGAGGACCCCTATCGCGAAGACGGCAGGTTCTTGTTTCAGGTGGACGGACCACCTGAGGACACGCCGCCTCGCGGAGGGAACTCGCAGCACTAGAGGCGCTGGCGGGAGCCCTCCTTGCTCGAGCGGGTCTCCCAACCTCTCGCATCACGCATCACGCGGCCGACTGCCGAGCCGACAGTGACTGAGCCGCCCACAGTTCCTCTGTCGCGACCTCCGCCTTCAGCACCCTGGCTTTCAGGGGCTAACTCGGTCGCTCTTCCCTTTCGTCGTCTAGCCCTCCAGCCAACTTCTCCCGCGCATGATACAAGAGCCTTACAGTCACAGCCTGAGAATACTGACACGATGACTGACAGGCCTCCCAACAGATACGAGGATGGAGAAGTCCGGCGGTATGGCGCTGGCGAATCTTACCGACCCTTTAACCGGGACAGGTCACCGGGCCGCCTCCGAAGCCCACCGAGGGACCGACCTCGCAGCCCTCCGGCAGCCAGCGATAGCTATGTGCCAAACCGGTCTCCGCGGCGGCGGTCTCGTAGCGCCGACCGTTTCAGACGGGACAGGTCGAGAGAGCGAGACGGTGGTGAGCGGTGGCGGCGTAGCCGTAGCAGACCGCGGAGCCCCATCCGACGCCCATCACCGCCGAGACGTAGCCCCTTGCGACGGACACCACCTCGCTTCATGTCTCCGCGGAGGGATGATCGAGCACTCGACAGAAGGGACGACAGGAGAGACGACAGAAGAGACGACCGGGATGATCGGCTGCGCTCTCCTCCGCTCCGTAGAGACCTGGAGATTCGTGATGCGAGGCGACGTTCACGCTCCCCATTTGACAGGGACCGATTTCCCTTGCGGCGAGACCGGTCACCGCCGAGGCGCTCACCTCCTCCCGCGCTGCGCGGCGGAGGTTCGTATCGGCCACGCTCCCGGAGCCCGGACCGGCGCGACCGCGATGATCGGTACACAGGCCCATCCTATCGGCGTCCGTCGCCACCGCCGCTTCGAGATTCCGTGAACTCTTCAGCAATCCATTCACGGTCTGCGTCCGGTCGATCGTCGCCCCGGCCCACATCCGTGCGCCGCGACGACCGATCAGTGCCTCAATCACCGGCACGGTCGCATATCTCGAACGCACCGACCCCCATCACATCAGCTCCGCCGGCTCGTGAAACACCCAGGCGGCCCGCACCGCCTCCCCAGCCGCCCCAAGTCGCCCAACCCGCACTACCTACCCCAAAGCCGCCGGCTACGGAAGCCGCTTCCACTCCGGTGAAGTCGCCTCCACGGGGACCCGCCGCGCTGCGAGTACCGCCGACCGGGCCCGCGGCGTCCCGGAACTTTTCCTCGCCAGCGGCGACCCCAACCGCCCCGACCCCGCGCCATCCCCCCCAAGGTCCCAGCGGGCCCTCCCGCTCCGACACCGCCAGTCCCACCGTCCCCCCGGCCGGACCGCGCGGCTACGTCGCTCCCAGGGGCGGACCCGCCTTCCCCGGCCGCGGTGGTGGCAGAGGCGCCTGGCCCGCCGGTCCCGCCCGCCATTCCATCTCCGGCAGCAGCACCACAGGCAGCGGTCAGCCCAGCTCTCCCTCGCCCACCACCACCACCACCAACCCTCCCACCGGCCCCAGCAGCAGCATCCCGACCGGCCCGCGCGCCCAATCCATCACCACCTCTATCACCACCACCACCACCACCACCACCACCACTAACCCTTCCTCCGCCGCCACCACTCCCAACGCAACCCTCTTCCCCTCCGCCTCCGCTCCCACCAAACCCTTCAATCCCCCGACCGGCCCCTCGGCCCGTCACCACCCCCACCACCACCAGCACCACAACCTGCGCCCGACCCTGGCGCAGACCCTGCTCGGCGGCATGCCGCCGCTCCTACCGGGCGGGAAACTCGACCCCAGCGCGGTGCCGGCGGCCGAGACGGATCCGCACCAGCGCAAGTTGCGGGAGGAGGAGGAGCGACTGCGGGAGGAATTGCGCGCGAAGCAGGAGCGGCTGAGGAAGAGTCTGCGGGTGTGGGATAAGCTGGAACGGGAGAGCAGGGGGTTTGAACTGAAGAGTGAGTTGAGCGAGAGGAGTCTGAAGAATATTGCTGGGGAGGGGAGTGGGGGGGCTGCGTTCTGATTGAGCGGGGAGGGGGTGGTTGGGAGGGGGGTTGGGAGGGGTTGTGGGTGGATGGACAGGTTAGGGTGTGGTGTTGTGGGTGTGGTTACGGTTGAATGGGGTGAGCTGAGGTGTCGTGAGGGCATGAAGCAAATCATATTCGGGAGTTTCTTCTTTTTCCTGTTGGGGAAGATATGGATGGAGTGGGTGGTTTGGCAGGGATGAATGGACAGATGGATGAATGGATGGATTATCAACAGTTAAGGTGTGTCTATTAGTTTGCTGCGCATGCAGGTAGCTACTCAGTTGTGATGATTGTGTACAGTTCAAGATACTTTCCTTGATCGTTGTGGGGAAATACCGACGAGAAATGGTAGTATGGACCACCATCTATCTACCTGCGGTTTATGGTGGCGTGAGTGAGTGAGTTTAGTCAAGTGCAATCAAATATACAAAGTCAAATCTGGCCATCTCTATGGAGGGTGAACGAGGTTTCCCAGCGAGTCGTGTGTTCTCAGCCGTGTCCTCTTCCAGCCAAGACTGATTCGGAAGTGAGCTCAACCACGCAAGTAGTTCGATGGGTCACCTCATGACTGAGGCGCGAGTTCGTGATCTGTTATTTTGCGTCGTTGAAGTACCAGAGCTTGTGGTATCCGGGGTTGTCTGCTCGCAAGCTCAACCTCAGGTAGATTTGGAGAAGCGGCATATGTTGTGGAATGGATGAATAAACTTCGTAACCATCGAAGAGCACAGCCCCAGCTTGCAGAGAAACGTGCCAATTATATGATCTATACAAGCTTACTTGACATGTTATCAACAGCTTTGATATCACGCAACGACGATCTTTGCTTTGACTTCCTAAATTTTGTGCTGTCTGGCTACCTAACCACATACTCTTTCTCATCGTCCGAGAAACCATTGTACACCTTTCTACGAGTGAAAAAAAAGGCAGAGTAGAGGGTTAAACCATTAGACCGTCAGCTACAGCCGCGCAACGCAAGCAATCTATTTGCCGGCATCGACCTTGGCGACGTAGGCCAGGAGGTCCAGCACGCGGCGGGAGTAGCCCCACTCGTTGTCGTACCAGCTGACCAGCTTGACAAAGTTCTTGTTGAGCGAGATACCGGCCTTGGCGTCGAAGATGGACGAGTTGGGGTTGCCGTTGAGATCGCTCGAGACGATCTCGTCCTCAGTGTAGGCGAGAACGCCTGTGATTTGTTAGTATGTGTGTTTGGTATGCTAAGTAAGACGAAGTCTGGAGAAGCGCAAACTCACCCTTGAGGGGGCCCTCAGCGGCCTCCTTGATGGCGGTCTTGATCTCGTCGTAGGTGGCACCCTTCTCGAGGCGGCAGGTGAGGTCGACGACCGAGACGTTGGACGTAGGGACGCGGAAAGACATGCCGGTGAGCTTGCCGTTGAGCTCAGGGATGACCTTGCCGACGGCCTTGGCGGCACCGGTGCTGCTGGGGATGATGTTCTGGGCAGCAGTGCGGCCCCCGCGCCAGTCCTTGGCCGAGGGGCCGTCGACCGTCTTCTGGGTGGCGGTGTACGAGTGGACGGTGGTCATCAGGCCCTCGACGATGCCGAACTTGTCGTTGATGACCTTGGCGAGGGGCGCCAGGCAGTTGGTGGTGCACGAGGCGTTGGAGATGACCTGGGCGCTGCCGTCGTAGGACTTCTCGTTGACGCCCATCACGTACATGGGGGCATCGGCCGAGGGGGCCGAGATGATGACGCGCTTGGCGCCGCCGTTGAGATGGGCCTTGGCCTTGTCGGTGGTGGTGAAGACACCGGTCGACTCGACAATGTACTCGGCGCCCGTGTCCTTCCAGGGGATGGCCGAGGGGTCGCGCTCGGTGTAGAACTTGACCTTCTTGCCGTTGACCACGAGGTCGCTGCCCTCGACGGCAATGGTGCCGTTGAAGACGCCGTGGGTCGAGTCATACTTGAGCATGTACTCCTGCAAATCCACTGCCGTTAGCTCCGTCGCGCGGTCACTGGATGGGGCGATACGAGCTACTTACAGCGTACTTGGGCTCAATGAAAGGGTCGTTGACGGCAACGATCTGAACATCCGGGTGCTCAATGGCATTGCGGAAGACGATACGACCGATGCGGCCGAAGCCGTTGATGCCGACCTTGACGACCATTCTGTCTGTGATGCGGGTAGTGAGCGAGCTTGTCCGGCGTAAAAAAGGAGGGGTAGCTCGGGCGCGGGGTAGGTGACAGGATGTTGCTTAAGAGATCGACGGAGATGACGGAGAGAACGGGAAGGTGGATGTGAGAAAAAGGAGAAAGGGAAGGTTTTATATTGCCCAGCTGCGGCGGTGTCCGTAACCGGGCAACGATGGGCAGGGCGAGGTGGTTGGAACTTTTCAGGGCGGCGCAGGTCCGATACAGGACGGAACCTGAGATGGAGGTGCGGGGTTCTCTTTTTGCTTCGTGGGGGAGCTTGCGGTTTGCTTACCTGGGCTGTGTGGGAAGGCGGTGTTGTGAATTGCAAGATGTCTGACTGCGTTCTCTGGAGAGCAGGTGTTCCTCAATGGGAGAAGAATCCGCGAGTGGTTTGAGTCGACGTGGGATGTGGAAATGAAGGGAAGAGGCAGATCGTGGTGGTGGCATGGAGCGACAATAAAAATGATTGAGAGCCCCTCGTTGAAGGTGGGGTGCTTTGCTGCTGGGCCGATTGCACTTGCATCACAGATTGCGACGAGGTGGGGCCACTGCCGCAAGCTTCATCTCAAGCGCCCTGCCACCCTGCCACTGAGCTTCTTTCTGCTAGTGCGCGACTTGGCGGCGATGCCCGATCCGGCTTGCAGCAGCTGCAGTGGTGATGCAAACTCCGCACTCGGGACCCCGGAGCGACCAACAGCAGCGCGAGGTACACGCATAATGTTGGCCCCTTCGCTGCAACTGCCACTGCAACTACGCCTTTGCCACGGGTCATAGCTTGCTCCGTCACCGGGCTACCCGCCGTCCGGTCGTACCGCGCAAGCGAGCCAAGCGTGGGAGTCACGGTGAGCGAGTTGAGTTGTGGCTGCGACAGAAACTCTTGTCCGACGTCCCGGACCGTTTACACAACCAGATTTGTCTGGGCCTTGGCTCGTTTTGGTCAGCGCATTTTGAAATCGCGCATTGCGCCCTTGAGTTGACCACCCAAAAAATTGCCACCATCTCAAAGCTTGTGCTGCTTCTGCTGTTGCGAACAGTCACGCCCCAGACAGAAGCTTGAAGTGTTGGGTTCGGCACTCAGCGTTCGGAAACCGGGTCGGAGCAACGAAAACAAAGCTCGAGTCCGGTAGGAAACGGACGGACACGGCTGTCGCTGCCCGGACCGCGGCCCCAACAACGGTAATCTCGGGGTCTTGGCTCTGGAAGCGTTCATTCTCCTTCCTGCCCCATTTCCATCACAGGTGCAGGGGCGCAAGTCCATGGACTACCTAGTCGAAGCCTGGATGATGATCTCGAGCCTTGGGCGACGACTGCTCGGAACGATGTCGGACAGCAGGCGCGTGCCGTCTGATCCGCCCATTCGGGCCGCAAGTTCCTTTCTGCTCGTCACGTCACCCGTACATCACGAACCAGCAAACAAGAACCCGGGATTCAAAAGCACGTGTTGGCGGGCATCCCGAACTGACTCACTGCGTTGGGAGGTCAGATTTCTTATTCTCCGTTCCACGTCGGACGCAGGGTCGTGGCGGACTGCACTATGCTAAACGCACCGTGTCTGCCAAGCCTGCCGTGGATGATTCAGCTGGGTTGAGCTTACCCCTCCATAGCATTGAGCAGCGCCCCTCCATCAGATCCGGATTCCGCCCGCTGCTTCGCGGCGATGGGAGTATCGATGACAACCCGTCGACGAGCATGCCCGTGGCGAAAAACGACCACGATTAGAACACTTGTAACCACCTCACACCCGAAGACCGCGACACGAAGGCGTGCTCCTCCACACTGTGGCCAAAGATCTTCTCGTTGTCCGACGTCATTTTCTGCATTCCGTATCCTTGTCCTAATCCACCAGCAGCTCCCCTACCAAAAGCTCTTGTGGGTCCCCCTTAGCACTGGGCAACGTCTGCTCTTCCCGCAAATGAAGTCAACACCCATCCTCTCATCGTATCTCAAACACTGGCCGGCTCCGGCTCCGGCTCCATATCGAGTGTGGCTCAAGGAGCTTCTTTTCCAACTTTGTCCTCGTTACACTTCTGGGCGTTTAATGAACCACTTGTGTGACCATTTGCTACACATTCATACATGACTGGGGTGCAGAGTTGTTCCCTGCACCACATAAGTCACTCAGTGCTGACTGAGCCCTGTCCTCCGCCCCTTTCATCGCTGAGTTTCGAACGCCTTTGATACGAACAGCCTTGATACGCCGACGCTTGTTGTCGAGCTTCGATAGCTGAGGCAGCCAGTCACAGATTCTTCTTGTCTGCTCCTCTGGTGTTCAGAGTCCCTACACTTTGAGCCGCCTGCCTTCTTCGTTTACGCTGGTCTCAAGTCTGTGCTTGTTTCGACCATGTTCCGTTCATTTGGACTACTAGTATTTGGTTGACACCTGCTGTTTCACAGAATCCCAACAACCCAAGGGACTAAGCACTGTCAATGACCCTCTTCATTTACGATGGCAATTCATACGCCCTTATGGATAGTTGTCAGTGGACAAAGTGGTTTAATGTCTACCTAATGAGCAATCAATATTGCTATTACTCCTGACAAAGCCCGAAGCTGTGTACTAAACAATCTCCGGCCCAGAATGTCACAGAGCTTCTGCCCTGCACCTCGTTCCCATCGCCCAACCGTCCCTAGTATTCTCTCCGTCCTGCCCAGAAACACAACCATCTGCCGAATGTCCTCCATGCGGCAAAACCTCAGCCATCGTGCCAACCAGACACCTCCCTCCTAAGTGCCAACGAGAGAGGCCTAAGGGGAAGGAAGGCCTACCCGGAATCGTCAAATTTAGCCCAGCCTCTCCCCCTCCACACACCCAAACCACCACCACCAAAGGTATCAACCGCCGTCATCATCAGCAACTCGAAGAACAAGCAGAAAATAAAAGAAAGGAAAGGAAAAGAAAAGAAAAGAAAAGGGAACTCAACCATCAAATTCCCCCCCTCGACATGGCCGATCAAATCACCCCCACCTCACCCCCACCACCCACACCATCGCCAGAACCAGAACCACCCCCGACAAACTCCCTCAACGCCGCCAAATTTCCCTCCACCCCAAGCCACTGCCGATACACAAACCCGGCCGGACCCTCCTCCACCCCGAGCTTCACCCGCGCCTCGGCGAGGAACTGCGCCAGCGCCGCCTCCGTCGCCGCCGTGCCGCGCCCGATGCGGTGGTGTGTCGCCCCCGCCCCCGCCGCCTCACCACCACCCTGGCTGCTGCTGCTGCTGCTGCTGTTACTGCCGTTGGTGTTGGTGGTGTTGGTGGTGTTATTGTCTGCCTGCAGCAGCATGTACCACGCGCCGTCGGCGAAGGAGTGGTAGAGTTTGGGGATGCATTGCCCCGTTGTTGAGGGAGGGGTGGAGGCCGGATTGGGGTTGAGCGGGGAGGAGGTGGCGGTGGAGGATCTGCGGGAGCGGGATTTGCGCGGTGTTGCCGGTTTCTTGGGGGTTTTCTTCGGCTTGGCCTTGTCAAGACCTTGCGGCTGCTGTCGGGAAGGGGTGGTCGCGTGGATGGGCGGCGGTGGGAGCATGTCGTTGTTGCTGGCCGGGACGGAGGCTGGCGAGCCGTTATACGACTGCAGTGCCGGGGAGGCGAGCTTGCCAAACGGGGAACTGGGATAGTCGCTCTGCTGTGGGAAGCCGGCGTCATCATACCCAGGGCTGCCGGAGAAAAAGGCGTGGCCCGGAAGTTCGGGGCTGCCCGCCAGCGTGAATGCCTCCGGCGCAGTCATACGGCGGTGAGACGCCCGAGTCGGCGTCTGCTGAACCTGTGCCAACCGAGCAAAGTCACTCCCAAATCGGGGCGGCGACATGTACGACGCAATCACCTCCTTGTACTCGTTCGCCATCGCGCGCTTCACCGCCTGCAGTTCGGCACCGCTGACGGGCCCCGCGACGAGCTCCTTGCCAAACACTGCGCCGTGGTGCGCAATCTCTTCCACAATCCCGTGGAAGGCCTTGTAGGTGCCGCTGTTGAACGCCTGCTGGTCGGTCTCAGGCCGCGCCGCGTTGACCTCGTCGAGGTGGCCCTTGGTGGCTTTCTTAATGCGCGCGCTGGTCTCCGGCGAGCTGAAGTCGGCGGCGGGACCGTCCATCAGGACCTGCGAGAGCACGGTGCCGCGGCTCTTGGCCTCCTTGAGGATGGTCTTGATCACGGCGCACACTCCGGCTTTGATTGCGGTGCCGAAGGTCGAGTAGCTGCTGGGCGGTGAGACGCCGAAGTGCAGCGCTGGGTCGATTGGAATCTGCTGTTGCGGAGTGTGGTAGCTCCGAACCGGGATGTTGAAGTTCTGCCCAGAGGTCTGATGATCTGAAACCTGACATTGAGAGCCTGAAATGTCGGTAAACAGTGGGGACGGTTGAGAAATCGGTATGATAGCACCGTCCTGGTTCACACTCTGGCGGCGCTTGATCGGCGTCTCCATGCCACGAACGGACACTGCTTTGCGCTTGTTCTCCGTGCCCGAGGTTGCCGCGGGTTGGCTCCAGTGATCGGTCCGAACCGGCAGCTGGGAAGGCTGCGACATGAAGATGGAGTATTCCCCAATATTCGGATCAGCTTGTTGCATCGTGGGCTCGACATTGTTGGAATACGGCTGTGGCCGGACAGAAATCCGCTCCGGTTGGTGCTCGGCGGCATTGGCCATTTCGCAGGGAGTCTGCGCCGCGCTGAGAATGCCGGCGTCGAGCATGTTCAGTCCGGGATCGAATTGACCAGGCTGGGATTCCGCCGAGACGAATGGGTCCGAGTCCATAACTTGATCAAGGCCAAAAGAGAAGCCGGTCATCTGGGCAGCCGTCTGCTGCAGGGTGCGGTTAGACTGTGGCGATGTGGCAGTCTGCGAGCCATCGTCATTGCAGGACTCAGTTTTGATGGCAGGCCTCTTGTTGCGGTTCTGAGACTTCTTTTTCTTGCTGGTGTTCTCAGCTGGGCTAAAATCGTTCATCAACTCTGGCTGGACCGCCGCGTTGTTGACAGTGGCCGAGATGATTTCAGAGATGGACGGGAACTGTGCCTGTACGTCGGGCGAGAAAAAGTCCTCGGCCCTGGCAACATCGACCTGACCGTCAAACGAGGGGAATGCTGGGAAGGGAACCGGCTGGTCAAGAGCCGCATCGTCCTGTTCGAGGCTTGAGAGCTTGGCTGCGCGGTAAGCCGCGTCATGCGGCTGCGTTTCCTGTTCACCGAAGATTCGCTCAAAGTCAAACGGTTCATCAAACGACATGAAGGAGTCGTCATGAAGTCCAAAGGCATCCTGGAACTGTTGCTCAAAGTTGTCCGAGTCGCCCTAGAACTGGAAATCCTGAACATCGCTGGAACCGTTCTGAGTTACTTGGCCGCTCCAGTTACCGGCGTTTCCATTGTCAGCCGCGGCCGCTTGGAGAGGGGAGTGGAAAGCCGTCCAATTCTTCGCCCAGCTGCTCTGTTCGTCTTTTGAGGTTGAAGCAGCTCTCGGTGCCTCGAAAACGAGATTGTGGTCAGGCCGCTGCTCAACATCCGCGGCTTGCTTGGCTTCGAATCGAACACGATCCTGCTTTGCGATCTTCCCCGCTGTCTTCTTGCGCTCCTTGTCAGTTTCGGTCTTGACTTGCTCACGGCATTCCTCGGCCTTTGTGCGCGCCTCTTCGGCCGCCACCCGGCTTTGTTCCTCCAGCGCAGCTTGGCGTCGAATCTCAATCATCTGCTGGACCTTGATCTGAGTTTCGACTCTGGTCCGCCAGAGTTCGCGCTCCCGGGATTGCTTCATGAGGTACACGAAGTTGTCGTACCTCTCGAGCTCGCGTTGTTGCTTGCTCTCGGGCTTACCCCTCAGGTCGTGGACAAACTCGGCGCGCTCCGTCGTGGCCTTTTCAGCGGCTCGGAGGGCTTTCATGTCCTCGTGAATGTTGCTGATGATGAGAGCAACGGCCGGGTTTGCCGCCTTCCAGTTCTCGAAAAGGACACGGTGCTTGGCCCATGTTACCTGGCTGTTGATGGCAGTCGTCTTGAGCCCCTCTGCCTTGGCTTCAGAGTCGGAGTTGTCTGGGTCAGCGCTGGATTTCTCCCAGGTTCTGTACGCCAGCTTATACTCGTGCAGAAGCTGTCGGTCATTCCGATGCCATTCCCAAAAGTCGACTCGAAGCTGATCGGCCAGCGGCGTGTCTGGCATATGAGGCATGGCATTATGGTTAGCCGGAGTAGCAAATCGGTGACTGGTGGTTGAAGTGGGAGGTTCGGACATGGGAATGTTGATCATGCGAGGAGGAGAGGCGGGTGGCCGATCTGGAGTGATTGGGATGGTAGTCTCATCCTGGGCAATGACAAGAACAGCTTCTCGAACGGATTGAGCCTGGGTAGGAACGGAATCGCTTGCCGTATTAGAGCCGAGCAGCTTGGGATCAGTCGAGGTCTCACCGTCGGTGAAGAGTGCTTTCTGCAGCTCAGGACCAAACAGAATGCTGCTACTGAAGCCTGCTTGAGTGATTGAACCTTCCGAGAGACCACTGAAATTGACGGCTGAAGTAGAGTCACAGGCTGCCAAGAACGGATCAATGACAACATCGGCGGCATCCCTGATCGGGGCTTGCGGGTTGTTGGTGGACTCGGGGCTACCCGAGAGACTCGCCACGTCAGCCTGAGCCGACCTCTCGCGGTGAGAGGCACCCAGTGCAGGCTTGTGGATAATGCCATTTTTAACGGCGTTCTCGAGTGTCTCTTTGACCTCTGGAAACTCGCCGAACAACGAGTCGGCGTCCGAGTCTCGATGATTGACGTCCTTGAAATCAACTCGAGAGTCGTTCGAATGAACCGGGGTGGGAGAGATGAAATTCTTATGACAGGGTTAGCAACCACCACCCGGCCGATTCAATTCAATTATCTTAGAATCGCTCACCTCTGGCTTTGAGTGATACTGAGAAGTGGGAGTCGCGCACGAATCGGTTACAGCAACAGCAGTGCCCGACTGCTGGGTCACAGCAGTGACGCCATCAGCAACCTGGCTGGCGATAAAGGCCATTGTATTGAGTCGGCAACCTCGTTGCCGGCAAAGAAAGTTGACAATGTCAACAATGTCTCATACTCGAATCGCAAGAGTGGTACGGACGAGAAGCAGGGACAGAAATTGGGTGGGTGAAAAAGCGAGACAGAAAAGTGATAGGTAACGAAGGAAGAGCCGGAAGTAGAAAAGCTATGATTGCACTGTCAGCGGCATGGAATCGAGTAGTTGTTGCTGTTGACAAAAACTTACTCCAACTTGACGCGATGGTTGCGAACCGAACAGGACTTGGAGGACCAGCCGAAAGATACGACACTCTTAAGCCGACGCGAAACGCTTAAACGAGGTCGGACTTCGGGGTTGTTGTAGGCTGAAGGGAAAAAGCGAGTTGGCAGTAAGTCGAATATTCGCTGACGCGGTTACGTGGGCGAGGGGGTTGGCTTAGAAATTGCAGAGTAAGAGCGGGCTCATAAGTCATGGCCAGCCTGCCATGCGCAACGCTCTGAGGGAGGTTGGGAGGGCTCGAAACACAAAAGTTTCAAAGCTCCAAAAGTGTGCAAAGATATAAATACAGTGCAAAGGCCTTGAGTAAACACCTCTACGGAAAAGCACCCGGCCAGCCACGCCCTGCGAGCAATAGAAAGCCACGTCAAATAAGCATACGGTGATGCTCGCAGGTAGCACTGAATGTGTGACCGCGAAGCCAACTGCCTGACATCACATCAGTAGCGGACTGTTCCTTGCCTAAAGTGAAGCAGCGGTTAGAGGGTAACTACCTAGGAAGCAAGCATACGTGGTGTCCGTGCTCGGAAGACACATACAAGTACATTCTATACCACAACACGAGACTCAACTCACCGCGACCGATTTTCTCGACTGTTGTCTACTCCCACCCATCTTACCCTACCTAGCCAACCCAACTATCATTGACCGCCGACCCCCCATAACGCCATCCCAATACCCACTTCCCTCAACCCCCACACCCCTCCCATTGCACTTCACCCTGGGAATACCCGAGAATAAACAAGAGCAACAGCTCAAGAAACCTCCTCCACCATCCTCCCGCTCCCATTCACGCTAACGAACACCCGCCCGGCCGGCCCGGCCAGCACCTCCTGGGGCACGGCCACCCGACTACCGGCGCGGCTGTTGACCCAGCGCACAAACATGGGATCGGCGCGGGGCACATCGGCAGCGTGGTCGGGCGTGTCGGTGCCGGCGCCGGCGCCGGCCGTGGCGTCGCCGGCGGCCAGCAGGGCGGCGTTCTTGCGGGTCGTTTTGGGGGCTTGTTTCTTGAGGAGCTTGTTGATTGTTTCCATCTGCAGCAATATTGTCAGTAAATGTTTTGTTGTTGGACGAACTTGTCTCTCTCTGTGTGTGTATGTGTGGGTAGAGGTGGGATGTGTGTACCTTGACCTCCTCATTGCGCTTGTCGCTGAGGTTGCGCCGGCGCCGGGCCATCTCGGCGCGGCGCATCGAGAGCTCCTCGGCGGTGAAGTGCTTCTTGGCTTGGACCTCTGAAGATTCAGGGTTAGAATCTGGTTGCATGGAGAAGAGCGTAGCGGGGTAAGCTCACCATCGGAAAGCTTCATGTACTCGTGCGAGACATCGCCGAGCTTAGCCCGCTGCCGGACCGTGAGCTTCGACAAGTCAGGCGTGGCGCCACGGCTGAGGCCCTCCTCGTCGCTGTCGAGCTCTTCGCCCTCGGCGTCCTCGTCGGCCACCTCGATTTCTTCCTCACCCTCGGCATCGACATCCTCGTCGTCGTCCTCTTCACCCTCAGCGTCCTCGTCGCCGTTAGCGACCTCAACCGTGACGTCTTCTGGCTCGCTCTCGAGCTCGCTCAGCTCCTCGTCGTCATCTTCCTCCTCCTCGTCATCTCTCGCTGTGGCCTTTGCCACAGCTGTGCCTCGTCCAGCTGGTCTGGCAGGCGAACCTCTGTGCTTGCCAGAGGCGGGCGCGCCCTTGGATGGCTTGGTAACTTTGATGGTAGGAGGCGGCGGCGCTGGCGTCACGTCCATGTCCATGTCGCCGTCCGCATCGGCATCAGCATCCTCGTCGTCGTCACCGTCGGCATCCACATCCATGTCGTCACCGTCATCCTCCCCTTCGGCATCCTCGTCGCCCAGATCCTCCATCTCTTCGTCCTCGTCTTCTTCCTCCTCATCCTCCGGCTCGACCTCAGCAAACCCAGCTCGCGTGCCAACTTCGATCTCGTCCTCTTCCACTTCATCCTCCTCCTCGTCATCTTCTTCTTCCTCTTCCTCCTCTTCCTCCTCGTCGTCCTCCTCCTCCGGCACCTCCTCCTCGTCCTCGTCCTCACTACTCTCAATGACGTAACTCTTCTTCCCCGGCCGGGCCCGCTTGGCAACGGCACCACTCGCCCCTCTCCCTCCGCTGCTGCCGCTGCTGCCGGCCAACGACTTACGCTTGGCAGCAGCAGCCCCGTTGGTGCTGCTGGTGGCCTGGCGCAGCTTGCTCGAGGGCAGCTTGACAGTCAGGTGGATGTGCTGGTTGCCGTCGCTGCTGGCGGGGGACGACGAGGGCGGCGGGCCCCTCGTCACCGACGCGATGCCGCCTGCCCCTGCCGTGGTGCGGCGGGAGCTGCGCGACGACATGGTGCGCTGCTCGCTGGCGTCTCGGTCTCGATCTCTGTCGGCCATGTCAGTGATGGCTACGGTGGCGCGCTGGGCCGCCGAGCGGCGCGGCCGGGTGGACATGGTGGATGGTGTGGGTGTGTGTGTGTGTGAGTGGGTGGGTGTATGTGGAAGGGGCTGCAGCGATGTGGTGGTGTTGCTGGTGATGGTTTGTGCGATGCGGTTGATGATGGAACAGCGCTGGTGGTGTGGTGGTTGAGTTGCAGGTGGCGGCAGATGGCGCTGGCTGTGCGTTTGCCTGGGTCTGAGCTTGTGTGTGGGGGATCGGGCTCAGCGATGGCGGTGGGCGTGGGCGTGGGCGTGGGCGTGGGCGTGGGCGTCTGGCATGTCGTCGGAATAAGCTTGCCGTGGCGAGAAGGCTCAATCAAAGGCTGGCGTGCCAATGGAGAAGCCGCAGGGGGATCAAGCCCGCATGCCCGCCCAGTCGACGTCCGTCATTCGTCACTCGCTTCGCGGATCCTGCGGCTTCTGCAACCCCCCGGGAACGCGCAGACGAGGCGTCGTTTGGCGTTGAGCGGCCGCGCCCCGATCGTCTTAGTACGCGCGCCCGCGCCTTTTCTGTGTCGCGTTGGGCACCATGATGTCGAGGCACAGCCAACAACGGCCCCCAGACCGGTCGGCAGGTTGCACAAGCCATCCATGCGCGCAGATTGGGGGTTTTGCCGAGTCTGATCCCGCAGCGACACATACATGACTGCATTTCTCAACCGGTGTGTCTTCGTCCCATCTCGCACCATCTGGCGCCAGTGCAGAGCCCGTCACAACCACGACAGCCACAGCCTATCCGCCTTCGCGCAGCCGCTGCCAATGTTGCCATCGCAACTGGAAGGAATGTCTCACGTGTTAAGAAACTTTACTCACAGCTTACTGCTCGGTGGTCAGACCCGGTTGTGGGCAGGTCGACTTAGCAGAGCAATCGAATGCCCGCTTTGACGGATTGCGTTTCCCGCTCACTTCGCGTGGATGGCAGATCAGCCCTCAAGCTGTGCAGCTAGGTGCCCGTGGATTGAAAACGGCCGAAAGCGATCTGCCTCGGTAGGTACGGTGGCGGTTTGGCGACGGGAGCTGGGTGGACAACGGATTTGGTGGTTTGTGACAGCCGCGAGTTGGCAGAGGTGTGCAGCCTGGTCTGAGTGTCGCAGGCGCAGGGAGTAGCGGCGAGGTGTGGACACTGCACAGTCGAGGAAATACGTAAGAAGAATATGAGATTCCTCTAAGTTTTCCAAATGGCGGTTCTTCACAGCAAGTAAATCTGAACTCGAACCTACAACTTCTGAATCTTCATTTCCATGCTCCGTCTCGCGAGGCTGCCACACCACAGCGACTTGACGCGCCCCCCTGCTGAGACTGGGGGTCTCGCGCTGTGGAGGCGTGGAGTGGGCTCTGACTGAGTGGGCCCACCGAAGACACGCTCGGACCAAGCAAGCCCCCAGCTGAGCTGCTGAGCGAGTGCCGGCTGGAGCGTGTAAGCCTCGGCTGTGAATGGCCCGGGGGATTTGGTGTGGTTGCTGCACATCCACCGCGACTTCGAACCTTCAAGCAAGCCAATGCCGGCTTTCCCACGATCGTTTTGCGCTCATTTAGGATACTCACTGCTGAAGATCAGTTGATACGCCCTTAGAAATGAACGACGCCGAAGACAAGAATCGTCCAGAGCCACGGGGCGCGGTGCCGCCACAGGCAAGCGACAAGCCATCGCCCGAGCAGACACAGCCGACCGCGTCGCGAGAGGAGACGCTGCAGCGGGCCAGGACATTTCTCCTGGACGCGCAGGTGCAGAACACAACATCAGAGCGCAAAGCCGAGTTCTTGAAGGGCAAAGGCCTGTCAGAAAGCGACATCAAAGAGCTGCTCAGGGAGGATTCCCAGGATGGCCGGCCAGAATCACAAGCCTCGGTATGTGACTCGCCCGGTTCCTTGTCTGTTACTGCGGGCATTGACTTACAGCGCGTCAAGAATTCGATCAAAGAGGAGAGGATAGAGCCGCGCGTCGCAAAGAATGAAGACCGACCGCCCATCGTGACATACCCCGAATTTCTCACCAAGCCCGCGCGCCCACCACCGCTGGTGACCGTCAACGGCTTTCTAAACACGGTCTACGCCTTCGCCGGCCTGTCGACCCTCGTCTACGGCGCAAGCAGATATGTCGTCGAACCCATGGTCGAGACCCTCACCGACGCGCGCATCGCGCTGCACGAGACGGCGAACCAGGACGTCGCGAAGCTGGTCGCGAAGCTAGAGACCACCGTCTCCGAGATCCCGCCCTCCGCCTCCAAACCCACAAACAAGCCGCACTCTACGGGAGACGACGACGACACCGCCAGCAGCTACGACGACCCGGCGGAGCTCTTCCACCGCGACATCGGCGTGCAGACCTCCCTACCAGCATCCCCCGTCCCCAACCAACAACAACAAGCACCACCACAAGAACCGACCACCACAACAGCCGCGCAAACCAGCAGCGTAACCCGCCTCGCCACAACCCTCAAGACGCTCACCGAAGGCCTTGCCGAGCAGACCGAGACTCTGGGCGACGCGCAGACGGTGCTGGACCTGCTGCGGCAGGACCTGAGCAAGCTGGGCAACCCGTCGTCATCTTCATTCTCGCCGTCGGGAGCGTCGTCCGACTTCGTCGGCGGGTTTTCGCTGTACGGTGGAGGTCGCAACGAGCCCGACGACGAGATCAGGCGGGCCAAGGAGAATATCAGGAGGGTGAAGGGGGTGCTGTTGAGTACGAGGAGTTTTCCGGGGGGGAGGTGAACTACGTGGTTTATTAACGGGGGTTAAATAGCTGTATGTTCCATGTGCATTAAACAGGGTTCTGCCAAGGGGTTGGGATGGTGTCCTACAGAGTTTTGGGAATGGTGGACGACGATGCTGGTTGCTACAAGTGATGTTGCTGGCAGGGAGAAGTCCAAGCTTGAATGGGCCAGGGCTTCGATTCACAAACCTGAGATGCTGTGTCGGCTACATCCCCCTGGCCGGGCCTCTAGTCATCCAGCGACGGCCTCGGCAATCCCATTGGTTGACTCGCTGGAGGCAAAACTCGTCCGCGGACGCGCTACTGCAAAGTCATGGTGGCGCGAGGTGAAGGTGGTGGTGGTGTGAGGCGTTTTCTCACTATTGGGAGTCGGCACCAGGCGGCCGAGCTTGGTTGCTGCTGTGCGACTGATGAGGCGGGCTGGAATCGATCACACCGCGCCCTGCAGGCGGCACAGTGTACACGGTGCCCGGATGGACCGGCCGCTGTCAAGCAGCTACCATAGTAGGCGTCAAATTTGGATCTGGTGTAGCATGTACACAGTACGCCAGCATCTGTCGCTTCGTCGACTCTGCGCGAGCGCAAGCAATGAATGCAACGCTTCTCCGCTCACCGCCCCGCCCGCTGTTGGCTTGGAGAAGTGGGGGAATGGACGGACGGCACGAGCTCTTACAAGAAAGGGCCAGACCTTTGGAGCGCAACAGGCCCTGCAGGTGGGCGGTCTGGATGTTGAAATGGGGTCCTATCTGAGAGGCATCTGACCCAACGGCCCCATCTCGAAGCTCTCGGGGCTTCCGTGGCTTTGGTGACAGTCCAAGTTCAAATATTTGATTGATGCAGTTCTGGTCGGTCCCGCGTAATCCGATATGAAAACCAGGCGATTGGCAGCAGTGAGTTGGGGATCGCATCCCTCAGCCAGGGACCTGGTCACACGATCGTCGAAAGCGGGCGGCCCCGCACAGCAGCAAAACTTGGCATCCCCACCCCAGCCGCTGCATGCATCTCCCCACTCCCGTCGTCGCCGCGTTTTTCAGCGGCGGGAAGGCGGGATGGCAGAGACACTGCTCCGTCACAGGAGGCTGCCGTCGCTCTGTTCCGCTCGTAGCTTTGCACAAGCTTCTAGCCACCACGGTTACTCGACGGGGAGACAGTCAAGAAGAGCAGGTAGGGATCACCGCTTGATTTGGTGCTGCGTATTCCGTTCTCCGAACCTCTCATCCGTCAGGGTGGCGTCGGATCCTGCCGCCGTCCCCAGATTCGGACAAGCCAATCCGGAAGCAGCAGAACAAACGTTAAACTGAAAGCCCCAGCAAGCGAGCGCAGCATGCAGAGCGAACAGGACGCAGGAGGGGCGCTGATCGCATCCAACAAAGAGCTGATCCCTGGCCGCCGGCTGGATGCCACCAGAGGGCAGGAGGAAGGGCAGGATCGAGAGCAAGGGCAAGGGCTTGGCCAGGTGCAGGTCGGGTGCCAGGCTGTAGTCGGAGGCTTGATGAACGAACATGAACCCAGTCAACGTGCACTGCACGTCATACTGGCAACAAGCTCAGGTAGGTTCGCTCTCTGTTGTTCCTTCCTGGCTGGGCAAGCTGGGGTTACTTGCACGGGTTCGGGCAACGACGCAGGTGTGATGCGAGAATTTCCCCTCTGTGCTTTCCCGAATTCCATGCCCTGGCGTCGGGGGATTTCGTTGTGTTCTCGCCGACCCTTGACAAACCCGTACCTTTTCATTGTGAGCACAGCGAGGACATCAGCATGCATTATTCCGCCTCACATCTACAATAGCGTCTCATCATTCTTATCAAGCTGCACCTGCACCTGCGCATGCCGCTAAGCAATGCACGGCTGCGGCAGTCAGATGCGCAGATCACTAATGTTCATGCTTGCCGCCGCCGCTACCTAGATCTAGGCAAGCCCGCCCTGCTTGGCGAGAACATCATACCACTTCCAGGCCTGGCCGCCCCGCACCCTCAGCCCGATCTTCAAGACCCCTCGCCGCCGGCCTGTATAAAGGCTGCACCGTCGGCCCTGCCACCTCCGCCCGCCGGTGGCGATCCCGCTTCTGTCGAGCAGCCAACCCCCACCATGATCTTCTCGGATCTGTACAAGTCGCCCCGGGCGACCTTCAAGTTCCGCAATCCGTTCCCCCATGGCGTCCCACCACCACCATCCGATATCGAAGCCGACCTGGTCAGTAAGGACAAAGCCAGGCAGAAGGAGGCTGTCAAGAAGTACCTTGCCGAGAAGGTGCGCAATGACTGGCGATTCACGTGGCCGCCTGCGCCCGCAGAGCGTGCAACCCCAGCTCTAGAGGGGCCTGTTCAGGCGACGGAGAGCGGCGTCGCAGAGGCGCTCTCGGTGCCTGCAGCAGCGGATGAGCATGTCGAGAGAGAATCCGGAGAAGAGGCAGACTCCGAGTCCGATGCAAGCTCCGTGTACAGCATCGTCTCAGAGGACCCCCTGCACTTCCGACCGAGGGCAGACTGGACATCGGACTTATCCGACGGCGACGACTTCCATGCGCCAGCCTCACCCTTCCGGTTTGACAGCCCGGAAGCTGTGGGAACAGCTGTGCGCGAAACCCTTGAGACGAAGCGCGCGCGCCGAAGGAGAGCTGTACGCAACGAGGCGACCTGGAACACCGGGCTTGCTTGCTTCGAGGCGCGCCGCAACGCCTGGACAGGCGCAAAGACAGTGCGGGTGAAACCAAAGCCCCAAACACCTGTATCGCCGCCCTCCCCTCGCCGTCGTTTCTGGCGCCACCACCGGACACAGTCCTCGCAGTCCAACGGCGCCACGCCCACCTCAGAGGTGCCACCCACGCCCACCTCCCCTCTACAGCCCACGGTAACCCGCACATCCACGACGACAGGCTCCGAATCCGATTCAGGCCGAAGCGCGGGTTGCGTACAAAGAACAACCTCCCAGGACTCGACCCCGCACGTCCTCTACCCGGTGCAAACCATCCTCCCGATCCCTCCGCCCCTCCTGCCACCGCAAAACCCCATGCGCTCTTCCATCCAGCCCTCCATGTACGGCTCCCTGTACGACAAGGTTGTCGTCCAGAGCCTGCACCCCGCCTGCCCCGTGAACCTCGGCGACATGCTGCGCGCCTGCGTCGTCGGCTGGAAGCGCGACGGCGAGTGGCCGCCCAAGCCGAGCTACCCCAGCCCCGCTCCCACGCAGACGGCTCCCGTCGGGGTCACGTCCCTGCGCCAGCGGAAGGCGCAACAGCAGCAGCAGAAGCGCAAGGACTCCACCGCTGCGAACGCCACCGTCTCTACCCCGGGAACCGGATCGGCCGCGAAGAGGCTGAGTCTAGGGGGGTTCTTCAGCGCGAGCAATCACAAGCCAGCAGCAGCACCTCCGTTGGCGGCGCAGGAAGCAACAGCGGCAGGTGACAAGGACAAGGATAAGGAGAACCATGCGCTGGGCCATACGAACTCGCACTCGGACGAGGGCGCCGGCTCGTCGGGCAAGGCGCTCCTGCGGAGGAGTTTGCACAGGGTGTTTTCGCTGGGTCAGCACGGCCATGCGCATACTGGCTCAAACCCGAATGCGAATGCCAACAGCGCCGGAGGTGCGCCGAGCCAGACTGCTAATGAGGTTACGGCTGCTGGTTGAGGGAGGGGGTTTTGAGGTTGCTGCGTTGTGAGGTGTTGGTTGGTCGAGGCATGGTGTTCAGCTTGGTCGGTTATGGATGCTTGGGAGTTGCTCTATGCTGCATTGTCTTGACTGTTTCTTCAACATCAGTGGGGAGGGATACCAGACTACTTGATACCCCCATCATATGCTAAATCGATGATACCAAGGACGTCCGCAGGGGAATGTGGAGAGTCGGAGGATGGAAGGGGGATAACCAATTAGTGTAGGGGGTTATATCAGCTGTGCTATGGTTAACTTGGCACAGAGTAGGTCGGGGTGATGATGGCTTGTCAACGTATATACGCCGTTGGTTATCGGTGCATATGCGCTTCTGACCACCAACTCACTGCCGTGCTGTGGTCTCCTCGAATGGAACTGGGATGGCATATTGTCTATGAGCTGTTTAGTTCCAACACTACCGCTACTGCTACTCATTGAGAATGTAGGGTATTTCATGGTTGACTGACTCCCAACCCCCCAGCGCAACGCCCGTCACCAAGATGCCCATATCCAAGGTCACTCATAGAGTCCGAAACCCCAGCGACCGAGCAGAACCGGGTCCCCTTTCGAACGAGCCAGCTGCTATCCAATAAACCCTCGCCTCGCCCACCACACACGCCATGCATGTACTCCAAACAGCAAGCAAAACCCAACAATAATTTCGAACAGGTAAAGCGCAGCACGCAACCACACAGGGCAATAAGGCATGCAGACGCCTTTGCCTGCGCTCACAAGCCCGTCATTCGCATCGCCGCATAGCCAACCGTCACGACAACGCCGAGCGTCAGCAGGCTGCTCGGCACACCCACGGTGATGAAGTGCTTCACCTGCAGATAGCGCTGACCGGCCGGGTCTTCTTTCATGATGGCGGCTGTATCGCAAACACATATGATCAGCATTGGAAGAACAGAAAATTTGTAACAGATATCATGAGGCATCTGGGCGGGTGGGAGGAGAGTAAGGGAGAAGACGCACTCATATTAGGAAACCCGCTGGTCGGCAAGGCCATGGCAGCGCTGCACATTAGCACGCCAGCCATAACCAGCAAATTCGGATGGGGCTCGTCCAGCCCCTTGCCGACGTTGTAGACCAGCGGCAGAATGATCAGCGCAGCCACCGTGTGGCTGATGAAGGTAGCAATGACCAAGATCAGGCTCGAAAACACCACCAAAATCCCATACAGGCTATACTCCTGCACGCGCTCCGTGATGGCCTCGGTGACAGTATGCAGCAACCCGGACGAGTTGACCGCCTTGCCAAGCGACAGCCCGCCCGCGGCAAGGATGATAATGGTCCAGGGGAAGTTGTTGAAGTCCTCCTTAGTGAGCACGCCGACGCCGAAGAACAGCACAAGCGGGATGATGGCGATGACGCCCATGTCGCCAAACACACTCTCAAGACTGTGCGAGGCGCACCACAGGCCGATGGTGGCGAGCGTGACGGCCGAGACGAACCACTGCAGTCCCGTGAAGGGGTCGCGCACGGGGCGGACGGGCACGATGGTGGTGCCGCGGCCGGGCTTGAAGGCGAGCAGCAGCAGCAGCCAGATGAGCAGGATGGAGATGATGCCGACGGGGATGACGATGAAGAACCACTGGCCCCAGGTGGGCTCGGGTTCCATGATGCCGATGGCGACGACATTCTGCGGGGAGGCGATGGGGGAAAGCATGCCGCCGATGTTGGAGGCGAGCGCGATGCCGATGATGACGGCCTTGGACATGGGGGACCCCGCGGGCAGGTTGCGCAGCATGGGCTCGATGATGCCGAAGCAGAGCACGGGGGCGGCAACGTTGCTGATGAGCATGCTGGCGACGGCGGCGACGGCCATGTTGGCGATCAGCACCGTCTTGGGCCGCGTGCCGGCCTTGCTGAGCACGAAGGTGGCGATGCGCTTGTCGATGTTGCACTTGGACAGCGCGGCCGCGAGCGTGAAGCCGCCGAGCAGCAGCATGATGACGGGCGTCCACATGGCGGCGAACACGGCGGCCGTGGCGTCTTTAGAGCCCAGCCGCTTGTGCGGCTCGTCCTTGTCACGGAACACCTGCAGGACGACGCAGAGGAACGGGATGATGAGCGATGTGACGAACAGGGGCAGCGCCTCGGTTGCCCAGAGCAAGCTGACAAGCACCAGCATGGCCAGGCAGTTCTGCTGCTCGGGCTTCTCCATGATGGGGATGTAGAGAAGGGTGAAGAAAAGGGCGAGGATGAGGATGAGGGCGTAGGTAGTCGAGGTGAGCAGCCATGTCGGGCAGAGGAAGCGCCCCAGGGGCGTGGAGATTTCCTTCGTCGGCAGCACCAGCTCGTCGTCGCCCTGCAGGCGCGTCTTCTTGGGGTCGGTGTCTCGCCCCAGCAGGGCGTGCCCCAAGCTGGCAGCCTCGGCTCGCCGCTCCATGCCGATCAGGTCTCTCCAGACCGTGTTCCGTTCCCACACGACGTGCTCTCGCAAGTGCGACCGCAGGTCGCGGATGGCGGTGTCCTCGTCACCCTTGGTGACGACGATCGTGTAGGCGCCGACCATCTGCGCGATCCGGTCCTCCAGGCCCTTGCTAGTCTCGGGCCGAAAAGGGTAGGCCGAGTCGACAAAGGTGGCCATGTAGTTGGGCCGCAGCCTGCGGTCGATGATCTTGTCGAACTTCTTGAGGACCTTGCTGAAGCCTGTCCGGTTGAGCTGGACGAACGACTTGAGCTCGCACAGCTGCACGTAGAGGTTGATCATGCGCTTTTTGAGCATGATGCCCGACGAAAACAGGACGGCCTGCTCGGCATAGTCGTCGTAGTTTGTGCTGTATCGCCGCAGCGACCGGGTAAAATCCGTCGAGGCTGTCATGTCGGTCGAGGCTGTCATCATATTCGGGATCGTCCTGCGTCTCCCCGTGCTCCCCCCCCGTCTCCTGGACGTAAGGCCCGTCTCCTCGTCGCCCTCATCGTCGCTGTCCTCGTCCAGACCGTCCTCAGTTGACTGTTGACTGCGTACGCTGCGACTCCGCATCCGCTCGGAGCGGGCTCTCTCGCTGGACTGAGTGGGTGGGCGGCCTTCCTCGGTGACGCCGGACTCCTCCTCAAACTCGCCGATATCCTGAAGGAGTAGCTCCACCTCGTCGAACAGCTCCTTCTCTTTGAGGACGTAGAAAGACGTTATCTTCTCCAGCTCCACGTCGAGGGCGCGGCTGAAAACAGCTTCCGGGTCATCGTTTTGGATCAGCGGCCGGGACTCGGCGTCACCTGGGGGCAAATGAATAGCCTTCTCGAGTTGGTATATGCTGACGGCGCAGATCAGTTAGCATGACATGTCATCAGCGAATCACGGCCGCGTGGCTCAGGCTTACAGCTTCTTTAGGTTGCTATAGGCAATGTAGTGGTTGCTCCAGTCCGGGACGGCGTTGAACTGGATGCTGTGGGAGAACTTCATCTCGTCCTGCTGCTCGAGCCACCGGCGCTTGTCGGCGCGCTTGACGTCGTACCTGCGCTGGCGCTCTACGGCGGCGTCGTGGAACTCCCTCGCGGCGGCCGGGTACTCTGCAAGCTCGATGAGGTCGGACGGACGGTCAGACGTGTCGGGCAGCGCGCTCCCTCCCCTATCGAGAAAGCGAACACGCGTGTCTTGGGTTTGCTGCTGCTGCTGCTGCTGCGGCGGCGTTTGAAGACTGGCGGATCGGCTAGAGGAGGGCTCGCGGGGTGCCGTCAGGGGCGGTATTTTGAGTGTCGTTGGTGCCTCTCGGGCATGTGTTGGTCTTGAATAGGTCGCGCGCAGCCTGGCGGGTTCCGGCTCGCAAGCTGTGGGCGTTGACGCCAATGAAGAGGACGATAATTACGGTATTGAGAGAATCCACAGCTGCGGCTAACGTTAGTGACTCCACCAGCCCCCACGCTTGGATCGAGAACCTGGAACAGCTTGGCAGGCGGACAGTCACGCGCGCAAGAACGTCCCCTGGAGCCTGGGGCCCGCCTGAGCTTGGCCCTGCCACAGGCTCGCCAATTGCAGCTAAGCCACGGACACGTGCGTGATACGGTAATTAGATTACACACTTGCATGTCAACTTCACAAGCCGAAAGTCGTCAAGCCAGGTACAAACCCCATCCAGCGTTCAGATAGGTACTGAACCTAGGATAATACCCAGTGACAAAGGTATATTCAGGAACACGGGATGATCACGTCGTCATGGAGCGTTGAGTCCTAGTCGACGAACTTCTGCTCCGGACAGTATTTACGGAGTATAACTTGAACCGTGAATTCTCACACAAACATGGTATGCTCGAGATTCGACCGGTAAGAGCTCGTCAGCTCGACGCTGCAACTTTCGACATACTGTGAAGCATGCGGCTCGGAAGGTATGGTAGACAGTGAGAGGAAAACTGATCGAAAACGCTATTAGTCGAAAGTTGTAACATTCAGACCTGCTCGACCTGGCGATTCCGTCTGGTCTTCCAGTTGTCTCTGCAAGTCACCTCTTGGTTCTAACATGATCAGCCCGGATGAACGTCTGTGGTGTGGCTCAGGTGCCCTGAACAACGGCGGGACGTACACATGGCACATCACGGATTTCGACCAGAGAAGGCATTTCTCGGTGACGTACAACAACCCAGCCCCAGTTCAAGACGTCGAAGAGACGGAGGACTCGTGCCTTGCACAGCTTCGGAAACATGTCGACAGTCTAGGCCACGGCGTCTACGGAATCCGCTTCTCAGAACCTGATGGGCCGATCGCGGTGTCGATGGACCCGAAAGATGATGTGACTTTGTATGTCAACAATTACCCACTCTCGGCGCTGGACCTTCCCTTCCCAGTCAAGACCATATACATAGGGAGCTTGACGGAGCTGGACCGGTTGGGACCACACGTCGACCTCGTCTCGTACCCCGGACCCCCAACGACGGACACGACTCCCAAAACGAGGGCTGCGTTCAAATACTGGTTCATGACAAACGGCATGTTCCGAACCTAGTACGAACTCAACAGCTGGAGCCGGCTCCCTCGCGACCACCCGCACATTGTTCCGTTCGAACTCGGTGGTGCTCGACAATACCAGCGGGGGTATCGTCGGGCTCACCACGTTGTTTATCCCAGGTGGTACACTGAAGGACAACAACGCCACAACTAGGCCGTTCCGTCTTCGTTGGTTCAACCAGCTCCTCTCTGTAGTCGATGATCTCAACTTCACGTACGGCATGATGCACCAGAATATCGCCGCGAGGAACCTCGTTATAGACGAGGACGACGACCTCCGGATTTTCGACTTCAACTACTCGATCATGATCGACAAGCACTACACGCCAGATCGTGACGATCTCAAGGGCGTCATCTTCACTCTGTTCGAAACCATCACCCTAGACGAGCATTACCGAGACGTACCGCACACGCGACAAGATGGCGAGGCGCTCCTAAAGCTAGAGTGAACGAAGCATCCCGAGGTACAGCTGGACAGCGACGTCCAGATTTTCCGTGACGCCCTGGATGTGTGGGTTGAGAAGCGGCGTGGGGCAGAGTTCAAACCGATAGAGACGTGGGTGCAGTAGCCGTGGATGCCCCAGCCGCTGGTGGTGCGAGTACCCACCAAGAAGTCGCCCGACGAAGAGATCCTCGAGAGAGAAATGAGGTCCGTCCCTGCGGTGTTTCGAAAAGACCTGAGGAAGACGGGCGAGCCGTTCTGGAATCGAGAAAGACCGGCAAGCTACCGATTGAGCGAGACTCTAGAGGGGACGGACGCTGCAAAGGAGAGTCACCCAAAGACAGTTGGCGAGGTGAAGTGAAGTGAAGTGAATGGTTTTTGATTGACAGCGTTGCCCCCCAATACGGCGCGTACAATGGCCGAGCGGGAAAATGCAGGGAGAGGAGAACGGGGGGTTTCCGTTGTATCCCGGAGTGGGTATATTTCCATGCTTTGAAGTCCTAAAGAATGGAAGAGTTCGGTGGCTGTACTGCTTTCAAGTATAATCGTGATACTCCGGAGCAACGTATGGCTTGAGAGTATAGTTGTTGGCAGATATCGAGTTGTTCAAACCGACGCTGACTTACACTGAACGGCTTTACAGACCCTAACCCTTGTTTTACCCATCATGCGCCTTGGAGCCCATGCCGTCATGGCGCATGGGCCGAGGGACACCGTCGATGCAGCGCAAGCCGACACAAGCCTTACCACACCGTCTTATCGCTCAACACCCGCCAGTACCACCGGGCAATCTTCTTGAGTTGGGCACGGCTTCACAATTTTGGCTTTCTTTGATATGATGTGCCGGTAGTTGCGCCAAGCGCATGACGCGACCCGATGCTCTCCGCATTCACAGCTCGACCTATCATCGAGCTCAAGCAGCGGGACAAGTCCAAGATCGAGTCCATCCTCGCCCATGGTATGCCCATTCTCCCGGCTGCTCTCATGTGAAATCCGGCTAACCACTGCGCTTAGGCGACCGCGTGCTCGTTGGTCTCAACAGCGGCTCCCTGCGAGTCTACCGCCTCAACGACCCGCCGCCCAACGCGAACCCCACCGCCAGCAGCACGCCTTCCGACCAGCCTGACTCCGAAGACACCAGTGCTGTCGCAGCACACCCCCAGAATGGCCAGGCAGCGCCTACCTCCCAGGCGATCAAGCCAACCGACCTCCTCCGCGAGGTGGAGAAGTTCTCGACGCGCGCCATCGAGCAGCTGGCCATGATCAAGGAGGCCAACACCCTGGTCTCGCTCTCCAACTACGCCGTCTCCCTGCACGACCTCAAGACCTTCGAGCCCATTGAGTCGCCGCTACCCCGCACGAAGAATGCCTCAACTTTTGCGGTCACGAGCAACATCGTCAAGGACCCGGCGACCGGCATCCCCGAGATCATCTCCCGCCTGGCCGTCGCCGTCAAGCGCCGGCTGCTCCTTTGGTCATGGCATGAGAGCGAGCTGTCGCCCGACGTCACCGAGATTGTGCTCGCCGAGTCCATCCGCTCCATCACATGGGCGAATGCGACCAGGGTCGTCTGTGGCATGAACAGCGGCTACGTGCTCGTCGACGTGGAGACGGGCACTGTGGAGGATGTCGTGGGGCCCGGGGCGATTGGGGGCGCTGCAGGCGGGCAAGGGCGCTTCGGAGCCGTCAGCGCGGCTGGAATGGGATACATGGGGCTCGGTGGCTACATGCCGAAGCCACTGTCGGCGAAACTGGCTGATGGCGAGCTGCTGCTTGCCAAGGACATAAACACATTGTTCATCGACGACAGTGGGAACGCCCTGGAAAAGCGGCAAATACCCTGGCAGGCGGCACCAGAAGGGATCGGGTACAGCTATCCATACATACTGGCTCTGCAATCGCCGGCGAAAGGGAGCCTCGAGGTTCGAAACCCGGACACGCTGAGCTTATTACAAACGATCAGCCTTCCTGGCGCAGCGGCGCTCCATTTTCCGCCACCGACTGTCAGCCTGGCCCATGCTGGCAAGGGCTTCCACGTGCTGAGCGATCGAGTGGTGTGGAAGATGGACGCGACAGACTACGACTCCCAGGTGGAAGAGCTGGTCAGGAGCGGCAAGCTCGACGAGGCCATCAGCATCTTGACCATGCTCGAAGACGCGCTGCTCAAGAACAAGACCGAGACGCTGCGCGAGATCAAGATGCAGAAGGCCGAGCTGCTGTTCCGCCAGAAGAAGTACCGCGAGTCGATGGATCTCTTTAACGAGGAAGATGTCAACGCGCCGCCGGAACGAGTGCTGAAGCTCTTCCCACGGTCCATCGCTGGCGAGCTATCGGGAGTCGAGGAAGAGCGACTAGACGAGTCAGAGCAGGGAAGTTCGAGTGGGAAA
Source organism: Chaetomiaceae sp. R4402 (assembly GCA_023628555.1). Lineage (NCBI taxonomy): Eukaryota > Fungi > Ascomycota > Sordariomycetes > Sordariales > Chaetomiaceae > Chaetomiaceae sp. R4402. Next base: position 302,409 of record JAMAKO010000005.1, read on the forward strand.
ACAGACGGTGAACAGCAGCACGAAACCAAGCCAGATCCTGCCGAAGTATCCTCGCCTCCCAAAGTTGGTGGGTTCGCAAAGTACCTCATGGGCGGCGGCAGGAGACCAAATCCCGAGACGGCGTCTATCGCCTCTTCTAAGAAGGCGCCCGACGACGATGCCGCAAGCATCAAAGGCAAGTCCGACGACGAGCAAGCGCAGCAGGAGAAGGACCTGATGGCGGCCGTCCTGGAGCTCAACGGATACCTCGCCGGCGCCCGTACCCGACTCCAGCGAGTCATCGACCCCGTCACCGGCAAGCTGAAGCCGCGCAAGTCCCCCAGCGGCTCCACCGAGGAGGCCTTCCGCGCCCTCCTCCTGCGCTCGTCCTCGCCCAACGAAAGCGACGAGCAGGTCGAGCGGGACCTCCAAGCGACCTTCAAGACGGTCGACACGACCCTCTTCCGCGCCTACATGTACTCGCGCCCGACGCTGGCCAGCTCGCTCTTCCGGATCCCCAACTTCTGCGACCCGGCGGTCGTCAACGAGCGCCTGGTGGCGCACAACCGCTTCAACGAGCTGGTCGACTTCTTCTACGGCAAGAAGCTGCACCGCGAGGCGCTGGCGCTGCTGCGGCGCTTCGGCGCGCCCGACGAGCCCGACCCGGCCGCGCCCGCGCTGCACGGCCCGCAGCGCACCGTGCTGTACCTGCAGGGACTGCCGGCCGAGATGGTCGACGTGATCCTCGAGTTTGCCGAGTGGGCGCTGCGGAAGGACCCGGAGCTCGGCATGGAGGTGTTTCTAGCGGACTCGGAGAACGCCGAGACGCTGCCCCGCGACCGGGTGGTTGCGTTCTTGGATGGGATTGATGTCGGGTTGGAGATAAGATACCTCGAGCATATTATTGGCGAACTGAACGATCTGACGCCGGACTTTCACAACCGGCTGGTCGAGTTGTTCATCCGACAGCTCGCCGAGAAGAAGCGGGGCGAGGAGTGGGATGCCCTGATGGAGCGGTTGGTGCGCTTCTTGAGGGAGAGCAAGCAGATCAGTCTGCTGAAGGCGCGGGCGTTGATCCCCAAGGATGGTGGGTTCTAGATGTTGTCTCAGAAAGGGATTCATTGCTGACGCTTATTGGCAGACCCGTCCTTCTACGAAGCGCAAGCCGTCGTGCTCAGCAACATGGGCCAGCACCGACAAGCCCTGATGATCTACGTCTTCAAGATGAAAGATTACGCCAAAGCCGAAGAGCAAGTCTCCCCCTCCTCATTCGCCCAATTCCCCAGCTAACGTTCTCGCACCACAGATACTGCAACCGCGTCCACAAAACCCAAGAGACACAACAACCACCCCCTCCCCAACCAACCCCAACCACCGACCCCAACCCCCCAAAACAACAACCCGCCCCCACCACCACCTCCTCCGACGAAACCACCGAAAAACCCTCCATCTACCACACCCTCCTCTCCCTCTACCTCTCCCCACCCCCCTCGCCAGACGCGCACGGCGGCCCCCCTCCCACGCCGCAGCTCGCGCCCGCGCTCGACCTGCTCTCACGCCACGGCGCCCGGCTGCCGGCCACGTCGACGCTCGCGCTCGTGCCGGACGATCTCCCCGTCGCGCAGCTCGCGTCCTACTTCCGCGGCCGCATGCGCGGCGCCAACAGCGCCGTCAACGAGACCCGCGTGTTGGCGGGGCTGAGGCGGTCGGCGCTGTTCGCGAGCCAGGCGCTGCTTTTGCTTGGGGATGGTGGGGGTGCTGCGGGTGCTGGTTTGTTGGGTGGTGAGAGTGGGAGTGGGGGTGGGGGTGTGGCGGGGGGGAGTGGGAGGAATAGAAGGGTGGTGATTTCGGAGGAGAGGGTATGTGGTGTTTGTCATAAGCGCATCGGCGGGAGTGTCGTGGCTGTGTTGCCTGATAATGCGGTGGTGCATTATGCGTGTTTGGGTAGGGTTGGAGCCGGGGCGGCGAGGCCCTTGTCGCCTGGTGAGAGGGACGGTGTAAGGTCGTGGTCGGGCGTCGGGTTTGGCTCGGGAGCGGGAACCACGGCCGGCGCTTGGGGGAGGGCGGCTGGGTAGATATACGGTGGCTTTTTATGCTGGCGTTGAAGCTGGCGGTGGGAGTTGGATGGAGGTACTGTGCTGCCATTCGGAGCTTGTCGCGGTACTTTCCGGAGGCAGTCGCTAGGTCAGATTAGATACCCGACTTCGTTGCACATCGCATTGTGGCTATCATGTTGAGCGTCCGCGCTCTGCCGGTTCAGTCGTCCTCTTCCTGCGCCTCCTCGCCGTAATTCTCTTCCTCCTTCTCGTCGTCGACCGCCTTGCCGCCGTTGGCAGCCGACGCGCTCGCATCCCGCGCCTTGTCCTCCTCCATGCGGGCCGTCAGCTCGCGGTTGACCTGGTCTTGGAGCGAGACGACGGATTGGCGGAGCTCGGCGAGGTACTTGGACTTGCTTTCGACGTTGGTACTGTCGCAGGCAGCTTGAAGCGGAAGGGAGACGGTGAAGGGAGCGTTCGTGGCCGACGTGTACGTCGCGGATAGAGCTGGCTGGGTGGTGGCCATCTTGAGCTATTCCGGTGGGTGCAGATCAATGCGATCGGCGTATGCTTCGGTTGTGATGTTGAGTAATTATTCAGGATAGCTGTTTCCGTAGAGGTAGCAGGGCTTGACGTCGTGTTGACTGCCAGTGGCGGCCATGAAAGCTGCGAGCTGAGCTGCTGCCCCGCTGTTCAAGGATTGTGAGTGGACTGCGGGGTTGTGAGCTCCCCACCAAGCCAACTGCTTCATCATCTACTGTATCTTCGTAGCTTCCAGGTGCTGTTCCCTCGACTTTCACAGTAGATACAATACGTTGGGTTCAAACACTAGACGTTCGGTCGCGATGTCAAGGTTCTTGATAGGCTGAATAATTCTTGGTCTTAGCCGCTAGATCTTCTGTTCCCTTCCCTTTCCTTCACCCGCTTATTCATCTTCTTTCAACGTATGGTATGCATCACTGCTCCTTCAGACCGTCGGTAGGAAAAATGTGCTTCAGAACGTGGTCTCGCGCCGTCTCCAGATGGCTCGTCGTATCTACGATAACAGCATTGCGCTTCGGGCGGCATGGACTATCGATCCACTTCCTGAACTGAGCGCGAGAGTCTTCGCCCTGCCGAGCGCCGCTCGCAGCTTCAGGCGGTCTCTCAACCCCGGTCCGCTGGCTCTTCATCGGCGTCCTCGTCCGCAGTCTCTCGTCTAGGAGATCGATGTCCTCGACCCTACACTCGACGTACCAGTAGTCCAAGCCGTGCTGTTCAGCGAGCGTGGAACCTTGTTCAAGAACCTCCTGAAAGTTACACGTGCTGTCCATGATGACGTTCATCCCCTGCTGCGCTACCTCGTTTGCGAAAGCCCAATGGAGCCGATAGGCTTTCTTTGCTGCCTGATCAAAGGCTAAGTCGTCGTCTTCAAGGAGGGAGGATCTGATAACGTCGTGATCGATGACAACTCCGCCAATGGTTTGTTGTAGTAGCTTTGCCATCGTGCTCTTACCGGAGCCGGGTGCACCTGACATCTGAATGAATATGCCGCGTGGCGGGACTGAGCCTGAACGGGTCGTTTGGTCTGTTACGGTGGACATCTCGAGGCTTAGACACCTAGGTATGCAGACGCGTGGGCTAACGCCCCTCTCTGAGGCGATGCTCGTGATGCGGTGAGAGAAATGAAACGGGAATTTGCGCAGTTTGGAGTTTTGACTTCCTTGCAAGGAACCAGCCGTTGGTTCTGAAGGTGGCAGCTTGCGATTTTGTGACGATCCTGCGATAACATGAGGTTTGCGATCGACTGTCAAGGCATGTGCTTGTAACTAAAAATGGTCGCTGCTTCTCTCCAAGACCATGGAATGGGACACTCACTCTGTTTGTGTCCATTGATGGTGCTGTCCTCAATAAGGTCTAGCTTCCCTGGCAGCCCCTCACTGCCCCTCCCCGCCCCTGCTTGTTGGCACGTCGCTGGGTCAGACAGTGGCGTTTCCGTCATTGCATGCATGACAAGGGTCCTGGTTGGCACTGGCTGACATCCCATGTTGCTGCTGAAGAGTGGCCCAGGCTGTTCAGCAACCTCGTTCATTCCCCTGATGATCTGACGATTTACGGGCTGAAGGCTTCTACACAATACTAGTAGTAGCTTATGTTCTTCATACCTTGACCACACTGCTCTCTTGCGCCAGCGACTGCGCCCTATTTGGGAACTATCAATCCTCCGTATTCCGCGCGTAACACATGGCGTGCTGAGCGTCTCGCCCTCATTGAGCACGCCTTGTCGCAAAACACCACGCCCCGTACGGCCAAGATGTAACAGCCTGCTGCACCTTCCCCAGCAACAACACCTCGTCGACCGCCCCTTTTAAACCCCCGGCGGCCCCACCCCCACCACCACCCCCCCCCCCCCCCCCCCCCCCCCCCCCCCCCCCCCTGCACCAATGCAACCAGCACGGCCCCCGCCGAGGGCTCCAGGAAGCTTCTCGCCCCTGCCTGCGAGCAACTCGGCAAGCGCAACCGATGTCTCGCGTCCCAGGCCGACGCCGACCCGCCAGGACTCGCTTTCGACCGACGAGCCCGCGCCCTTGAACGTCATCAAGATACGCACACCGCAATCATCCGCGGCGCCGTCGCCGTCACCTACCCCCATTTACACCAGCTTCACGTCCGCCAGCAGCACCAGCGCCAGCACCGGCAACCTCCAGAACTTCTCGCGGCCCACCGTGTCCACCGCTGTCTCAGCCGCCCGCTCTGTCGCGGGCGCCCATTCTCCGATCGATGCCCTCCCGCGCAACGGGCCGTCACCCCTGACGCTGCCACCTGCGACCTCGTCTCCCGTCACGCCTACGTTTGGAGGACGGAGCAGCCACTCGCGGAAGCACTCCCAGAACGCCGGCTTGTTCGAGCCCACGTTGCCGTCGACGAGCACGTCCAACCTGTCGCAGGTCGGCTTAACCCAACAGTCTCCCAGACCAACGCCGGCACCGCACCGCGACATGTCTGCCAGTCAGATCGCCGCACAGGCTGCCGTAATGCAGCATCAGAACCAGCAGCAGCAGCAGCAGCAGCAGCCGCAGCAGCAGCAGCAGGCACAGCAAGCGCTACAGGCGCGCCAGAGGTCCCAGACGATACCACCACACGGAGCCGACGACCCGCCGATCAAGCGCGGGAGTGGCGGACCACTGAACCCTCCGCTACTAAGCCTTACAGAGGCGAGCGTGCCTCGAGATAGCGCATTCGGCGGGCAAAGCTACCACAATGGACTGCTCGGCAACCACACACTGGCCGCCACGGCCGCAGCGAACCTCGTCTTTCCACGCTCAGCACAGACGACGCCCGGAATATCCACGCTGTCCCCTCAACCTCCGCCCCCACCTCCGGCCTCAGAAAAGCCGTTCAAACCGGAGAAGTCCAAAGTGAAGCTATTCTCCCGGCAAGTCAAGATCGGTGGTAAGAGCGACACAAAAGACAAGCCGCTCCCCAGTCCGGGCAAAGTTGGGCACGCATTCGCGAACCTACAGCGTGGCAACTTCAGCACCACCAGCCTCGACTCTTCCGCCCAGTCATTCTACAGTCTTCCGAACTCTTCAGCAGCAACAATACGGCCGGCCGACATGCCGCCAGAGAGGGAGGGCAAGGAGAAGGAGAAGAAGCATCACTTCTTGTCCCGCCAGAAGCACAAGCTCAAAGATGACTACCATCTTCCGCTCTCGTCGGCGATGAGCAACTCCAGGCCGATAGATCCGAGCGCTCCAAGCAGTCTCTACAGCTTTAGCTTGCCACAAAGCCCAGGACCCAACAGCACTAGCTTCAAGTCAGCGTTAGACCTGCGTCACGGAGGGCGCGCCTTGCGCGAGAAGAGGAAGGAGGAGAAGGCATTGGAAGATGCGTCAAGTTCTGGTATCGGGTCTGAGTGGCCCGGTTCGAGCAGCGTCGCGTCCGCGTCAGGCACCCTCGCTTCCACGCTCTATCTCAACGAGCCGTTTGACAGCCACAAGTACGGTCTCAACAATATGACGCATGACGATGCCTGGCCGTTTTTGAAAGCCAAATTACTCGTCGTCTTCCAGGCAGAAGATCTCCGGCTGCCCGTGGAGGATCTCAATCGCGTCGTCACGATGCACATCCAATTCTGCCTGGCCCGCAGGAGCCCGAATATCATTGTCGATGACCTAAGAGAGCTGTTGGCGACCGGGTTCTCCAGCCTCGACCAGACCCTCCGCAAGACCGCCGAGGACAAACTGATCCCGGCGTTGGTTGAGCTATGGATATTTACGTTTACGAGCATCCTGCCATATATGCAGGCCGTATTCTTGCCTCTGGATCTCGAGTTCGCCGGTCACGGGCCGCTGATGTCGGCCGAACAGGCCCGTGACTTCTGGGGCGGCATTCCGGCGACCAGCTCGACCACCGACGTCGCCTCTGCTGCTCAGAAGTCAAGCCGCAGTCAGGGAATCAGCGTGTCCCCTGCGTCTTCCGTGCTAGACGTCCGCCGCTTCGTTCTGCTCGCCTTCCGCGATATTGTCATCCTCCCCCGCTACGAGACTCTCAAAGCCATGTTCTCCCGCCTCTCCCTCGAATTCCTGCCGCAGTCCCTGGCATCCATGGCCCTCGCCTCCCCACCCTTACCCATCCCAGCCCCGGGCTACCACAACCAGAGCATCAACCAGCAACTCTCATTCTCCCCCTCCGAGCCGCACGCCTCCACAAGTCTGCCCACCGCCTTCGGCTACCGCCCCAACACGGCCGGCGCCGCCTCCTCCCTCGACCCGGCCGTCGCCAGCTACACCAGCACGGGGAGCACCCTTCTCGGCAACGACAGCTCCGGCAGCGGCAACCGCTCCCGCGCCATCAGCAACGTCAGCTTCGGCAGCGACGGCGCCGCCCACCCGCTGCGCCCCTTCACTCCCGGCGGCGGCGGCGGCCTCCACCCCACCACCTCCCACACCTCCAACAACTCCTCCTCCATCTTCGCCTCCCACCACCACAACAACAACAGCAGCAGCGGCAGCCTCCGCGACCAGAACGTCGAGGACTCGAAACAGGTCACTGAGATGGTCGGCCGCATGTTGCAGTGCATGAGCGTGCTGGCGTCGGTCGGCGTCGCGCGCCCCGGTGGTGGTGGGGGTGGGGGAGACGGCGACGAAGAGGGCGGCACCACCCGCATGGTGGAGGAGCTCAACAAGCTGCTCAAGCTGAACTGGCTTGGTCGCGGGCGCACGGGGCGGAATCGTCGCGGCATGGTTGGTGGACGGGCCATGCGGCGGGGGGTGGTGAATCCGCCGCCGCTGCCGCCGACGGCGCTGTCGTCGTCGAGTCTGTCTTTGGCGTCGTCGAGTCTTGGGGTGGGGGCTTGAGAGGGAGGGGGGTGGGGTTGGGATGGATGGGGCTTGGCTCAGGGTTTTTTGGGGTGTTGTGGTTTCCTGAGGGTAAATGAGATGGTTTAGGGTAGAGAGATTTGTTTTTGGATGGGTATGGGTATGGCTGCTACGGCGATGTCCTTCTGAGTGTTTCAAGGCGTTACGGGTAAGGAGAGAGGTCAAGCCAGTCTGTTGACCCTAATCATCAACTGGGCATGGCAGGAGAGGCCACGGCAGGTTGCACCGCCTCGGCACTAGGCGGGAAGGGCCAAAAGGGCAGGATGCAAATAGGATTGGGGCTGTCCAAGCGAACAGCAGGTCTGGTGATGGTTGAGTTGTGTACTGGTAGCCTTGAGGAATGTCGGTTACTTTGGCTGACGTTGGCAATCGTGAAGGATCTGGATGGCCAGTCAACGATAGAGTATGCAACTCGGGCGAGCTTCTTCACCTGATTACCATGTCTGTACTTCACCCAGAGCGCATCGATGGTGCTTCTGGAGAGCGCGCCTGCTGAAGTCTCGTCAAGATGCAAGTCACATCTGCCTCGGGTCCGGTAAAGGACTTCGATGATGCACTTACAGCACATGGAAAGCGATAACAAACAAGTGTCCCCGAAGTAAGACAGGATCGCAATCATGTCTTATCACAAGCTTCAAACACGGATACGGTGCATGCCGGGCACGATACACGAGGAAAATCAAGGACACAGCAGTGTTGACATTGTCTTCCATTCATCTGAATTTTAGCTAGGATCTACCGTAACGCGATGACAGACGATCGACTGCTGGCGATGCTTGCTTAACTAAACCAGCACGTTAGCCGCTGGCTCTCACACCTGAGGTTTAAACGAGAGTGAGAATGATTGTGCGATCAGACATCCAAGGAAGGATATGCCCTCATCTGTCCCAAAAAGGCTCTTGTGGGACTCAAGTGGAAACTGCGAATGTTGGGAAGATTTTCATCATGCAGAATAGGACTAACAAAAGAAAAAAAATCCAAACGAACCTCATGCTGGTCAAATAGATGCCGTTCGCTGTCGGTTAGCATACGACGACTACAGAAACACAAAATCCCCCCGATGGGCGACGGCAGAATTTTGATGCTCTGCAAGCTGCTCTTGAAGATTCCACTGTTGCCGGGTCAGCAGACGTCACGGTAATAGTGAAGATGAAAACGTGTTTTCCCCAAGCTCCACCAAGCAGAAGAACCAAAGACAATGGGAATGTCTCTTTCTGCTGGGTCAGACAAGAATACTGGCAAGTAACAGGCCCCTCCCGTGAGAGGGAAGCCCGAGACAGACTGACTTTCGTTCATGGTCGATTCAGTTGGGAAAAGAAGACATGATTTGACGTTGTCATCATGGAGATGTGGGAGGCTTGGAGCTGGAAGGTGGTATGCAGGGGAAAGGAGCAAAACAGGGAACTGACCATCTTCGATGTTGCAGCGGGTGTTGCTTCCGCCACGGCTCAGCTGAAAATCAGTCGTGGGCTGATCCGACCTCTTCACTTAGCCGAATCCAGCCTCGGCTGACTCGACACAGCAGCGCAAAAACAGAAGAGAAACTGATAGAAAAAGCGATTCTGCGCTTCCTGACGTTACCGTCCTCGCCGCCGGCAGACGAGAACAGCCGGGCTGGATTGGTTGTGAAGAAGAGGGTGAGGAATGGAAGAGGATCGGAAAACTTCGCGAAGTGCATCGCAGTGTTGCTAAAATACTCTGCAAGCAGATAACGTTAACATTGACGATAAGAAGAAAAAAAAACTGGGTAAGGCTCACGTGAGACCAGCGGTTCCACTTCGAACGGTCACAGCCGATTTGTTGTGGGTCCGCTCTGAGAAGTCTCCCAATCAAACGGCTGAGTTAGGGATACCATGACAGCTTGTGCCCAATTGCAGTTCTTCATCCCCACCTTCCTGGCTGAACACCCGTGACTGCCATGACTTGATTGTCGCTGCTCCTCTTTATTAGTATTCGAGCAAACGATTGAGGCCAAGGAGCAACGAAAGTAAATGAAGGACGCTGGCTATCCGCAAGAGTTGAGAAGCTGGCTGTGTACACAGTAATTCGCCGTTCTGGGTCCCCACGTCCACTGACGCAGCGCCTGTGCTGTAGTTGGTACCTAACAGAGTGCAGCAATTGCTGCAGGCTGCGAATAACGCATTTGCGCTGCGCTGCGCCGTGGCACGAGCGGGATTCCGTCGCTGAAAAAGCTTGGCCCGACCCGCCAAGCCAACTCTGCGACCCTTCCACGCCTCACTGTTCGGTCCCTGATCAACACACCCTAACATGAGCGCTATGATGATTATGAAAATGCAGATAGGGCAGTGCGCTTGTCGCCGCTCCTGAATATTCCGATCCGGGATTCCCTCGATTTTTGGCTGCGGGTTTGTCGGATCCTAGTGCGCCCGCAACGGTTTTTGGGGCTGCAAATCAAATCAGCATCGGCCGACGCCCTCCGTTTCGCCCGCAAAGAAGCAGCAGCCCCCCCCTTCTCCCAGCACTGGCCTGGGGTGGAGCCCACCTCTGGAAGTTCACAACCTTTTTGCCAATCCCAACCCCCCGTCCCCCGTCCGCAAACTCCACAATCCACCTCGCACCTACCGCGACACGTCGTCGCCGCAGCTAATCGACCTCACCCCCAACGTCCGCCCAACGCCTCCTCTCCGAGAGCTGCATCGCGCCCGGGTCCTTGTTGCGCGCCGCTCGCTTTGCTATTGCTGCCGCCCCGCCTGCAGACACATCCCGTTGTTGTTAATAATCTTTGCTGTCTCGCGCTAGTCGGCGTCGGTCCACCCGCGATCCGCCCCCATCGCCGCCCATCAACGCGACGCTCGCGACAATCCGCGCCACAGCCGCATTCGCTTTCCCGCCCGACCCTGGTGGCGCCCTTACGCTCTTGGACACTCGCGCGCACTCTACGCGACACACGCGCGCCGTCCAACACCCAGCGATTAGATCTCTCCAACCCGGCACCTGCGGCCCACGTCCAGCTTCGCATGCGATAACCTGGAGCACCCGTCGGTCGATATCCACTCTGTGGATCATCGACAGCCTTGGAGATGATGGCTAGTATGGGTCCAGGCTTTTCGCCGCATCCGGCCGCAATGCAGCAGCACCCGGGCGGTCCTCCGGGTCACCCCATGGCTCCGGGGATGGCTCACAACCCGAGCCAGCCGGGCGCGGCACCGGGTGGGATACCCCATCAGCTCCTGGGGCACATGGGAGTGTCCGGTCCCGGCCAGCAGATGAACCCTGCTGCTCTTATGGGGGGCATGCCACCCGGCGCGGGACCAAACGCACACGCCATGCAGCATCTGAGCCCAGCCCAGGCTCAGCTATTCCACCAGACTCAAATGATGTGTATGTACCGCAAGCCCCGAGCTCCAGTGTTCCAAGAACCTTTCATCCTTCTCCCCCAACTGATGTACTCGCTGACCGCTCCCATAGATGCAAACAACCCTGCAGCAGCGCAGCAAATGCAGCAGCAGCAAAGGCTGCAGATATTACAACAGCAGCAACACGCGAGACAAGCGTTGATGGCTCAGGCCCAGCATGCTGCTGCGTACAACAACATGCCCCCAGGTGGCATGGGGATACCACTCGCTCAGATGAACCAACAGGCGCAAATGGCAGCACTGAGGAGAATGCCAGGAGCACCCCCTCTTCACCTTCAACAGGCTCAGCTACAAGCCCAGCAGGGCCAAGCCATGAACGTAAGGGAATATTCATTCGCTTGCCTGTTCGAGTTTTCTTGGTTGAGCTAACGAATCTTCGCAGCCAAGCATGCAGCTCGCCATCCAACAGCACCAGCAGCAGCAGCAGCAGATGCAGCAGATGGGTCAGCATGGGGGCAACCCGAACCAGCACCCGATGAACGCGCAGCACATGAATATGCAACAAGCCCACATCGCCGCGATACAGGCTCAACAGGCTCAACAGGCCCAGGCCCAGCAGGCCCAGCAAGCTGCACAACAAGCCGCACAACAGGCCGCCCAGGCCGCCCAGGCCGCGCAAGCCCAGCAGCAAGCGCAGGGCCAGCCTCAACAGCCTCAGCCGCAACAACAACAACAAACGCCAAACCAGCCGCAACAGCAACAGACTCCGCAACCCGGACCAGCTGGCCCGGGAGCCAACGGACCGGCGTCGACGCCAGGTCCTGCCCCGGGTCATACGCCGCAGCCAAATCCGCAGCAGCAGCCCCAGGCGCCGCCACAAACCCCGCAAACGACACAAGCGCAACACCAGGCGCAGTTGGTTGCCCAGGTACAACAGGCACAGGCAGCTCAGGCCCAAGTACATGCTCAAGCGCAGGCTCAAGCGCAGGCTCAGGCCCAAGCTGCGCAAGCCCAGGCGCAGGCGCAGGCGCAAGCACAGGCGCAAGCACAGGCGCAGGGGCAGGTTCAAGTACCGCCACAGCACGCCGCCGGGTTAGCTACCCTGATGCAGCAGAGACGCGAGACCATGACGCTGAGGGGGGTGCATCAACTGAGGCTGGTACAGTTCAGCGAGCAGCTGAGTGGGTTTCCGGTAAGTTGGGGTGGGCCGCCGGGGATCTTCCGTTTTAGAGCTGACATTCATTTCACTTCCAGGGTTCCAAGGGCAAGGATGACCTGGACTACTGGAACAAGTTCGTCCAGCAGTTCTTCTCGCAAAAGGGGATCTTCCGTCATGCGATTCTCGTGAGGGACGGGGAGGACCAGGCTCAGGAGAAGCAGTATGAGATTGCGTATCCTGCGCTCGCGAGATACTTCCACACGCACTTCGACAGTGGCGTGAGGAATATGCAGTTGATCATGGACAAGGGGACGACGGAGCGTGCTCTCCCCAACGATTGCCACATGATTGAGAACAACAAGGCGAGCGTGGTCTACTGGTTCGAGGGCGGCTCACACGTAAGTGTTTCTTCTGCTTTGTATTGTCAGATCCGGGCGTTAACAGTTTTGGCCAGCTCGTGGCGACCGGTACGCTCCGCGTTCAGTTTGACAGCGAATCGAGGTTCGACCTGTTCGAGTTCCAAACCACAAGCCACGAGGAGTACATCTCCAGGCGGCTCGTAATACAAGCCGCCCGGCCGGCTCACAACTGGGTCAAGGAATGGCATAATCTCAACCAGCAGGACCCGAAGCAGTCGCCGGAGCTGAGCAAGAAGAGCAAGCCACGGCCGCCCAAGGTCCCCGCCGGCACGCCGCCGGATCTCGAGCTACCCCACTCCATTGTCAAGAGCGGTATGGGTATTACGGAGGCCGTATACCAGTTTCTCGAGGTACTATTTTCTCCTCGACTCCCACCGTCTGTTATCAAAACCCCCTTCGTTACTGACCCAGTTCAGATGGTCGAAATCATGGGCCAAATGAACCCCTTATTCACCTACTACCACTCCCACCCCGGACTCGCCCCGTACGCCGCCCTAGACCAATACGTCAGCCAAATCAACGCCTCGGGCGGCCCGCAGGTGGCCATGAACGGCCAGCCCATGCCGCAGGGCGCCGGCGGCCCCCGGACCCCCAGCTTCGGCCAGTTCCCCATGGGCGCCAGCCCCGCCATGGCCAACCAGATGCTCCCCGGGTCCCCGCACATCGCCGGCAGCCCCCTCCCTGGGGGCGGCCAGATTGGTGGTGGCGGCGGCGGTGCGCCGATGATGCAGCTGCAGGCGAGCCAGCAGGGCACGAGCTCCAGCGGGCCGAGCGCCAACACGTCACCGGCGCAGAACAGCCACAAGCGCAGGCGGCCGTCAACCGTCAAGGCCGAGGAGGACAGCACGCCGGCCGCGTCGGCGCCGACGCCCGTGCCCGTCGGCACCCCGCAGCTGAATGGGGTCCAGATCAAGGGGAAACCGCCCACGCCGCGCATGCCGAAGAGGCATAAGACGGGGAACAATGCCGGGTTATAACATGGTCTGTTGTGTGGTCCGAGGTGGACAGAACGGAGTCATGAATCTCTGGTTGAGGGCTTGCTTGGTTGAAGGGTGCGAACCGGACGCTGCAGCTTGCGCTGTTCAACCCTGAGGGAGCGCCCGCACAAGGCACATGCCTTGCCTGGAGCGTGAGCGTCAATTCCTCGCTTCAGTGATGGAGCCGGAGCGGAGTGATGGAGCCGGAGCGGCGTGAAGGACGACAAGAGGCTGGCTCGGCTCAGATGCCCTCTAGCGTTGTCGATTTATTCGTGTCTCAGAAGAGGAGCGGCGTGCCGCTTGCCTCTCTGCACTTTTGGCCTGCACTGCCCTCAGCAGGCGAAAACGGGCACCGAGCAACGCAACCCTCCTCCCGGGACGAAGTACGGTTACGCGTCCCATGTTGGTTGGCGTCAGGGTATGGCGGGAATTGTGGATAGGGATATTGTTTGCTGCGTCTGGGATGAATGGGATGTGTCTTTGGAAGGCTGGAATCTCTATCACCTTTGCTGCGGTTTTTTTTGCGTTTTTCGTTTGGACATGCATCTGAATTGGCCGTCTGGTTGCTTATACTGCTTTGTTCTTTTGCGACTTTCCAGTTTTTGCCTTTGCTCCTGTTTTGCGTCTTGGCTTCAGTCCCTTCCTTCTGTTTGTGTCTGGTCTGGAGGCCCGGCGAATTGCATTTTTCTGGAATCGGACCCTGCATATACCCTGTTCACTGAATCAAACGCTCAGCATACAACTTGTTTTGTTTGGGCTGTCAACCATCCCTCCCGCGCCCAAAGTTTTACAGACCATATTATTGGGAGATGTTTGGTTTTTGATTCGTTTGGTGTTTCGTTTTTCTTGGCGACTGTTGTTGTGGCAGGTTGTGCTGTTCCTCGGTCTGTCAGACTGCTCCGAGCCCCCGCGTGGTGGCCTGTCCTGCACAAAGGATGCAACCTAGCATGCTCTTGCGCCGCGCAGAACGTATTCCGTGGACGCGCCGGCTGTCTTGGGAATCATGCCCTGCTGTTCCGAAGGTTGTGCCTTTTCCCGGCTGCTGTTACCTCCGCTGCTGCTTTGTTCGGGCCTCCGTGAGCGGTCTTGGAGATGGCTCACTGTAACCTGGGGGCACGTAGACACAGAGAGCGGGTGGACGGGCCTTGACAGCGGGAACCGATGGAGGGGGGTGCTTGCACGGAGCGCTCTGCCGGAAGTGAAAAGGGCGTTGTTTAGTTCTGCTTCATTACGCTTGTCTCTTTTGGTTAAACTTCGCTTTGTGATTTCTGTACATCCGCGGTGGGAGTGAAGCAGAGGGTGAATGGAGGCTGGAGGGGGTGTCAAAAAGGAGCAAAACTTCCATTCCCATGCCGTTTGGATGGAGAGTGAGAATGTAGTTAATGAGGGCAGAACAGGGGTGGGATAATGAACGGAGAAGAGAATCATCATGGCCGAGGGTGGTGAAGGCGCCTCCCAAGGGACGGATCGAAATTGAAGTTGGAAGGGAATGAATGGCACGGAATGGTGTTCTTGTTACCGTTCCTGTTGTGGGTCACACCGAATCATGGTCGCATGGAAGATGGCGGAGGGGACGGCGTGAGAGCTATGCGGCTGTGTAAAAATAGGTCTTCGTTGGCTTGATAATCTGCTTATGTACTGGCTCAGGTCTTCCTCAGATGTTCATATTTCTCGCCTATGCTTTGCTTGTTATGAAGTGCCTAGTACGACTAGCTTGGCTCAAGCCAGATGAGGCCGCTGGCAAAAAGCGGTTATTGACAGGTCGTGGCCCTGTTGACGTTCCTGCCTGCTGAGCTCAACATTGACGGGGCCTGCGCAGTACACCTTTGTCAGAAGCATGATGTATAGGATGCACATGCGAGCCGACTCGCTGAACGAAAGATCGCCCACCAGCTGTCCCTTGTGAGACGTTCATCAAGGGTCTACAGCAGCAATTTAGAGTCAAATCAATAGATGTGCCAAAGCAGTGCCCTTTCAAGTCGACCTTATCTAAGATTCGTTTACTAACTCTCCCAAACTTTACCTTATATTGTCTTATGTTCATTTGCTCTTCCTGTTGCTCGTAGTTCTATCAGTCCCTTTGATCCCTCGTTCTAGGAGGCGTGAGTGTGAATCGCCCTGCCAGAAGTTGGCGGGTTTGCGTCCGCTAAAAGGTCAACTTTATGCCGGTCTGAAGACGCGTTCTGCCCCAACTAACACGTCTCATTTTGCTTCCCCATTTAGAGCAGGCTGACGATTAGTGGCACATTGTGCTCTTATTTGAAGGGAAAGAAGTTGGGAAAGGGTAGACAGGACTATAGGAGGATGATGCTGAGAAGGGCAAGCCAGCGCTCAATTTGCGAGTAGGGGCCAAACCATTTTCGTTGGAATATGAAGCCGTACAATCTTGTCGGTGGGATACTTAATTGTGAGCGCAGTGTTACTGACTTTGAGCTCGGGAGATGTTTTGTGTACCAGCCTATTGATACCCAGATGGCATGAACCGGCAGGTAGTCAATAGTGGATGACGGGATGGGCGAACATCAGACACAGAGTTCAATGTCTGGCGTCCGGGCACCAGGTGAAGAGGAAGAGACACAGCAACCAAGAACGTAGCAAGCTTGCCATGGCCAAGCGGAACAACCTTTACACACGTATGGCATATTACAATGGCTCTGTACTAATGGGCTGATGGGTGCTACAAGTCCAGCATTCATACAGTGACCCAGCAAGCCTTGCGAGTCGGACTGTCAGTGCTGTCCAGTGTGGCCCGGCACTTTGAGTCATCACCGCAGGCGGTCACCCAGCTTGGCTGGTCGTAGCGGAGATAAAAACGCCTCACGAAGCTCCTGCGGCTTGTCGGGCCAAGTCGGAATAGCGCACAGGGAGATAGACCATCCGGAACGCACCAAAGAATGAAGGGATCCTCGATTCGTAAGCGCGCAACCATGTACTAGTCAACTGCGCTCCGTATCTCCGCGGTAGTGAACCATGACAGAGCCCAAGTCATCCCTTGCCCGCGTCCTTCATGTACTAGGCGCGTCTCTGCCGCTACCCTCACTGACCCAGCTCCGATACCTCCAAGAAGTGCCTCAGAAGCGAAGCCAAGTAGAGAACGCAGCGCAATGAGACACACACACCCCGGTCAATAATCATCCATGATCCATCATCCCAGTCATCCCAAACCCATTCCCGAAACTCCATAATAACGCATCTTAGGAAATCGTGAGAAGGCAATCGTCTCCAAGAGGAACAGACACCACGCCGAGAGTTCTCCCTTCAAGCAATCTCAAAACCGCCAAAGGTGTTCTCGCCGGAGTAGGTGATGTAAAGGAACCTAAGTGTGCGCGTGGCGGTTAGTGTCAGGCAGCTTCAGGCAGACACACAAACACAGGCCATGTGACCAGGTCATTTGGAAGCTGGAGGCGTAAAATAAACGACTCACCCATCCTCGTCCTTGTGTTCCTCGTAGATGCTGCTCATGAGCGCGGCGGTGGGCGGCAGGACCTCGTCGACGAAGATGAAGATGGCCTTCTCGGGCGACAGCTTGATGCGTTTCCGGATGACGTAGACGAACTGGCCGACGGTCAGGTCCGCTGGTACCAGGTACTTCTTCTTGTCGATCGTGGCGATGTCGCTCCGCTCGACCTTCTCGCAGATGACCTAGAAGAAAAAGGGAGCGTGTCAGTCTGCTGCGGCGATCATGTAGGTAGTAGGTAGCACTTGGGCAGCAGCAGCTCGGCCGGGGTCGTGCTGAGAGCTGTCTGCGGTCGAGCTGCCTCTCACCGCCCCGCCTCTGGTATCGCGGAAGTGGGTGGACGTACCGGAATGCGGTCGGAGTACTTCTGGCGAATCCGCTCGGCCTCAGCCTTGCGCTTCTCGAAGGGGTGCTCGTCCTTAAACTTGCTGCGCATTTTGGTAGTTGGAGAAGGAAATAGGGCGGTTGTTAGGTCGGCGGTGATGTTGCTGGTTCTAGGCTGCGGTTCGTTGCCTGATGGCTGCTGGAGGACGGAGAGAAGAATCGTCAGCGCCGAGTCCTTGAAGCTGCAAAAAGATGCAGAGGATGGACTTTGGTGCGATGGATTACCTTCGACGAAGAGCGATGCAGAGGACGGTGGAAGTTGGTTGCAAGAAGAAGGAAGGTTGACCGACAGGCAGGGCTGCGGGTTGCGTATGGGCTGCCGCCTTGATTAACGTGGGGGGGTCACTGGGCGCTGGGGCGGCCGGGTGCACAGGACCAGTTGGCGGAGGCGGGGCAGACCAGATGACTAAATCGGGGGAGGCAGCTCATTCGCTGGTTGCGGTCTAGCGCGGTCGGAGCCTGTGTGAGCCTGTGTGAATCAGCCGGGGTGGGTGTTCACCTGCCTTCCATCTGCAGCTGTCATCCGCTTTGCTCAGGACGCTGTTCGTCTGGCGGCTTTGTCGCAGCGCTGCGGATGGAAGGTCAGTGTCAGACCGGGCGTTTTGCCTCAATACCAACGCTGCCGTTCACGTGTGTACACATGGTACCCAGCTTATTATGCGCCATCCAATGTCAACATCGATGCTACCATCAATCCCCTTCCTGGTGCCTAGGACGTCATCCCGAGACAGTGCTAAGGTAGTAAAGTGATCCGGGCTCCGGCGCTCCCATGCCCGTTTTCTCGGTCCCCCGTCTGGGCATCTATGTATTTCTCAAATACCTCATCCACTACCTGTTGCTTTCGCTAGGTACTCCGTAGCTTACCTACATACATCTTTCAACGGGCGTGCGCGGGAGCCCAAAGCCCATGAGACGACGGCCCCACTCCCAAAGGCCGCGTATCTGCAAGGGCCCCCGCGCAGCTGGTGATGCGGATGGTCAATGACCCACAAGCCCTGACGGGCCAGACCGAATCGCGCTTGGCGCCGGCCGAAGTACCGGTTGCTAGGGCCCCATCTCGGTGCATTTCGGTGTTCTGAGAGTTCGTGAACATCCGATCTTGCCTGGGAGATCAGCTGAGCCACCTCACCAGTGCTCGATAGCCCGCGTCGTTCCGGCCGCCAGACGGGCGCTGCCACGGTGCAGACCAACCCATCGCCATATCCCGAATGTGGTGTCATTCCCGTGCCTGGAATCGCCTGATCTGCGCTCCTCCCCACCTCCCGGATCCTTCTGTCACAGGGCGGTCTGTACAAAAGGCTGCCGTCGCGATGGCTTCTCGACGGCCGGCTCTCCGGGTCCTTGTGCAATGCAAGCCGCATAGCCAATTGAGCGGTCGGAGCGTCCGGAGAGCTCTGTCCAGCTTCCCGAGCTCGGCAGCCACCGGTCAGACCCTCACACCCCTGCGGAGATACGCGGGCTGGGTAGCGTTCGGTCTGCTGGTCGTGGCACCATTATCGTACAAGATGGTATGGTCTCAATGCATGGCTTCTGTGGGTTGGGGACTGCCGTGGCCAGTCTGTTGACGTAGTTGCGCAGGCGATCGACGAACCGCTCAAGATGGACAGCCCGACCCTCGCCGAGCGCGACAAGCTCCTCAAGGCCGAACAAGGGGTCTCCGACCTGTCGCCGATGCGCCTGCGCATGGAGAAGTTCGTCAAGGAGCAGCAAAAAGCGATTGTGCAGGCGCTGGAGGAGGTCGACGGCACCGAGTTCCGGATAGACGAGTGGCAGCGCAAGGAAGGGGGTGGCGGCATCACCTGCGTGCTGCAGGATGGGAACGTCTTCGAGAAGGCCGGCGTCGGCATCAGTGTCGTCTACGGCACTCTACCCAAGCCAGCAATCCTGAAGATGCGCGCCAACCACAAGAACATTGCCGGCGGCGAAAACATCCCCGACAGTCTTGAGTTCTTCGCCGCGGGGCTCAGCCTGATTGTGCACCCCAAGAATCCGATGGCGCCGACAGTGCATCTCAACTACAGGTACTTTGAGACGGCCAATGCGGACGGGTCGCCCGGCGCGTGGTGGTTCGGCGGCGGCTGCGACCTGACGCCCAGCTACCTCTTTGACGAGGACGCGGTCCAGTTCCACAAGGCGATCAAGGACGTGTGCGACAAGCACGACAAGGACTACTACCCGAGGTTCAAGAAGTGGTGCGACGAGTACTTCTATAACAAGCACCGCGGCGAATCGCGCGGCGTCGGCGGCATCTTCTTCGACGACCTGGACGAGGCGGTATCGGACCGCGAGAACCTGTTCGCCTTCGTGCAGGACGCCCTCAAGTCGTTCGTGCCGACCTACATCCCCATCGTGAACCGGCGCAAGGACATGCCTTTCACCGAGAAGGAGAAGGAGTGGCAGCAGGTCCGCCGGGCCCGCTACGTCGAGTTCAACCTGGTGCACGACCGCGGCACCGCCTTTGGGCTGAACACACCCGGCGCGCGCGTCGAGAGCATCCTCATGAGCCTGCCCCTGACGGCAAGCTGGCGGTACATGTACGAGCCGGAGCCCAAGAGCCGCGAGGCGCGGCTGGTCGAGGTGCTGAAAACCCCCAAGGAGTGGGTGTAGCGGCGGTTAAGCGATGTGTATTCTACCAGCGATATCCGATGTGTAATCTAGCAGGATGCGAATACCCAAGTTCGTAGCAATAACCATCAAATGAATAAAACCGACCACGTTCTCGTGCAGTATTCGGTATTCAGTTCAACTTTCACACCGTGTGGTTTCAACTCGACTCATAACCCCTCGAAAAACTCTAACCTTCAACTACACACATCAAAATCCAACTCTCGAACGAAACAAAACCAGCCATCGACCAAGCAACCCACCTTTCACACCAGCACTACCCTTCCACTTCCACACCCATTTCACAAGACAAACCCAACCAATCAACCAATCAACCCAAAAATGACACCCCCCCTCCCCACCTCCCGCGCGCTGCTCACCTCCCTCCTAACCGCCATCTCCGCCATCCCCCTTCTACCGCACCCAAGAACCCACCACCACCAACCACAGCCAGGCCATGCTCCCGCACCCGCACACGACAACCCCCTCCGCCGCGTGCCCCCGACGCACCGACACCTCATCACGACGCTGCACGTGCTCTTCCCGGGGCTGGTGCTGCCTGCTCTGGATCTACTTGAGCGCGGGTTTGTGGAGCGGGTTGTGCTCTTTGAGTTGAGTGGTGATGGTGGGCAGCGGGGTGGGGATGGGATGGGGAAGGGTAGCGTTGGACGGGGCGAGGGGCGGGTGGATGATGACGGACGTGGTGGGGGTGGGGTGGAGGTTGAGGTAGAGGGGAACGGGGAGGAGGGTTGTTGTGCTGGTGCCGGTGGAGTGGGAGGGATGGGAGGTGAGGAGGCCGGGGAAGAAGGGAAGGGCGAGGGTAATGGTGTGAAGAAAGGGGGAGACGACGGGCAGAGGGACGATGAGAGCGGTTGCGCGTTCTACTTCGTCGCGTCGGCAGCTGCTGCCGCTGAGAAGCAGCATATGCGGGAACGGCGGCGCAGGCGGAGGAAGGGGACCGGTGATGGCGACGACAGGGATGGGACGACGGCAGTGGGTGGCCACGCGGAGGGGTATGTTGTGCGGCTGGCGGCGTGGAGCTGTAGCTGTGCTGCGTTTGCGTTCGCGGCTGTGCAAGGGGATGCGCCAGGGGCAGCGATCTGGGATAGGGAAGGGGTGCAAGGAGGATGGCTTAAGGCAGCGGCTGGCGGAGAAGAGTCGGAGACTGAGATGGACTGGTCCTTTGGCGGGATGAGCTTCGATGGGTTAGCCGCTAGGGAGGGCGTCCCTGTGTGCAAGCACCTGTTGGCTTGTGTACTTGCTGAAAGGTGGAATGTTGCGCTTGGGAGGTATGTCGTTGAGCGCAGAGTAGGAAGGGAGGAGATGGCTGGTATCGTGGCAGATACGTAGGGCTACGGAGTTACGGTCCTCTAAACAATATGTTTGCGATCCATATCACGCAGGTTGTCCACCGTCATGGCGGCCGCTTCATAGGCGGGTGCCGATCTCAGCATCCCCTCGTTCCATTGCCACTGAACGCAATGCTGGGAATTTTGACACGCCCGAGCTTTCCTCGAGCAGTCTACGGAGCCTCATACATTCATGCTTCATACCTCCCGGTGCCATGCTTTGGCTTATTTCTTCTTATCCTTGGCCCCCTCCTTCTCCTTGTCTCCCGCTCCCTCCTTCGTGTCCCCGTTCACCGCCGGGCTGCCTTCCTTCTTGTCTCCTTCCTTGGCGCCCTCGCCCTCCTTCTTGGCCGCCTCTTTCTCCTCCTGTTGTTGGCGGTTCTGAATCTTGTTTTCGATCAGGTCGTGGAAAGCAGTAATCGCGCGGATCAGACTGCTCAGGTAGATGGCCATCAGTTGGTCGTTCGTCTTGACACTCATGGCGTAGTTGAGCTCCGTGTCGCCCTTGTCGCCGTTCGCGGCGGCGCCAGGCTTGGGCGTCGAGAGATTTGGCAGCAGGTTGAACACATCTTGAAGGTTGCCAAGAATGGCGTGGTTGACGGGGAGCTGCCCGTCAAGGACCTTTTGTAGATATGCTTGGATGTCGCGCAGACGGAGGTGGAGGCCTTGCAGGGACTGGAGCTGGTTGGTGACGCGGGTTGAGAGGGTGCCGACGGCTACGTCGCGGATATCCCGCAAGAGATGCTCAACACCAATTTCCTCGGCTTCTTCGGCCTCGATGATCGACGGCGTGTGGACGAAGGTCTTGGATGTCGTGGTTCCGTCCTGATGAGAGCTCTGGTCAGCGGGGCAGTGAGGGGTTGAGCCGGTCGCGGGGTACAGGCATACATCCTTGATCTCCTCAACGGCGAAGTACGCATCTGTCGGAACGCCGGCCTCCTTCGGTTGCACGTCAATGATGACGAGCAAGGGGTTTGGGGTGTAGCGCTTGAAAAGTTCGTTGATCTCGAGATCCGAGGCCCGCAGCTTGGGGCCCGAGTGGTACCAGCCTATTAACTTCTCGCGCGCATTGACCTTCTTGAACATGTCGTTCATCGACTCGACGTAGTTGTGGTCCAGAAACCAGACAGACGGGTCTTTCTCGTCCTCCTCGAAAGGAACTAGTCGTTCGCACGGGTTAGCGGGCAAGTCACGGCAGCAGGGAGTAGGGTAGGCTGCTCACCTGCGAAGCTGTTGGACACCCGCACATGCTTGCCATCGTTTTGCCCTAATAGCACGCCCACCACCCGCTTTGTCTTGCTCTTGTAGGCTTCTGTGCGGTTGTAGTGGTCGACGGTGGAGAGCAGCACGAGCGGCGCAACCGAGACGTTGCGCGTCACCAGCGACAGCGTCTCTGCGGTTGTAGCTGGCATGGCGAAGGCGGAGAGACGGTGGAACCAAACTCGTCGGATGTTGGTGTTGATACGGGCACGGGAGTGGGAGTGGGAGTGGGAGTCGTGGTTCGCTGGTGGGGTGGTATGTTTTGTTGGTGATGCTCGCAATAGGTCGTCGTCACAGCTCGCTGCCTCGCCAGTTCGAAAGGTTAGTGCCAAATTCGGTTAGTCCAGGCCTGTCAAGGTGCCGAAACCACAAGGCTGGAAGAGGGCGCTTGGGCCAAGTACGGAAGCTTCAAACTGGGTTACATAAGCCCAGGTCGCCTTTAGCCGCCTGTAATGGCACTGGGCCAGCTGCCCACGGCAGGCTGGCTGCCAGGTTTCAGGGCACCCCCAATCGTCCCGTCCTGTCATTACCTAGGTAGACAGCCGGCGATACCATCCATCATTAACTGCCCCCGTACCTTGCCATCGATTCATTCACGAGACCCGCGCCATTGCCCTCTCAGCACGAGGAATCGATCACGCATTTTTGCCGCCCTATTCACGCGATTCTCCAGCTACGCAGCACAGAATCAACCTAGCAGGTGCCCGGGACACTTGCAAGCGCCGCCATGAGACTGTTCGCGTTCCTGATCGCCGCGCTCACGCTGCTGGCTGGCGTCATCGCCGTCGACATCCAGAAGTCGGTTATCATCAGCTATGCGCCCGAGACGCCCAACTCGGTGGTTGAGCAGGCGAAGAAAGCCGTTGTCGAGGCCGGTGGGGTCATCACCCACGAGTACACACTGATCAAGTAGGCTTCTCCGCTGGACGAAACCGACAGAGTCCCGACACGCTGTCACACATGCTGACGATAGTAGGGGATTTGCGGCGAAAGTAGGGGAGAAAGTACTCGACTCTGTTTCGGCATGGGGTCAGGACTATCGTGTGCAGGTTGAGGAAGACGAGGAGGTCCACATTCTCTGATATGGGGTGCCGGTATAGGGTTGTGCGATCACAAGATATGGACGCCTTGCCCCTCGACGGACGATCTATGAGGATGCCGTTGCGGCGCGTCGCTTTGTACACATGCAGTTGGATTGGTACTGGGAAGGCTAGGTTCCTGGGTGTGCCGCGCTGTGGAAAAATGTCAGGCACTCATCAGCTCAAAATGCCCTGTAGTTGTCGTGTAGGTCCTGGATTCTGTCAACTGGTGGTTCATTTTCTTCAAAGTCGAACATGCGATGGGAAATCCACTGTTCGTACTCTTAACAAAGGCCAACGACGAACAGCCGTACAGGTCTCGTTCGACACCAGCCTGAAATTTGCTAGTCGCTCCAAATCTCTAGTTATACGTTATCTGAAGGTCATCACCGAGAAGGGCCCGTGACATCTTCGCAGCGTTCATGGCGACGTTGGTGCCGAGGGACGTCATATCTGCAGAGTGCAGCGCAATGCCTCAACCATCTGTGCTGCGATAAGTCACCAAATGCGGGGCTCTCTATTCAGCTGGTGAGGTCGCGGCAATGTTACACCCGACAGTACACGACGGGCTTGTTGTGCGACGCAAGCCAAAAAGTAGTTGTGGTATATCACCGCACCGCAAAATATCTAAACACTCAACAGACGCCAGTGGTTAGAATGCTGCTCGCTGATTTCGGTGGATGACAGCACGCATGGCCGACACATGGAAAGGTGAACGCTGCACCGTCACAAGCCAATCGGCGGGGCCCCCAGAAGCTCCTCGCAGGGATTGTCCATGCGTGGTGGGGCCCAGCTAATGCGCGCCGTCGAACACATGCGCGAAGGAACTTGAACAATGCATTTCTGGACGACACATGGAGCCAGCAACATGCTGAAACGCGGGAGCCGCGACTTGTGAGGCGGCGCCCTCCGAACTATTTCTTTGGTCTCTTTGTCCTTGCGGCACAATGTGCCCTGAGACTTTTCGGTATATCATCTCACTCTAGCCTCGACGTCCCCCCTTCAACTTCGACTCGTCGACCTCGGAATCTCTCTCTTCCCTCGTTTGGAACGAACCGCGTCTGCGTCTGCGCCGAGCCAGGACGTTCCTGGTACAGCATATAACCCCCACGTACGGGTTGAAGCCTAGTTCGCGCCGACAGAAGCGAGAGAGATCAACATCGCGACGACCATGACGGTGTACGGCCCCCTCACCCAGGCGGCCCTTTTGAAATGGGTGAACTCGTTCGAGACCCGGCGCAAAGCCGAGACGCTGCAGGACCTCCGTGATGGCATCATTCTCGGCCAGATCCTCGAGCAGATGCTGGCGCCTGAGTTCCACTCGTCCCGCCTCCTGTCGAACCCAGCTTCCGACCACGACAGCCGGCAGAACCTCGAGACAGTCTACCGAGGCCTGGCTCAGTTTCTGCGTACCGATAACCCCCTCCTCGCACCATCGCCCTCCGAGTTCCGCGCCATCGCCGAGAACCCAACCGACAATGCGCTCTGCGAATTTCTTACCGCTTTTGTCACGGCCGCCTGCATGGGCTCGCTCTCCACGACGTACGTGCCCAGGGTCATGGCGCTCGACCAGTCGACCCAGGCCGAGGTTGCCAAGATCATCAGCCACAAGACGCAGCTGAAGGAGGACAAGAAGCACAAAGCCAGCGATCCCTGGCTCGATAACGGCCGAGAGGTCGTACCGGCCGTCGACATCCATGCCGCCCGCGATCCCGAGCTGATGTCTGAGGAGCTGGAGCAGATGAAGGGCAAGGTTGAGGTCTTGAAGAGGCAAAATGCCGATCTGCAGTCGCGCCTCGACAAGCTTGCCTTGTCACGCCAGGCCTTGTCCGATGACTTGAGCGCCACCCAGGACGAGCTCACCTCCCTCAAACGGGCGAGGGGTTCTGATGTGTCGTCCGCCATCCGGGACTTGCGGGAGGAGATCCGCGAGAAGATGGCCGAGATCGACCGGCTTGAGGCACTCCTCGAGAAGGAAACGATGCGCTCGACCCGCCTCGAGAAGGAGAACGAGGGGCTGCGGGCCAGGGCTCAGCGACTAAACGACCTGGAGGACAAGGTCACGGTGCTAGAGCACGAGACGAAACAGCAGCAGCAGCAGATCAAGGGCTTGGAGAACTACAAGAAGAAGGCGCAAGACCTAACCGTCATTCAGCAGCGCAACCGAGTCCTGGACGAGCAGATTTCGCAGCTCGAGCAGGACCTCAAGACCTTTGACGAGGTCAAGGCACAGAACAAGCGGCTGCAGAAGGAGATTGAGGAGAAGGTCAAGGTTCTGTCTACTAACGAGCAGGAGATCATCTACACGCTGCAGTCCAAGAATGTTCTCCAAGATGCCAACGAGGAGCTCAAGAGGAGAGTTGAATATCTCGAATCCAAACGCCAGCTCGACGAAGGCACCATCAAGGAGCTCCAGGAGCAACTTCAACTGGGCGACGTTGTTCCCTCCGGCTCTGATAGCCCGGCTGTCGGCACCGCTCCCATGAACCTCGAACAGGAGCTCGAGACGACCGCCGACCCTGCAGTTGCCCTGCACCTCGAGAACCAGCGACTCAAGGCCGAGAACGCGCTGCTCCGTAACAACATGGCCGTCGCGTCCGAGAACGAGCGGCTACGGAGCGAGCTCGAGAGCGCCAGCCAGAAGGTCGAGCACTACCGCCTGCAGTGCACCGAAGCCATGGAGAAGCACGCCGTGGCGCAGGAACAGATCAACGCGCTGGTCAGCAGCGCCACCAGCGAAGGGTTAGTCCACGCCATCGAAGCCGCGCGCGCCGTGCACGAACTCCACATACTAATGCCGGGCTACTTCAGGGACGCCGCCTTCGTCAACATGCGCCGCGACCTGCTCGCCGCGACTCGCGACCTCGAGAAGCAGCGCAAGCGCGCGCAGGAGCTGGAGCGCGAGGGCGCCGACCGCGAGCGCGAGCTGCTGCGCCTCAAGACCGACCGTACGTTGCACGCCCTGCGGGCACACACCCGGCACAGTGCCGCCAACCTCCCCCACCTGAGAGACCTTGCTAACCTGGGCGTGCCCGCCCCCTTAGTGGACGCCATCGGGCAGGAGCAGAACGCCGCGCTGGCCATGCTCAAGTCGTCCGACGAGCTCATCTCGGAGTCGCTGCGCACTGAGCTCGAGGCCACGCGCCGGCAGCTCGCGCAGCGCGCGTTCGAGCTCGACGAGATGAAGGAGCAGCTCATGGGTGCGCTCGTGTCCAAGGACAGGGTCCAGAAGAGGCTCGACGATTCGCTCGCCTCGGCGACTGCTACTGCTGCCGCCTCCCAGGACGAGGCTCAGCAACAGCTGCAGCTGGCGAAGGCCAAGAAGGAGGACGACGAGAAGAAGGAGAAGCTCAAGACGGCGCTGAAGCTGAAGATTGAGGTGAGTCATGCCCTTAGTTTGAGGATTGATTCGCCGTATATGGCGTCGTTTCTGGGTGTTCCTGCCGAGATCGAGGATTTGAGGGGCCTGGCGGCGTCGTCGCTGCAGGCTGCCGATGCATCGAAGCTGGAACCGGAGCAGTGGGCGGCGAAACGGGGAAGTTGGTTTGCCCAAATACTGGGCAAAGCGGCTTAACCATGCTCCAACTCTCTCTCCTACCTACCCTTTGACCTTTACTGGACATGCAGTTTAACGTTCACTCCGCCCCCATCCGGGCGTATCCAACTTTGTTTGGTATCTGCCGGTTCAGATTGCTGACTTCTCTCTCTCTTCTCAGCAACTGGAGAAGTCGGAGCAGGACAAGTATGACCTACAGCGACGACTCAAGCTTGCGGAAAACGGCGGCGCATATGTGGCTCTGAAGGTGCGTATTCCCCCTAATCTCATATCTTATTATTTGTTCAATTTACCATGTGCTGTACTCCTTTTCACCCGTGTTCTACTACTGTGACAGCCAGCGACTGTGACTCGCGTGTAACTCACACCCGTCTCTCCAGGCCGCCACCGAGCAGACCATCAAGCTCCTGCAGCGGGAGAACGCCATGATCACGACGGCGTGGTACGACCTGACCAGCCGGCTGCAGAGCAACCACGTGGTGCTGCAGCGCCGCGCCGACGCGCCGCGCTCATGGCTCAACAAGCAGCGCCAGATGGTCAATGGTGAGTTCCTGTCCGCCGCGGTCGCCGCCCTGCTCCTTGCCCTGCCCCAGCCCCTGCCCGAGCTGCTGTCGTCCGTCGCCCGCGACGACAAGACCCATTATCGTCCGCTCCTCCGTCTCGCCCTGCACGTTGTCTGTTTTGCGTTCGCGCTGTGTGTTCTGACCCTGTGCATTTGCAAACTCTCTAGCTACGCCTAGGAGGTAGGATGGCTCCTAGAGGCAGGTGATGGCGGTTGCGCCTGCTTGCTTGCGTGCTCGTTTTGCTCGCTCGCTTGTTTTGCCCGCTTGCTTGCGTTTCTCCGTCTTCTTCTGGTCGACATCGACAGTCTTTTTTCCGAGCTCTTACACTCTTCCCGTTCGTCTGCATATTTGGATATTCACCTACCTGTTGCGGGTGCGTCAGGCGACAGACATATTCGGGGCGTTTGGACAGGACGGTTGTTCTGCGTGCATGTTGCAACACGTTCGGCGTTTCGTCAGTTCGCAATGGGCATGGAGCTACTTACTTGATTGAGCATAGGGATGGGCGGGTGGCGTGTGGTGAGACTTGCTGTGACCTTCTCTCCCCTTTGGGAGTGTCCAGGGGAGGGAAACTGGTTGTGTTGTGTGGATTTTTTATTTCTCTCCTTGATTGGTATGATACGTCTGGAAAATACCCCTTTGCGGTGAGTAGTGGAGGACGGGTTGGGCTTGTGTAATGTGAGCCGGGTTGGCCGGGTGAGGTTAGACGACAGAAGGTTGGTTTCATCTTCGGTTCGTGTGGTCGCTGGGC
This sequence comes from Chaetomiaceae sp. R4402, assembly GCA_023628555.1. Taxonomy (NCBI): domain Eukaryota; kingdom Fungi; phylum Ascomycota; class Sordariomycetes; order Sordariales; family Chaetomiaceae; species Chaetomiaceae sp. R4402. Next base: position 330,659 of record JAMAKO010000005.1, read on the forward strand.
TGGACTTTGCCCTGGCTACGGATACTTCCTTTAACTTCACCCTAAATGGAGTTTTGGCTTTCTATCCGCGTATAAACGTGGTGTCGAAGTATGATGGATGTGAGAAAGGGAGTGGTTTAGCGGCTAGCTGCAGTGCAGAACTTGTGGTACAGAGAAGCGCTCGTGGCTGGCGAGAACGCTTCACACAGATGGCAGGGGCGGTAGCAGAGGTAGACAGTTAGGGCATTTCTACATCGTAGTACGTACAGGTTCTATCACACGAGCCTGGCCATCCAAGCGAACTTCCCCTTTGAAACCGGCCAGAGCAGCACGCGGTCTAGGTTCCTAATTTCCCCAACGAATCCCAGTGGAACCTGGCAGCAATTTCCGCTGACAAGTGCTGCTGAACGACTGCTCAGGAGTTCCGGGCATTACCCGTGGTGCCCCCAAAAGCCAGGAGGCGGACTGGGCAAAAAGCTCCGCAAGAACCGGACCATTGCTCCGTCAACCGCGACTGAACTAGAGCAGCATGTCGAGTTCCTACCCTCTTATTACCCCATCCGTCTTCGGCGCCTCGGGGCCGTGCCCCGTCACAGCCCCAACCGTGCTCGCGCCGTCCACCTAAGCGCTGGGCGCGAGCTTGCTCAGGATGCCGCCGCCGGCAGCGCTGGCCTTGGCCTTGTCGCCGTCGAAGATGGCCAGAAGGCTCTTCCAGACCTGGCCGGGCGCCTGGGCGGCATCGATGGCGCTCCAGATGCCCGTCTTCTTGTAGTAGTCGACCACGGGCGTGGTCTGCTTGTGGTAGGTGGCAAGGCGCTTCTTGAGGGCCTCGGCGTTGTCGTCGCTGCGCTGGATTAGCGGCTCGCCCGTGATGTCGTCCGTCATAGACACCTTGGGCGGGTTGAAGGTGGTGTGGTAGCTGCGCCCGCTGGCAGGGTGGATCAGGCGGCCCGTGATGCGCGAGACCAGCAGCTCGTCGTCGATCTTGAGCTCCACGGCGTGCTGCAACGACTGGTTGCGCTCGCGCAGCATCTTGTCAAGACCCTCGGCTTGCGGCACGGTGCGCGGGAAGCCGTCGAGGATGAAGCTTGAGGCGTGACTACTGTTAGCGCATACAGGCTGCGGCTTCTGCGGACCAGCGGAATCAAGGCAACCTACCCGCCCTTGCACTCCTTGTTGTTGTCCAGCTCCTCCTTGATCATGCCAATGACAATGTCATCGCTAACGAGACCGCCCGCGTCCATGATCTTCTTGGCCTCCCGACCAAGGGTGGTCTTTTTGGCGACCTGGGACCGCAGCATGTCACCTGTGGCCTGGTGGGCGCAAGAGAACGGCATGTTAGTGACTGGGACAGGGCGTTTGAAGCTCGTTCTCGGGCCAATTGACTTACCAGGTGACAGCAATTGAACTTCTCCTTGATCTTGGGAGCTTGTGTCCCCTTGCCTGTGCCGTGTGAGCTCGCCGTTTACGCGTCTGTGCTGACCCTTCCTGCCGGGCCGAATGGCCTCACGTACCGGCGCCGGGGGGGCCGATGAGAATCATGCGGATCTCCTCCGCCGTCTTCTTCTGGCCGCCTCCTATTTGCCTGCCCTCCAGGGCTTGTACCCGGCCCTCGAGGTTGGAAATGATGCCCTGCAGGCGCTTGACTTCATCGTCGAGGTAGCCCATCTTGTCCGGTATCGGCTGCGGGCTCGAGCGAGGGAAAAGCAGATCGGCCTGGAATTAGGTCCGCAAGAGACGGAGGAGGAGGTAGGAGTAGGGGCGGAAGCGCAATTGACCAAAGGTCGCCTGGAAAGCGCCGGTTGTGGTTGAAAAGATCACGAGGTTGGCTCCCAGAATTTGGACCGGAACGTGTACCTTACGTACTTGGCTGCACCCTGGCACGCGAGATTTTTGGCGGATGCGCCGCAACAGCGCGGGTTCGCAGGCACTGTGGCAGGGGATGCGGGCTGCAGTGAACCGGTTGCGACATCCGCTAACGTTAGCGCGGTAGCCTTGCAGGGCCGGGGCTATGTACAGTGGGAAGGAACTTGGATGAAAGAATGCGCACAGCTCCTTCCTTTCTCCCGTCAGCTCCAAACTTCAGGTAAGTTTTTCTCTCGACACGTCAAACAACGTAAATATGGACTGCCGTATGTTATGAATGATATAGTAGGTTGTCTCAAGTCTGCTGGAACGACTTGGATCTTAAATCGCTCCTCAGAATCCCCGATCTGCCGTGTTCAAACGTGGAAACACGGCCGCCCCACGTTGCAGCTCCTGTCCACCGAGGCAGGGAGGCAGGCCCGGATCGGATGAGCTTACTGTGGACGCTGCATATCAGCAAGCTCCAGGGCGAGCCGAGCGGCAAGCCGGATGAATGGCTCAGTATGCGGGGGCATCGATCGGCTTGGGGGCCCTCGGGCCCACAGCCCAGCATGTTGCAGCCTCGGAGTTTTTACTCGCAAATATCGAAGCTTCCCCGTTGCAGGGGTGTCGGAGACCGGCGAGCATGGTGTTCAGTGACCTGTCTGCTGCACGAAACCGGTCCCCGTTGCTTCAGCGAGTACTGTGTTGATAGCGTCGTTTTATAGAATCTAAGTCTAGCCCGTGGAGTAAAAGTCAAACCTAACAGCCTCCCGGAGTGCATGCCAGTGTGCCAGATCGGTCACAGTGCAGAGGTTTCCCTTGATATCACCAATCGAGGAGTATCATACGGGTGGTGACTACGCCAAACTGATTTCCATGCTTATGTACATACTTCTGAACCAAAACGCCATAGCAATGCGCCAGCTCCCAAACAAACTGTCTAATCCAAACACGCCTGTAGCAAGACTCCTTTCAGCCTCTTGTACTCTGCAATCCATGAGTGTCGCACTCCGATTGACACCCATGTGAAACCTTCTTCTCAAGTCTTAGCACTCCCTGGAACACTTTCGTTCTGGTCTCCCCACAGCTCCTTGCTCTCCTGTTCGACGGCCCGCATAGCAACGGCCACGTCCTCCAGCTTCGCAACCACATCCAGCACCCCTTGATTCACCCGTTGAAAGTACCGATCGTTCGCCTCCCGCCGCTTTCTCGCCAACAAGATATCCACCTCCGTCTCCTCCTCCGTCTTCGCTCCCATCCTCTCCTGCTGCCCACCACCGCCCATACCCACTCCACTACTCCCCGGTCGAACACCAACAGCAGCAGCCGCCGCAGCCGCACTGCCCGTCCCAACCGTGCTCCTCCCTCCCGCACCACCACCACTACCACCCGCATCCGTAGCCACACTCCTTCCCTCCGACACAGCACCACCACCCACACCCACCTCCCCACCACCACCAGCAGCCGCCGCCGCAACCGCAGCAGCAGCAGCAGCAGCAGCAGCAGCAGCAGTCGTCTCAATCGCCTCGTCCGCCTCGCTCCTTGCCCACGCCTGCGCCAGCGCGATCTGCGCCGCGCGCAGCTCGTCCAGCTTGCGCTCGTGGTCCGGCCCAAACACCCGCGCCGCCGCGTTGCCGCCGCGGCCGGCCCCGCCGGCCGACAGCTCGACCGCCTCGAGCGTGGCTTGCATCTCGGCCCAGAGCGCGTCGGTGCGGTCCGTCGCGCGCGTCGATTCCCGGCGCGGGAGGGCGGGTAGGGGGGGCATGGCGCCGCCGCCGGCGCCGCTGGGCGTGGGGATGGTGAGGTTCAGGGGGTGCGGGCCACTTGAGTCTGCTGGTGATTTGCCTTTGGCGTCTTGGCGGGAGGAGGAGGAGGGGATGGAGGCGGGGTGTGGTTGTGGTGGTGGTGGTGCGCCGGCTGCTGAGCTGGTTCGTGATAGAGGGGCCAGGAGCGAGGTGTAAGAGGGGGAGGGTGAAACGTGGTGGGAGAGGGTGGGCGGCGGGTCGCGGGAGGAGGCTTTGCCTTTTGAGAGGTGAGACATGGTAGCTACATTTTTGGTGAGAATATGCGAGGGTGTTGGTGTCTGATGCGGTTGCAGCAGTTGGATGTGAGGCAGTGCTGCAAGCCAGGGATGCCGACACTCACAGCAAGTCAATGGACTGCTGAAACGGTTACAATGCTTGTTGACCGTAATGAGATGCGAATAAAGGGGCGCATATTCCGCTATGCAACTCTCCAGTCTTGGCGACCTTTCCGCCACGGCAGTGGGGCTCGGGGCGGCCTGGCTTGCCCAATCGAGAGGCTAGGGTTTTCTCGCCCTACCGCGAAACTCGGCCGCCCGCCAAAAAAATCCGTTGTCTGCGAAGCGAACTTCCCGCATCACGAACCGCACCCCGAGTCTGCGATCATCAACACATCGGTACGTCACGATTTCCCTCACGGCAGTCATCACCATCTAATCTCCACCCGTCGCCTCTTCGACTCGGTTTTAACATTCTCTTCGTGTGCAGCAATCATGTCTGGTGGAAAGCCTCGTGGCCTCAACGCGGCCCGCAAGCTGCGCAACAACCGCCGCGAGCAGCGGTGGTCCGATTTGGCCTACAAGAAGCGTGCGCTCGGCACTGCTTTCAAGTCCAGGTGCGCAATGACGGACGGATGTGACAATATCGAACGAGAATGACGAACTGACGTGCTTGATAGCCCGTTCGGTGGTTCGTCCCACGCCAAGGGCATCGTCCTTGAGAAGGTCGGCGTCGAAGCCAAGCAGCCCAACTCCGTATGCCGACTCCTCGAATTCTCCTCGACATTGAATTCCTCGAACGATCAGACGGCTAATCGTCGTGGTGCAGGCTATCCGGAAGTGCGTGAGGGTTCAGCTCATCAAGAACGGCAAGAAGGTCACTGCTTTCGGTACGACGACCCCATTCTCGCGCGAGCAAACGGAGCGTCGCAGACAACAATGTCATACGATTAAGGTGCTGATGAATGTTTCTGCAGTCCCCAACGATGGTTGCCTGAACTTCGTCGATGAGAACGACGAGGTGCTCCTCGCCGGTTTCGGTCGCAAGGGCAAGGCGAAGGGTGATATTCCGGGTGTGCGGTTCAAGGGTTGGTCAAATTCTGTGCTCAACAGCGCTGAGTGTTCGCTAACCCCCACTAGTTGTCAAGGTTTCTGGTGTCGGTCTGCTCGCTCTCTGGAAGGAGAAGAAGGAGAAGCCGAGATCATAGATGCGGGGCGCAGGGAAAACGGCACGGTTCGGCATGCGGAGTCTGCGAGGCTTGTTTTACATTGGCATTCCATCACCAGGTTGGGGAATCTGGACATATGCGGTAGACATGGTCTGAAAATTGAGAGATCATCAAGCCGAAGAGCAAACCGTTCTTGCTTAGGAATGGCGTTCTGTAATGATGTGTTGTCATTCAGTACTGAGCCCTGGGGCTGGGTCTATACGAAGCGTTTATGGTACATGGGTTCTATGATACAAGCACCCAAACAAGCCCGATACATTACGCGGCTTCCTCGTCATCTCGCTCGACATACCGCACAAGATAGTCTGCCGCCAGGCCCAGAGTGATGGCGCCTCCCGTGATCCAGCATCCATTGACGAACCACCACCAGCAGTCCTTGACGCTCTTCAAGTTGACCCTCTTGATCATGATCCCCAGCGTGACCAAGGCGCCACCGCAGCTTCCAACGAAGAACGCCGGCCCGGCTCCCGTCGCGATGCCCGCCCCAGCCAGCAGCGCCACTTGCGTGAGCGCCAGCCCGGAGAGTACCTGCTTCGTCTCCTTGTCGTGCTTCAGCGCGATGCTCTTGATCCCCGCCTTGGCGTCGTCCTTAATGTCCATATGCGCATAGATCATGTCGTACAGCACAGTCCACGCGACATTCGACGCGTACAGCAGCGCGGCCGCCGCCTGCGCCGCGCCGCTGCCCAACAAATCCACGCCCAGCGCGGGGAAGCCCATGATGGCGCCCCACGAGAAGGTCAGCCCCAGCACGAACTGCGGGTAGTACGTCACCCGCTTGGCCAGCGGGTACGCGGCGACCAGCAGCAGGCTCGGCGTCGCGTACCAGAAGCACGCCGGGGGGAACTGCACCAGCACCGCCAGCCCCGCCAGCAGCTGCGCGCCCGTGAACACGACCGCCTGCCGCGCCGTCACGGCGCCCCGCGCGATGGGCCGCAGCCGCGTGCGCGCCACGTGCGGGTCCAGGTTGCGGTCCCACAGGTCGTTGATCGTGCACCCGGCGCCGCGCATGATGATCGCGCCGGCGAGGAAGAGAAGGGAGGTGCCGAGCACGGTGGCCGGGTTGGTCATGGGGCTCGCGAGTGGCGCCGCGAGGAGCGTGGAGAACACGCAGGGGAAGAAGAGGTAGTAGGAACCGGTGGGCTTGTCGAGGCGGATCAGCTCGGCGTAGGGTACCCAGGAGCGGGGCAGGTGGGCGAGCAGGCCGGTTTGAGGTGGTGTGTAGGGTTCTGGTGGAGGAGATACGGGCGACGTGGCAGCGTTATGGCTTGCTGGCGAGCTGAGCTTGGTGGTGGTGTGGTAGTAGGCAATGAGGGAGCGGGCGGGTGCGCCGGTGTAAGTCTCAAGGGCGAGTCCTCGGGGAGCTGAGAGGCTCTGTGATGGTGCCCGAGTTGGCGGCCATGGTCTGCTGTATTTCGCCGTGTGGGAAAATGCTCGCCGCAACGGCAGCCTGGGGAGTATTCGACAGCCAGCCATGCTGTCAAAACAAGCCCAGCTGTTTCACGTGCGCCTGTCCGCGGGTTCGATGTGGACCTTGTTGAAGGCTGAGATGCTCGAGTTTAGCAGCGAGTTCATTAGAGGTGAGGAACCAATCACTCACCTCTGCTTCATTCCGAGTCAGTTTATCATAGAGGATGTTTGTGATCAATGCAGGCCAATTGCTGAGTCCCTACTTTCGAAACTGAGAAAATATCCAAAAGCTCATCTTAGATGCCCGTTTCACATGCCTCGTGCAGTGGCTTCTTACAGCCTCATCAGACAAATTTGAGCGCCACAACAAGCTCCCCTTGAGAGCTCGCAGCCACCTGCTACGCTATTGGTCACCTGTGACCACTCTCCTTCAAGCACCAATCGCCAATCCCCCTCGGCGGTTTTTGTCCCGACGCGGGTTTCTGCGACCACCTTATCCCACACAGCTATCAACACGTTTCCGGCGACATGGCGATTAAGCAACCCGCCACTCGCAACATGCTGCATCGCGCACTCCCGGCTGCCATGTAGCTCCTACTGGGCACTTAGAACCCCAGTCAGCAATTCGGAGATCAACACTCGATCCCGTCGAGGCCTTCGCGCCTCGCGCCAGTCGTCGCGATGCCTCCCGCACAGCATCCCCAGGCGAAGTTCGACCCCATCCCGCCTGACCTCGACCTGCACGCCCTGGTCGACAGGACCCCGAACTTCCACTGGATTACCCGCATCTCGGCTGCCCAAATTCGCAGCATCGGTCTCCAGGAATTTGAGAAGCTGGTCTACCTGCACGTCATTCACGGCGGCAAGCCGCTGGTGATTGAGAAATGGAACGACCGACTGCCCAAGACGCTCTTCGGGGTCGACTGGCTCGAAGCTACCTACAACAAGAAGGGTGCACTCTCGTCTTCTGATTCTCATACTGGGACTCGTCAGCCAACTGACAAAAACCGTAGCCGAGAATGTCCGTGACCTCGGGGGGCAGACCGATATGCCCATGACGATTGGTCACTACTTGCGGTCGATGAAGACGCTCGCAAACCAGTGGACCCCGACAAATTTCCGCGATGAGCGCCGACAACGCCTCTACATGAAAGACATCGACTGCCCGCCCGAGTGGCAGGATTATCTGCGCAGAGTTGTCCCGCCAAACCTGTTCTACATGAACGGCAACGTTGATGAGCGGGCAGGCAAGGGGCGCGGCGACGACATGGATATCTTCCAGGAAGGGCGATCAGCCGCTCCGGCGGGAGATCTGATGAGCAGCCTCCCCGAGGAGATGCGCGCCCAGAATCTGATGTGCTACATCGGTCACGAGGGTACCTACACCCCAGCCCACCGAGAGATGTGCGCCAGTTTGGGCCAGAATATTATGGTGGATGCGTCTGGCAATGAGAACGGCGAGAAGCCGGGCAGCTCGATCTGGTTCATGACCGAGACGAAGGACCGCGAGGTGGTGAGGGAGTACTTCCTATCCATGCTGGGTCACGACATCGAGATCGAGAAGCATTTTGCCCAGATCAACGCCTGGAAGAAAGCGACCTTTCCGGTCTACGTAGTTGAACAGCGGGTCGGGGACTTCATTCTCGTGCCTCCGCTGGCTCCCCACCAGGTTTGGAATCGCGGGACCAGGACCGTCAAGGTCGCCTGGAACAGGACGACAGTCGAAACCCTGCAGTTGGCGCTGCGCGAGGCGCTGCCCAAGGCCCGTCTCGTCTGCCGCGATGAGCAGTACAAGAACAAGGCCATCATCTTCTTCACGCTTGAGAAGTACTACAAGGAGATGATGGACGTGGAGAAGACGGCGGATATTGGCTTGCTCGGTTTCGGCCAGGATCTGATCAAGAAGTCGACGAGAATGAAGCAGATGGCGGCGGATTTCAAGGCGCTCTTCCGCCTGTATACCGAGGTCCTCGTCGACGAGATGCTCGCGACCAAGGAGAAGGACATCGACTATATCGAGTTCGACTCCAACATCACATGCTCCTACTGCCGCGCCAACATCTTCAATCGCTTCCTTACCTGCAAGCACTGCGTGCGCCAGCTGGTCAACGGCGACGAGGACACGTACGACATCTGCATGGAGTGCTACGCCATGGGCCGCTCGTGTTTCTGCGTTTCCAACCTTAACTGGTGCGAGCAGTGGCACTGGTCCGACTTGGTCGACCGCTACGAGGCGTGGCGAGCTTTGATCATCACGAACGACGGCTACATTAGCTTCGACAGCTCGCCACTTCCCCTGGAGCTGGCGAGGAGGAAGTTCGGCAAGAAGTCCGTCGCTCAAGTATGCCAGGAGCAACTTCGAATGCGACCCTGGAAGGATATCACTCAGGCTAAGGAGCCCGAGGAGCCCGAAGAGTCCGACATTGAGGTCGACGATAACGGCCGGCCGGTGAAGAAAAAGAAGAAGAGGCGAGCGAAGAAGGGCGATGTTTACCGCTGCCACGTTTGCCAGCACAAGGATTACAACTGCAAACTGGCGTTTTGCACCACCTGCACGGAGGCTTACTGCTATGGAGTGCTCTACCGGGCGTTTGACCAGATGCCTCAGGACGTGATGCAGAACGAGAGCTGGCAGTGTCCCCGGTGCCTCAATATCTGCAACTGCGGTGCGTGCCGCCGGGCTGCCAACGGGGAGCCTTACATTCCCAAGACCACCTCACTCGGACACGATACGCGCCGCATCGCAGACGATCGAAGTGTTGAGTCCTTGGTTGACTTCCGGGTGCACAACCTGTCGTGGCTGAAGAGCGTGGGTGATGCGAGCAGGAGCTTGTCGAGCAAACGAATGCAGAGGCTACAACAGGCGGCCGAGGCAGAGAAGGCAAAACAGGCGGAGCTCGCGAACCAAGTCCCGACCCTGCCCGACAGAGCGCTGGCCGAGAGTCTGGACGCCGCCATGCAGCAATCTGCTAACGGCTATGGCGAGCAAAATGGTGCTCTTGGAGCGGCACCGCCCGCGGGAGAGCACGCCGCGCCCGCAGGTCCTGTTGACGGTCACCAGCCGAATGGTGACCACGCAGGTCCCGCTGCAGTGGCTGATATGTCTATCACGATGAGCCAAGACCAGTCCTCGTACCCCGACCCGTCATTGCTGGGCCACAAACGCATGATTGGTATGGGTTACTACGAACAAGATGACAGCCCTGACAGGATTCTCTTCGATCCTTACCAGGCGCCCTCGGCGGATACCATGGTGGCCGTGGACGACGAGCCCGAGATGTCGGAATGTCTCAAGAAACAACTCCGAATCGCTAAGAGACGTGCCCGGGTAGAAGGAGATAACGATCCAAACTTCCGAGCTCCGCGGTCTCACCACCGGAAGAAGGCCAAACTCGATCACGAGCCGCAGCAGCGCGATCCGCAGGAGGTCGCGCTGAGCAACATGGATCCGGCCTTGTTCGGAGGCGACGTCACGATGGTCGATGCGCCTGCGGATGACGCCGGCCCGGCTGAGGCGCCTGCGGAACCGGCTCGAGAAGGGACTCCCGCATTCGAGGGGACCGAGAATGCCGATGAGGAACATCATTCATATTCCCCCAATCGCCCTGCTCTCCGGCATGCACGACCCAAGGTGTCGTATCTCGAGGACGACAATGGCGAGGAAGAGTTCAACGACATCTTGATCCCGCGGTCGCAGAGACCTCCGGAGGGAATCACGCAATACAACCCCGAGAATGCCAATAAGAACCCGCTTGACCTGGCTTCGGCAGCCATCTTGGCCATGTCTGGCAAGGGCACGCCCGTCCCCGCACCCAGCGCGCAAGCACCAAGCGGGAAGAAGCGCGGCCGTCCACGGAAGTCGGACGTCCCAGCGACGCCCACCACTGAAGCAACAAAGAAACCGGAGGAGACTGAGAAGCGTCGCCGACCGCCCCCACGTGCACGCGGCGAACCCAGCGCCGGGCCCAAGAACGGAGACGACGTCTCGGCTGCGGATCTGGATGCCCAGCTGGCACAGCAACTTGAGGGCTTCGATAACGAGGGCGAGGTGATCAGCTCCGTGCCTGCTGCTGCGTCCTTGGTCCCTAAGAGGCGAGGCCGGCCGCCACGGAGCGCCCAGCCGGAGCAGCAGAAGAAGGTGGAGGTCGCCGTCGAGCTTCTATCGCAGCCCTTGCTGTCTATGGCGGAGCGGATGAAACAGCAGGACAAGAAATTCAAGATCGGCCAGCGCAAGGCTACCGCGGCCGCGAAGCCCGCCGCACCTGCCAGGGAGAGCACAGGACCCAGCAGTCAGCGCGAGACGGAACAGCCTGACTCCCCAGAGCAACCCTCCTCATCGCCGCAATCAGAAGAATTCACCCCTGCCGCAGCAAAATCCACTGCCCGGTCCAGCAGAGGAAGGGGCGGCAGCGCCAGAGGCAGAGGCAGAGGCCGAGGCCGAGGCACCACGCGCCCTGCTCCCCATCCCCGCGCCCACCACCATGACGCAGATTTCGCGGACGAGGACTTTGACCCCGCCGCCGAGGAGGAGGCCATCTCCGACGAAGAGGACGAGGCACGCAACAGCCCATCACCGCCATCCCTCTCTCTCCCCGACACGGTCCCAAAACCTGCTAGCGAAGCGCCTTCTCCCCCGTCTCCCTCCCCAGCCGCCCGTGCCCCATCGCCAGCTGAAGGAGCAGCGGCACCGTATTCCTTCCCACCTCCCGCTGAGCCGTCGCCCGCGCCTTCACCAACTCAGTCTCCCTCCCGCTCCCCTTTCCCGTCGCCGCCCCCCGCCGTCGTCGCCCCTTCCGGTCCGACGATTGTTAGGCTCTTGGACTCGGACGAGGAAGAGGAGGGAGATAGTGAGTATGGCGGCGATGGGGGCAATGATGCGAGTAGCAGTGGGAGTGAGACGGAGGGTGGAGGGTCTGGGGTTGCGAGGGGTGGTGGTGTTTCTGATTCCGGTTCGGAGGATGATGATGATGATATTCCTGCGCATGGTGTCAGGGCGGGTGGGAGTGCCAGGGGGCGGGGTGGTGGTGCAAGGGGTGGTGGTGGTGTTAGAGGGAGGGGAAGGGGTAGGGGCAGGGGAAGGGGAAGGGGGCGTGGACGCGGGGTGTGAGGGTTGTTTTGATATTTGAGAGAATAAGCTGAGGTTGTGTTATCGGAAACTGGGTGGTGTTGGTTGCGGTTGCGGTGTTTCCTCGGGGCTGTATGGGATGCTTTGGGGGAGTTATGGGGGGTGGATGGATGGCTTTGGGTTTTCCAGGGGTATATGTAGCCTTCTCAAGGCCGTATTGTCGGTCTGGCTTGAGTTCTGAGCTCTTGAGGAGCTGATCAATGAATGATCACGATGCGCCTTCGTGCCTTCTGCAGCAGATAACGTCCATTCTCTTTGCATGGCCCTTCCCATTCCCCCTTGTCGCCTTGAGCATCCCAATACCCGTTGTATGTATGTATATACAGTGCTGTTCATGGCCTCAGCGCACGTGGTCCCACTTCTTCACAAATGCAGTCTCTCTCCCTTTCGTTCTTCCTTTCTTTACCCTCGCAACTCTTTTCTCTCTGTCTCACTCCGCCCGTCCTCACAGACCGTCCCGCATGCTGGTCCGGTTCTTGCTCGTCTCCTCGGCGCGGCCCTTGGTCTGCTCCTGCAGCTGCTTCATGGCGGCCTCGCCGGCCTCCTTGGGAGCCATGCGGTCCGCCTTGACGCTCTCCTCGCTGACCGACGCCAGCTCGGGCTTCCAGTGGCCCTGGCCCTTCTTCTGCTTCTCGAGCGAGTCCTTCTTGTGGTAGTCGAACTCTTCCGGGTTGGGGTCCGCTGTGCGGAGGGCTGTCAGTGATCGTTTTGTGTCCGGTTCTGTCTCTGGGCTTTTCCCAGGGGAAAGGAGATGGGGATGAGTAAGGGGGTGACGAACTGGAGGAGGACTCCTTGAGGGCGAGGGGCGTTGTCTGGGAGATGTTTCTGCGGGTTGCGAAGGTTGTGGAAGTGAGGCCAAAAGAGGGGCGCAGTGCCCGGCGGGTAGCGGTGGTGAGGAGTGCGCGGGCGGTCATTGTGTTGTTGGCAAGAGGAATCTGTTGGCGCGGTATTGTCGACGTAGAGAAAGTAGGCGATGGCGCTCTCTTGGCTTTTGGGTGCTGTAGTGGTTGTGCGCTCTCTGAACGTAGTTGGACAATCGGGTCTCAATTCTCAATGTATGGATTGAAGAGGAAGAAGAGGTCTAGAGCTTGAGTAGCAATCATAGTTTGGAGCTGGGAGCTGAGGGTTTTCTGGAGTACATAGTAGTATGACGGGTGGATGGGAGCAGGTCGCCGCTGCTGATGACGTCACTTCAGTAGAACGCTTCGCTTCGGGAAAGGGAGTTTCCCATCGCAACTCGACACAGTACGTAGTAGAGTAGCAGGTGAGCCGAGGGAAAGATTTCCACGGCGAAAAAATCAGCTTCTCTTGGGATATGATGATTTGTCTCTGGGTGCTGCCATGACATTAGGTTGGAGCGGTGTTCATTGTGTTTTGACGCCGTACTGGCGGCACGCATTACCACAACTGCTCCTAGAAACAGAGACAGAAACCCTTGCGAATCCCGAGCTGCCGTGTCCGTCTAGAATGGATGTTTAGAAACTACCAACGACTTTACATTGCCAATTGAAGGAGCCGAGTCTCGATAAAGAATCTCTCAGGGCTGAGCTTCTGTGCTTGCGACCAACTCCAAGTCTCTGGGGCGCGTGTGACCTGGCGTTAGCCGCAACATGACGGACAGAGTCAATGCTGCGGCGGCGCGGTAGACAGCGGGCGAGACCCCCGATCTCAATGAAACAGGCGACAATACCCCCTGGGGCGGGTGTTGTTGTCATTGTTTCTGTTATCGTTGGTTGTTCTTGTTTATATCTCAAAGTCCAACCCACGACCGAGGCCGGGCCGGGCTAGGCCTGGTTCCAGACACACCTCAGCCGGTCGGTGCCGCTCCGCCCCGGCGGCCCCAGCCCCTTATTTCCTGTGTACTGCGTACTGTGAATCCAGAAGATCATCGAACCGAAACAGAGGCCAGCTAGCCGCTGACTGGGGATCTTATTGTTTAAGGTGTGAGCGTTGTGTTCCTGATCGGAGCGTCTCGTGAGAGGCCCGTCAGCTGACATTCGAGGCCATGACTCGCTCGGTTGAGACTTGTAATTAGGGATGGGGATTGATGTGCCGGCTGGCTGGGCGCAGGGGCTCCGGGATGGGGCAATGGTTGCGCTGGTTGTTGCTGTCGGGGACTTGTCTACGATCGGAGGCCTACACTGTACGGGAGTAGACACAGCAAGTGTAGTTATTAGTGTAAGTAATCAGCTTTGCAAGTGAGACAGGCCAGTTCGAGACTAGCTTTCTAGATGCAGTCGGTTTGTTGGGGTGGGATCGCCGAGATCTCGGGTCGTCCGTCGGGTTGTGCTGCGCTCGCTGCGCTCGAATGGAATGTTCTTCCACGCCCACCCGGCTGCACCCGGTCGGTGACTGTCCTGCGCCGGCGTATTGTATTGTCAATTACCAGCGTTACAGTACACCAATACGATGACAAGGCGGAGGAGCCGACGCCCTGATGTTTCAGCGTTCGCTTGCGCGTCTGGAAGCCCCTTTCTTGCGGCGAAGCCTCCTTCCTTCGTATGACTGTCAGCTACGGAATAACGTTACCGCGAGTTAAGAGGCGTATCATTGAATGACATCGTTCATTTCACTTATAGTGCATTCTGCATTGCAGGCAGAACAGGTTGCAGCGACCATCAGCTTGCGTACGGAGTACAGCTGTATGCGAACCGCTGTGCCTCGTCGGCCGCCTTCCTTCTGCCCCGCTTGTCAGCCCCCCTCGAGCCCGCTTCCAGATCATTCAAAGCAGTTAAACGTGACCGTGAATGCCACTCCGAGCTAGCTCCGGGGATTGGGTCGTGGGACGGGATGCATCGTTCAGGCGTGGCTGCGTGGTCATCTGGGGAAAAAGCAGCCTCCCACGCGCGCATCGGAGAGTGGCGGGGTCCTTGCTGATCGGGCTGGCGCTGCCTGCTTCTCCACCGCTTGCAGCTACCTGCCTGCGAGCCTGCTTCCCCCTCTGGGCTGGCGCTGCACTCTCAAACTCTGGAAAAGAGCGGTGTGTGTGGCAGTGTGACCAGCCCGAGCCAGCCCAATACACTCCGTCATTGGCCGAGGGGGAACGCACCGGCCACCCAATGGCCCGGGCTGGCGAGTCCCGCTCCGCATTTGCGCAATGTGCAGTGTTCCGTACGGATTGTTTCAACTGATGGAGGATGAGCGCTCTTCGATGACAAGGACCCGAAGACTAGATACATCGAATGACTGTCTTTGAGGGCACCGTCTTCGCTTTTTTGAAGGCATGAAAGAGAGTTTATTATAGAGAGATTCGCAGAGAAAGTATTGGGCAGGCTCAGTGCTCCAGTGCACTGTGTACTTACGTGGTTGTTCAGATGATGAAATGAGGAATGCAAGGGATGGACAGTTGAACAATGCATTGTGGTTGCACTGCCTTCGGTCGCCGATGCCGCAGGCATGAGAGCCCAGCGAATGGCAGGCCCCGGTCTCCCACGGGTTGTGCTGCGCTGCGCTGCGATGCGATCGTCTGTTGCTCGTTTCGCCCAGCGCTGCATTGACGTGCGACTTGGCTGTTTTGGACCTTTGGACGGCTTGCAGCTGCAGGCCACAGAGGGCTGGGGCTGCCCACCGGAGAGCAACCCATCCATCGGGGGACGCTGGGCGCTTCGGAAGCGTGCCGAGCGTTTGGGTTTCAACCCCTCGCGCGACGAACGCTTCGACATGGCATGGAGGGGCTCTCCCGTCCTTGATCAATTGGTTCCTGTTCTCGATGCACCAAAATAGCTCGACAGCTGCCCCGCTTCAGGTACAAAACGCATGACGATCGAGGAACCCAGCTGGTACGGAGTATCATGAGGCAACTCACGAACCCGCACCGAACCTTCTCAACGTTTGCGCTCATCAGTGCACTGTAGCCCGCCCGAAGCTATCGGGCGGTGTCGGCAGCGTGATGTGCTGGGTTCGACGGCATGAACCGCAGCCATGGGTAAACGGGAGAATGCGACTTTGTAGATGGGCTAAGCCACCCATTTGAGGACGACTTTGATTGTGCCCCTTTTGTCCCTCGCCAAGGACCACACCGTCTCGGAGAATCGCGGGGATCCTGGGGTCGTCAATGTTGGCTAGCTGATCATACTCCCTTCGATATCAGTATAGTGGTGTCCTTTCCCGGTTTGTGCATTCGGACTCCCCAAGGGAGGAAAAGTGAGATGAAGATGATGCGCTTGGAAACACAGAGAAACAAGTAACGGAGAGAGAGAGCCAAGCCGAAATCGAAACTCGGAGACAATGGCTTGTGCGAATGCAGGATGTCGACCAGATCGCGTTGGATGCTCCGGCTGTTCTCTCGACCTGACGATAGTGTAGTTGATTCCTGGACGGTTTACACATACGCACGACGTGGCGAGCGTGGTGAAGTGTTCCAGATCAGGCGTCAACGTGCGCGACGAACCTTTGGTTCTCGTCATGCATGGCCGTAGGCGCCCCGGGCGGCTGATGGAACAAACCAATGGCACCTCCCAGCCAGGCGTCATCTTAATGAGACGCATCTAACCTGCATGCCGAGTCAGCAGCGGTCCGGCCATACAGGGGAAGCTTATTTTCCATCAGTGCTTGAACGTCCTCCGGTTTAACACGGCGCAAGTGCACAAAAGACGTCCCAACGCACATTGGGAGTTCGGGGGTGTATCGCATTGATGCACAGAGAGCCGTCAAGGTGTACACAAGTAACTATGTAGTGTAGTGGCGAGCTTCCGTCATCTCCCGCTTTCTGATGATGAGCGGATGGAGCTGGGCGTCGGGATCTGCGGACGGTTTACCGTCAGGGGAAGCGCCACTCAGAAGGCATGCCGGAGAAGGCTTGCCCCGCCACAGCGATGGACATGACCGGGCGGCTGCTGGCCACTCGGCTGATTGAAAGCGTTGCATCTCGAACCGCCCCGTTCAACAACACTGACGTGAACGATGGACTTGGCCTGGGGCCAGGCGCCTGCGATGACCTGTACAGAGTGGACGTTGTAACAACGTACCTATGCAACCACCCGCAGGAACGACCTTGAGGGCCACGAGGGCCACTCGAAGCACCTGGGCATCATTCAAGTCCGTAGTGTGGATCCAATTCAACGCACTATGGAGTGCATCTGCATCGCATCACCGAGGCGAAACCCGACGCCACCGAATGTAAACAAAGCGTTTCTGCTTCAAAACACAGAGCTTCGCGTTATGCTGTAGAGACACTAATCACGACAATAGAAACAGATGTATGTTGTTCTCATAGAAATGCCAATGTCGAGATCACAACATGTCATAGTTAGCGGGTGGCACAGTACACTGTTAGTAAACGCTGGTGGAGCGATAGGTGCGGCCTTTCGATTTCGCTGGGAGCAGCAGTGCCTCAACAGCTTCCGGCACTGCTTGTTGTGAACGGCCCAGGGCCAAAATTACACGACATCGAGCTCAGTACAGCTAGGCCGTTTGCGGACTGGCTCCAAGTTGTGCACCCAATCGCGAACCCCGGGGGCTCCACTCTAGCCTGCGGCCTTGCCACCCAGCCGAGCAGCCCGCCAGGAGAGTGGCCAGTGCATGGTGGGTGGCCAGGGTCCTGCCTCTCTCGTGCATTAGCGGGACGCCCTAGTCGCGCCCCCCACCACCTCGTCCTTGTCCGACCTGTCGCCCGCTCCGACTTTGTCCCTCCTTCTCTCGCCCCTTCCTGTACTTTACCTTCACCTGTGCCCATCCCCACGTCCCACCAAATCCCACCACCAAAATTGCTCTCCAACCCCTCAAGGCGCCCGACCCGATCATTCAACATCAGCGATTTTTCGACGAATCCCGTAATCAACTTGCTTCTTCTTCGACCACACATCGCCAGCGATTTCACCAAGCGTTGCTATCTCTGAGACCAGCTTTCATTTGTTTGTTGTTGTCGTTTTCCACAAACAGACCACTCCGAACTCGACGCTGCGCCACGCCACCCGCCGCACGACCAACAGCTCCCAACCCTCCGGTTCGCCATCAAAGACATCTCGACTCCGAAACGCAGCAGCCTGCTGGTTCACCAATCATAATGTCGGCATACTACCACTTCAACGCCCACCAGCAGCACCCAACACCCGCGACAGCCGCCGCCGTCTCCCACAGCCACCATGGCAGCCGGAATCGCAGGGCGGCGAGGCTGTCCGTTTCGCAAAACCCGCAAAAGCAGTTTCGGGGTGTCAGGAGTATGAAGGAATTGACTGAGACCGCAAACCTCGCCAACTTCCGGGTGAGGTTTGAGGCCGTCCGGTCATTCGACCTGGAAGACGACATGGAGTTCTGCCCCGGACTGTTGACCGAGAGCGATGTGAGTTGTCGCGGTTGACTCGGACTCGCTGTCACACCTATGGCCGGTTTTGGACTGACACATTCGCTCAAAGCTCGTTTCCATTCACAGCTCATCGTCTGAGCGGTCATCGCTGGCAAGCAACTCGCCGCAAGGCTCCCCGACGCAGCAGCCCACCCAGGTTGCGTCGGCCTTCACCCTCCACTCGTCCTCCCCGGCTTTCATCCCGCCGGCGTACCAAAGTCAGCACTCTGCCCTGAAGCTCCACCAGCCCGCCGCCACCCGCGCCCGCAACGCCATCCCCATCATCAACCCTGCCACCGGCATCTCCATGTCGAGCCCGCCGCCTTCGGTGTCCCCCGCCCGGATGCAGCCGCAGGCCGTCGGCCGGCGGTGGTAAAAGATGTGGCGATGACGTCTCGCTTCTGCGACGCCCGGACGAGACCGAGCTGCACCTGAAACCGCTGCCGTCGTTCGTCGTTGCAGTCAGGGCTTCATAAAGCCTCTGTGCGCATTCGCTCCATCCTTGCAGGCCGTTCATCTTGGCGGGGCACCGAGCATCACATAGTAGCAGGCATCGATATTCTCACTTCTCATTTACCGTCCGGCAGGCAAGGGCGATCACCCCACCCACACAAGGGCGACTGGATCTCTTCGACTTCCTTGGCAACCTTCGACAGCGATACCCAACCTGTACAAAGACTTCTTTCGACACGTACCGGACGGCACGATGAAAGACTAATCGATACCTTCTCATTGTGCATTTTTGACACGAAAACTAAAAACAAATAATTTCGGCTAACGGTGTCCCGACTTCGAAAGATGAGAGTTTTGCGACATTGATTTTCCTCGACATGGGCGTTTTCCACGGCGGTTCTTGCATCATCAACAAGCCAGCTTCATTTTGCATCGGTGCTCTCACGGCGGCGTTTTCTGCATTTCTCTCTCTCTCCTCTCTCGATACCATACATTTGGTGTTTTGGGGCTTGGTCTATTTGCTCTCGGCTCAGCGGAAGCGGACGACTTTTTTCTTCGCCATATCACGATAAAAAAAACCTCTCTCTCTCTTACACGGCTTCTCACGGATTCACGAGCTCATCAAAGAAAAAGATACCGACATATAGAACGACTTCGGCTGTGGACGGGGACGGGTGTTTTCGTCTTTCGCGGGCCCTTTTTGGTGGGTTTGGTGTTCTCGACTGTTCTTGAGAGGGGCCGACATGGGAGGAGTAAATATCTGGTGCAGGCAAAGACAAGAGTGTCGGGGTGAGCTGTGGTGTTTGTCTGGATTGGTTCGGGATGGTGGGGGGTCAAGGTTGAGGAGTTGGTTTCCAATGTGTTTGTCTTTCTCGTTTCTGCGTCTATGTTTGGTTTTCGGATTTGGCTTCATTGTACCATGGATTGACCGGTGGGCGGCTGCGGCTATGCCTTGACCACTTCTATATCCCTTCTTTTCTGTTGTCTTGTCTCTACTGTCTGGATCTTCTAGGGCTTGCATCTCGGATCTGGGGTGAAACGGCGGAAGTTGGGACGGCGGTGTGGGGATCTCGCGCATTTTTTGCTTGCTTGTTTGGGCGGGGGCTGTGGTGTTGTTGTTCGGGAAGCTTCATAGTTTTGTTGTGCGTACTCCGCAAGTCTTGGGTTTTGGGGCTCAGCGGACTCGGTTGGCAAAGCATTCGGGGAACTCGGGAGCGGGCATGGCAAAGCGTTGTTGTGTTTGTGTAGTAGCGTTGTCCCCAGCAAGGGTTCGGGCAGGTCTGGTTTTTCGTTCGGAAAACGGGGCCAGGGTTGGCTGGTGTTTTATTGTTGAAGCAACTCTGTTTGTCTCTGAACGTGTCCTTGGCGAAAGGTTGCTACAATGTGCTGATGGTGTTGTATGTGTGTGCTGGTGGTGGGATACATTGGTGATGGTGCGTGGGTGTTGGGTTTTGCTCCCCTGTTTTCTGGCTTTCCGACTCTGTCCGGCTCTGGGGCTTTGGCGGCGGGCGCGGCGTTTTTGTATGCCACGATATGAAGCGAGCGAGCGAGCAAGCAAGCAAGCGAGGCAAAGCAAAGCATGGATGTGATATTTGGAATTTGAAACGCGGCGTCTTGTGCGCCTCTTCGCTCTGCTTGGTCTGTCTCGATGCCCTGATACCCGTCTTATGCCTGAGTATGTGTATCCGACTTATCTGGAGTGTGGCAGAAGATAAGACTTGGTGTATGCTGAGCTTCCCAACGTATCATTCACTGACCTCTCTGTGAGCCTTCTTGAGTTTGACTTGTTGTGTAGACACCGTTCCTGGAATAGGTATCATATGCCATCTGGCTGCTGGACTATCTGAAGGTAAGGAGCTAAATTCATCATCCCATACAATTCATCGTGGCGTTAGTTCGAGGGTGGTTGCCCTGACATCTTTGATGATCTTCTGTGCACAGCGGCGAGTCAGGGGCGTTCGCAAGACGTAGTGTAAAGGTGGGCTGTGTCAAGGCTCATATTCTCCCTATCACTGTTCCAGAGTCATAAAATACTCGCCTTCAGTCTCCTGAGATCACACTCTTGCAGTTCTGCAGCAGTGAGCATTCGCTGACCATCCCTTCAACCCCTGAGATTTCTTTACCTGCTTCAGATGAGAAGCAACTTCATTTTAGGTTTGATGAGCACAGAATGTCTCTTTGTGGCCTACCCTCGGCTCATTGTTTACTATGCTCCTGTTTAAACAATAGGGCCTCTCGCCTTCCAGGTATCGACTTGCAATTGCCGTTCTTGCCAATTCCAACAGTTATTGCTCAGATCCTCAGCTCCTGTCCTCATCTCGACTCCCATATTTGCAATAACTCATTCAGCCTCAATCACACACGCCTTCTTCCACTTTAGATCCGCTGTTCTTCCTACTCCAAACTTTATTTTTGCCAAGTACTACCGCGTTACCATTTTCCGCTCTTCCTTTGCACTTTCGCCAAAGATCTCTCACCTGGGTCGCAGCTCATGCTTCCGTAGGCTCACCTCCCTCGACGCCAACCTCAAATCTTTTGAGGCAGCTTCTATCCACAGGCATTCTCATCACTGCCCATTATTCTCTGCATTATCTTACGTTTCTTCTTCCTGAGACAAGCCTTCTGCATACCCACTCTTCCTCTGGAGCAAGACAAGATGTCTGAGCCCAGTCAGAATACGCAGTCGACTCGCGTGGCGAGTGCCTCCTCCATCCCAGCCAGTGACAGGTGAGTGACGGTCATACTCCCATGGGTGCTGGGACATATGGTGTCACACGCAATGGTGTTAAATTTCTCGTGTATCAAGCCGGCACGAACAGAGGGTGCCAGGAGAGCATGCATGCTAACTTACCGGGTTTGAACCAAGCTGGCTCACTGAGCGCATCGTCACCATCCTCGTCGGAGCCGAAAAGAAGCGCTGGGCCATACACGAGAAGCTGCTTGTCCACCAGTCCGAGTTCTTTAAGCAGTACTTCTCAGCCGGCCACGAGGAGATGGAGCTGCCTGACGATGAGCCCAAGCTCTTTGCCCTCTTCATGCGCTGGCTGTACGGCACCGCCTTCCAGCCCTCGGGCGGCGCCCGCAACTTCCGCTACCTCCAGCCGGACGGAGTTGAGCTCACCGTTCGCGATTAGTATGTACTCCTCCACATTAGACTACCCTCTTCATGCAGTAGGACTGACCATCATCTCCTTCAACACCCCAGTCTCGGAGTCTACGTGATGGGCTACAAGTTCGGCATCGTGGGCGTCCGCAACGCCGTCATCGACGTGCTCTACACCTACTACGGCGAGGCGTCCGACGACCACCAGTCGCCCAACTTCCACGACGTCAAGTACATCTTCGAAAACACTGTGCCGGGCGCCCCGATGCGCCGCTTCCTGACCGCGCACTCGCTCTTCTACCTCTTCAGCAAGAACCGCCTGTCCTTGCCGCTGCCGCGCGACTGGGTCGAGGTGCTCGGCAAGGAGGCCGAGATTGGCTTCGCCATGATCCAGATGATGGCCGAGTGGAGCTGGTACATGGGCGGCAACGCGCCCAAGATGACGGTCAAGCCGCGCGCCGACTTCCATGAGAGGGTGCCCGTCGTCAAGGAGGAGCCCGTGGAGGAGTGTGAGTAGACTGGGGAAAGCAGCACGAGCTCAACAACGGATTTCGGGGGTCTGCAGTTCTGCAGCATGGTCGCGGATGATGCCTCGACTGGGGAGACTGTGACTCGTGGCTGGGTGGTTTGTGGAGGGCTCGGAAAAGCTTGATTTTCGGTACACGAGTTTGAGATGCGATTGCGTTAGCGAAGGCGTTTACGGCGATTCATCTCCGGGATTGCGGCTTGCTGAATGAGCAGACATAGCAATGAATATATTACCAAACATTGGCGTAGGCAGGAGTGTGATTCATCGCAGGCTGATGAGGTTGAAGCTAAAATAAATGACCTGAGTGTGCCAGTCACCAAGGGCCCCTTTCCCACGCATGTCGCTCCGATCCTCCCTCAAAGAAGTGCTCTAATACCTCCTGCCCAGCTTGTGTTTGAGTCACTGCCCTGCCGTGCGCTCTTGAGTCCTCGCCGGAAGGCTCACAACGGCGCCAGAGGCAACGGCTCCTGTTTAGGAAGGCGTGGCCGAGTCCTGCGATCGCTTGATGCCCCTATTGGCGACCTCTCCCACCAGCTCATTCCTCGAGTCAATTGCCATTGTCAAGTTTCCCTTATTTCCCGAACGGCTGCCGAAATCCACCAGTTATCCAGCTGGATTCCTACAAACCTCTGACTATCATTAGCCACCCACGGATTGCCAGGCCAACGCAGTTGTCTAGCTCATCTCTCATCATGGCACCCAAGAAGATCCAGGCGCCGAAGAAGGGCCAAACGCCCCAGAAGGACCAAGCCGTGACCGACAACGTCCGACCCAAGCATCGCCCCGTGGTCCCCGTGGTTCCTGTGGTCCCCGTGGTCCCCATCGTCCCTCACGACTCCCGGGTTCCCACCACGCCGAACACTCAAACCGCTTCACCTAGCTCCAAGAACGCGGCCGGCAACCGCTCATCCCCGGCTTCACAACCATTGCTCTCTACCACACCCGAGTCGTCCACTGGCGGCACCACATCCCCCAGGGTCCTCACGCCTGGAACGGAGGACGACGCGCCAGAGCCCGGCAACAGCACCCATGACACCCCCAACGCAAATTCCATAACACCATCGCAGTACGCGAACTTGCCTCCCCTGCCAATCTACCTGTCCCCCGGCAGTAGCACCGCATCCAGCTCCTCGCCTTCCGTGCCCAGCAGCCTCCATTCGCGCCAGCAATCCCCCGTCCAGCCGGCCTCGCCAGCCGAGCCCGCGTCACCAACCCGGCAGTCACTAACCCAAGCCGAGGAGACCTTATCGCCTTACAAGACGACACCGAGTGACCCCGACGAAGACACATGGCTCTGGGTCAAGTTCTACCAACCCAGGAACAACCACACCGCCAGAAGCCCCTCCTCCTATCCCCGAAATCCCATTCGCAGCCGCCCTGCTGCCCGAGACAGCGGCTCCTGTGACAACGGCTCCCGCGACAGCGAGGAAGGGAGCCTCCCCCGGCGGAGCTACGCCGCCGTCGCCCGCGCGCTGGCGGAGCGGGCCGCCCGTGAGAGGAAGGAGAAGGAGGAGGAGGCTGACAGCGTCGAGTTTGAGATTGTGTCCCTGCGGGGTGAGGACGAGCAAGATGTGCCCGCGTGCGCGCGTGAGCCACGGACCATCCCTGAAGGGAAGGCTGAAGCTTTCGAGTGCGCGATTGCGTCCGATTCAGAGGAGGAGGAGGAGAAGTAGGCGGCGCCGTTTGGGGGGTTAAAGTGTGGTACGTGGCTTTGGGGCTGGGTGAGAGAAGACTGAGATTGGTCG
The DNA here is from genome assembly GCA_023628555.1 of Chaetomiaceae sp. R4402. Lineage (NCBI taxonomy): Eukaryota > Fungi > Ascomycota > Sordariomycetes > Sordariales > Chaetomiaceae > Chaetomiaceae sp. R4402. The sequence continues at coordinate 354,383 of JAMAKO010000005.1, forward strand.
GACGCATTTGAAAGGGCGGAGACGGGTTGTCGACGGTTCTGAGGGTGGTGAGGCTCTGATACAGCGTGGATTGGAAATAGCGATGAGTGACAGGATATATGCAGCGAAAGCGAAGATAGTATAGCGTTAGGAGTAGTTTAACTGTCAGGAATATGGTAAACACAGCGGAATAAACTGCTTCAAGCAAGCTCGTGGGTATTGTGACGGTCTTTAACAAAATCGATTCTGACTATGAGCCCTCATGGCTCGTTCCCTGGGGCGTACTGTCTTGACAGGGGGGGCATTCAATGTCGGGGGCCCGGCGTGCCGGTTGCTTCAGTCCTGGACGATTGTTGAGCGGCGGTCAGGCGACCATGGTCGGTAGGTACCAAACGCGTGGGAGACCTGATCCGCAGGCAGTTTTCGCAGTTTGAACTGCCGCATTCCCTATACCTCATACGCCAAGTCTCACACTGAGATGTCAACATCCCTCCGCTGCACCAATGTTCCAACCTCCGATACCTGAACATAGATGAGCCACGGCTCTGTGACAACACCAGGTTTTCACTGACCGAGCCACTCGAATGGTGGTGAGAGGTTGCGGCACAGAGGATACGGCTCAGAGCCAGTGAATGGCAGTCGCTCCGCCGCGGCTCGTACGACGTCTGCCCCGGTGATTATGCAGTCGCCATTTGGTTCGTACAACGGCCATCACCCTCTGTACCCTCCACGGCGCGGATTTAACCATGCGCTAGCCTCAAAGAGCATGCTCTTTCCTCTAGTGCAGGCAGTGCAGGCGCAGAGGGGGGGGGGGTCTGCGTTTTGCAAAGGCGGAGGAACACCACCGCAGAAGGCCGGTGGTAGGACGGCTGGACTTAACGCCAGCTGCCAAAGCGACGTATCGTCTATAGCGACCGTCGCGGGCAGCTTTGGTTAGAGACTGTTCAGTCTCATTTTCAACGAATGCCAAAGTCAGATCGGCCGCTCTAAGAGCCAGACGGTCGCGGCGTTCTGATTGTCCCCGGCCCTTGTGCTGGGCGACGGCCTGGGACATGCCCCCGAGGAGGGACGCTGAGGCCCAGCGGCTACAAGCCATCGCTTCCTGGCGTCCATTCCGATAAGAGAACTAAACCTCCGCTGCACGTATCACTTGTCAAGACTGCGCGCCTTGATAAACCGGCTGATCTGCTCGCGCGTGTGTTTGTCGTTGTACAGCTCGTGGCACTCGTAGAACGAGATCAGCTCTTGCGTGCAGTCCACCATGGCCTCAATGTCGATGTTGCTGTCGGCCAGCCACCCGGCAAACCGCTGCACCTTGGCCAGCCGAGGGTCTGTCGCCTTCTTCGGCTCCGGCGCGGCCGCCTGGCTGTCTCCCTGCGAACCCCCTTGAGAAAGGCCCATCATCTGTCCCTGCTGCTGCGATCCCTGCGACCCAAAACCCGGCGTGCTCGCGCCGCCCCCAGACGCTGCAGCAGCCCTAGCCTGCGCCTGAGCCTGCGCCTGCGCCAACGCCGTCGCAGCCATCGCCACGCCGCTCGCCGCACCCGCGCCCGCACCAGCACCACTACCGCTGGCAGCAGCAGCACCGGCCGCGGCCGCGCCCGCACCAGCGGCACTGCTCGGCCTCAGCACCAGCGCCAGCAGCATGGCCGTGAGGGCGACGACGTGCGGCGGGTGCAGCAGCGGCAGGTCGGTCATGTAGTGGTCGTTGATGACGGTCCAGGCGAGTGAGGCCTCGTCGTGGGTGAGCGCAAAATCCTCCTGCCAGGCGAGCAGCGCGCGGTAGGGCTGGTGGACAATCAGCTGGGAGCTCATCTCGGAGATGAGGCTGAACTCGCACTCGCCGACGCGCGAGGCGTCGTGGCCGTGCATGTCGGACGGCCACAACGCGCGCGCCTCCTGCGACAGCAGCCGGATGTGCTGCGGGCACTCCTCCATCTTGCAGGCTAGGTAGAGCGCTGTTGTGATGACGAGGTAGGGGTTCGTGTGCCGGATCGGGGTGCGCGTGTAGAAGCGCTTGAGGTAGACTTGGGCCGTTGCCATGGCTTGTTGGCGCACGCCGAGGCGCTTGCCGAGTCGGTTGATCTCTGGAAATGGGGATCAGTTAGTTGTGGGTGCGGGTTTGTCGGGGTAAGAGACAGTGATTATGACGTACGTTGGTTGAAGTAGATGTTCAGATGGCGCAACTGCGGCAGGGGGAACATCTGCACGAGTCCTGGGTCGTCGTCGTCGAGGCGCTGGCGGAGGGCGGCGAGCTCGTCTTTGGTGAACTGCCAGTGCTTCCGCTGCGTCGACTCCCAATAGTTGGCCGCCATTGGCGCTGCTTGTGCCCGCCTGGGGCCGCTGCCGCTCCCGCTGCCACTTCCTCGCGATGAATCCGGCTCGGCGCGTGGTCACGCTGGTCGCTGTCGCCGGCGCAGGGGACTCGGGAAGTCGGTCGAGTCCATGTCGGCGTTATCTTATCGCGATATTGGCGTTAGCGCGAGGCTGCTGACGGCCCGAACTCGAGGGCTGGCGAATGGGCGCACAGAGAATAGGCTGACACCCTGGTGCCTGCTGAATGGGCCAACGGCTTCAAGCGGTGTGGGAGCGCCTCGTACCGTCTAACAGAGAGCACGACACCTGCTTGATGTCCATGTGCTTAGGAACGTCTGTGAGGGCGAGAACCATACTCTCGAACTGCTGTCACAACTAGACACATGACTACGATATTTGGCACATTTTCTGGAGCACTTAGCATCGGAAAAGTGGTGAACGATGGCAGTTCGCAGCTCCATCTACAATACGTGTGTCTTGTCCCCTGGTACGGGCGTCTGTTCTTCCCCTTTGGGTACCCAACCCCTGCACGCCAAGCAGGTCCCTCAAAATCCCGGCAGCGCAGAGCGAGCACAAGCAAGCTGGAAGCAAGCCTCAAAGCAGCGATCGCCATCGTCCCGCGCAATTGGTCACCACACCCTCCCGAGGGGCCTCTTCCTCCCCCGCCTATTGAAAGCGATGCGATACCCCTAACGAGTCCTGCAGCCGAGTGTTGATTTGCCTAGGCATGCTGTGTCCCTAGTCTTCGAACAAAGTTTTGTGTGCCGTCTCCGAGTCCTCGAGCTGCTGCTGCTGCCGTCTCTCCCGTCCCAAGCTCGCGGCACACCCGGGTATTTCCCTCATACGTCATTAGCTCTGAACGCGGCCTTTTCGGTGTGTACTACCCCGTATCGCGCGCCCAACGCCGACGCCGCCGACGACCACCGAAGCCCGTCTGTTCCGTACCCTCGCGTCCGCCCCTTCCGTAACGGACGGAGAGCAAACTCTCAATGGCCGGTGCTGGGAATGCGGATATCTGATGTCGTCTCGGAGCTGGAGGCGAAGATGGAGGAGCCGCAGAACAAGCGCGACCAGCGCGTCGAGGAGCTCTGGCGGAAGCTCGACCCTGCCGGGCAGGGCGAGCTCGACTTGAAGGGGTTGCAGAGGGGGCTGAGGCGCATCGACCACCGTAAGCTGCTCCTGGCTTGCCCCTCCCCGTGTTTGCGTTCGGCTGTGCTCACGCATTTGTGCCGCAGCTCTGAAGAACGCCGACGGGATGCTCAGGGGCATCATCAACATGGTTGACACGAGCGGAGATGGCAAGATCCAGTACGAAGGTGCGTTCACTGGCCGTCGTCACCGGGCGAGGGGTGAAAGGGGCCCAGCAAGCTGAGACAACCTGCGCTTAGAATTCCGCGTCTTCGTCGAGGCCGCCGAGCGCCAACTCCTCCTGCTCTTCCGGTCGATCGACCGCGACAAGGACGGGCGGCTGAACAAGCAGGAGCTCCAGGCCGCGTTCCAGCGCGCCGGCCTGTCGGTCCCAAACAAGAGGTTATCAGGCTTCTTCGACGAGATTGACCTCAACCATGACGGCTTCATTACCTTTGACGAATGGCGGTAAGTCTTGCCCTGGTCTGCTTGGTGTTGGCCCCTTTTGCAGAGACCTCTGTTGCTGTGTCGTTCTCCTGGGAGCCCAAGCTGTGGCCCACTTCAGGGTGGATTCTCACTTTTTTCATCTTTTTAATTCTGGATTGTTCTGCTTTCTGCTGTCGAGTTGCTTCATATTTCCTGTGTGTGCATTTTGTCGCGGAAATGCAGTTTGGAGATTGAAGCGAGGAGTGGGAGCTTAGGGGGACCTTCTGGTTTCTGTGGCAGCGACAGTACGCACGAGACCCATTTGGCACGCATGCTAACCCGCTGCAAGTGACTTCCTGCTATTCATGCCCACCAACCACAACGGGTCGCCATTGGAGGCCGCGCTCTCCTTCTATTCCTCCATTGTCACAGTCAACCCAGAGGGTGACTCGCTGGTCAGCGATGAGACGCTAGAGGGTGCAGGTACGGCCGGCTTCCTTCTTCAAGCTCTGTTTGGTTCGCTCCTCAGAATCGCCAACCCGGACCTGATCTACTCCTCACGGCGGCCGGCGGCTGCCGACCCTCTTTCGGCATCGGAATCGCCTCAATTCGCTCCTACCAACGCCGACCAAATACCGGAATCCTCCGCGGTTATGGCGGCGGCCCCTGCTGCAGCTGTCTATCACGACCCTGCCGTCGCTGCCCCCGCTCCAATCCTCGGCGAAGCCGCAATCAAGCGACCGATTCTGCCGTACGAGGAGGGTGCGCAGCAGTCTGACGCCCGCGGCATTTCTGACCTTGTCGAGGAGGTTCCGGCCCGCGTAGCAAGAGGACTGACAGATCTGCTACCTGAACCAGGATACTTCCTCGCCGGTGCCGTCTCGGGTGGTGTGTCGCGGACTGCTACCGCGCCGCTGGACCGCCTCAAAGTCTACCTCCTCGTCAACACAAAGACCAGCACGACGGTGGCGCTCGCCGCGGCGAAGCACGGCCAGCCGCTCGTCGCCCTGAGGAATGCCGGCGGCCCCATCGTCGACGCCGTTGTGAGCCTGTGGAAGGCTGGTGGGATACGCACGTTCTTTGCTGGTAAGCGGGTGTCTGAACTCCTGTGTGTGGTGACAACCGGCGCTGACGATTCCGCAGGGAATGGACTCAATGTCGTCAAAATCATGCCGGAGTCCGCCATTCGGGTAATTACGCCCTCGAAGATTCTTATGAGACGATCCGCGCTGACCCGGTCGACTAGTTCGGCTCCTACGAGGCATCCAAGCGATTTCTCGCCGCCTATGAGGGCCACAACGACCCGGCGCAGATCAGCACTGTGTCCAAGTTCGTTGCGGGCGGCATCGGCGGCATGACGGCGCAGTTCTGCGTCTACCCGATCGACACGCTCAAGTTCCGGCTGCAGTGTGAGACCGTCCAGGGCGGCCCGCAGGGCAACGCCTTGCTCCTCCGCACGGCGCAGAAGATGTGGGCCGACGGCGGGCTGCGCGCCGCCTACCGTGGCCTGGGGCTCGGGCTCGTCGGCATGTTCCCCTACAGCGCCATCGACATCGGCACCTTCGAGCTGCTCAAGAAGTCGTACACGCGCGCCGTCGCCCGCTACTACGGCATCCACGAGGAGGACGCCCAGCTGGGCAACGTCGCCACTGCCGTGCTCGGCGCCACCTCAGGCGCGCTGGGCGCAACCATCGTCTACCCGCTCAACGTCTTACGCACCCGACTACAGACCCAGGGCACCGCCATGCACCCGCCCACGTACACGGGCATTGTCGACGTCGCGACCAAGACGGTGCGCGGAGAGGGGTTGCGCGGCCTCTATAAGGGCCTCACGCCCAACTTGCTCAAAGTCGCGCCCGCGCTGAGTATCACCTGGGTGTGCTACGAGAACATGAAGAGCATTTTGAAGCTAAACTAGAGAGAAATGGATTGAGGGAGGGCCATGAGTCGTAAGGGGTGTATATAACAGCGGCGGTGACTGATGGAGAGTAAAGGAGAGAGTGGGAGAGGCGAGCTTTAGCATCTTCGTCGGCGTCAGGGTAAGCGGGCGGCGCTTGGTCCATTGCATTTTGTCACTTTCCCTGGGCCACATTGGCCGCGGCGTTTCTCTTTGTTTCCTTGTTTGGGCCGGCGGCAGCCGAAGATACCAGGTTTAGAGAGCCATTGAGCGGGAGAGAGGAAGATTCTGAGAGCCTTGCGAGGACACAGCTTTGGATCTCACCATAGCAAGCAAGATTCAGCAACCGGTGTTAAACAGACGACGACAACGGCAGCTGTATAAGAACCAACTACCTACCAGGCTAGCCGGACATGCAATACTTCTTCTGTAGATGATGATGATGGCGTCAGACGGGCGCATGGCAGTCAGTTCGTTGCTTCGTCATGCCTCATAAACGGAATGCTTCTAGTGTCGCAGTTGGCGCGGCCCGACTCGCCTGGTTCGTAAGCTGAACCAGCAATTGGGAAAAGACACGGCGATCGATGCAGCCTTTTCCCGCAGCGCTAAGTTTGGTGAATGGGTGAGATGGCGTGCTGCGTCATCCGAGGTTGGTTGCAGCTTCCAATTGCTTGGTTGCCGTGACTCCTCCGTGAGCCCCGCCCCCGCTCTGCCCTATCGATTCCCATGTGTTGTGCGTCGCAGCTTCCTCTTTCGGCAACGACATGGCAGCCTGGCTCGCCTGGCTGGCCGTGGGCCCAATCCTTTCGTGGGCACAACTTTTCCCACAATCGCAACCGGCGTCTCTTGGCTGCTGCCAGGACCTTGCCACGCTTGCCCATCCCGTCACATCTCCGGCGAGCTGACGAGGCCCGGGATGCAAGCACACCGTAAGATCGGGGGCACCCGGCCCCCCGGTTTACCCCTCACCTCACCGCGCGCTTGTCTGCTGCTTGAGATGCCGGTTTTGCTAAGGCTGGGGGTTGGTGACTGTCTCGTGAGTTCGGGCTTAGTCGGTTTTTGCGCATCGTCTAGAGTTTCTTCTCGACTTGTCAACCTGCGTTGACACTTACCTTACTTACCCACCTAACCTTACAACCTTCCTAACCAAGTGACTGTATCGTGTTTCTGTTACGACAGCGCCCCGTCAAGCGGCTGTTTCGCGAGGCATTAGCATTGCCTTCTAGTGTTCAACAATCAACGTTGATAGGAGTATCGTTGGCGGAGAAAGGTCGAACAAGCTCCTCTTGACCGCGCCTGCAGGACTTGGCTCCCTGACGCGTCGTTGTCGCCGCCGCGGTGCCGGGAGCCATGCCGTACTCAGACAACCTCTACTCCGCGTTGGACGATGAGTCGGATATCGAGCCAATTGATGGGTTCACAAGCCAGGTCGGGTCCCATGGCCTCGGTGTGAATGAACAGCTCGCACACAACGCCTCGGCGGCTACACATGCCGACGCCGTGGCCGCCGGCCCGGAGGAGGACGCGGTTGACGTCGAGGACTCGCAAGCCCTGTCACCCACTGACGGCTATTTTGGTGCCGCAACTAGCCTTGGGTCCGGAACCGTGCAGCCGGCGTCGTCCCAGGTTCCACATGTGCCCAACGTTTTGGTTGAGGATCCGTCTCTGCAACGGAACACGGCCGAGGGAAAGGCGAGGGAGGCAGAGCAAGAGAGGCTGCACAGTGAACGAAGCTCCACGGAGCTCGATGAAGCGCACACATCAGCACAACCGTCCCAGACGGCGCCAGCGTCCGCAAACGGCGCCTCGTCCGCATCTGGCATGACGCCGGCCCCGAGCGTCGCGTCCGACTCGCACTCAGGGGCGGCCACGTACTACAGCCCGTCATCGTCTGGTCAAACGCGTCCGGCCGCCACCCCCAGCTCATATACAACGTATTCGACACAGAGGTCGGCGTATCGGGGGGAGCGTTTTCCCTTTCAGCCGCTTGAGGCGCCACCCGCTTACACTCCGTCCCCGACATCTCCTTCCAGCCAACAGCACGCTTACGGCTCGAGGAACTACAGCACATTCTCACCGAACACGGACGTGTCCCTCAACATGGGTCTTCCGGAAGAGACCCAAGCCCTGCTGGGTCCGCAGCCTCAGAGCATGCGTGACCACCCTGATGGGGACGGAGACGATGGGTCTACTATTTGGCGAAGTCGTTTGAGAAGAGCCAGACGGCATGCCAGCGGAAGGAACTGCAAGATTGCCTTCGTTGCTCTGATACTCCTGCTGGTGACAGCCGGATTTTTGAGTAGACTCGTCACGGGTATCAAGGACCAAGTGAGTGTTACGCGTCTTTCGTCATACCATTCATTGAGGCCTTGACTTTCCACACGTGGCTTGCGTAACGTATACGCCTACGACTCCTGCCACCCCTTCCTTCTTGAACATCACACGCACACACACACTACGCTGGGTGCTGTTGTGTATATACTCAGGTTGTCATGGCCCTTATCTCGAACTTCTCCACTCACAAACCATCACAGACTGGTCGTCCCAAGCTACCTATTGACACCCCGCATCCTAACCCTGGTAATCCCGACATGGGTTACCCCGATATTGATGGTGACTTTGACTGGGCCGCCGGGTCCTTCTGTGAAGACGCCAAAATCTACCGACATACCCAGCTCTACGACGGTGATTTTGACGTCGATAAGGAGCTGGTCGTACAGGAGAAGTATGCCGACGAGGATGGGCGCCGCGGCTGGGGCGAGGTTCATGTTCAAGGCGCCGTGATCCTCCGCAGGTCTGGCCCTGACACGCCCAGCTCTGCAATCGCCGTCGACACCACCGTCACAGATGAGCGCCTCACACTCTACACCACCTGGGATGCAGAAGAAGGGACCCAGACCCTCAAAGTCCACGTCCCTCGACGGGTGGAATGGAGCCAGGACAAGCCTAGAGCATGTGTCAACGTCAAAATCACTATTTGGGTGCCTGAGGACAGCCAGCTCCAGCGCCTGAACGTTGACGCCGTCCACCTCGACATCAAGCTCCTCGACAACCTGTCCCTGTTCGTGGCGGACGGCACAAAGCTCACCACCACGGTTGGCGGCATCACAGCCGCCGTCCTGGGCCCCACTGCCCAGCAATCCTCGTCGTCCTCCTCCTCCTCCTCCTCCTCACTCCTCACCAGCACCACCACCCCAGCATCCTTCAACTTCCACTCCCGCATCATCGAAGCAAAGACCACCTCCGCCCCCATCACCGGCGCCTGGCCGCTGTACGACTACCTCGGCCTGGAATCCGCTTCCGGCGACATCAAGGTGACCATCGACCCCAAGGACGAGGACCCGGACGTCCCCAAGCCTGCCATCCTGTACATCAAGTCTTTGTCAGGCAACGCCGACTTCCGCGAGCCGGTCCTCGCCGCGGAACGCACCTTCCGCATTGGCGAGGCCACCGGCGTGCAAGCGGATGTGGCCGCGCTGAAGGCGGCGGCGCTGCTCCCGCCAAGGGACTACCGGGTGGATGTGTACACCACTAGCGGCGACATTACCGGTGCTGCTGCGTTTAGTGCTAATGTCACGGTTGGCTCGACTTCGGGCACGATTAGTTTGGATTTGTTGCCTGTGCTGGATGCGATTTTGGCTGAGCCTGGGGTGGCGAAGAAGATTGAGGTGAAGACGTTTAGTACGAGCGGTGCGACGGATGTGCGGGTGCTGGAGCCGCTTTGGGTGGGGAATGTACCTGGAACGGGAGGCGATGGTGATGCGTCGTCGTCGTATTTGCAGGTTGATGGCGGGGCGAGGAAGGGAAGGCGGAGGGGGAAGCTGGGGTATGCGATGCTTAAGTCGGCGTTGCCTGGCTCTGCGGCGGCGGGCTCGCCTTTCCGCGTGGGAGGTGCGGCCTCGGTGGTGGATGGTGGTGATGATGATGGTGGCGGCGCCCCGCTGCGCTGTCTACTCGGCACGCACAGCACCACGTCGGCGGACATCAAGCTGCGCTATCCCGGCAGCTGGGAAGGGGACATTGAGCTGAAAACGCTCACCGGTATGCTGACGGTTGGTGGGGAGGGTGTGAGGGTTGTCAAGGCGCGGACGGACTGGCCGGGCGTGAATAAGCAGATTCTCGCGAGGAAGGGGGAGAAGGGGGAGGGTGGGGAGCTTGAGGCGAAGAGTACCAGTGGGGATGTTGATATCTATATTGGTTTGTAGTGTCTTTCGCTGTAGGCGGTAGATGGGAGAGAGGTTGCGAGATCAGGGGGTGTCGGGGCTGCGGAACCATGGAGCGAGAGGTTCAGTGTGTGGCCGCATTCTGGTGAATTCGGAGAAAGGCTAAGAATGGGCCAGGTCGCTTTAAAGGGTGGTAACAAGGCAGCGTTGGATTTACAAGGGACGCACCTGGCGACGTCAAAGGCGATTTTTCATCAGTTGGACTCTGGCTTTCGTTCTATATTAAGCGAGTGGGTTTGGGTTTCCTTTCCAGCCATCAGTGATCTAGGTACTCAATCAAGTTATCTTGGTAAATGTGCAGCGAGGGCTCAGTCGAACACAGGGGTAGTGCCAAGTGCACTTGAGACGACCTAGTATACTTGCTTGTGCGGTGTTCAGATGGTAGGTCTACCGACGTCCACATGCTGGTCCTTGTATTCAAAATGTGTTTATCCCGAACTTTTCAGTGATCCCACGAAGCTTTCACAGTGCTGTAGCAAATCGAGTAAAGTCACACTCATTGACACACTTGGTTATCTCGTGGGAGTAGGCGAATCGATTAGACATGTATTGCGCTGACTGTCCTCCTCACCTACCTTACCTTACCTTTCCCTTAGTGTGAAATTCGACTTTGGGTTAACGTTGAGTCATTGTGATGAGAATTTGATGGCGAGGCAAAACTCGAGTTGATTATGAGGTCGATATGACCATGGGAATGTAGACAACTGGTAGGGGTGAGATAAGAGTGACATACTGAGGCCGAATCAGGCGCATTGAGCAGCAGGCAGGGCTGCTAACTGTCTGAACGAGCTCAGTCCCTGTGACAGGCAGGAAATGCAAGCAATGGGAATGCCCACGCTGTCTGCTGGTGCCATTTCACATAGCCTGGCAGACACAGAGCTTGAACAAACCCGACATCTTCAACGTTCTCGGTAGCTCTAAGGGAGTCCCTCATCTTGCTCAGCCGATCTCTTGCAATGATGAATGGGTATGTGTACAGGTTCTCATATGCCAGACAGTGCGGTAGGTCTATAACCCTTGATGTGCTTTGACAACCTCCAGCGGCATGTGATACCCCTGGAGCCTGTGACTCTCCATTTGGCAACGAGGAATAAAATGCTTGGGGTGAACATGCTAGGTTCATGGCCATCATTTCGGCCTTCTCGCAGCAGAGTTGTTCCATTCCATCTGTGAGCACCTTCCAGCCTCCGTCGGAACTTGACGCGCTCGGCCTGCCTCGCAACGCGAGCTCTTGCCTGGCAACCGCAATAGTTTCGCGTAGTTCTCCGACCCAGAGAGACGCGCCTCCGGCCAATCTTTCGATAAATCTAACTTGTCTCAACCAACGTCAAATATCAAAGACCTGTCCCTCTTTTTGCTGCTAGGGCCATCACCGATTCCAACCTTATTCTCGAGTTTCCTTTTTGCTGGCATTCCCTCCATCTTCACAAGTTCCTGTGATACCCTGAGCATTCATCGCTCCGACTGTAACAAACAACCGGCACCTCAATGCCCAAGATGCTTGCGTCTAGCAAAGGCAAGAATTGTGCAAGCATTGTCCTCCAGACCAAACCTCGCTAACACTGAGCGCACACAGGCGGCGAAATGCCGGCGCTCACCTCGCAAGCAATCCAGGAGATTGAGCAAGAATTGGGTGATGTTGGTCGTGAGTATCGCACCAGACGCATACGAGGTATCGTGATCCGGGAACTGATAGTTAGCGCAGGAGGGAGCGACTTCCCCATGGCCAGGGCCCGGGCAGGCTCTGTGTCGTCGCGGAGCAGCACCGGCAGCGTACCCCCGCCGCCATCGTGGCCTCCGCCCCTTCCGCCCGTGCCAACCCAGTATCGACAGCACGTCCAGGCGCCCGGCACCTCAAGCCAGAACCTCCGTCCGATGCCCCTGCCAAGGGTTCGCCCAGGCCGGTCGCGTTGTGCAAGTCCTCTGGGAAATAATCACCAAGACAGCCTGGCTCCCATCAACGAGGGGTACACGAGTAGCCCTCAGCAGACCCCACGTCCTCTCCCGCCGCTGCCGGTCGCTCCCCTGGCTTTGCCGCCGCAGCAGAAAGACTGGCAGGAAGAAGTGTCGCGGCAACTCGAGGCCATCAGCCCCAGGCCGCGCGCCATGCGGGCGCCGTCGACTCCCGTCCCCGCCTCCTCCGCAACCCTCTCGCTGCCGCCTGCAACCCGCTCGCTCTCCGCGTCCCCGTCCCGGCTAGGACGATATCTTTCGTCCGATTCTGCCGTTTCCTCGGACGTGAGCCGAACTTCATCTCCGAGCGTGCCCATTCAGGTGCCTCGACAGTGTAAGCCTCCCTGAGCCCGGCCTGCTGGTGATCGTCAAGCCATGCCAGAACCGCTGACACACCACATCATCGCCAGTCACCTCTCATGACCTCGAACCCGACAACCCGCATGGCTACCCTGCCCCGCCTCCTTTCCGTAAGTCCCACTGCCTCCCTTGTCCATCTTCCACCCACATAACCAACCTCACTGACTGGCCCCTGCCAGTCCACAACTGGGACCCCCCCAACCGACGCAAAGCCCGTCACGCCCGGGACCCCGCCCGCGCCTACCGCGCAGGCTACACCGGCCCGCCGGTCGGCTCCCGCTCGCGGCCCACTGCACGCCCCCCCTCCACCGCCATCGCAACAGGCACATTCACCTACTACCAGATGATGAGCCCGTACGAGGCCGAGACGGCCATGGCCGCCGACACAACCGACACACTAACCCCGACCGTGACGACGACCGCGCCCTCTTCGCCGTCTCAGCATCGCTCTCCCCTATCGCAGCCCGCCCAGTCACAGTTGGTTCCGCTGCTGGACCCGACGCTGCTCTCGCCCGAGCAGGCAACCGTGGCCGTGGCAGCGGCCGGGAGAAACAGACGCAACACGGTGTTTATTGATGGCGGAGTGGTCGTGGCTGCCGATGTGGGGGAGGTGGATCGGGCGAGCGCGACGTCGTCGTGCTATAGTGATGAGGTGGCGCGGGAGAAGAGGAGCGGGATGGAGAAGGCGAATTGGATTTGAGGGGTTGTAAAAAGAGTATGGCTATGGACTGGTGGTGGGATCAGAAAAGGGAGGAGGAGGAGAAGGATGGGAGAAATCGGTGGATGGAGGGAAGAAAGAGGATCTGATCACGTTGAGCAGTAGTGAGTGGTCGGTGCGTTACTGTGAGTTGTAAATTGTGTGGTTGTATGATTGTATGACTGATATGTAAGAGCGTAACCAACCAGCAAGATGGCTTTCTGTCATCCTACTTGACTCCCAGACTTTCTGTCTCTTCCAAGCGGTTGCTTGCGATGCCAGTGTAGAGGTACACTAGAAGTGTCGTTCAAGTCCTTCGTGTCGATCGCTTGACGTTGAGCGGGTGGAGCTCCCGACAACCCGAACGGTTGAACTTACCCCGCATAGCAAACAGGGGTCCCCGCTTCTCCTGCGCCGTGGTTCATGCCAAGGCCTGCAGGGTCGGCTCGGTCAGGTTGCGTCCAACGTTTCCCATTTCCGCTCAGTTGGGGCTAGTTGAGTGCTGGGGACCGGGACCATGGAATGGACGCGTGCCACCCATGCAGTTCAGCTCCAACCAACCTTATCATGTGCATGTGCGTTTATTGAGACATACGTACATGCTCTGTTTCTCTCTTGCATGTGTGCCTAGACACCCGTCCCATGACTTGAGAGGGAAGCGTTATATCCCGCCTTGTTTGGCCTATCCCGGTTGATCCGCGGCAGCTTGGTGGCTCGACAGCTGCTGTCGGTCCGCTACCCACAACCTGCTGCCTGCCTGCTGCCTGCTGATCGCTGCCCCTGGATGCTGCTGCCGCTGTTAACATGGCCAAGAAGGCGCGCCAGCGGATAAGCTACGGTGTGTGAAGCCTACTGTCGCCGCCCCGCCGCTCCTGTGACCACTCTTGCCGAGATCGAGGCCTTGGGCTACCGTACCACGGCGAGAACGTTCAAAATCGGCAGATAATCGGATGGAAGCGTTGAGCTAACATGGCTGTGGTGTCCCAGTTCTCGAGCTCCCAAATTCCTCCCCCGGCGGCCACCGTCTCGGCGTCAATGGCCTGGCCGTCGACCGCGACAATGCCATCCTGTGAGTGCCACGGAATTGTTATTTCTGATGCCCTGCTGACGCTGTCCCACAGCTACTCTGGCGGCCGGGACGGCGTCATTTGTGCTTGGGATTTGAACCATCGCCGCACCGCTGCGAATGGCGGCGGCCACTCGGCCGTGGTTGACGCCTCAGCCCAACCCAACGGAAGGTCGCAGCCCGTTACCCGGTTCCGCGCCCAGACCCAAGCCCACACGCACTGGATCAACGACATCACCATCGCCCAGCAGCACACCGCTCTGGTCTCGGCATCATCGGACCTGCTGGTCAAGGTATGGCGGCCACTGGCCAGTGACCAGCAAGAGCCCGTCACCATCGGACAGCACGCCGATTACGTCCGCTGCGTTGCGACCCCGAGCCAGTCCACCAGCTGGGTAGCGTCCGGCGGTCTCGACCGCAAGCTGTACCTGTGGGACATATCCGGCGCGGGCAAGACGCTCGAGCTGGACGTGCAGGGCGAGGACGTATCCCAAAAAGGCAGCGTGTACGCGCTCGCCGTGACCAACGACATCCTGGCCAACGGCGGACCCGAGAGCATCGTGCGGCTATGGGACCCAAAATCCGGCCAGCGCATCACCAAGTTTGTCGGCCACACCGACATGATCCGCGCCGTCCTGATCAGCGCCTCCGGAGACATGGTGCTGTCGGCGAGCGCCGACCAGACCGTCAAGGTGTGGAGCGTGACGGCGGGCCGCTGCATGCACACCCTTACCATGCATGACCAGAGCGTGTGGGCGCTCTTCTCCGACGACCCGGGTCTCAACGTCTTCTACAGCAGCGACCGGTCGGGATTGGTGGTCAAGACGGACGTACGCAACACCTGCGGCGACCTCGACAACGGCTTGTCCGTGGCGGTCGCGCGCGAGAACGACGGGGTGAGCAAGATCGTCGCCTGGGACGACAGCATTTGGACCGCGACGGCCCGCGCATCGATCAACAGGTGGCAGGACGTCGATACCAGCGACAACATGCGGCTACCCGAGGCGTTCAAGCAGCACCGGGCGTCCATGGTGACGGTCCGGAGCAGGGAAAGTGTCGCGCCGCACTCTGTGCCATCGCCCCCTGCTGCGGGAAGCGAGCCGGTTAAGCCGACCATCCCTGCGAAGTCCATCCTGCGCATCACGAATACGGCGTCCTTCCCGCTCGTTATTGGCCGTGATGCCGGTGAGTCGTTCCCCGGCTTGGTGCGGATGGGGTCGGATTCTCTCACGGAGCCTGCTTCGAGTTTCGTCGAACCGGTCCACCACTTGCCTGTGGAGACAATTGAAGGGCAGTTTGGGTTAGTCAAGCACAAGCTGCTGAATGACAGGAGGCGGGTCCTCACTTTGGACACGGCTGGTGATGTTCTGCTGTGGGATCTGATTCAGGTGAGTCCTAGCGGATTGCTGTGTGTTTCGGCGCCACAACACTGACAATCGCTGCCAGTGCCGTCCGGTCAAGAGCTTCGGTAAACGGCACCTCGAAGACGTGGAACCTCATGTCAACACCCGGGAAGCCGTGGCGCCCTGGTGCTCGATCGACATCAGTTCGGGCAACTTGACGGTTGTGTTGGAGCCTTATAACTGTTTTGATGCCGAGATGTACGCCGATGAGTTGGCTATGGATGAGCCTGTCGAATTCAGAGAAGACCAGAGGAGTACGTTGTGCATCTTCATCCGCTGGACACTCAAAAACTAACACTTGCCAGTCAACCTCGGAAAGTGGATTCTCAGATACCTCTTCGCGAACCTCATTGACGAGGAGATCCGACGCGACGAGGCCTTCAGACAAAAAATCAACGAGGGTGCAGCGAAAAGGATAGCGGCTGGAAGAGCGCTGCCACCACTGGCGATTTCCATCCCTTCACAGCCAAGCTGGGGCTCGTCCGACCTCTCCTCAGCGACACCGCGACCCAGCGGAGCATACCCGCCCTTGACACCAGGGTTGGCCATAGGGATGGCGACTCCCGGCTCGCCAGTGCCGCCGGTACCAGAAGCATTCAACACGCCGCTTAGCCCACTCGATAAGCGGCTTTCGCAGGTCAGCCGGCCGTCGCAGGAAAGAGAGGACTACTTTTCGGACGCGATACAGAGTCCAGACGGAGGCCAGGTCAAGCCTGCTCAGACTCCTGCCACAGAGGTACCGCCAGCAGAGGAGAAAGCGGCCAAGACACCGGGCGAGAACGGCAAGGAAAAGGAGAAGGATAAGGACGCGAAAGACAAGGACAAGGACAAAGACAACACCAAGTTGCCTGGCACGACATTCGGCAAGAAATTCCGCATGGGCATGTCCTTCGGCACCAAGAAACTTGGCCGGTCGCTCTCGACCGTCGCAGCCGAGAAGCCAGCCGTGCTAGACGAAAAAGCCGAAGAGTCCGAGTCATCCTCCAACCACGAAAAAGAATACGACGACAGCTTCCTAGGCGTGATCCAGAAACTGCGCAGCGAGTACGAAAAGCAGCTGACCGACCGGCCCGACCAGCTTGTCGAGACGAAACTCGCGCCCAGCCTGGCCAACGACACGCCCGTGCTCAAGCTGCCCCCCGGCACCAAGGTGATCATCCAGGAGGAAACGTCGGGCGGCTCGGCCGAGATGTACCGCGGCACGGTGGCGTCAGTGGGCGCCGACGCCGACGTGGTCGAGGCGCGCGCGCCGCCCTGGCTCGGCGAGGCCCTGCTGCTCAATGCCCTGCCGGCCAAGGACCCCGTCAAGATCTCGTTTGTGCTGCACCCTTGGCGCGATACGCTGCCGCCGATTATAGCGGCGGATGGTAACAATCGGTTGAATGCCAACCGCATGCTGCGGGTTAAGAAGATCTTGGCGTATGTCGCGGAGCGCATTGATCCCGTGCCGGAGGGGGCGGAGCCGGAGGCGGATGCGCTCCGGCCGGAGGAGTATTTGGAGCTGTATTGCAATGATCAAGTGAGGCTTTTCTCTTTTCGGCTTGCTATCTGGTTGGTATGGAAATTGACTTACGATGTTATCCAGCTTCTGCCCATCAAGATGACGCTGGCGACACTGCGCACGCATGTGTGGAGGGGCGGCAACGACATCGTCCTCCATTACAAGGCGAACGGCCGGAAGGAGATTCCCATGCCCGTTACAGAGGTGGAAGCCGAGGATGACAAGTCGGATGTGGCCGGGGAAATTGTGTAGTGCGCAATCTTCTGAGCTGCGAGCGACAGTGTCGACGGCCTTCTGCGGCGCTCTGGGTTCGGCCCGTGACTATTAGCGTTCTGCCAGCGCCTATCTATGGGGGTATATATGCTTTTTGACTGTTATTGTACATGCGTTGATTTTTCAGTTGTCAAGTATGTAATGTTGAATGAGTCGCAGGCGTCTGCCGGGCCTTGCGTGTCTGCTCCTCAGCCGGTCTTCGGCAACCGGTCGAGCCGTCATGGGGCTATCCTGTTCTTCTCCATCGCATTCACCGCCCACTGGTAGCTCCCCAAGAAGATCGCGCCGCCAGCACTAATCCACATCACCCGCGGCCCGATGCCCGCGAAGAACGGCCTGATCCCATTCTCATTCAGAATCGTTCGCACAATCTGGCCCATGCTCTCGCGGCGCGTGCTCAGCATGACCCTCGTCTTGAGCACGTCCAGCGGCGTCGTTACGGCCGCCGCCACACCGCCCGAGATGCTCCCGTACAGCGCCGACTCCGCCGCGCTCACCTCCCCAACACTCCTCTCCTCCAACCCCAGCACACCCCCAGCCCCACCCCCAGCCGAAGAAGAAGAAGAAACAGGATGCGGATGCCCCGCCGCCACGTCCCCAAACATGCCCCGCCCCGTCCGCGCCCGCCGCTCCCGCCCCCACGCCTTGAGCGCCTCCCACAGCGGGAACTGCAGGATCGTGAACGGCACCTCGCGCATGACGGTGATGCCCCACCCGCGGTACAGCTCGCGCCACACGCCCCCCACCCCGACCACCCTGTACTGGCCCAGGATGTGCCGCAGCGCCGCCGCCGACGACCCGCCGTGCTGGCCCGCCTGCGCCCGCTGCTTGACCACCTCGGTCGGCACGCGCACCGCGCACGCGGCCACCTCGCCCAGCGACGCCGCGAGCATGTGCTCTGCCGCGCGGGACCCGGCTGTTGGTTGTGTGTGTGGGTTTGTAATAGAGGGGGTGGTGAGGAAGGACTTGGTCGCCTCGTAGGTGCAGAAGAAGAAGGCCGCGCCCGGGGCGGAGCCGACTAGTGCCGAGCCCACGCCCCGGTAGATGCCGCGGAAGCCGCCCGCGGCGAAGAAGCCCTGTGCGGATTGCAGGCGGGTCTTGAGCGTGTCGAGCGGGAAGAGGGAGAGGTCGACGGTCGTGCCGGCGAGGGCGCCTGCGAGGAGGGCGGTTTGGAAGGGCGGTGGTCGGGGCTCGGCGGTGGGCATTGTTATGGTGGTGTGACTGATTGGCCGGGCGACTTTGTTGGAGGTTGCGATGGACGCGACCGGGGGCTTGTGAACGGGTCAATGCGGTAGCGAGTGTGTTAGACTGTTCAGTCACGGCGTGTGGATAGTAACTGAAGCGTTCCTAGAGGCGGGCACGGGACCGTTGGCGTAGGTGCTGAAGCTGTGGTAGCTCCCATTCGGTTGTCCCGAATTTTGTCGAGCTTTAGGTGAGCTCCTGTCCGATCCCGGCAGGCAAGGGCCCTGTGAGGTCATGGACAGGCATTGGCACCCTTGGCTCTTGGCGCTGCTGTGGGACATTAACCAGTGCTGGATCGAGGGCCCCAGCAAACTTCAACCCCCGCCGTTTTGTGGACGACGACACCACACACCACACCGAAAACCAAGCTCCGGTGATGGAATGAGCACATTACCGCCCGTACTGCACCGCAGCGTGCGGGCGATTACCCCCAATGAGTTCCTTGAGGCTCTGCAGGCAACCTGCGCGCCGCGCTTCCCCGGCGCGCAGGGGCGCACCCACCAACCGATTGGTATGTCTTTTCTTGTCCGTTTCTTGACTCTTTACGGGGTACGTACGAAACGAGCCTTGCTGACGTTGGCCGTTGTTGCGGTGCAACAGCTGTTGCAGTGAGCGGCGGCGTCGACTCGATGGCGCTGGCCTACCTGTGTGCGAAGATCAGGCCTACCAGTCACTGGTTCAAGGTTGCCGACCACCCCGTCAGCCACCCGATCGGCCTCATCATCGACCACGGCATGCGCGAGGGCAGCGCGGCCGAGGCCACCAAGGTTGCCGACGCGATCAGGCCTTTCGGTCTGAAGCCCACCATCATGACTCTCCGTTGGGCAGACGTGATCGGCAAGGGCTCCGACCCGAGCAAGCTGCCAAACGTCGAGACGCTGGCCCGGTACCTCCGCTACCGTCGGCTCGGCCAGTTCTGCAGGAACACTCGGGTGGCCGCCCTTCTGACTGCTCACCACGAAGATGACCAATACGAGACCGTCATGATGAGGCTACTCTCGGGCCACGGCTTCCGCGGTCTGCAGGGCATGCGGCCCGCCACCGATATTCCCGAGTGCTACGACCTGCATGGTGTTTACCAGAGCGGATTCGTTGACGATCAGCGCCTCCAACAACCCTTCTACAACTTGAGACCAAACGGGAAGGAGAGAAAGCATTTGAAGAGGGGTCTGAAGAGGGAGCTTGACCCCGCGGTTCTTGCTCTGGAGATCGAACGAGGCCTCAAATCGGACGTGGCCACTGCCTATTTAGAGGATGACGACGACAACACCAAGAATGGCAAGCCCACTCCTCGTTTGGTGCCGCTGGAGATTGAGAACGGCGGTGTCATGGTTTACCGGCCGCTCCTCCGCTTCTCCAAGGATCGGCTCATTGCGACGTGCCTCGAGAATGGCATTCCGTGGTTTGAAGATCACACCAACGCGGATCAGACACTGACCATGCGGAACGCCGTACGGCACATGCACAAGAACCACCGCCTGCCCGAGGCGCTGCAGAAGCCCTCCGTCCTCCGCCTAGCCGAGCGCTGCCGGGCGAGGGTAATCTCGGCCGAAGCAGAGGCCGAGCGGCTCCTTGGCCGCGTGATAATCCATGAGTTTACGCAAAATACCGGCACCGTCATGGTGACTCTCCCGCGCATCAATTTTCCTACCGTCCCGGGGCGACTCTCCTCGTCCCCCACTCACCGGCGGCGCCGGATCGAGCACTACCGTCACATCGCCGCGCTGCTGATACGCAAGCTCATGTCGATGGTAACGCCGGAGCGCGAACTGAGCCAGCCCGCTCAACTCAACCATCTTGTCTCCATGCTCTTCCCGTCCCTAGCAGACGAAGCCAACCCGGCACCCGAGCCCAAGGCTTACGTCATCTGCTCCGTTCACTTCGCCCCCCTCTTTAGCAAGGGCCACGCCAGCGCCCCGCGCTGGCTGATCACGCGCGCGCCGCACGTCTCCAACGTGCCCCGTCCCGCCCTCACCTTCGCCGGGCACCCCCTCAGCAAGCGCCTCGACAAGCATCCGCGCAAGTGGAAGACCTCTGGCTGGACCGACACACGGCTCTACGACGGCCGGTACTGGATCCGCGTGCTGCACCGCCTGCCCTGCCGACTACGCGTCGCGCCGCTCGAGCCCGAGTACCACAAGCCCTTCCGCGACGCCCTCAACGCCGCCGACGGGCAGGCGCGCAAAGACCTCGCCGCCATACTCCGCCGCCACGCCCCCGGCAAGATCCGCTACACCCTCCCCGCGCTCTACGCTGCCGTCGACGTGAGCGACGTGCTCGCAGGCGGCGATTGGTGGCCGCCGCACCTCCACATGCACCATCATCCCTCCTCGTCCGCCTCTGTCTCCTCCCCGGCCCCAGAGATCAGCGATGATGAACCACTCCCTCCGATCGACGAGCATGAAGTCGTCCTGGGCATCCGCGAGAGCAACCTCAGCAGCCTGCACACGGGCCGCTTGCTGTGGGAGCGCAAGCTGAAGTCAAAAGCCGACCCGGAGAAACCGGCGCTGCTGCTCGCGCTGCCAACGCTGGGCGTGGCGCTGCCGGGGTTGGAGGACTGGGTGCGATGGGAGGTGAGGTATCGCAAGGTGGATGAGGTGCTGCTGAGGCAGAGCAGGCGGGGCGGGTGGCGCGTGGAGAGGGGGGAGCTGCGGAGAAGGGTGAGGCTTTGGTATCGGCGGGTGAGGTTGGGGTGGGGGAGGCGGGCGATTGCTTGGAGGGGGCTGGCAGGGGGTGAGGATGGGAAGAGGGTGGGAAGGAGAGGGGTGTAGATGTGCTTGTCTACGTAGGCTGGCATGCTAAGAGAGGGCAGCCGTTCCCGGCTTGAGGTTGGTTTGATGGCTCTACATTCAAGGTAGAAGAGAATCTGGGCAAGACAGTGATGGAGTTCGCCAATACCCGACTGATAGAATGCCTCTAACAGTGTAAACTACGCCGCCGCCTCTGCCAGCCCGAAATCCCTCTCCAAATCCGCCCACCGCCCACCGCGCATCGGGTCTAGCTGATTCAGCTTCCCTAACCATGCGACAAGATCCGCCCGCTCGCCGGCGTCGGGCTGGCGGCCGTCCTCCAGTCGGAACAGGTACAGCGTGTACTCGAACAGCGCCTCGTATACGAGTTTCTCGTCGTCGTAGTCCTCTAGCAGCTCTTTGATCTCGTCAATCTCACGCTTCAGATATATAACGCGCTCCTGCGTGGTAAGCCCTCGGGTCATGGCCGGATGCTGGTCTGGGCAGACTAAGTTGAGGACCAGGAAATGGTGGTAGTACCACAGCGACTGGTCCTCGGGGCCGACGTTGAGGGCTTCCCGGATTTGGGCCAGTTCTGAGCGTCGCTTGTTAGTTTTCTCGCTGGAAAAAAGCATGCACCTTTGTGACATAAAGAGCAAAGAGGAAGGGAAAGGGGTACCTTTATCCAAAAACGCCCTCCTCGCCTCATCATTCGCGCCTCTCTCATCCAGCAATCGCGGAATCAGCTTGCTGCGGCGGTGCCAGGCCGAGAAGTTGGACAGGTCGGTCTCGATCATGCGGTACGTGTACTCGAACTCGGCCTCGACCATGCTGGCGCCGCCGCCGCCCAGCGCGGCGCTCTCCAGCTGCGCCACCACGTTCCGCCGGTAGCCCCACGCGTGGAAGTTGCGCCGGTCCTTGCCCAGCATCTTGCCCGCCAGCCCGAGCTCCTCCTGCCAGATCTGCCGCGCTAGTTGCGGGGTTAGGCGTGTGATGGCCTGCGCCAGCATCCACTGCCGGTAGCTCCAGATCCAGTAGCATTTGGGGGATTCGAGGAGGAGAGGGATGGTGAAGTTGAGCTCGGATTTGATGGTGGCCAGGTCTTGTTGTTCAGCTGCTGCGGCGCCGGCGCCGTCCTGGTCGCTGCCATCGCGTTTGCTTCCATCAGACGGCGCGTCAGCTGTTGTACCACTCCTCCCAGCTGTCGGGGAGGCGGGGCCGGGCGGGATCGTGACCGACGACGATGACGAGCAGCTGGTGGAAGATGGTATTGTAGTGGCGGTAGGAGAAGTACTCGAGCACGCCGTCGAGCATGAGGACCCAGCCGACCGTCTTGAGAATGAGCCAGAGATTAGGCAGCGCCTGCGGACGTTCCATATCGTGTAGTACTCCGGGTTGAGGCGCAGCAGCTTGGAGGTGAGTTGAAACACGTCAGTCGAGTAGTCGCCCTGCGCGATATGCGCGCGCACCTCGTACTCGAGCTCGCGGTACTTGTGGATGCGCTCGAGGTCACGCTGCTTCTGCTCGTCGGTGCGCACGCGCGAGGTCCGGGCTATGCCGTGCTGCGAGCCGCCTTGCTGGTTGCGTCCTTGCTATCAGTCAACTTTCCGGCCGAATGTTTGTGGGGAGGTTGGGGGGTAAAAAGGGGTTCCTTACGTCGGCCATTGTCCGTCTGATGGGTAGTGGGCAGCGCAGCAGGCGGGTGTGGTGATGTGCCGGAGGTGGTCTTTGTTGGATGGGGCAGTTGCGCAGGATGACGACCGTTCTGGGGCGGCTCAGCAGGGAGGTGCGTTCCCGAGGTTCCGTTTTTAGGTTGCAGCGGCATGCTTGGCGTCCGCTGCGTGTTAGTGTTATCGATAACGCGCTCCGTCTTGGAAGTTCGCTTGCTGGACACTGGGAGAGCCAACCTTCCATCCTCACAAGCCCGCTCCTTCTTCAGGAGCATCCACAAATGCTTCCTGCCATGTCGGGTCCGGGCACTACTCCCAAGCCGGAAACTGGCGGGTTGAGTGAGCTGCTGACCTTTTCGTCGTCTGCGCTTGCCCTGCTCGGAAGGAACGCCTTCTTGAGCTTTCCATCGTGAATGCTGGCTCACGATCCAACCGCCGCCGTCCTGGCATTTCCTGTACACGTCCTGCCGTCCGACTTTCCTATGCTTTTTCTCGCCCACAATATATCAATACATCCCATTACGGACCGGTCTCAAGTGCTTAGCTACTCATCGGGCAGTTGAACAAGGCCACAGCCCTCGCACCGCCCCCTCGTACAACATTGCGTTTTGGTTGACTGTGTTGCCATGGTCCGCTCCGGGGCGACCTCTTGACCAGCTCTTCTCTCATCGAGAGGAAGTCTGCGATCAGGGTCCTGCATTCGTTTGTCTCTTGCGCTTGCTTCTATCTATTTCCAGTCACGTTGTTTAGTGTCTCGCCTCTTCCTCAGAGCAAGGCCGAGTTCCGGCTGTGCTTCTCTTTGACACAACAACGAAGCCCTTCACGTCTTACTTGAAGGACATCATGCTTCCGGCCGCTCATCTGCGTCGGAGATCTCGGCAAGAGCATGATGAACTCAGCACACCCCCTAGCCCGGCCAGCAGTCCGGCCGACTCTGGCTACGGTTCTGCTCCTGCAACCCCTCTGACCCCGAAGAAAGCCGCGCAACCGGCTGACCTTTGGACCCCCTGTGATGGCAACCAATCGGACTTAGACGAGGGGTTTGTCGACAGCGATGACGAGAAGACGTTCGGGGGTGAGATTCCCTCCTCGGCCACGAGCCCAACCACACGCAGGCTGCGGCCCGTTTATGACAGAAAGCCGGCCATCTTACCTGGTCGTTTGCTACGCTCGCGCCTATCATTGCCGACCTCGTCCTCTCCGTTCTTCAAAGCCAGTCCGCAGCAACGGGGCATTAAAATCGCTTCCCTGCGTCACCTCGACCGCTTCATCCCTGCGAGGCATAAGGGCACACAGGCTTCCGAAAGGTTCAGGACCACCAAGGCGCCCCACGAGCTGACGACTGCGGAGAAGCTGCTCCGACACAACGGGGCTGCTGAGGATGCCTTCGTCTATCGCCGCAGAGTTGTGACGCCGCTGGCGCCGGAGTTCCGCTCGCCCTCGGGCGCTGAGAGTGCGGCCAGCCGGAACAGAAGTTGGTCCAGCGGTGACCCCTGTTACTCCTGCGGTCGATGCTGACCTCCCTTCAGTTGGCAGTGTTCTCGGCCCACTTGACCAGAATAGTATCGAGAGTGGTGACGCACAGGTCGGCACCAACACAGCCTGGACTGCCGGCCTGGGAGGGACCGCTGTTAACAACGGTCGCGGCCAGCTAGTCAGAAGCGGGACGAACGCTCAGCTCTTTCGGACCACTTTTCCCACGGCCAAACCGAAGAACGCTGAAGAACTGGAGAAGCATGGCGCTCGGCTGGCGGCAGCGCTGGGCTTGGACAGAACGCAGCGCGTGCTCGAAGTCAACGCGCCACCACTTTCCCCTGCCCGGAGCTGCCACAAACCTGGGCATGTCCCTACGGAATGGAACGGCGCAGAATGGGTCAACGAAGGTCCCGTCCCAAAGCCCCAGAGATCGCTTGGAAACCGAGCACTGCCCACGGCCCCTTTCAAGTGAGTCATCTGTGGGTTCTTAACAAGGTAGCTTGCAACCACGCTGACACTGGCCAGAGTCCTTGATGCGCCGAACTTGCGGGACGACTTCTACTGCTCAACCCTGGCCTACTGCCCAACATCAAAGACGCTAGCAGTGGGACTGGGCGATCTGCTCTACGGCTGGTCCGAGGCGCGAGGCGTGCAACTGCTGAACGCCGGGACGGACACCGACTGCCATCTCACCAGCCTGTCGTTTTCGTCCCCCGAGGGATGCAAAGCCATCTTGGCGTTTGGAAGGTCCAACAAAACCCTTAGCCTATTGTCACTGTACGACGATTCGGAGCCCGGTTCTCGGTCGCCGCCCACGCCGCGCTTCGAGGTGGTCCAGCCAGCACCTGTCGCATGTCTCTGCTGGAGACCCGTCTGCACGGTCCGGCCGTCCAAAAGTCCTGCTCATTCGGGCGTTCCAGTCAAGACGGAGGACCTGTTGGTGGGGGATGAGTTTGGCCAGGTATACTACTACTCGGTTGAGTGGCCAGAGAGGTGGGAGGTCGAGCGTCACAACTGGGCCGGTCAACTGACGCTGTTGGCGCGCATTGCTGTTCACTCTCAGCAAATTTGCGGATTGGCCTGGTCGAGGAACGCTGAAATCTTTGGCACCGGGGGCAACGACAACCTCTGCTGCATCTTCGAGACGGCCAAGATCTTTGAAGCTCAGCCCGGCACAGAAGAACACAACGAAGAGCAACAACCTGATCCATCTGCGCCAACGCATGCTCGTGCGGCCAGCGGGATCTCCGAAACCCAAACCGAGGAAACCGAGATCCAGGTGAACCATCGGACCACTGCCGTCCGCCACCTGCGACCCGGCGACGAGAAGCACCGCTGGGTGCACGGAGCCGCGGTCAAGGCCATCGCCTTCTGTCCTTGGCAGGAGACGCTGGTGGCGACGGGCGGCGGCTCCAACGATAAGTGCATCCACTTCTTCCACACAGGGTCCGGCGCCGCCCTCGCCTCCATCTCTGTCTCGGCCCAGGTCACCAGTCTGATCTGGTCCACGACGCGCCGCGAGATCGCCGCCACCTTCGGCTACGCCCAGCCCGACCATCCCGTCCGCATCGCCGTCTTCTCCTGGCCCGACTGCCGCCAGGTTGCCGCCATCCCCTGGGCCGGCGAGCACCGCGCTCTGTATGCGATCCCTTACCCATGCGGGCCGGAAGATTCCCGTCCTTCGTCCGGAGGTGGTGGGGGTGCAGGTGGAGGGGCAAGGGCCAAACAGCGCCGCAGTCGCACGGCTAGGGAGGGATGCATTATGGTTGCGTCCAGCGACAAGAGCGTCAAGTTCCACGAGGTGTGGACGGCGGACCGGAGGGCGACGGCTGGTGGGACGGGGATTCTGGGCGGGAGTGTGATTCTGGAGTTTTTGGAGGGAATTGGCAGGGACGAGATGGTGATTCGGTGATGGTCCTTGTGGTGGGTAGGATGTGCTGAGGGACGCCGATGGCGGTGTGGATTGACGAGACTGAATGTTGTGTCCATGGCGGCGGGAGGGTAGATAGGTAAGGAAACGGTTGCAGAATGGCTCTTAGACTGGCTTGGAGTTTGGAGTTCAGGTAGGTAGCATGCATCAGGGGCTGGCGGCCCTGCTGCACAGCGTTGCTTAACCTGGTGCTTGGGGAGGGAGGGTTGCTGCAATGATGGTACAGAGACTCGATCCAATAACATAAATTGAACCGTATTCTGTACTGGCCGCGCAATACTTGTAGAATGGCAGGAGTTGGTGTACAACGGAGTTGGGCGCCTTTTGGCGGTTTCCCCACACCTTAAGCCGCTCCGCGACCACTCTCCTTCCCGGAACGTCTGGCAAACGCAACTTTTGACATTGCTCGTTCAAAATGAAACCCAGGACGTGACGACAATGACGCAGACGAAGTCTGAGCAAAAGAGTAGACGATGCCCAATAACAGGATTGAACTGTTGACCTTCGCATACCATATACTGGAAGAACCGGTATTAGTACGACGCTCTAACCAGCTGAGCTAATCGGGCTTCATGGCGACGGAAGCCTTGGCAGTGGTACAACAGAGGAGAGCGCCGCCCACAGCCGTCGATCCTCGAATCGATCGACTGCCCGCGGAAGCTGATAAGCATCAGAAGTGATCAGACGGATGGGCTTGTGCCTGTTGAGGAGGGATGAGAAAGCCAGATGAATCTGAATATGGATTCAAGACTAATGAATCAGCCACCCACCAACCTCGCTTGCCCGGAACGCCAACTCCTCTAGACGCCGTCCAAATGCAACCACCAAATCTTTCCCAACAGAGCTCAACGCTCGCAGCCCGCTCAGCAAGGCAGGGACGATTTCACACCCGTAGCCAACTCAAAAGAACCGCCACAAGACGAACCCAGCCCGACACACATCCGCCCGCCTCACTTCAAAATCACAATCAACAACACCAACACCACAATCAGCACCACAATCGCCCCCAGCTGCCTCCCCTCGCCACTCCTCGCCGCGCCGCGCGTGATGCGCCCCAGCTGCCGCCGCGCGCGGCCCAGCGCGCCGCCGGCGCGGTCAGCGGCGCGGTCGCTCTCGTCGAGCAGCTCGACCTGGCTGTCGAGCTCGTCGCCGATCTGCAGGCTCAGCTCGCGCTGGCGCGCGATGCTGGCGCCGAGCGCGTCCAGCTGCGCGTCCTGCTCGTCCAGAATCTGCCGGTGGTAGGCGTGGATCTGCGTGTTGTCCAGGTTGGTGGAGGCGATGTGGTCGCGGTAGCCGGCGGTGTCGTCGTCGGCGTCGGGGCTGTCGCGGTACGGTTGGTTGGGGGAGGAGAAGAGCGCGGAGCGGGATTGTTGGTGGGATTGGGATTCGAGGTCTGTGCTCGGGGAGGAGAAGCGGACTGCTTTTTTGGGGGGAGGGGGGGAGGTTGTTGTTGTTGTTGTTGTGTCGGGGTGGGAGGAGGTGGAGGATTGGGCGTGGGCGAAGTCGGCGGCTAGGGAGGGGTCGTTGGGGTGCGTTAGGGTGGACGCGGCGGCGGGGTCGGCGTGGCCGTGGAACTGGGACGAGAGGTCGGTGTACTGCTTGCGCAGCGAGGCGAGGGTGTCGCCGAGGCTGGTGGCTTTGCTGCGGTGGTGTTAGAGGTTGGTTGTGAACGAGGATTGCCCCGGGAAATACGAACGTCGCATCACCGTCTTCTTGTAGCCGCTGCTGCTCCTTGTCAAGCGCCTCTAGGCCTTCCCGGAACTGGTCGAGCGAGCGCGAGATGTGGCCGTCTTGCGAATCGCGGCGCAGGTTGAGCGTCTTGGCCCGCTGCTGCTCGAGGAGCGACAGCTTGATGTGGTCCGCGAGCAGGAGAAGGGCGTTGGGATTCGACATTGTGCCAAGACTGAGGGCGAGAGGTGGTGCTGAAATGACAGAAGCCCGACACGCAATCGGCGAGGCAATGATTCGGGGTTTCGACGTTGCAGGTCAGACGGAAGCGGCGGGTGAGTAAGGTGGGCGGCCAATTGCCAAACTGGTGTTTCGGTACCTGTAAACGCTCTCGGGTAACGCCGCATTACGTAGGCTGGCTGGCTGGCCTGTAGCGCGACCAGTGAGGATCGCAGGCTGCAATGGCCCGTGCGCTCGGTCCACCCACCAACACGGTCTCCTCCAATCCAACCGCGACGCTCCAACTTCAACACGTCTACAAAATAAGCCGCCATCGCACCGGCCCGGCCGTTGCTTTCTTGTAGTCGGCACCCGACAGACACTCCCTCGCCAGCAATAGAGTATTGGCGCCAGGTAGCCATGCCGAGGACAACCCACCATGCAGCTGGTGGCACGGCCATAGCTGTCGTCGGCGGCAGTGAACAGCATCATCATCAGAAATTGGCGCGCCAGGAGCTGCCGGGGCAACAACAGCAACAGCAGCAGCAGCAGCAGCAGCAGCAGCAGCCGCAACACCAAAGTCAACAATACCCCAGCCACCAGCAACCCGGACAACCTCGGCCGCAGCATGTGCAACCAGCAGAGCAGCCCCAGGCCCAGTCCCAGACCCCACCGCAGCAGCAATCTGACCCTTCTGTCCCCGCGGCAACTGCCTCTCCCTTCGATGCTTCTGGACTGCCCGCTGCCTTCCCCAAGAAGCGTCGCGGCCGCCCCCCAGGCCGCCCCAACACGACGGTGCGTGAGGCAGACTATGAGGGAAACCCACTAGTGCAGACGTGGAACGCTGCCAAGGGTGATCGCGCCATCCCGGCCGTGGCGATCAACATCCGCGAGGCCCTCACCGAGGACCTGCTCGTGCACGACACGCAGCGGGCCGTCTTCCGCCTGCCCTGCCGCGAGACCATGCACTTCGTGCAGGGCTGGATCACGTCCAAGCACATCGCCTCGCAGCGGCCAAGCTACATCAACGGCCTGCTGATCCACTCGCGCGGCCAGGACGCCGCCACCGCCTGCGCCCAGTGCGCCGCCAAGCAGGCCAAGCACGCCCTCGGCCCCTTCATGACCTGCCGCGTGCTGCCGGGCAACTTCCACAACAGCTGCTCCAACTGCAAGTGGTTCGACAACACAGCCTCCTGCTCGCTCTACACGGGGCCCAAGCCGAACCGGAAGCGCAAGGCCAAGGACGAGCCGGCCGCTGACGGGGGCGATGGTTCGTCTGCTGACGGCCAGCAGCAGCAACAACAACCACAACTGCAACAACTACACCAACAGCCAGAAGCCGACATGACAACACTTGCGGCGAACTCACACGCTGGCCCCAGCCAGTCTCCTCACTCCATGACCGCCTCGCACTACATGCTTGCGGCGAGGCACGGACCAAGCCCGGAGTCGCAAGACGGAGACGAGGACGCAGAGTGAGTTACCGGTGTTTTGTTCAGTCAACTACACGTATGGGCTTGATGATGGCGCATGCTGACCGGAACGCAAACAGCAGCTTCGTGGCGGCGCAACTGGCTGCGCAGTTGCTGCCGGAGATCCAGCAGCCGGATGACTAGGCGCAGGATTTGGCTATCTTAGACATGACGCATCTCGGTTTGGTTCTTGGTTTGACTTTGAGAGTATTTGTATGGCTCCAGCTCAGTGGAGGTCGTTGGTCGGGTTTAAGGGGGTGTTACCAGTTCACCCTGCCCCGTGGGCCTGAGTGCAAGTCCGCGTGTACGACTATCAGCTACAGCTATTCATCATCACTGTTATCACGTGTTCTTCTCTTGCATGTAGCTACTCTGCCCAAACACGACCTTACAGAACTATTGCAAGCATTTCTGGGCGGTTCTAGGTAAGCCGTCAATGAATTTGCTGCGCGCGCCAGATCGAATCACGGTGAGTGGGGACGTTCAATATCGTCCTCATGTGCTCCGGGACGGTTTTCTTGTTACCGTGCTTGTGATTGATTGGTCATAGTCTAGTGACACAAGCAACTGTCTGTGGCCACCCTGCGCCTCGCAGTTGTTCTGTAGGTAAGATAGGTAGGTAGGCTAGTGGACACCCAGATCGAAAGTCATACGACAATACTTCGATGTCCCCGCGTCGTCTTGTCGGATCCCGTTCCCAACCCATTCCAACTCCAGCTCGACTGTATATGTAAGTTACCTACGTGGATGGTCCGTAGTTTCCGGTTGCCGTTGCGCTCAGGAGTGTCTTGTCTCACAATGCCCAGCAACATAAAGCTTTCGTCCAGCAGTCCCATGCTCGTACCACTGCTATGTAATCAAGATAGAAATACTATTAACGCCAAATAGATGGCATACATCACCCCGTGCGCCTAGCTTGCAGCACCACTACGGCGAAGCTGTCTTGGTGGCACAGACACACCCCTGGCTAGCATTCGAGGTGACAGGCGGCGCGTTGCAAGTTGCAGACGGCTCATACGCGGCAAATGTGGACGTGGCCTGGTGCTGAACCACCTCAGCCTTGACAAGAATGGGGATGATCTGCCCAGTGGAGAGGCCAAACGGGCGATGGTTCAGGGCGCCAAGGAGAGCCGAGGCAATGCCAGAGTGAGCCGTGATGCTGATCCACGTGTGCTTGTCGGTGGTGAACACGTCGTCGAGCACCGCTTTGGCGCGGGCAGCCTGCGCAGCGTTTGTCTCCTCCTCGTTGGCCCGCCAGAGCTGGTCGGTCTCGCTGAACCCTTCCTCAAACTTGTAAGAAGGGAACAGCTGGGAGATGTGCGTCTGTGCCCGGAAAGAAACCGGATGGTTAGCTAAGAGCAGCAAAGAGGAGTGCGGGTTGTAGGATGGAAGCACCTTGGTTGACCGCCGGTCGCAGGTGTGGATGGAGATGCCCTCCCTGAACTTCTCCTTGACAGTGGGAATGAAGGGGCGGTCTGCAGGAAGATGGATGTCTGCAAACGTCAGGTTGGCGGTGATAGTGCACCGGGACAGAGGACTAGTGTAGTAAGACTCGAAGTAGGGCATCTTCTGCGTCTCGAAACGGTCCTTGAAGTAGGCATTGGCCTTGTATGCCTGCGCAGCACCAGCATGGGTCCTACCACTCAGGTTAGTCATAAGGACGCATAATGGTCAAGGTACTTCGTGTGGTGGATTGAGGCTTACAACAGTGCATCAGCCCATACGGCCGTGCCGTTGCCGTTCTGCTCGGCCCAGTAGCACTGCGAAGCGATTACGTCACATTTGAAACCCGAGCCAGGAATGAAGGAAGGGGCCCGAAACTCACGTTCCAGGCGGGCGTGCCGTAGAAAGACTCAGCAGCGTTGTGCCAACCTTCGCCGTGACGACCAATGAACAGCACCTTGTACTGGACATTGGCTTTTTTATGGCAGCCGGAGTTCAGGTCCTTGACGTAGGCCTCGAAGCGCTGCCATTGCGTCTTCTTAGCGGAATCAGGACGTTTGTCTGTGGGATAGGTCCGGTTGATCAGGCCAAAGTTGACGGCGGCCTAGAATCCCCATCAGCATCTACCAACCGGGATCGCGTGTGGAGTGGCACAAACATAATCGAATCCCGTCGTGCTTGTCGCCGCGTCGTCTTGGACAAAGAAGCCCGGGACAGACGCGAAGGTTATTGTCTTGCCCTTGGCCTCAGACCAAGTCCAACCGGCGACGGCTGCGGGCGCAGCCGCCAACAGGGCGGCGGCAAGGTTGCACGTCTTCATCGTGGGCAAGAACAGGGTTCGCTACGATGATGTGCGGGGTGGGGGGGAGGGGGTATGAAGTTGGGACAGCTGCAGGATTCTGCACCTTTATTTCGACGGATCTGCGGCTCTTGATAAATAGTTACATTTGGTCTCTCGACAGCACCCCTCATGCCACATGGCAAGCGAACTGTTCCCGGGTACCAGTCTCTGTTGGCATCATTTTCAGGAAGTTCGATGAGTTCACTTGGAAGCTATCGGATCCTGCATCGGCCTGATGGGTGGAGCTGAGAGGTCTTACCCCTGGCCGTCACCAATCACTTCACAACGTGTACACACCTTGGCAGGGGCCGCAGATTGGTTTTCCACCGTCCTGAACCGACACCGTGAGATAGCTGCGTGTTGCACGCGCGTGCACCCGTGTACAAGGGCATCAACATGGCTGGCCATTGGGAACTTCCAGTTCGCCGTATTCAGGAAACCCCCCGCTGCCGGCAACACGGCGTTGCCTAAACAATGCAATTAAAACGAGTAAAAGGAAATCGGCCGGGGGAAAGAGGTTTGTGGCTCCATGACAATAAGCCGAGTACCTAGGTACTAAGTATGAGCGATGACCATCCATCAAGCCGCCTCACTGGAGATCCGATACTTGCACTCCCTTCACGGCAGCACAGCTTGTTGTGTTCCCTGATTGACACATCTCTCAAAAACAAGATAACGTACATAACCTGGCTCGCTTCTCGTCCGGATTTTCAGACATTGCACAAACCGTGCCGACCGAATGTCAACTACTCGACGTGACCCAACAGCTCCCAAATTCAACAACCCTGCCCGGCTCCCTCCGTCTCTCCTATCGATCCAACCCAGAATTTCAAACCCCGAACTCGAACCGCCACTCCTCCATCGCATCCCTCCCCGTGGGCAACTCCCACTCATCCCAATCCCCACTCCGACGCCACCACGACCACCACCCTCCCCTCCCACCCATTCCCACAGCAGCTCCAGTACTGACACCACCGCCAAAACCCACTCTCCCACCCTCCCCTTGGACATCTCCCCGTTCCAGCCCCCTTCCCAGCGCAACAACCAAGACAGTAACCATCCTCTCACCAAACCTGTTGCCTCCCGCCGCGGCCGGGCACTTGTGCGGTGCGACGGAGAAGGGGATGTAGGCTTTACTTTGCAGCGGTGTGAGAGTGTCAAAGCGGGATGGGCGAAAGGCGAGCGGATCCGGGGACCAGATCTGCGGGCGGCGGTGCAGGAGGGTGATGTCTGCTGCGAGGGGTGGGTGCGGTTTGTTGATTTGGAGGGGTTCTGTGGCTGGATGGAGGGAAGATTCAGAGTGAGGGGGTTGGTGCGGGAGAGAGCTGGTGTGCGTGTGCAATGCGTGTATAGGGGCGCGGTAGAGATGTTTGTTTGAGGGGTAGAGGCGGAGGCCTTCCTGGGGTGCTTTTGTCAGTGTCCAGTCACGCCTGAACTTAGACAAAGGATTTGGGGGGATGAGAGTGTTGAGAGAGGCTAAGAAGCTGAGAGTATTGGAACCAGACAAGAATGGAGCAGGCTTACTTTGGCTAGCTTGAGGGCTTCGCCTTCGCCAGCGGGATTGCCCAAGCAGGCGGGCACGTCGGCTGTCCTTTGCACCGCGTCGTGATACGTGGCCGGGCCGCCGTGGTAGGCAGTCACAAATGTCAGGAGGACCACGCGCCAGAGGGTTTCGTACTGCGGCATAAGCAAGGCCAGAACTTCGGCAGGGCTCATAGAGCGGCCGGAGTCATAACCCGTGAATTGGTTGTCGGGAGCCCGAAAAGGGGACAGGATCAATAGCGAGGATATGGTCGAGTTGAGCAGCGGCGAGGGGACGACGTCGTCGGGGTGGCACTTTGACTCTAGCCACTGATTGTTGATCTCATCTGTGATAATGACAAGCTGGTCGCGGGCAACTCGGTCCGGGTTGACTCCGAAGCTGTCGAGCAGCACGATGGCTAAGACCATGCAACGGACTGATTCGGCCAGGCGCAAGTCGGTCTCTCCATTCTTGACTGCCGTTGCCAGCTCCGTCGCGATGAAGGCTTCAGCCGCGCTGTACAGGGCTAGCCAGCTCCGGTCCTTCCTCTTCAGCAAGCTAGAGGCTTTGTTGAAGAAGACCTTGTGGGTTGAATGAGATGTCGTAGTTAGCGAGTTCTCAATGCCAAATGCCGCCTTGAGCCGGCGATTCTCTAAGGCCCGCAGCCGCAACCGGTCCTCTGGTCCGATCTCGCCCGCATACCGAAAACTGGCCACTTCCAGCTGTTCGTGGACCCAGTTCTCGACTAGCGGGGCTCGTCGTTTCTTGTAAATGAAGATGACGACGATGGAGAGAACGGCAATAGCAAACGGCAACATTGTAAAACGACGGGATAAGTTCCCCCTAGTACGATCAAGCTTTGCTGAGTTGAAGAGTTTAACGTGGAGTGATGGACAAATTGGCTGGAGAGCAAGTCTGAACAGAGGCAAACCCCGTTATCATGAGCAACTTTATACGCCCATCAGACAGGAGTGGCCGTCAGTCTCGTCCGGGTCCATGGCCAACGGATGGTAGACGCAACCCAAAGTGAGGCCTACGACAGAGTGAGGCCTACGACAAAGTGAGGCCTACAGGTACGACGTAATGAGTCCACCTCCCACAGCGGCTTTATGCAGGTCAAAATATATTGACCCTGTCAAAAGACTGGCCACCTTCCATCACTGGGTCCTTGAGTCCCGTTTGCGATGTCATGGCGACTACCGTTGGACTGAGCCTCGATAGCTGTTTGGGGGTACCTGCCAGTGAGTCCACACTGGTTACCTTACCAGATGATGCAGCTACCGAGAACCTGCCTACGACTGTTATCTAGCACTTTACCACTAATAGGTGGAGGTGTAAGGTGTGTTGAACCAGAACTCGCTTGCTTTGAAGCCCGAAACGATCAACTCTCTTGGCTCACGGAAGCGCGGTGTCAGGGGGGCGTTGAGGCTTCCTCTCTGGCCAGTCGTTGCGTTTGAGGTATGACAACTGCATGGCAGTGAAAGCATGAGTCAGATACCTGTAAGCGCAAATTTCCCGATATGCATTGCTGCACTCAATGCCGTGCAAACGCTCGAGGCCAGGGCTGTCACTGGCTCCCCTCCACGCTGGTGCCTGAGACGCTGCAGCATCCTATGGGAGCTTCAAACATGCGTCATACCACAGACTCCACGGTCTAGACATGCTGATGCCGGACATTTGCTTTTGTTGGCGGTCTTCGTTTGTCTTCAGGTTGCACCAATGAGGGGGTCACAGCGTCCTCATTGCGTCGACATCGAATCTGCACAAAGAAGTGAGGAAGGCAAGGAAAAGGCACCGGTCGATGCCTGGTGATGTTGACCTGTTGGAGACATGAGTAAGGAAATGGCTTCAGACATCTGCTCATGATCTCCTTGTCCCAGAACTCACTCGTAGTTTGGGACGTGTCGGGCTTGGATTGCGTTAGAAAGCAAGTAGATCCTCTAGTATCATCGTCCACCGAAGACGAATATGTATGAACACGCCATTGCGCGTTCCCGCCTTGAAAAAGGGACTCGATGTGCTCGCCAGCATGTCGGTTTGCGGCTCCGTCGAATGTACCCCAAGGTCTTGAAGTACTAGTGAGGTGGCGAAAACGGGGTACGAGTACGTTCTTGGCAGCGGGCCGGCGCGGCCTCGGACGAATGGCCTCAAACCCAACATATCAATCATGGGAGATCTCTTAACCGTCCCTGGACACAACCACACACTCCCCGCCATAGTTACTGCCTTACCTCAACCCACCCCCTGGATTTCAGTCAGCACCGCAAACCTCTCACCAGCTTCACGGCCCCCCAACCACAAACGAAAAATCAAACAAACACGATGGCCGCCCCACCACCAAGCCTCCTCCCACCCTCCCATGCCACGGCCCCAGCGCCCACAACATTCACCCCAACCCCCATCTGCTCTCCCCTCCTCCACGCCGTCCACGCGTCAGACCAGGCCATGTACCCCGTGTCGCTGCCCTACCGCCGGCTGCGTGCGTGGGTCGACGCTGCGCCCGACCTATCCATTTGTTTCCAGTCCCCGGGCTCGGCCCCAACCAGCGCGGCAACTGGGGCGGCTGATGCTGTCGTGGGCGTGGTGATTGCCTTGCCTCTGCGGCGGGGGTGCTGGGAGGATTTGCTGAGCGGGCGGTTGAAGGAGGTGGATATCGAGGCGCGGAGTATGTTCCCTGGTTCCGGGTTTGAGGGTGATGGGGGGATGGGAAACGGGGGGAAGGAGGTGGAGGAGGTGGGATTGCATGTCTTTCACATTGAGCGATTCAAGGGTGGTGATGTTGTCCGAATTGAGTCTGGCTGTGTAGGTGCAGCGGCTGCGGGGAGGGGTTTCTCGGAGGTTGCGTTGGACGAGGTGATGAGGCGGGCGCAAGCACGGCCCGGGTGGAAGGTCGTTGGCATGTCAGGTATGTTCATGTTGAGACCGTCGTTGGACGCAGAGCAAGATGTGCTGATAATGTGACGATCCCGCCGCTGCAGCGCTCACCGCGAGTTCTTCCGGACGGAAGACCTTCCAAAGGTTGGGCTTCACGCCGACCGGCTACCGGGAGCTGTTCATGGCTCAGGACTCGAAAGATGCAGCAGCTGACGGAGGAGAGGGGATGCAGCCGGTGGAGCTGATCAGTCTCTGCCCGGGGGATGACCGCGGGCTTGACCAGGTGTCTGGCGGACGCGCCATCGCCTCCATGTCCGAAATGACCGTCAGGTACAGCACCTCCGAACGGTGATAATCAGGATCTGACATTGTGTGTCTCTCGTCACATGTGCTGTGGTGAAACTTGGCCGCACGCACGGAGGAATTGCCGGACAAGAATGAGATTCGGACAGCGGTGCGAGCTTCGCGACTGGAAGGGAGATAGAGCAAAGGAAAAAGGTGGGTGTCAGGGAGGGAGCACAGTCAAAAGTGAAGGTCCTACCCGGAATCGAACCGGGGTTGCCGGAATGTTCTGAAGGCATCAGAATCCGGAGTGATAACCGCTACACTATAGAACCTCGAGTTGTTTTGTATCGCGAGGCTTGCGACAGGGGCTCGGAAATTCTCTTCTAGTGGTGGCCCACCGACGACGGAAGTACGGGATGGCACGCCCCACTCACTGTAGGTAGAGAGCGCGTTCTGTCGTGGGGACCGGGGCCAATCTTGTGACTGCCATTATCAGCGAGAATTGACGGAGAGAACGGAAGTCTCCTGATGTCAGAATCATGATGTTGCGGTGCAACTCTTGAGACCTCTCTGATCGAGGCGGAGGAAATGCTCCAAGGTCGTGTGCATGGGAAGGTCGCCTGCAACTGGCTGGTCATGACCCACGAGCCTGTCACTGCCGCCAGGCACCCGATGGCTTGTGCCGGCTGCCGACGTCGAAACAAGCAGGCGCGCTAGACCAAGCACAGGCTTGGATCGCCTGGCACGGCGGCTGGCTGCAGGAACAACCTTGCTTTTTTGTTCTCCCAGTCTCGCCTTCCCGCAATATCGGAAAGGACTCTTGCTTGACTGTCATGGCGACGACGCGACCCGCCTCAACCCGAACAACCTCCGGAGTACGCACGCTAAATGCACTATTTACAGCTCCTCTGCTAGCTTCCGTCCGTCAATGGCAGCGCGTGAGTCCTTGGTGTCGAGAAAAGGCGCGGCCCTGGAGGATTGAACGCGTAATGGCGTGCGCCCACGTTCTCTGTCGCGCCCGTCGCCGATTCAACCGAGTCTCAGGCTGCTGTTGCGGTCAACCGAGGCCTGGTTCAGCGTTTCTGCAGCGACGCCTTGCCGACGCGGTCGACGCATAGCGTTTGAAACAAAAGCCCCGATCGTGTGGAGATGCGGGCGGCCTGCCGATCCTCCACCTCGGGGCGGGCGATCCACGCTTGTCTCGAAGGCTCCAAGCGTCACGGCGTTTGGCGGGCGGACTTCGGGACATGGCGGCTGAGGATATGCCCAGCCGTGTTGTGTGTTGAGACGGGAAGGTGACAACATCGCTGCTCCGGATGTTGCGATGGGGTGGCGGGAGTTGGGTGTGGGACTCCGGTGCGCGATTGTCTTCGAGCGCTTGGCTGTTCTTCCCACCACCAGTTTCGGAGAGCAGCTGAAAGCAGGTCGCTGCCTGTCATCTGCAGCGCTCCGAGAGTGGCGCCGTTTGCCACGAAAATCTTCACCTCACACAGCGTGCTGTTCGGCTCGAGGCTCCGATACATCGCCATGTCCGTGCTGGGCTGCGGAGTTGCAAGCTGGTAGCAGCCTGATCTCTGTCAGGGGAGCTTCCCTGACAGACTGCGGCTGTGCCTGACAGCTTTGAATACGCATCCGTCCTGCTGTGCAAGGAGAGCAACATTGGGACCGTCATTGCAGTGACATCACGACGTCTGAAACAGACCGTTTTGGCCAATTTTGGAGGCATGAGATTCCTGGATAGTGCCCTCGATAGTCAGCCTGCTGTGTTAGCTGACGGTGAAGATGATAGGCCGACGGGATCCAAACAGAGGTCTGGGGTGTGACAAGCGCGGCCAGCTGGTTGCTTTGGCAGACGGCGAGCTGCGTCAATGGTTGGCGCCCGACCAGAAGAAAGTGGAGCCGGCAGCTATGGCCGCAGCGTGCGAAGGCCAAAGGCCCACGGCCTATTCCACGCTCTCCCGCCTGTCTCCAATGTGCAGACAAGCCGCAGCTAAGCCGCTTGTGCATGGCCGAATTTGAACGTGGTAGCCGGGGCGGTGGGTGAAACAGTTGCCTCACAGCCAAGAGCGTCCTCCCTCGACAGCGGCGGCGCCTCTCAGACATGATGAGGCTCTCCGCTGTGCCGCGGAGGTACATCCAGCACCAAAGGAGCTGTTATCGTACTCATTCATGTGGAACGTTGAAGCCGGCCAAGGCGCATTGCCAGCCTGCACTCTTGGTGCTGCGCTCAACTTGGCGGTGTTCGACCGCCTCGAGGACGTCGATCGAGGCCGATGCCTGCAGCACAATAACTAATGAAGGTCTTCTGCTCATTTCCGGGTTGCTGGATAGCTAATGTCCGCCACCATGTAGAGTGCCGTGTCATCGGCACTGGCAATCTTGGCTTCCGCGTTCCGGCTCTACAGAAGGGCCGAGAACGTCCTCGACGACGCGGCTGTGGCGAAGGCAAGCCGTCTGTTGACTTACCTTGAGCACAGCGGCAAGGCCAGATCCATGACGGCCATGGCGGAGACTTAGCGTCCGATGGCAAACGTCCGTGGGCTAGTCCTGAGCTGTTTCACAACCACACTGGCTGTGCACCGAAAGGGGAAAGGAAGATGCCGAGCAGCACCGCAACGAAGCGCGTGCGGAGGGCCGAGCACACATCGACACAGATTCCGGGAGGTCGCAGGAGGGCAACGAGGACGATCCCCATTCGGACACCAGTCGATCGTCGGGACGAGAAGCCATTGTGCGCATCTCAGAACGCGTATATAAGTGGTCTCCTTCCCCTTCGTCAACTCCCCCAACCATCTCCAGCATCCGGCAGCAGTTCCAACTCCAGACACCCACTACCACAACAACAGAAAATTCATCTACTAGCTTTCTTCAAAGCATCACTCTCTCATCCATCACAATGCAGTTCACCAGCATCTTCACCCTCCTGGCCGTCGCCATGACTGCTGCCGCCCTTCCGTCCGGCGATATGGTTGCGGCCCGCGGGGGAGGTGGCGGCGAGACCAACATCTGCTCCAGCCAGACTGCCAACGTGTGCTGCAACGGCCTGGCCCTCAACTGCGTTCTCACCGGTGTCCTCGGCCAGACCTGCCAGGGCTCGTCCTACTGCTGCGCCAACACCACTCCCCAGGTAAGCAGTCACTAGATACCTACGGGTTCCTGCCGTTCATTCGGCATCCCCGATGCCACAATCGCCATCATGGAGATGCTGATCACTGCTTTACTTAGAACGGCCTCATCGACGTCGCCGCGCTTGGCTGCACCAAGGTGCTCTAAGTGCTGGCACCACGAAGACCCAACTCACACCCTCCCGCCCTCGACCAAGACCCAGTCATGTCCAGAGAACCCGCACGGCGAGCAGGAGACGGCATGCCCAAGCCCGAGCCCAAGACAGCGCCCCATCTCTCCAGCACATGTCGGCACTTCCCGACATACCCGCCACGGCCCCTTGCACGCCGAGTATGGGAAGCCCAGGACACTCCGAGAGTGGGACGGAAAGGGGCGGGAGGGAAAAGAGAGGAGGGACTTCACCTGTACTGGCCGACGCAGTTTCCGTTTCTGGAGGGAGGAGGAAGAGGCGCTCTATCTCTCTCATTTGTATTTCTCATTCATCCCTGGTCCTGTGGTTGTCTCTCCCCCCTTCCGGGGGTGACAAAGCACGCCAGCCCCCACACTCGTTTATTCATAAAACACACACCGCACCTGCGAGCACACACAGTACAGCACTGGAAAGCACACGATGGAGATAGGTAGCAGCCTAGTGTACCTAGGTAGTACATTCTCGGGTAATCTAATAATTCGTGCCGGCCGTTTACCTGGGTGCGGGAACCTCACTGTTGGCGGAGAAGTGACACGCCATCTGCCAGTGACAATCAAGCAGCATGGCCTGGTCTTTCTGAAAGGAACTTGACAGCCTTGGCACTTCACAAAACATCATCTCTTGCCATTTCATTCCCTTTGAGTCTTCAGCAGCCTGAGTTCATCGCTTGAACACATGAATCAAAGCATCGTCTGATTTGGCTAAACGCAGCATGAGCCCTTGCAGGTGTCCCTGACACCATGCTTTGGTTACCAGTTCTACCAAAGCGGCAGACCAAAAGATGCGTCCCAAACCTAAGCTGACCACAAATCCGACAACCACCAAACCTAGTTCACACAGCAACAGCACTTCCCATCACCCTCACCAGCCACGACAATCTCACTAACATCCTCCCCCTCAACCTCGCCCACCACCCCCTTGCCCTCGCCCGCATACCCATTCTCCACAAGCCATTCAGCAGTCCACCACGGCCGAAGCTGAAACGTCGCGATCTCCAGCTGCTTCGACAAGCCCCGCTTCTCCCTCACCCTTCTCTTTATCTCCGGCGCCTCGCCACCTTCAAACAGCGGACCCACAACCCCCAAGTACCTCCGCCGCGCCGGGCCCATCTCCTTCGCGCGCCGCAGCTTGTCCGCCGCAATGAACTCATCGTTGCGCGGCACGCCGCGCGCGAGCTGCACCAGCGGCGTCGGGCGCCAGTCCCTGTCGGAGAGGAACGCCGGGATGGCGTCGTAGGTTTCGTACGCCGGGACGATGCTGACCGATTCCCAGTCGACGACGGCGGTGAGTTTGAAGGTGGTCGGGTCGACGAGCAGGTTGTGCTCGGAGAGGTCGTCGTGCCAGAGGATGCCGACGTCTTCGGGCCCGTTGGTGGGGGACACGAGGCGCGGGACCAGGGCGCGGAGTTGGGCGAAGAGGGAGGTGATGCGGTCGTGGTGGCGGGCGAGTTCGCGGTCGTTTTCACAGTACCAGGGTTCGCCTTCGACGGGGGAGAGGTCGGTGAGGCGTTTGCCGAGGAGGTGGACGCGCATGTTGATGAGTTCGCGGGCGGTGTGGAAGGGCCCGCGCGAGCCGGAGTAGTAGACCCGTTTGTCGAAGAAGAACTCCTGCGAGACGATGCGGCCGAGCACGAAGTGTCCGCCGGGACCGATGTCTCTGTCCACAATGGCGCTGTTGGAATTGGATTTGGTTGTGGTGGAAAGCTGGAGCGGATTCACTTGGTCAGCAACGTCAGCAAAGTAGATGTTGCCAAACTTGCTGAAGCGCAGCGCGACCAGCTGCTTGACGTGGCCCGCCAGCTCGGCGAAGAAGTCGACTCTGGCAGCGGCCGGCATCGTATCCCACATCTTCCGCAGCGGCTCGCCCGGCATCATTTCCATCAAGATCCATTCGTAGCCCAGCTCGTTGTCGTCGCTCGAAGAGAAAGCGATCACCCGGGGGATGGGCATCGACGTGTGCCGCCGGACGTACTCCATCGTGGCGATCTCGCTCTCGGTCTTGAAGAAGGGCTCGACGGGAATCGACACGCGGAAGATGTATGACTTGTTCCAGCTGGCATTGGTGAGGCTGTAGAGCCGGTTGAAGGTGCCTTTGGCGAAGTAGTCGATGTCGGCGTCGGCGAACTCGGGAAAGCGACGGGTGAGCAGGCTGCGGATGGCGTTGATCCATGCATTGTGGTTGAGCTCGTCCGGCCAGTAGCGCTCAAGATAGCCTTCCTCTGCGTGGCTTCTCCAGTAGCGGTGGAGGTCGTTCGCCGGCAGCCGGTACCCCTGAGTGCTTGAAACTCGGATAGGAAAATCAGAATCAAGAAATTGCGTGCCCATGATTGCGGCAGTAAGCACCTGCCGATGGTCGAAGTTACTTTTTCTGCTTTGCGGGTTGAAATCGCTGCAAAAGAAGCAGACTCTTGGGCAAGAGAAAGAGCTCCTGCCAGGAATGTCGGTGTTGTTCTGGGCTGCTGGCAGGCTGGGCGAGCGCCGGGAAGGCGCCATCAGCGTGGATAGACACCCTTTCATGGATGAGGGAATTCGACCAGAGAGAGCTTTCAATGTTCTATAAACGATCCAGCCATGGTGGTAATACAAAATTCTCAGTTCCCACCAGAACGACCAGGGGCTAAACATGTAAAACGACAGGGCCGTCATCTCGGCAGAGCAAGTTCGGCCGGTCGTTTAATGCAAGAATAACTCTAGAAGACGACCGAGAACGCCTCAGGCTTAATTATGTCTGCGACTTTGGGGTTCACGCAGCCGGAAGCCCAGAAACCGTGGCGGACGGCTTGCGGTGCTCGTTGGCTGACAGACGTCGACTCTGGCCTGGTGTTCTCGCCGCTCATTCCGTACGCCCTGCCTGTCATCGCCTGTCATCAACACTTAGAGCATATCGCCCCACGACATCAAGGA
Source organism: Chaetomiaceae sp. R4402 (assembly GCA_023628555.1). NCBI lineage: Eukaryota > Fungi > Ascomycota > Sordariomycetes > Sordariales > Chaetomiaceae > Chaetomiaceae sp. R4402. The sequence goes on from JAMAKO010000005.1 coordinate 397,195, forward strand.
CAGCAACGCATGATTTAATGGAGCCGGATCAGACCATCCGCTCCGCCCAGCTGTGAATTACCCCCTCCACGGTGGGCTCATACTCCCGCAATACGACCTTGTCCCCCTCCAGAAACGTGTTGGCCTGGACAAACACCAGCGGAGGCGGCTTGTTCGCCAGCACCGCCTCCCGCCACGCGAGGTGCTCCGTATCCACGCTCGATAGCTCCTCGTAGTAGGCACGGCAGGCAGCCACGTCTGCCGTGCACCGGTACATGTGCAGGCGCAGGAGCATGTTGCCGAGCGCCGGCTTACCGTGGGTGCAAATTTTGGAGCGGTCGACCCGCACTATCAAGCTCCTGGCGGGCTTGTCGTGGGTTATTGTGACGACGCCGTCGCCGTGGAGGAGAAGGCACTTCAGCATGGCGAAGTGGGCCTATTCCTGGGTCAGCATACATATGTCCAGGTGGGTGCGGATCGGAATATGTAGAGACGTACACGGCTGTGAGCCTGGCCCCAGTTCTGCAAGTTCAAGGTCAGCAGTCTGAAACATATGGTAGCATATTAGAGAAGAAACATTGGGGAGCTCACCCCGCTGTCGGTGTTAAAGTTTGCCAGACCCCGCAAGCCATCAACGCCGAGCTGCTGATATAGATTGTAGGTCACTGCGAGGCCGTTGGCGTTAGCGGACGCACCTCAATATCGACGATGAGACTTACGGTCATCGGCTTGAATCTCCGACGTCTCGGTGAATCCAAACAGCTCCAGCAGAGCCGGGTCATCCATGAGGTACGCGCCAACCAGCTCGGCCCGACATTCATCTACCGTGGTTGCCAAATCCCCGAACTGTCCCGTCCACGTCTGGCCGGGCTTGTACCAACAGGTGACAGGTGCGCCAGTCAGGGGGTTGATTGGCGGATTGGCAATGTTAAAGTTGTATTTTCCCTCTTTGCTCTCGACCAGCATGCGCCCTGTACCATGGCCCAGCAGCTCATGCAGCACGACCCACCAGTAGTAAGCGGGGAACTTGTGTTTTGCAAAGGTTTCTGCCTCGGCGGCGTCGATGAAGGGATATTGTTTCGCCTTGCTCTCAATAATCATGCGGTTGGCGACGATGATGTTCTTGAAGCCAGTCTCCTGGCGAATGTCGTTGTACTGGCGGCAGATCAGCACTTCTCATACACTGGAAACGCCCCTTGTCATGTGAGACTAGGTAAACTCACATTCGGCAGATTGATCCCCGGGAAGATGATGCTTGAGCAGTAGGCCAGCGCTATAAGCAACCCACAGATCAGCAACCGCTGCACGAAGCTGACCCCCTTCCACCATGGAAACCTACTATGAACACTCGCCAAATCCGGCAATTCCAACAAGTCCTTCTCAAACGGCCCCATCCCCCCTCCCCCACTTTCCTCTACCACCCACGGCAGCTTCGCGACGAACCTCCTCGACTCCGCAACCAACCGCCCCAGCACCTCCGCCTCACCGGCATCAGCCACGCCGACCAAACCCTCAAACTCGGCCCGCACCCCGGCCGGGTCGCGGTACGGCTCGACAAAGCCCAGCACGCTCTCGACGCGCGGCGCGGCGTCACCCACCCACGCCCGCAAGGCGGCGCGGTACGCGTGCAGGTCGCCTGTTGCGAAGCTCGCGATGTAACCCTCGAGGATCGCACGTTGGGTGGGGTTGGAGGTGAAGGGGAGTGCGGCGGTTAGCTCGGCGTTGATGAGTGATAGGGAGGGGGCGTGGTCGCCGTAGGTGAGGTGAAGGGATGGTGTGGGGTGGGGTTGGTTGGGGGTTGTTGGGGATGGGAAGGGGAGGGTGGTGGTGGGTGTGTTGGCGGGGGGGTGGTCGTGGGCGGAGGCGATGAGCAGGTTGATGTCATCTGAGTTGCGGATGCTGCTACGCAGGGAGGGTTTGTGGAGGCGGGTGTTCTCGGGGAAGATGCCGTGCTGTTCGAGGAGTTGGGAGACAGCAGCGATTTCTGGACGGGTGAGGTCGCCTAGGTAGTAGCTCGTTTGCGTGTTTTTGGATGGGTAGCCGAGAGTGAAGGGAGGAATGGTGGTGGTAGCCGGGACAATCTTGTCGAGAAGATGGGAGATTTCGGGGGAGATGCTTGCGAGCTTGCGCAGGGCAGCGTCGGACAGGTCGGGGACGAACTTTTGATCGCCGGAGCCCTGAGATGGTTTAGTCAGATTGCCCAACCTGGCGGCGGGATCATGGGGAGTATACGAAGTAGTTGCCTATGTTGGACAGAAACGCGGCAGCGTACACGAGGAAGCGTCGTAGATCTTCGTCAGTGATGTGACCGGATTCGACGAGAGTAGCCCAGTTGCCGCGACAGGCGCGGTGAAGTCCGAGGATGAAGTCATATATTGCCGCGGACTCCGGGGAAACCTGTGACAGGATGATCCGAGCACCGAACCATGCCGCTCTGCGATTGTCAGCTGGGCGAGGTTCAGGACTGCATGGATGCACAACGGTTTTGGCGCAAATACCTACCGAGCCATGTGGTGCGCGTAGCGTTGCTCCCGTTCCGTCAGCCGCCCAAACTGCTCCCCGATGTCCAACCGGAAGACTTGAATACCCTTTACGGCCATAATCAATTGCACCTCCCAACCTTGGCTTCTGCTAAAAGAGTTAAACCCTGAACAAGGCGGTGTCACAGAGCGCCGTCCGCTATGGAGACGATTTCCCCGGTCATCACCTTCCTTCTCGCTGGCGCTTGGTCTGTTGGTTAGGTAGTAGTTGTCGCAGGTGATAACTAACAAATCTTCCCCCGCACTTTTTTGTCCGTTACCCAGGCTCGAGCCAGGTCTGTACCTCCTGCAAGCGAGCCACCAACTGCATATTGGCAGCCACGAGCACATTGCGCGCAGCATAGGCGGCGTGATGCTTCTAGGCCGTCCAACCCCATTTGCCAGTGCCTTGGTATCGCCGTTGATTCAGGTACCTGCCATGTTTGCACAGGGTCAGTCCGATCGTGCTAACCCTGGCGAGTCTTGAGTGCGCTTTTGTGGCGGCCGCAGTGCGGAATAGACTTACCGCATACGGAGTACTAGTACATCATGTTGGTAATCACCTCGCCCTCGCGGCAACCCACTGCAACGCGCCTCTAGGTGCATTGGGCTGCCCAATCAGGACGACCTGGCTTTGAAACGGTGGTGGCCCCTGTTCTCGTTCTTCTATGACCCCTGCAGCCCCGCGGTGCGCTGACAAAAGGGGTGCCCATTCGATTTATCTCCGCGATCCCGCGTCGCGTCTCGTCCGGCCGGCGATATGGACCTTTTGTCCGGATGGCATCACGCCGGCTTCTGGCCCTCGCGTGCCCGCGCCAACGGGCCACAACGACCGAACAGGCGGAGCGGGAGATTTTACCATCTTGGTAATCTCATAACGAAGCATGCGGCCAACGCACAGGTGATGCGGAGGCCGCAGGGCCAAGGACGCTACGATGCCGTGGCCGAGAGCGAGAAGACTCGTACGGACAGTGTATAAGTAGCTGCTACTCCAACGACGAACAGAATGCGCTCCACCATTAGAACATCACGAGCACAAAAATCAGAGATCTCGAGTCAGCAATTGATATACCGGCAGCAAGGTTGGCTTTACTCCAAGTCCAACACCCTCTCGTCCGACTCCCACATACCTACAACATAACTTGTCCTCGTCATAACACCACCAAATCCATCCATCACCATGGTCAAGATCGTCACCGTCGTCGGCGCCACGGGCGCTCAGGGCAAGGGCGTCGTCAACGCCTTCCTCAACAATCCGGCCTACCACGTCCGCGCCATTACGCGCAACCCCTCCAGCGACGCCGGCAAGGCCCTGACCGCGCGGGGCGCCGAGGTCGTCTCGGCCGACCTCAACGACGTCGAGAGCCTCAAACGCGCCTTCGCCGGCTCCCACGTCATCTTCGGCGTCACCAATTTCGGCGAGCCCTTTGCCACGCACCAGTCCCCGACCAAAGCCATGGAAGTCGAGACCGCGCAGGGCATCAACCTCGCGCGCGCCGCCGCCGCCACTTCCACGCTCGAGCACTACATCTGGAGCACCCTGCCTAACGCGCTTAGCATATCGGGCGGCAAGTTCCTGGTTCCGCACTTCGAGAGCAAGAACCACGTGGACGCCTACATCCGCGACAAGGAGCCCGACCTGCTCCGCAAAACGACCTTCTTCTGGGTCACCTTCTACGGCACCAATTATGTAGCTCCCGCGTTTGCCCCGTACTTGATCCCTACCGCAGGGAAGTACCTCCAGTTCGGCAGCTACGCGGCCGACACGCCGATCGACACTATTGGTGATGTGACTGTCAACATCACGCCGTTTGTCAAGGCGGTGGTCGAGCAGCGGGAGAAGACGGCGAATGGGGCCAGTGTCGTCGTGTCGACTGGGGTCGTGACTGCGGACGAGATGCTACAAACGTGGGCCAAGGCGAAGGGGGTTAAGGCGCAGTTTGTGCAGGTTAGCGGCGAGGCGTACCGCGAGATCTGGCCACTGTGGGCGGAGGAGATCGGGCTGATGATGGAATTCTGGGATGCGTGCCGTGGGAGGAGCTGGACGGAGCCGAGCGGGGCCAAGGTGCTGGGTAAGGAGGACCTGGGGCTGGAGGATGCCGCGTTCCAGGAGCTGGAGGAGACGTACAAGGGGCTGGAGCTGTGAGGCGGTGGCTGGCTGTCTGATGGTAGATGGAGCGGTGGTGGTATGTGTCGACTGACTCGAGTTGAGTTGTTGAATAGATGGAGATAGATATGAGGATTGCATAACCGTTCGTTGAACATTCGTCTGCCAGTGAATAGGTTGCGGATGACGAGACGGCAAACACGGGCCTGGGGGACGGAACCCAATACCTGCTCCCAACTGACATGTTTCCTGAGCCCAGGGGTGCAGAAGTGAAGTAGTCCCATGCCACGGACCGAAAGACTTTCCTTTGCGAGAGCACTGCAGTGAAACCGCCTGGTCGCATCAAGCGACGCACTTGGTCTAACGCTAGGACATGGGAAGCGGTGTGCTGGTGAGGAAAGGAGATGGACATTGTTTGTATAACTAGCAGGTCCACGTAAAATCATCGGTGACTGCCGTGGCCATCCATAACCAGAAGATCTTTGTCAGCCATTCCAAGGCAATGTTGGTGGATGTCCAGCCGTTCTAGCTTGTTGTAAACCGCCAATTGCGCAATTGATCGAGGTTTTCGTCATTGTCGGGAAAGCATTGTTGCGGGATGTGTTTGACCGGAAGTCCCAGAGCTTCCATGTTTTGGCACCAAGATCCTGTCGCTAGGTGTCTCTCTCGATTGAAGCAAAGCGCAGCTTGGGCACGATGTGAGAATTGCGTTCCTCACGTCAACCACCTCGCCGAACTCGTCGTACGACACAAGTATCAGCGGGCAACAAGCAGAAGTACGCTGATCTGCTGCTCGGCAACCGCCTCCAGACGAGCGACTCGCTGTATGATGGCCCGTGCTTGTTGCTCGGGGAGGGGCATGAGAGCTCAGCGGTGTGAGTGCCCCGTCTGATTTCTCATCTTCAAATTTGGTCGCGTTGAGTGTTCAATTGCTGATCTGCGGCATTCTAGCGAATTGCTTGAGGAGATCGTTGATATTGCGGAGATTTTGAAAGCCGAGAGGGGGATGCAGCTGAGAGCGCGTTGAGCAAAAACAAAGCGCTCAAACTGCTGGCGGAGCTGAAACCGGAGTTCAAGGATGCGCCCCTCGAGGAAGCGGTGTTCTCGGAGCTGTGATCTGTGGATGCTTTGGTAGGACAAGCGAGCCCTCCATTCGAGGCACAAGACTGCAGAAGACTACCGGTAGGGTTAGTCTACTCTCAGTACGGGTGAGGCAGACCGTACAATGATTGTGTCAAACTGACGGGAAGATTGTTGACTCGAGTTACAAAGAGGTGGTGGACTGGTACGTTGATGATTTTGAGTAGAGATCTATCAGCCGCTATCCATCTCGGTATGGCCGCCAAAAGACCAAGTTGCGTCACACGAAAGCGGCTGGGAACATCCAGCTCATGGACTCCGGGCCGGGCTGGTTCATGAAGAAGTCGGTAACCTGCGACTCCTCCTCGTCAGCACACATCATCCCACAACACCAACAACACCCCTCCCCAACAACGCTCATAAGGTAGAGAAGTACTCACCGCAAAATCCCAATCCTCCAACCCCATCACCTCAGGCGGCGTCTGCATCATCCCACCCATCAAATCCACCCCTCCTCCCACACCCACCCCCTCCCCACCCCCCTCCCCCGCCAGCGCCCTATACCTCCCCTCAATCTCCTCAAACAGCCTCAAACACTGCGCCTCCGCCTCCTCCGCCGCCTCCACCGCCCGTCTGAGAGCCTCCACTTCCCCCACGCCATGCCTGATAGCATCGACATAAGCCGTCATCATGCACGCCATGAGATACCCCTTGGTGTTCATCTCGCCCGTCTCCATGGCGCGCCACGACCACGCCCTGAACTCGTGCAGCGCGCCGACCAGGTCCGGGCGCAGGTGGGCCGGGCCGGCGCAGCCGAGGCTCAGGTCGAGCGCCTGTTCCTCGCGCAGCAGCGCGCGCAGCTCGACCGCGATGATGCCGAAGGATTGGATGGCCAGCGTGCGGAAGAAGTAGCCGGTTATGGAGAGGCGGGAGAGCGGGTCGGTGGGGTGGGATGGGTCGATTTGGAGGGGTGGTGGTGGTGGGGGGTGCGGGTAGGGGTTTGAGGAGGGGGACGCCGGGGATGAGGTGGAGGAGGTTTGCTGCGCGGGGGTGGTGGTGGTGGAGGAGGAGGGCAGGGCGAGGGTGGTGGGGAAAGCGGCGCGCCAGAGACGGACGGCCGCGTCGACGACTACGCGCCGCGAGTAGGCGTATCCCGCGGTCTCGTCGCGTAGGGAGGGGCCGAAGAAGGGGAGGTGCAGGACCAGAAAGTAGCGCCGCAGGAGGATGTCGACGGAGCGGAGTGAGAGGTTGGACGGGCTGGCTGTTGCGACGGAGGACGGCGATGACGACGAGGAGGAGGCCTGGTAGCTCTGCAGGGTGCGGGTGAGGGTCTTGTAGGCGTCGCGCAGCTCGGCGTCGAGGCGGAGGGTTTCGGCGTAGTTGCCGCGCGAGGACAGGTCGTTGATGTACTTGAGGATGGCGAAGCGGACGGGCAGCATGCGGCGCAGGGCGATGGCAATGGTGGAGTCGGTGTAGCGGTCGGCTGGCTGCGGGGTGGGATTCTCGCTGTCGGCCAGCTGCGCGTCGTCGAAATTGCCGGGCGGCTCGGTGTCGAAGTCGGCCAGGGTCAGCAGGGCCGGCCCGCCGGCGGTCAGGCTCGACTGTAGCACCAGCTCGAGGATGGTGTTCCACAGGCGGCGGCGCATTTCGGCCACGAGCGGGGTGCCGACCTTGGCGCGCAGGGTGGCCGGGTCGCGGTGCAGGCCCATGAAGATGGCCATGCGCAGGGTCGTGCCCAGCGTCATCCAGATCAGGTCCTCGCCCACGCCGACGTTCTCGCGGGCGAGCAGCAGCAGGACGCCGGTCTGCAGGGACGAGATGACGAGGCGGGACTTGAACTCGGGCGCCGACATCCACGTGTGCGCCTCGTACACCCAGCGCATGGCGTACACACGCAGGGAGAAGGCCGCGTCATAGGTGGTCGCCCCAATGGCGAGGACCAGCTTGAGCTGCACCAGGAATGCAGGGTCGGGCGTTTTGGTAGGGTCCCAGACGGCCTCATAGTCACGCGTAAAGCTGGGGACGTGCAGGACGCGCCAGACGGGCTCGCTGTGGGCGAGGTAGCACTCGACCAGCGCATCGGCGACGGCCCGGGCCGGCAGCTCAGGGGTCGGCGGACAGGGCCACGGCGGCGCTCGGCGAGCCTTGACGGCCTTCGACAAGACCTTGCACCGCTTCTCGAGGGCGAAAACCCGGCTCGACTCGTCATGCAGGTTGCGGTGGAGGATGTCGAACATGTCCTGCAGCAGTGCCAGGGAATTGACCCAGTGGCTCTGGCCGAACAGGCGGGTCTTGTGCGTCACGCTCCTGGTGACAACCTGGGTCGGGGCCGCCTGGGTTGGCGGGCGATGCTCGGAGTGCAGGTAGAAGTCGCCAGCAAAGTGGACCTCCTTGGTCTCGACGCGGCCGACCTTGGTGACAGTCGTGACCGGGGTGGGGGCCGAGCTGGCTGAAGATAAAGACGGGTGCTGTTCCAGCACCGACTGGCACCAGGCGTCGCTCCGGGGGGAGTGCGCGTCGGTGATGGGCTCGCCGGCGGTGCGGCCTGCCGGATCTATGCCAGCTTGGCCTTGCACGGTCGCGGAGGTGCCAGTGCTCGGAGTTAAGGGGGATGCCGGAGCGGACGCGGACGGCTGGGCTGGTTGCTGCTGGCGGCGGCCATGAGACGCGGACGGTGGCACGTCCCGGTAGACGCACGTGGCATTCTTGGACTTTTGGCAGTTGTTGCAGGGCGACTCGCGGTTGCACCGGATCTTGCGTCTCCGGCAGAGGACGCAGGAGCTGGGGGTGTGGCAAGCTTGAGGTCAGTCCTTATTTCCTTGTACTGGCAGAGAGAACGAGACACAACAACGACGGCCGTCATGATGAGGGAAGTTCCGAGATTGCCGGCGGAGACCACCTCAGACAGATAGACAGACAGACAGACAGACAGACAGATATGACAGCATCGGAAATTCAAAAAGCAACATACACTGCCGGCCGCCTACGCCGCCGCTCTGGTTCCATCGGCCAAAGGGATCTTCAATTCGGATATCCGGAGCGTGGTGACGCTAGGTAGGCTGTGGAAACTGAACCGCAAATTGGCTGCTTCAGACGCGATTCTCGGCCATAGCGTCGTCTCGGTGCGAGATGGGGGAAGACGGCTTTTGTGTTGGCAGGGCGGGAGAATCGGCAATTTGCAACCGCCGAAGGATTCATGCGGCGCTTTGGGCTTTCTCGATGTCGCATTGAGACCCTCTTGCCTCTCCATGATTGGTTCCTTCGCAGTTCAAACCCCGAGTCCGAGGGCCGATTCCGCATTTCCGCGTCGCGCTAACCGTAGTGGCCGCTCACCCACTGCAACGCCAGTCACGCCATGCACTGCAGAGCGCCATGCAAAGACGTCGCCGTGAGTTCGGCGTCATTTCGTCGAGCCAGTTTGGGTCGACTTCTCGGAGCCGAGCGGAGGCAGAAACTAGCGACAAGATGGATTGGTATAACTATTCAGGGTCCTGTCGTTCTGGGGGTTGTTGTTGCTCTGTCTCACCATCCAATCACCAGCATCACCACCTGAGCACTAATAAGTACCTAACACAATCAACACCTTGCATGGACTGATTCTACCGGGCTTGATTACCCCAACAGTCAGCAACAATACCTTACACTATCAGCTCTTAAAACGGCTTCACCACCCACCACCAAACACACAATATGTCCAACCACACCATGGACGCCGCATCCCACCGCCACTCCTCCGCCACCCCGGAGTCACACGACGAGAAGACCTTCCCCGGCGACACCATGAAGCCCTCCGACCTGAGCGACGACCCCGAGCTCGAAGCCGCGCCCACCACCGCCGCCCGCATCGCCAGCTACACCGCCGCGCCCGACGGCGGCGCGCGCGCCTGGTTGGTTGTCGCGGGGTCCGCCTGCATTTTCTTTTCCTGCCTCGGCTTCCAGAACTCGTTCGGCGTCTTCGAGCAGTACTACCTGGCGCACCAGCTGCGCGACCAGCCGCCCGACAACGTCGCCTGGATCGGCTCCCTGACGGCGTTTATCCAGTTCGCGGGCGGTGCCGTCGCGGGCCCGATGTTTGATCGCTATGGCGCCTGGGTTGTGCGCCCCGCGGCGGTGCTGTACGTCGCCGCGCTGATGATCACGAGCGTGTGCTCGCAGTACTGGCATTTCATTCTTGCGCAGGGGCTGTTGTCGGGTTTCGCCATGTCGCTGCTGCAGGTGCCTGCGTTTGCGGCCGTGGCGCAGTACTTTGACAAGAAGCGGGCGGCGGCGCTGGGCGTGGTGGTTTCCGGGTCGTCGATCGGCGGCATCGTCTTCCCGATCGCGCTGTCCAAGATGCTGAACGGCACCGACCTGGGCTTTGGCTGGTCGGTGCGCATCATGGCCTTCGTGGTCACGCCGCTGCTGCTGTTCGCCTCGCTGACCGTCGGCCCCCGCCTGCCCTCGCGCAAGACCAACTTCTTCATTGGTGCTGCTTTCAAGGAGCCCCGGTTCATGATGATCGTCGTCGCCGCCTTCTGCTGCTTCATCGGCATGTTCACGCCGCTGTTCTACATCCCGACTTTCGCCGTCTCCAAGGGCGTCGAGCCCACCATGGCGTCCTACCTGCTGGCCATCGTCAACGCGGCCTCGACCTTCGGCCGCATCATCCCGGGCATGGTGGCCGACAAGTACGGCAAGCTCAACGTGTTTGGCTTCGGCGGCATCGCGACGGGCATTGTTGTGCTGTGCCTCACCGCCACCAACAGCCTGGCCGGCCTGATCGTGTATTCGATCGCCTTCGGCTTCACCTCCGGCACGATTATCTCCGGCTCCTCGGCTGCTCTGTCGATGTGCACCGACAACCCGCGAAACCTGGGCACCTACATCGGCATGGGCATGGCGCTCGCTTCCGCCTCGTCGCTGGTTGGCCCGCCCGTCGACGGAGTCATGCTGAAGGTGTACGGGTCGTTTCTGCAGGCGTGCATCTTCAGCGGCGTCATCTGCATCTTTGGCGGGTTCCTGGCGCTCGCGACCAAGACTACCACGCCCAAGGGTCTGTTTGGGAGGGCGTAAGGTTTCGTTGGCGGACAAGTCAGAAACGGCTGCGAATGCTGGTCATTTTTTTTTTTTATCAACTACTTCTTTCAATAATCAACGACTTAGAGTGTACATGATCACATCGGATAGACAAAAGTACTTTAGTACCTACCACTTAATCAAGGCATAGCCCGCTCACATCCACGTCCGTTTAAACTTGTGACCATCCCATTACACACCTTGCTTGTCATCAGACTTGTAACGTCCCCGCAAAGTAATCCCAATACTGACAAAGACCACCGAGGTGCCAGCCGTACATCTCCTGGTTCAGCCCTTCAACGTCCAGTATCCATGGCAGATACTTGCTCACCCAGTCCCTGGCACTTCCACGGCGAGAGCACTCCCACCGCGCCTTGCACAGCTCCCAGTACGCCGGATACCATCCGGCCTGCTCCCACCCAATGATGGCAACAATCCGCGGATTCGGGCCTGCCGAGACAATGATGTTCCGTGGATGCAGACCACCGTGCGTGAACACAACCGGAGCATCGGCGGGAAGCAAATGGCGAGGCGTGTATCGGACCTGAGCTCCACTGATCCCGGTATGTCTGCTCTCCGACATCGTGGCCGCCATCGAGACGAAGTAGTCATGGAACGCAGCGACCGTGGGAAAGGGGCCGGGAGGTGGCGCCCCAGACATCCTGCACCCGCGGAAAATCTCGTCCCGCAGCGGTCCGTTGTCGACGCTCCCTATAAAGACCAGCAGCTTAGCATTCCTTGCAGCTTCCTAGAAGCGAGAGGAAGAAAAGACTCACCAACAAAGCCCGCTCCATCCAACCTCAGCCGCCTCCACGCCCCCACCACCCCCTTCAGCTGGCCACAAACCGCCTCCCTCTCACACTCCCCCATCCCCTCCCACCGCTGACTTAACACCTCCCCCTCCGGCAGCGCCATATACACAAACCGCTCCCCCGTCTCCGCATCCCTCCGCCACCCAAACACCTCCGGCACCACCATCACCACCCCCTCCCCGCCACCACCCCCTCCCGAAGCAGCAGCAAGTGAGAGCAGCGCCCGACGCAGGAACATCATCGCCTTCCCCTCGCACGCCGCCACCCCTTCCCCACCAACCCCATTCCCATCTCCGTCCGGCCCGTACCGCACGAGCAGCCCCAGCGCAGGGAAGGGCACCATCTTCACACCCCCACCCATCCCCACCCCGGCCCCATCATGCCCCCCAGCGGCGGCAGCAGCAGCAGCAGCAGCAGCAGCAGGTGTGACGATGCCCAGCCGGGCGGCTTGCCAGCGCACGTCGGCAGGGGAAGGGAGCTCGGGGGTGGAGGATGATGATGAGGATGAGGCGCGGCGGAAGAAGGAGGAGTGCGCGAACACGACGTTGTCACCTGGTGGGAAGAGCGGGGTCACGGGGATGGGGGTTTGTGTGTCGGCGGCTGAGGGGTGGAGCGCGGCGACGGGTTGTGGTGGTGATGACTGGGCTGGGTGGAAGTCGGGGGGGATTGGAGGTGAGATGGTTGTGGTGTGAGGCGGGGCGGCGGTGGTGGTGGTGGTGGTGGTGGTGGGCGAGAGCGAGAGGTTGGCGAGGGAGTCGTAGAGGGAGCGGAACGGGTCGTTGACGTGCGGTTCGGACTGGTGAGAATCTGGAGGTAGTGTGGTCCCCTGTTGGGAGGAGGAGGGGTAGAAAGGGTGAGGCAGTGCATGGTGTGGTGTTGCGAGCATTTTGGTCGCTGGCGCAGTGAGGACGTCGACTTGGATTGAAATAGAAAGATATCTTAGGTAACTACTCGAGACGCGACGCTTCAGTTGTACAGCGATAGAGTTCTTGCCGGAGATCTTGGTGGGCTTGCATGGAGCAAGTGGCAAGAACACAGTAAGTAAGAAACAAATTTGTGGAATGCAGTTCCAGCTCGTTTCTCCTAAGTGGTCCTCGAGAGGTTGCCTGCTTCGTTGGGCAGTATCGGTCGCGCTAACGATGGTGCCCAACTGTTCGAGACCTACGAGCAGCAAGCAATGGCTGGCACACAAAACTCTTATCAGGAACCACAGAACACCGGGATGGGAATTGGGAAAGAGGTCGAGAAGACACAAGGCCCAAAATAGACGCGCAAGGGTTCATGCAGATCTGCCGGTGGTGACGTTGTCAGCTCGCAGGCGGGAGCATCCCCATGAGGCAGCTTGCCCAAAATCCTGCCATTCTGATTGGGCGCATGGTCTAACTAGTGGTATGATTTCTGGTTCGCACCATCACGCCTCCTCTGGAGTCATTTCGCGGATTCTACAGAAGGTCCCGCGTTCGATCCGCGGTGCGTCCAGGGTACGGGTCTGGAAGGACTCATTCTTCTATATTTTGCTTCAACTTCGTTCTACGTACGGATGGGGAACAGTGGCAACATGAGCGGTTGCGTCACGGAGAGACTTACACCTCCATTTCGCCGTCGGGTTTGCACTGTTGTGAGGATTCAGGTCGTTACGTAATTGGAAACCTCATTAGCACAGTGTATTGGGTTTCCTGCATTCAGAAGGGAGGGGGTAAATTGGATGGTGTATCATAAACGATGTATATTGTCTTGTGTTCCTGTGGTGTACCAGCCCCCCATCCCCTGGTTGGCTTCTATGAAGAGTCTATCAGGCAGTGAACCGCCAGCTCTGGTTCATCATGTAGAAGCTTAAATGAGCAGCAAAGCTCATCAAACCCTTCCCTCCACCATTTCGGGCTCGAAAGAACCATCCCCAAGAACCACCATGCAACAATGCGTGCCCAAAGATGACCGACGCCAAACGCCTCGCTGTGAACCAAAACCCATCCTCGGAGCCATCTGCGCCCCTATCCCAACCAAGCCTGGCAAACTGAAACATGTCATCCCATCTCCATGAAGTCATCTTGTTGTGCTCCGTGCCATCAGGCCTGACATCCATCCCCGTATGACAATTTCGGTAATTAGTGTCCCGATCCTAGCTCTGCGCGCCCGCAGCCCCTGGTATCAATCCCGACGCCCAAAATGCAAACCCACCGCGACGACCACTTCAATCACGAGCAGTCCATCGCACCCGCTCCCTCACCGCCGCCCACCGGCGCCGCCGCCGACCTCTCCGCCGACGCCACCGCATCACCAACCCCAACCCCCTTCCCAGCCTTCCCCTCCTCCCCCTCAACCTCTACCGACCTCCTGCACACCGGACACGTATTATGCAGCTCCAGCCAGGGCCTCACACACGCGCCATGAAAGAAATGCTCGCACGGCAGCACCGCCACGCTTTCTCCCTTCACCATGTCATCGACGCACACCACGCACCGCGCGCTGCCGTCCTCGCAGCCGTGGCGCGCCAGCATCTTGTCGTCCAGCTCGCGCGTCTGCAGCGCGCGCGCGAGCGCGGCCTGCGACGCCGGCGGCGCGCCGCCCGACTGGGTCTGCTGCTCGCGCAGGTGGGTGATGATGCGGTCGAGGGCTTCTTGCGAGTAGACGGCGTCGCCGATGATGGCGTTGGATGGGTTGAAGAGCGATGTTAGCAGGGGCATGAGCATGTCCATGTGGATGACCGCCGGGCGGGGTGAGGTGATGGTGGGGTGCGGTTGTTGTTGGCCATCGCTGCCGGGGGTGGTGTTGGAGTGCTGCTGGGCCGGCTGGGGACTGGTGATGGTGGGGTCTGCTTCGGCCGGCGGGCTGTTGTTGACCGTCGGCGGAGGGGCGTGCGGCGGGATGGGGTGGAAGTGAGGGAAGAACTGCATGCCGAAGAAAGTCACCGGCGGCGGGTTCACCGCGCTGCGTGGGGGCGGGTTTTCTGGCGCTGGCGGAGGAGCGTTGCCGGTGACAAAGGTGAAGAAAGTGACCGTCGGTGGGACGTCGGCGGTAGTAAAACGGAAGGTGAACCGAGGGAGGTGGCCGCTGCCGGCGTTGGGCGTGCTGCCCTCAGCCGAGCCGCCATTGGGACCGCCGCCTGGGACCGGCGTCTCACCGGCGGAGGGCGGATGAGCGGCCGCAGTGGGGCCGGCGGCGCCTTGAGAAGAAGCCTGTGCCGCATTTGGACTAGGAGCACTCGGGACGGCGGCAGCGTCCGTGGTAGCAGTTGCTTCATGGTGAGGGTTGTGGAAGTGGCGGGGGTCGTTATCGGGCCCGACCTGCATGCTTGTTAGTTGCTGCGCGGTTGTCTGAAGCAATAGCTCTGAGGGTTGCCGTACGATTTCGGTTGATGCGCTCATGCACGCCGGGCATTCGATGCTCTCGCCTGCCTTCTGCCACTGATGATGGCAAGCATGGCAGTACATGGCCTCCTGGGTGCGTGTGGCTTGGTCGGCCATTGCGCCTGCCGTTGGGGTGACCCAAATGGCTGTTCAGGTGGGTGTAGAAATGATTAGTGATTTGAAAATAAGATGGAAGGCTTCGTGCTGCAAGATGGTCCAGCACTTGCAACACCGCCAAGGAATGGATTTGATGGTGGAGTGTAGTGTCATTCAGAAGAGGAACAACAAGTCGGCTCGAAGAGCACTTGTGTCACCACTATTATAAAGCATCGCCACCGTTCGCGCCCGCCCGCGCCTTGTGGTGTCATCTGGCGCAGCCAAACTTGGAAGGCTGGGTTTCTGGAAGGTGCGATCGCAGGCTGACATATTCTGGGGAATTCCACCAGAGTGGGGCCGCTTGCTGCTGGCAGTCCAATAAACCTACGAGATCTGTTAGGGGGCTGATGTGTATTGACCGCACCGTGGCCTGTGCGTGATCAGCCCCAATTTATGAATGGCCTGAACTGTCCAGCAATTGGCTGGGAAGAACAGTCCATGACGATCACCAGCTCGCCTGTCGCTCTGAGACACCGAAGCCGAATCTCACTCCCGTACCGTAGTACACCACGTTGTAAAGCTGTTGGACGTCTCGACGCCGAAGCTCATTCCGAGCATGATACTGCGCTTCATATCACTGACTATCGAGTCCGAAAACGGATCTGGGCTGGGTAGTTTGTATGCACCTCAAATTTCGGATTTAGCACAGTTTTGAATTCGGGCATCTCCACCCAAGATCGACGACATCAATATCCTGCCTCTTTTCACACATGAGACTCACCACCTCCTCGGATAGCCAACGCTCGAGTCTTTCGTCCCGTTATAATCAGCGCTTTTGCTTACCCGGATTCATTTCCAATTTTTGCGGCAGCAAGCCTTCGAGTATCTCCATCGGCAACATCGTTGGCCGGCATCGCACCGGCATCGCATGTGACAACTTCAAGCTGCTCCTAGCGCTCACAGTCTAGGCAGTCATAATAGGTCTATGCATTGCACGTAGCAGAGGCGACAATGTGGTGCAGTTGAGTCCCGCTCTTCTACTCTGGAACTGCGTTTTTGGGCTCAGTGCGACTGGCGTCATTCGTCTCTCGTCGGCTTGCTTGTCTGAAGGAATCAAGCTGCTCTTGTTCTGGTGACTTCGCTGCCTCATTGCCACGCATCTACGTTCGCTACGCTCCTAGCTCGCCTGGATTGGCACCTTGGTAGGCCGTTGAGTGGCTGCCGTTGCTTCTCGGACTCTCGGATTGGCGCGGGGGATGACGCGTCCAGTCAAAGGCTCGTCTTGGCAGCTGAGCTGAACTGGGCGAACCGCAACCCTCATAACCGCTAACAACCTTCACCCACATACTTCCACCTAACTTATACATACCGCATCAAACCACGAGTCCCAGGATCCTTGCCCGTCGTTTGTCAGGTTCATCTCAGTCTGGCTCTCAGAACAACCGTAACACCGCGCCTGCACTTTGCACTTTGCGCCCAACAACAACAGACGACACACCGAGACAGTCCGGCGCATTCACTCAATCCCAAACCCAACATGACCACCACAAACCCATCAAAATCCGCCTTTCCGACGCGTCCCACAACCCCCGACCAGCCGCCTCCCTCTTACGAAGCAGCCATCTCCGCCAGCAGTCACCCCCACGAACCAACACCCACCACAGACAGCCACCTCAGCCCCTCCTCTCCTCGAAGCAGCACCTCATCTCTTGCTCAATACCTCGAAACCGCCCCCCTCCACCTCCCCACCCGCCCCCTGCCGCAGTCCCAGTTCCAGTACCGCTCCCCCTCTACCATGAGCCCAACCACCACCGGCGCAAAACCCGGGCTGGAGGAGGAGATAACGGCGGACGCGGCCGGCTGCTGCTTTAGCAAGCGCGGCGGGTGCTGCTGCAGCGACACGGGCGGGTGCTGCTTTTCGAGTAATGGTGGGTGCTGTTTCAGTGATGAGGGCGGGTGCTGCTTCAGTACGGAGGGCGGGTGCTTCTTTAGTAAGAGGGGGGGCTGTTGTTTTGGGGACCGGGGTGGGTGTGGGTGCTCGTGAGACGTGAGGATGGGGATGAGGAGGGCTTAACAGGGACGTGTCGTGGTGACGCGGAAGCCATGTGGGTTGGCGCCGGTGTGTGTGGACTACGGGTTTGAGGTGGACTTGTGTTCCTTTGGGAGTGTAGCTTGTATTTGTGGCGTCTATCGAGGCGGATTATGTTGTGTAACCGCTTGAAATGGGAAAACGCTCAATCAGATGAGTGATCGAAACTGGCAATGAAGCCTCCATCGAAAACTGACAGACATGCTCAAAGCTGCAAGCTCGTGTATGACCAGCCACCTGTTGGCCCGGCCCTTCTAGGATTAGCCACTCTGGGCCCAACCCCTCTAGATGACTCCCTTGAGACCATCGAGTCTCCTCAGCGGCCGTGACGCCCCTTGGCACAGACTCCCTTGTACTCGCGACCGGGCCCTGTGGTACCAGTGAGGATCCCTTTCTACTGCACCCCTTGGACTCCCCAACGTGGCGGGGTGTTGCCTTCGTGATGCCGCCGGCGCCGTCGCTAAGTGTGTATGTCGTCTGTGAAAACAGCGTCAGTAACCGGAATTTCTCATGACCCGCCCGGCACCCCTCTTGCAGTACCAACCTTGTCGCTCCTGGCGTCCACGAGTTCCAGTCCACGTCCTGTTCCGCGCCGAGCGCCTCACTCCTCAGGGCTCAAGTGCCCGTCACGGTGGTGTAGCGATTGCACGCGTGCCTGTAATCCAACAGATCAATGACAAAAGAACTTCTCACAACCCGCCGGGCACCTCTGGCGCAGCACATACATCGTCGCACCCTGCTGTCCAGGCGTTCCACGTCCTCCTCCGCACGCGCCACGTGTGCCGCGCTGCCCAAGGTCTCAAGCTCCCGTGGAGGGGGTGGGGTGGCAGCGGCACCGGCGCGTCAAGACCATGTCGATGCAGGCGTAGGCCGCCCACGTGCACTCGTCGCCGTCGTGGTACCCGTCGCAAGACCACTGGTGGATGGCGACCGGCGACAGCGGGTGGGCGCACCCGCAAGCAAAGCAAACTCGGCGGAAAAGACACATTTTCGTTATGTTGTTGTTTTTGTGAAAAAAAAAACGGGCGAGCGTGTGACTTTGATTTTGGCTGCGAAGGGTGACAGACATCGCGGCTGCAAAGGGACGGACGGACATTGGCACTTTATGGACGAGCATGAAATGCCTGAGCGGCTGGCTAAGGTTGGGGAGCGGGTCATTTGGTTGTCATTTCTAGCCATGATATAAGAACGCTGGGCATTTCAGTACGTACGCATAGCTGTAAATTCTTCGCTAACTTAGCCAACCGTTCTTCTGCATGTTTGTCGCATCAAACTGAGCATGACGGCGGCAGGTGACTCTCAATGAATACCAAGCACCTAGGTACGCTCAAGTCAACATATTCGCGGTTTGGCCTCCCAAAATCCAAGTACTTCGCAGTCTTGCACAACCCCGGTCCTTTCCTAACACTTCTAGCTTGGGAGTACCTTGCTTCTCGCCGTTCAAGCCACGACGTGTTGAAACGTTCATGATTTGCCTAGGCTTTGCGTACGGGTGTGGGACGCGCACCGGTGATATGTCCTCTGAATGCCAACCCAGCTCATGCAGGAGCAATAGAAATTGCCTTTTCGGGAGGCATTGCAGTAGCGGTAAAGTTTTGGCGAGGACGGATGGAGGCACCCGCACGCGTATTGGACTCTGAGGTACAGGCACATCATACGACTGTGTTTGTTTTGAGTAGGGGAGAAATGTGGTGGCTGCGTTCGATTCAGTAGGTACTGATTGGTGTATTGCAGTGATGAGTGAAGACAACGGAGGGAGGTTGGTGCTCAGTAGATAAGAAGGACCAGTGCTTAGCGGCTGATTCTATAGCGCCCCGGAGGTCGAGTGTTGGCTTTGCTGTACAATGCGTTGGCGGTGCCGCGTGGCGGTTGAGTTGTTCACCTGAGCATGGGCCATTTAGAGTTAACTAATGGTGTATCATGCCTCAGATTCGACGGTCTCAAAATGTGTCATTACGCACCATGGCTGCCTCCATATCATACATATAATGTTTGAATATACTCCCTGTTTGCCCCTACGACCAGCTATTACCGCTTGACGCGCCCTTTGCCTTGACTCTTCCGGCAATCTATAGGTACGGCGCTATCCTTCGTTTCGACCATCTCCCGTTAAAAGCACTCAAGGTTTCCGTTCACGGCGTCAAGGATCGTTGCAGCGGTACTCGCATCGCCGGGGGACTGCAGTGTCTGAAAACGTCAGCTCGTCGAAGAGCGCTGTAGATGGTCGCGCCTTCGAGCATCGCACAAGTTGACCCGCACCTTCAAGTAGTAATTCAAAGGGGTGCAAATTGCACGGTGACACCCGATATAATCTGACCCACTTCCACAAGATAATGCTGTGGCTCTCATGTGTGCTGGTGATGAACGTAGAATTGGGGTTTACATGCACATCAAGACAAACCTTGTGTGGTGATACCTAATATAGCAATGTAGCAATGAGGGTTGCAGATGAAGTTGGGGCGCCACATGGAACGCTGGTTGTGAGCGGTTAATTACAATCAAGGTGGTTTGAACAAGCAAGTCCCGAAGGTCCAGGGTGGACATCTCAAGCGATGGTGGCATAACTATACTGCACGAGTTTGCGATGTTAGATGTTGGCGTCTCCAGTCGACTGCCGAAGACTGAGCTGCGCTGCCCTCGCAAGGACGTCCCGTCCCGTGTGACATTATCATTCTGGTTGCGCCCATTCAGCGCCCAAGAAGTGGCATCTAGGACCGGTTGCTCAGCCAAATTTGCCAGCTTGTCCTCCCAGAACCCAGCCGGGTCAACACCTAATCTTGACACATTTGTGCGCCACATCACCACTGATATGAGGCGCCACGAGTGCTGTCTACGTGACACTTTCCGTCGTACGCCAACTATTCATGTGCTAGCACCCTAGAACCCTCCCGCAACCGAGAAACCGCCCGTCCATACAAGTGTAGCTTCTTCCCACCAGCTCAGTAAGCCAAAGGTGCCAAGCTGCAAGGCGCTCCAGAAGACGAGACTGTGGGAAGTGGACGTCCCTTTGGAGAACACTCTTTATGACGTGTCAGTTGAAATTTCTGTGTTGGCGCTCTGTCTCTCTTGAATAAGGCGTCGTTGGGTCGAATCCCCAGAAATGACCGGCTCAGCTAGCTCAAGCACGCGGGTCAAGCTGTTGACCAGCTTGACCAAATTCTCCAACGGGATCTTATAGTAGTTAGGAAATTTGCAAAGAAGGACTTGGTGAGAAGCGACACGGCGATGTAAATTTGTCGAGAAACATCTGGGGGATGGAGGCCTTGTACGCATAGAGATACGTTGCCTCTGCGCTGGGTAAGACCAAGAGGCGGACCTTGAGTCGAGTTATCCCATGAGACGGGACAGACAAAACGAGCCAAAACATACCCTGAATGAGAGTGTCGTGTGAGACGCCGCAGCAGGCTTTCCATCATCCACATGGCCACCAACAGCTCCGGCTGCTTGGCCATTGCAGTTATATCGCAGATTCTGCGCCATGGCAACCAAGACGCCAATTATGTACGGATCCTCCGCTTCGTTTGGTGGTTCCAGAGCCCGAAGTCTTTTCTCTCGAAGCTGCCCATTCTTGCTACATTTCCTGCGAATCTCCGTTTTGCGCAGTGATCGTATGGTGTCGAGTTCAAGGTAAGCCAAGTCGGAGAAGGCGTCCGAAGGGCCAGTGCAGAAGTTCTAATCAGTTCGGACTTTGTCGACGATTCGTCTCCCGATTGGGAAGTAGAAAACGGGGTCGAAACTAGGTAGACAGTGTCAGCAGTGGACCTGTTGTTTCTTCCCCTTTTCTTTCACTTCATTCGGTTTAGCATTCATTTGGGTCTCTATTGCTTCTTTTTACTCCTGTGTGTCTCCACTCTCTTCCCTCTTCTGCCATTGCCCCTTTTTGTTTCTCTGGAGATATCAGTACTGAATCCAAGGCAACCTAGCATACAAACCTGGCGCGGGGATCAGCCACGTCGACATGGCATGCGACAAGGACGGCGATGCTGAAATGGGATATCACGGCGACCGCATGGATCTGGGAGTTGCTGAAGAACCTAACGCAACACATGATGGAGAAGACAGCCAAGACATTGACGAGAAACATGCTTCGACTGATGGCCAAATCGTTACCCTGGCCGACAACGATGCAGTCAATGGTACGGTTGACGAGGCCCACGATGCCAGCGAAGACTGCGAAGACGGCGAGGACAGCGAGGATGAAGACGACGACGATGATGAAGCTGACGAAGATTGGAAAGCGGACGAGGATTGTGATGAAGATGATAGTGAATAGGTACTCCCCAGCCTGGTGTGAAGGAGGATTGATGTCTACATGTCATGTACAGATATTGCTGGAATCTTTACGGAGGATTGCATAGCCCAGCGTGCACCGGTGTCCGTCAGTACCTCAGTCCCTGCAGAATATCTCTGACCCCAGCAAACTCGAGTTCATCCATTGTCTCCTTGAATAACGTGTCCATCAACTCCTGTCCTCGGGGCTCATAGATGGCGTAATAGTACCTGTTCAACAGGTCAGTAACCAGTCATGCCTTCAGCAGAGTGCAAGCATACGGTTTGATATCCCAATCCATCACGTAGCACCCATGCGACTCCTTCCCCTTGACAGCAACAGCATCCACATACGTCCAGGCGGCATCAGCCAGGGACCTCGCCGTCAGCGTTTGCGCGACCGACACAAACGCCCTCAGCACAGGCCCCGCCTCGCGTCCCAGCTCCGACCCCTTGCTGAAGCCGGGGTCAACAAGATTCACCACCAGCTCCTCCGGCGGTGGCAGATGTTCGACCAACCGCACAAAGAACAGCATGCCGAGCACCTTACTCGACATGTACCGCTCCATCGCATTCCACGGCTGCACCGCCAAGTCATCAAACGACTTGAGGAACGGCCTCTTGTCCCTGTTCGGCAGCTTGGCGTGGTACACGGACCCGGAGTTGACAATACTCAGCCTGCCCGCCTGCTTGCCCGTCCCGTCCCGCAGTACCGGCACCAACAAAATCGCCAGAAGGAACGTCGACAGATAATTCACCTGCACGACCTGGCAGTGTCCCGTCTTGGCATTCCGCACAAAATTCAAGCCCGCCATCCCCGCGTTCAAAATCGCAATATCCAACCTCCTCTTGTCTCCCCCCTCCCCCGCGGTATTCCCAAACTCCCCCGCCACGCGCGCCGCAAACCGCCTGACCGAGTCGTAGTCGCCCATCTCGAGCTCCCACACCTCGACGGTCGCGCGCGGGAAGGTGGTGCGCAGCTGGTGGGCGGCGGCCTCGCCTTTGGAAGGGGAGCGCACGGCGAGGATGAGGCGGGCCAGGTCGAGGGAGAGGAGGTGGCGCGCGGCGTGGTAGCCGAGGCCGGTGGAGGCGCCCGTGATGAGGGCTGTTTTGCCGGCGAGGGAGGTGTGGGGGTTGAGGGTGAGGCGTTGGGGTTTGGTGAGGAGTTGGGACTTGAGGAAGATGCGGGTGGGCGAGGGGTTGGGGCGCAGGGTGAGGGAGAGTGGTTGCGTTGGGGTGGCCATGGTGGGGGACGGTTGGTCTGGTGGTGGCCTGTTGGGCATAGATGGGGAGTTTTCAGATGACAAAGTACTGCGTAGGATGCAGCTGTGAGTTCGGCCGAGGGAGAGGCAGGTGGGCTGTCTTGACTCGTTGTCATTGAGGGAGGACCACAGTGAAGGGTCGATGTTCAGGCTTTTATCCAGACGGCAAGTTGATAGGAGATACGTCAACCGGCTCACCACCTGACGCAACAGTTGAGCCGCCGGTGATTATGTTTTGCGTAGCGAGGGGCTTCCCAGCATAGAACAGGGTATAAGTGGCTCCAGAAGTTACCGTTTTGGGCTGTACCTTGACGCCTTGGCGATCCAACGGCTGAGGGAGACACGCTCATCCTTCCCGTCTGGAACAAGAGTAAGCTGCATTGGGAAAGCAGTTGGATCTCGGCGGTTGTCCGCCTTGGCAAACCGGCTCGCAGACGTTCCGCCGGTCCCGATCCAATGCCGGCTCGGCCGACTCCCTCCGACGGCCGAACTCCACCTTTCCGGAAAGGGCAAATATTCGGGTCTTGGCGACGCGCAAAGGCTGCGCCGCTCGACAAGGGGGATGGATGACTTGACTTTCAACCTCATCCCGCCCAGCCGAGTGGACACCAAACCCTTTTTGCTCTCGCCAAGTCTGTCTCACGTCTCCTCACCAATGCTGCTTCTGCGAGAACCCAGCCGCCACCTCTTCCTCTTTTAGGATACTGATCTTGTTCCACCGTCGGTGGTGCGTTGTTCGACAGTGACGGGCTGCCCCAGTTCTCTGTATCCGTCGATAATCTCACAGGTTTCAACGGACTCACGATGCCAAGACGGCAAGCTGCCACAGGCGCCCCTGGCGCAGAGCCCAGGAATGTGCCGTTCATCGTTGTCACCACCTCCTCCGCCAAGCTCGATCCGGCCACCAGAAAGCAGGTTCGCAGCTATGTCATGCGTGGGAAGAATCGCAAACGGCCCAAGGCCCTTCCTAGCAGCGCTGCTCTCGGGTCGTGGATCAACGGCCCACCGGATGCCGACTCCCATCCCGACGCGCAGACTGCCAGCCCTCAGACGATACCCCCGCGCGTCGGGCACGACATGACCCACATCTCCTTCGCAGACGACATGAAGCCCTACATGCTGGAGTCAACTTACCGATGTGCGTAGTCCATTTACTGCGGCCCGTGTCGCTTCGCTTCCCACATTGACTTGCCATGTCCCTTTCCCCTGTGCCAGGGTTCACCGTACTGAAGCACGCCATGTACCCGATCGAGGCCTGCGTCCAGCCCAGCGACGACCTGTGGCTGGAGTATTTCACCTACGACCAGGCCTTCCTGCATTCAGTCATCGGCATCAGTCAGACCTACTTCGACTTCTTGCGCCAGGCCAGGTCTGGCGAAGAGGCGATCCGCCACCTCAACAAAGCCTTGCACACACTGCGCGAGCGCCTGGCCGCCGCCGAGCTTGCGACCGCCGACTCCACCATCTCCACCGTCCTGCTCCTGGCGCTGCTGTCCAGCGCGACGGGCGATGTCGCAGCGTGCAAGCAGCACATGCAGGGCTTGTTCCACTTGATCAGCCTCCGCGGCGGCATCCGCGCCCTGCGCTACAACGGCATACTGCAGTCCAAGGCCCTGCGGTGCGTCCCGTTTTCTTTCCCTTTGCATCTTAGCCTACTCACCTTATGTTTCTGACCCACCCACCCGCATGGCCAGAGCCGACCTCAGCCTCGCCCTCAGCACGGGCTCCAAGCCCCTCTTCTTCGCCGACGGCTTCTCCTGGGAGCCATACCTCTTTCCCCACACTTCCACAACCGACAACTCCCAGGAGAACATCACAACCTCTCCCCCCCGCCACGAGCAAGCCGCCCCCGCATCCCTAGCCAACCAAACCGCCATCCACACCCTCTGCCCCACCGTGCACGACCCGCGCCTGCTCAACACCTTCCTCGACCTGCACGAGTTCGCGCTCGCCGCCAACCTGGCCCTGCAGACGGGGCGCAAGATCCCCGCCGACCTGTTCCGCGAGACGCTGGTCTCGGTGCAGTACCGCCTGCTGGCGCTGCGCGACGAGGCGGATGCGCTGCGTCGGGGTGCTTCGTTTGTTGATGTGGGGGGTGGTGAGGGGGAGGAGGGGGATGGGGCGGAAGGGGGTGTGGATGTGGCGGCGCTTTTGAGGTTGGGTATGCTTGCGTTCACGACGACGGCGTTTTTGTTGATCAGGCAGATGGCGACGCGCTATGATGATTTGGCGCGGCGCGTGAGGGAGGGTGCGGTTGCGCTTGCGCGGCAGGGGCGGGTGGGAGGTGGAGCGGGCGAGGATGGCGATGAGGGAGTCGCCCGGCGTTTGCAGATGTATAGGCTGCAGCTGTGGTTTGTGTTCCTGGCTAGGCTCGCCGTGCTGGGTGGACTGGGGGATGAAAAGATTCTTGTCGTGGCTGCGCGGCGGTTGTTGGGTGAGCTGGGTATGGCAAAGGCCGGGTGGGCGGATGTGAGGAGCCTGCTAAGAGAGTACATGTGGATTGACATATTACATTCCGAAGGTGGAAGGGGGTTTTGGGAGCTGGTGGTTGGCTGAATGGAGACGAGACAGGGAGTGAGAGTTGCTGGGGTGGTCGAGAGATCACCGCATGGCCTAGTCGGCCACCATATAGACCACAGTTTTGACGAGTCCCATCAGCGGGAAACCGGTTCTCCGTTTTGAGGGCTTCGATAGAGATAGATGTACATGCCGGCTGCCCAACGCCATGGGCAACCAATCACTCAATAAGGTGATCCCTCCTCACTAGTTCTTGCTTTGTGAGTTGAGAGAAACTTAAGCATGCGTCTGGTGGCTTTAAATGGCTGATCAAAGCACCAACAAGCAACCTACCTGGTAGTCACCCATGATGCAGTCGTGCCGGCATCCTACCTTCTTTTGCCACCTGACCTGGATAGAGCATTAATGTGTTCATGCCTCAGCCGCACTTGTTCAGAAGCCGGGTGCACAGGAGCTCTTCACGGTTGCCCTGACAGTCGAATCCTTGTGAACAAAGGCGTACACACTGTGCCGCGCAATACACTCGTCGGCACGTGTAGGTGCTCGTGCCACCTACGTGTTAGTTCACTAAAGGGAGCACGTTGTTTGTCATGATCGGATTGTAGTACCGGCCCAACATCAAGACCGGTTCAAGCAATGGTTGGCTCTGACTTAGTTACCGCCAACTACCTCCCGTGATGTTGTTGTTGCCGTGATTGTTGTTATTCGGTGAACATATGACATGTTCTCGTGGTTTTGTAACATGTGAATCACATAGTTGTTAGGTATATAAGAAACGTGCTGCGCCTGAGCCCTTTAAGATTCACCTGACACTCTCGGCGACTTTGAAATCCTCCACAGCGTACTCGGCTCCTGGTGTTCCAGCTTCTTTAAACTACAGGTGTCTGCTTTCTTGCTGACAAACCCAATGTGATAACCTCACTCCCAGTCAATTAAAGCAGTGGACGGAG
The DNA here is from genome assembly GCA_023628555.1 of Chaetomiaceae sp. R4402. Taxonomy (NCBI): domain Eukaryota; kingdom Fungi; phylum Ascomycota; class Sordariomycetes; order Sordariales; family Chaetomiaceae; species Chaetomiaceae sp. R4402. Next base: position 423,277 of record JAMAKO010000005.1, read on the forward strand.
GCTCCAGTCGCTGACAAAGTTTCTGTCAAAAACACAAGAAACACGGGCGCGGACACAGTACCGTTGATCGATCGGCCCTTGCCATGTGCCAATATCACGTCAGGAAACACCCTATCTGCTGCCACGATGTTTCGAAGCCCTGGCTTGTCCGCTGCTACTGGGGCTACCCATCCGAGGAGTATCCGAATGGTTGCCGGTACACGAACCATCTCCGCAGCCCCATCCCGGAGACCGACCCCTTGGCGGCACAGGATCGATGCTTGAAGTCTAGCTGTTTGTGCTCAATGTTCGGTCCCGAGTGGGTATGTTGTGGCTGCCGGCGTGTAAATGAACAGTCTATGTGGTGTTGGAATTGCGATGCCAACATCTGTCTGCATTGCTGGTCGTATGCTGACGAGAGGCGGAGGAGGGCTCGCCAGGTGGCAAGGCAACGTGGTCACGAGGGACGATCTCATCGGCATCGACGACACCGCCGTTGAGGCAAAAAGCTGGGAGATCCGTCGGGGTTGAAGAGCACAGCTAGAGCTGCGGAGATGAAAATACCCCTTTCTGTCCACCTGACTGAATGGCATCACGGTGGTGGAGTAGGCACAGCTGGGTCAGAGGCCTACTACATGTACTGAGAAGCGCTAGGTTTGTGCTTTTGGTTTACATACACATATTGCTTTTGGTACCACATATGCCTTCACTTTCATAACCGCAACTTCCATGTCATCCGCTTTGGACTCATCTCGTAGACCCTATACAGTTGAGTCCCATGTAGGACACTTACATACATGATCATGGCCCGCTACATACCTGGTCACGGCTGTAGAAAATCGACCATCCGCGCACGAAGTACGCCAGGGTTTTGTCCTAAGCAAGCTCTCGACCATGAACAGCAAAGCAATTTCAATTGGATGCTACCTCTAGCCAGTGGTGGACATCAAGAAACTCGATATGCAACTGCCCCAATAGCTAAGGACGTGATTAAAACGACCAACGTGCTTTTCCGGGAGCGCCAGTATATTATTGAGTATATCAACCATTTACTAACTTTGCGTTACGCCAGCATCAGGGTGCCTAGTTCGTGACCACCAGAGGCCACATCACGCTGTTCGGAGAATGGCCAAGAAATCTCGAGAGCTAGTGGACTCTCCTGACTCGGCTAAGCAAACACATGAGCCGAATCTACTACAACGACTTCCTCGGCTGTCATCTATCTCTTGGACTTCGAGACGGCTTCGTTGCCTCCACCGAACAGGGAGCGTCCTGCACTCCCCACGCCGCGGTCTGTCTCTCCAACGTTCGCTTGAGAGCTTTCGTATTATACCTCGACCTCTCTTGAGCATCATCCCAGTCACTCTATCCTTTAACCAAGTCGCAGGAACGACGGTCGTCACCGGTTTGCTCCTCCGCCACGACACGGACGCGCAAATCACAGCTTGCGTCGGTCAAGTTTGGGTCGACTCTTTGGGTCGGTCTGTAGGGATTGGGACGTCGCAGCCACCCTGGGTTGGGTTCCCGTCCATAATAACAGGGGAATTATTGCGTCGTCAGAGTGACGACGTCTCGTCCGTCTGACGTGGATATACCGCGACTGACGTGGCTTGCTCCGCCGGACCACGGCACAGTAGAGCGGTGGTTTTCTTGAAGGCAATGCAGGGTACACCACGAAGGCTGAGCGAGCCCAGAAATCCTGCATGTCCCCGCGGGGCAATATCAGCGTAGGGTCGGGGAGCAAGCAGCTCAACCATGAAATGCCGCGTCGGTACAAGCCAGCCACAGCACGAGAAATATATATAAAGTGTCGGATACAGTCATGGTAGAAACCGCACAGCACGAAGACAAACAGAGCATTCATTTGACGACTAACTAATTACGTGGAACTCTCCCGCACGGGATAAATCACATTTAAGTCCAGTCCCGCGGACAAGTCAAGAGCCGCTAGGCGGCCGGCGAGGTGATGGCTGGCGTTTGACGGCGAGGGTAGCGAGGGCGGCTGCTGACCGCCGTGTGATCTGGAGCCTCGCCGCGCGTACTACGGAGCACCGCTTGCACAGCGACCGCGAGTAAATGGGCTTGACGCCGTACGAAAAGCGGTCTTCGCCGGTGCAGTACCCCCCAGACACCCCGGCTAGCGAGCACTTTGCCACGGCTCTAAATCATCAAAAGAATCAGCAGGGACATCAGCGAAACAACTGAGGCGAACCTCGTGACATAATTAGAAATAGCCATGTTGCCGAGGGCGGTCAACGTTCAAAGGAGGAGGTACTCTGAAGGCACCGGGCTAACGTACTTATGGATGAGCCAATCGTGCTGGCATCTGAATTTGCGATTTCGGAGGGTGTCTGTGCACATCTTGGTTTTGTACAGGGTCAATGTTGTGAAACGGGAGTGAACGGGGGTGTAGACCAGTTTCCCGGTCCACAGATTGTGGTGGTGAAGGATTGACCGGTGAGGATAGACGATAACCCCTGGTGGGCGAAAGTCTGTTAGCATGGCAGGTTCAACGATTAAGCGGTTATGGAAAATCCAAGTCGGCTTTTATATTGGCTAGTAGGCTACCTGGTATCAAAATGGCTACTGTCCCACCCACCCCTAGAGCTACGTGAACCAGACCGTCATGGCGCGCACCTAATCTGCTTCGACCGCGACATTCCGTCATGCACGGTAATGAGCAGGCATTCCATCAGTCCCATGCCCTGAGAATGTGTTCAGGGTGCCAACACGCAAGTCATGCAGCACCAAACTCTGGCCAGGAGCCAGCGGACTTGGGAAAGGGATATGCCTGCCCATGCATTTCGGAATCTACACAGCCACGAAAGACGCCCACCAAAAAACCTCATCCTGAAGGACTGAAGGCAACTCAATGACTTGACAGCCGCCATGAAAGCTCTGCCAAGTAATCCTCACCAAGACTGGGTCTCTACGTCCGTCATTGATGAAAGAAATACATAACGTCGACCTGCCCTGAGAAGCTAAATAAGTGTGGCCGCGTCTATGAGACATCCTTAATGCAGTGCTCCGCCACACATGGACTAATTACCATGCTAACTCGCTGCTCTAGTAGCTCTCCACATGTCCTGCCCAATCTACTAGCTTTCTGCCGCCGAGACGCTCGCAAACACCTCCTGAATTGCCCCCCATTTCAGATTCCACACCCAGTCATGATCCGCCCCCTGGACAGTCCTGCTCCGGTACTCCACCACCTGTCCATCCAACTCCCCCCAGCACGCATCAAACCACTTTGCGCCCTTGGACGCCGTGCCCCCATCCCCCGTCAACATATCCTTCTCCGCATAAAACACTCCCACGCGCAACCTCTTCCCCGCCTCTCTCAACCCCTCCCCCACCCGCGGCAACAGCCCATCATAATCCCCCCAGTCCCCCCACCCCCCTTGCATCCCCTCCCCCTTCTGCAACAGCAGCACCGCATCCTCCGACATGCCCTCCACGCCCTCCTCATACACCCTCTTCATCACCCCGGGCCACGCCTTCTCCTCCGCCGCCACTTCATCCTCCCCCACCCCCACCCCCTCCACATCCCCACCCGCCCGACCACCCTGCGCCGCCACCGAAGCGCCAGAAGAAGAAGAAGATACCGTCGCAAACGAAGCGCCCAACCGCCCCAACACCCCCGCCGACGCGCCCACCGCCGGCCCCACCCACCCATTGACCACGCGCGCGAGGCCATCTGTCTGGCGCACCAGCGCGGTGGGCAGCATTTTGGCGAGGGCCAGTGGGACGGAGCCCGTGCGCGAGGGCAGCACCCAGGGGGCGCCGAGGGCCAGCAGGGTGGGGCGCTCAGCAGTTTGGGGTGGGGAGAGGAAGGCGAGGAAAGGCGGGTGCAGCAGCAGGTCGAGCGCGTAGAGCGTGCCGCCGGAGTGCGTGGTGATGCAGGACAGGTGGGGGATTTGCAGGTGGGAGAGGAGGGCGGGGATTACTTCTATTGGGGTGGTTAGATATCACGAAGTATGCCTAGCTTAGTTATGACGGATGGATGGGTGTGAGGAGCGTACCTCTCCACAGCGCGAGCCGGTCCTTCGCGGGCGCGGGAGTGGTGCCGCCGAAGCCGGGGCGGTCCGGGCTGATGATGCGAATGTGGTGTTTCTTTGCCAACGCGTCCTTGGTCACCTGCAGCAGGCGCGAGCCCATCAGGGGCGCGAAGAAGAGAAGCACATGTTCTTGTGATGGGTCGGCTTCGTTGCGGTAGCCGTAGTCGGCGTAAGTGACGGTGACGGGCTTGGGGCGGTTGCTGGCTAGGTCGGCGGGGAGGGTGAAGACGCGGTTGAAGCGCGGGTCGTTGAGGGGGGAGTCGGTGGGTGGGGAGGGGGAGGGGGTTGGCATGTTGGTGGAATTGGGGGATGGTGTTTCTCTTGAAGTGCCTGTCTTGAAGGTGAATGACGGGTGGATGTTCGAAAGAGAAAGTTCCCTCGTTTTCATGTGGTTGTTGTGGGTACCTATAGGTACGGCAACGGGTCCGGGCCTGAAGAGTGGCCGAAGCTCCGTAGGGGCTCGGAGCGGACAACGCCGCCTTATCCACCTCGACAGTCTGGCTATTTCTATTGGCCCCTGGTTCAACATTCAACTCCATCAAGTTCAGCTCTGTTGCGGCGGCAAAGCCACTTTTGATGTTGGGAGAGGCTCCCAAGCACCGCACCCACGAAATGCGATCTGGCAAAGGTAGGTAGGTACCTTACCTACTCCCTCTGGCCATAAGAAAGTGAGACACTTGGCAGCCAAAAACGCAGGGATTGGACAGTTTGCTGTCTCGATTAATCTGACCATAGGTATGGAGCTTACCTAGCAGTTAACTTAGTACATTGAGTAGGTTTCAAGTTAGTTTGAGTCCCTACGCATAGAAGAAATGGCTGCATATCTTACTAGTGCGAAGGAATTACATCAACAGATCGAGTTGTTTGATGTGACCAGGTCGTCGGCAATTTTGGTGCTGCTTCGACTTGGCGCCTTGACTTTTCTGGTCGGAGAGCTGGATTTCATAATTCATAAGGTATTGACAACCCACACATTCCATCCACAAGATCCCCCATCATCAACATCATCAAAGACCAGTCCAGGCCCATGGGCCACCAGTGTCACGCCAACTCGAAGCAAATATAACCAACTCATCCCATCCATCTCAGCCAGTTCATTACCACCTACCGAGAATGGAGCGTACTCGGCTGGTGGACGCTGACTAACCGCCATCCTAGGCCTGGCGTGCTGCTGGAACGGGATGCCGCGGCGTCGGGCTCTAGGTCGGCACTCGAGTCGAGCAGCGCCTGCCTCGAGGCCGGGACACTGTCACTGGCCGCGGCCTAATTCATCCGACAGTATCATATCACACCAAGAGACAAAGAACTTTGAGCAAGACTTTTAAGGGTTCAAAGACATCGGCGGCAGAAGATTCAACCATGTTCTGTTACCTGAACAGTATTCCACCCAGACCACATTAGCTGCGGCTTGGGCTGCTGTTTTTAGCTGACTATGTCTAGGATGACAGTTAGTAAGAACAAGGAATATCCCCCATCCATTCACCCACCACACCCCTCCACATTGATCGACCTCTCAAGGCAGTTCCCGATCACACACCAACACCATACTCAACGAGTCCGCAAAGTCCCCATCAAACAAATCAAAGCAAAACTGCGGGTCCCCCAAACTCGGACAATACGTCCGACAGCTGCGCGAGTTATACAGCGCGACGCCGTACCCGGCGCACTCCTGCGTGATGTCCCCCTGGCACACCACCGTCGCCCCGTTCAGCGTCTTGCCGCACAGGTCCTTGGTGCCGTGGCCGACGCCCGTGTCGTAGCCCGTCCAGGACGTGCCCGCGTTCATGTTGCGCGCGCCCAGCCCGTAGTCGTGCGTGCAGCCCGCGAAGTTGCAGTCGTCGTTCTCGGACAGGCCGACGCAGTACCAGGGGGTCGCCAGAGGCGGGGGGCCGGAGGTGGTGGTGGGTGGTGAGGCGGTGGTGGTGGTGGGTGGTGGGGGAGGCGGTGCCCAGTTGGGGTCGCACGGGCAGCCGAAGTGGTCGCCTGTGCAGATGGCGCTGCCGCTCGAGGTGACCACGCCGTTGCAGCCGTTGGCCGCGCAGCCGCCTACGCCGCCGCAGGTGTTCTGGGTGTGAGAGGAGGTGGTCAATCGAAGTCCGAGGTGAGTGTAGTCATCGGGGGGGGGGAGCTTACCGAGGTCGGGTTGCAGGGGCAGCCCTTGAACTTGCCCTGGCAGGTCGCTGGCTGTGTCGGGCCTGTGAAGGCGCCGGCGCATCCGTTGAGATCGCAGCTCTGAGACTGGCCGCAGGTGTTCTACCAGACATCGTTCCGTCAGTTGCTAGCCCATACCTTTAGGTACTCGTCTTTGAATTCAGTCCGGCCACTCACCGATGTGGGATTACACGCGCAGCCCTTAAAGTTCCCCTGACACCGCGCCACACCACTTGAATCATACGCCCCAGCACACCCGTTCAGATCACAGCTCTGCTTGCTGCCACACGTATTGGCCGTCGCCTGGCACGTGCATCCCTTGAAGAAGTTGGTGCACACAGGGTACGGCGTCTTGCCCTGGAACGCGCCGGCGCAGTTGTCCTGGTCGCAGCTCTGCGGCGCGCCACACGTGCCCGGATTCGCCTTGCACTCGCAGCCGACAAAGTTCTGCGTGCAGTACGCCTTGCCGGTCGACAGGTCGAAGGCACCCGCGCAGCCGTTCAGCCCGCAGTCCTGCGGGGAGCCGCACGTGTTGGCAGTGGCGACGCACTGGCAGGGGCTGAAGAAGCCGGTGCATTGCGGGTACCGCGTCGAGCCCTGGAATGCGCCCGCGCAGTGGTTCAGGTCGCAGCTCTGCGGCTTGCCGCACGTGTTGGCTGTCGGCTTGCACTGGCAGCCCAGGAAGTTGGTGTTGCAGTAGGCCTTGCCGTCGTCGAGGTTGAACTGGCCCGCGCACTGGTTGAGATCGCAGCTCTGTGGCGTGCCGCACGTGTTGCTGGTGGCCGCGCACTCGCACCCGACGAAGTTCTTGGTGCACGACGGGTAGGGCACCTTGCCGCTGAAGGCGCCGGCACATCCGTTGAGGTCGCAGCTTTGCCTGGAGCCGCAGGTGTTGGCGGTGGCGCTGCATTCGCAGTCCTGGAAGTTGCCCGTGCACTTGGCGTAGGGCTCACTGGCCTTGAATGCGCCGGCACAGCCGTTCTGATCGCAGCTCTGGTGCGTGCCGCAGGTGTTGCTCGTGACCGTGCAGTTGCAGCCGACGAAGTTGCCGGTACACTGGGGGAGGGCCTCAAGACCATTGAAGGCCCCGGCACATCCGTTCAGATCACAGCTCTGGTGCGCGCCGCAGGTGTTTGCCGTGGCTGTACAGTTGCAGCCCACAAAGTTGCCGGTACACTGGGCGTATGGTGCAAGCCCGTTGAATGCACCAGCGCAGCCGTTCAAGTCACAGCTCTGGTGGGCGCCGCAGGTGTTTGCCGTAGCTGTACAGTTGCAGCCCACAAAGTTGCCAGTACACTGAGCGTACTGCGCCAGCCCGTGAAACGCCCCAGCGCAGCCGTTCAAGTCGCAGCTCTGGTGGGCGCCGCAGGTGTTGGGAGTGATGGTGCACTGGCATCCAGCCAGCTCGCCGGCCGTGCATGTCGGGTACTTTGTCAGGCCAGTAAACGTGCCCTTGCATCCGTTCGCGTCGCAGCTCTGCGGCGAGCCGCACGCAGAGCCGGTCGGGGCCGGCATCGCGGAAAAGGTGAGGGGGGCGTCCAGGCGGATCAGGGTCTCGAAAGGACCGATGCCGCCAGCCGAGATGGTCGATGCGGTGGAGGGGGGCGGCGAGCAGACACCGGCTCCGACGCAGTCGCGGTACGCCGTGTAGAGATAGACAGTGAAGGCCTGGCCCTCGGGCGAGCCGCTGGTGTACTTCGTTCTGTCCAACCAGTTGTACGGATTCACAGCGGGCGAGAAGATGCCGCCGCCGCCCTGGTATTGTGCGAGTGCCTTGCGGTTGTTGTCGGCCCAGGTGATGTACTTCTGAGGAAACATGCTCGGGTCGTTGACCGCCATGCGGTACGCGACAGCTGTGAGCATCGCCGTCCCAGAGATCTCGCCGAACCAGCTGGCGTCGTTGAGATAGTTGCGCAGCAGCCCGCCATCAGTGCCGGACTGCATGGCGCCGTCCAGGATCTCCTGGATCCAGGTCTTGAGCTGGCCCGCCTGAGATGTCATGGATGACGAGCCGGGCCATTTCTGCAAGGTGTGCAGCACGCGCACCATGCCGTAGCCCGCCCAGCCGTTGCCCGTGGACCAGAGACCCGTGTCCTGCGACTGCGGGCCGATGATGTGCCGCCAGTTTAGGAATTGGCTGGTCTTCAGCACGTCGCGCTGCAGGCCGCACTGCGTCACCGTCGTGGACATCAGGGAAGGGTCGTTGGTCTGCACGGCGAGATACGCCACTGAAAGACGTTAGAAGGCCGATTTCTTGTCAATACAAAAAAGACAGGTAGACTCACGGAATGGGAAAGACATGGCCATGTTATCGGCCCAGAGCTCGGCCACATCCGGTCTGTGGGAAATGGCGCCGTTGGAGTATCTGGGCGCTTGGTTCAGGATGTAGCTGGCTTGCCGATTTGCTGCATCCAGATATGTGCTATCGGACTGCCCCAGCAATATGGCGGACACGCCCAGGGACGCCGGATCGCCGACAGCCGAGTCTGGCACCAGGACGGCGCCTTGGGTGTAGATGAACTGCTTTGCATACTCGAGCGCCAGCGTGCTCGGGCTCGCGTTGGGCACCTTGCCGCCAGGGAACGGGTTGCTGCTGAAGACGGACAGCTCGGGACTGTAGAGCTCCAGCAGCGCTTCGGCGGCCGTTCCGTACTCCCAGGAATGGGAGGTCAGCTTGATCATGGCCTGCGCCGCGGCGTAGACATCGTAGCCCACGTCGACCTCGGCAGCCGCAGCTGGCTGTGGTGAGAAGAGCAGTGCCGAGACCAAGCTCCAGCACAGTGATTTGAAGGAAGCCATCGAGGTTGGCGAAAGTCTGCCGACAGCAGTTCGTCCTCTGCTGAGAGAATGAGTCTCGCTACACCCAGGTAGCAAAGCCGACCAGATGCTTCATATCAAGCAACGGCAGCATCTTGTCTGTCGTGGACCTCATGGGGGTCCATCACAGGTCAGACTGCAGGGTGCAAAAGCGTATCCGCCGGCTACAACGCGAGTCGGTGACATCGCTAGTGCCCCTGGGCTGGCCACGCTAGCAGCCGTGGTCTCCGAGCACCGGGTAAACTGAGTAACGAACTTGAATTGTAATTACTGTGTAGCTCTCTTGCTGCTGCCTGCAGTGGGGACTGGGCAAGCCTGGCAAGTGTGCCGAATGCGGTCAATATGGCGACGTTAGGGTTGATGGTGACTGTACTCAGTAAGCACATTTGTGGGGGGTTAACTAACGTTCTTCACCCAAACTAAACTAAAGGCTGACAGGTCGGTCTGCGTGAGATCACTAAGAGTCGGTTGCCAGGAACCGACCTATTCACACCGAGTCCCTCACTTTGAAAGTCCACATGCTCACTCTCGTACATCCCTGCATGCAGCACAGCTACTAATCAATAAAGCGCCTCAGCATGTCTAATGTCCGCCCATAGGACATGGGACTCAAGGCCTGTCTGCTGTGGAGGAGGGTCACATTCAGCATCCCTAGGGCTTACATGTATCCAAACCTTCTCCAGGCAGCCTGCCGATGGTACGCCGAGCGAGCCTCCTCTCAAGCGTCGGACACGGCACAAAGTGGTTATACGAACTCGGCGAGTTCGAGCATTCAGTGTCGTCCCGAAGGTTGCTAACCTCCACTCACCTCCCAGGCTGGTCATCCGGGTTCTCGGCCCTGGCGTGCATCAACCGAGTGATGACAGCCTATCCCCTTGCAGATGGACGGAACGGAAATGGAACGTTGAATGGGCTTATATCAGCTTCCGCCTGGTGCAGCGAAGCAATGGCATGATACCGTTTGTAGCGTTGCGAGGCGCACAGCGCGCCCATCTCTACGCGTTACCACTACTTGTAGACGAGAGTCCGAAGCACCGCAAGCTGCAATAAAGTCCCTTGCCTACTCCACCCTCACGCTGCGCAACCGACGGCTAGCTACCTACCTAGTATTCACGGTCGACCTTCGAGCGCCAGCATGACGCCGGGGCGAAGTGCGATGCCGCGGGCGCTTGCGCCCATTGCACTCATTCTCTTGCTCTTCCTGCACGTTAGCCACGTCACAGCAGTTCCTCCCGTTCTCCGCAGACCAAGATATGCCTTCGGGAAGAGCCACAATCGGGACGCCGTCGTTCGGCGCGCGACATCGCAGGATCCCTCGTGCCCCAACGGCTTCCTCTGCGTGCAGCAGACATGCCCGTCGGGTGTCACTTGCGGCGTCGATGAGACGTGTATCGATTTCGAGGGCACGATTGCTTGTGCGCCAAAAGACTCGACGTTTTGTGCCCTGAACCCTGCCACGTTCGAGGGTGTTGGCTGTACGTCGGGCACTTGTTGGTAGGTCTACGTTTCATCGGGAGTGAAGCCGCTCTTGTGAAAGACACACGGACTGACTCCAGCTATGATCTAGCCATGGCCAATGCTACGTCTCCGGCGCTGTCTGCTGTAACGCACCCTCTGTGCAATGCAGCCTCGGCACCCCGTGCAATGTATGTCCGCCCGGAGGAAGCTGCAGCGGAACTGGCTGTGCAGGGACGACGATCCCGCCGCCGACGAGTACGACTTCCACCAGCACATCATCACGGTCCAACAATTCGGGACCCCCAACTTCAACCACGACATCGTCCACCACGAAGGCAACAACCAGTCCGCCGACAACACCGCCGCCAACCTCGACCTCGACTAGAACCTCCTCTACAAGCGTCAGTATCCCCGTTAGCATCGACCTCACTGGCGCTTTGCAACTCTTCCAACAGCTCTCGGATGACTTCAACACCCTCGTCGCCATGGTAGGCAACCTGACCGAGTTGCTCGACGAGTACGCCAGCCAGACGGATCCGACTTCATCGGCGGCGCTGCAGAAGCGGGGACTCTTTGGTAGCGTCGACTGGGCGTCAGATATTGGAGCTTTCTTTCCAAGGATCGTCGAGTTCGCCACCACTCCTGTTGGTAAGTTCAACTGAGTCTGCCGGATAAGGCCTAGAAATGGGGTTTGATGCTTACGGTGACATGGCAGGCGAGGAAATCGCAGCGGCAGAGGAACTTATACCCCTGCTCGAACGCGGAGGGCAGGTCGCACAGTCCTTTGCGGACGATGTATCAGCGATGAGTATGACATAACCTGCACCGACGTGCCCCTCTGACAAAAGCACAGCTCTCATGATTTTTGTTTGCAGGCAACGAGTTCCAAAACGTCCAAGACACCCTCCAGCATCTCAATATCCCGGACGCTCCACCGCCAAATGTCCGGGTCTTTGTGAACCAGCAATTGGTCAAGCTTCGCGGAATGGTATGTTTTGTCGTGTTCACTCAAGTGAGTTACATGTTCCTTGATCATGATGCTAAAGATCGCCATGAATCGTAGGACACTGCTACCCGTAACGTCCGTGAGTAGAAAACGTTGTCCGCTTGCCTTCTCACAGGTCTGAGCTAACCGTGCGGCTCTCCCTCGCCCAGTGACTATCATTGGCGGCGCACTCATTGGGCTTCCAGTCCTCATTGGCGTTCTGGCCGCGGGAGGCAATCCACAGCAAGCGACAGTGACTTTCCCGGCGCCAGACACCGTCACGGTCACGACGCCGGAAGCGGCCACGCCCACGCCATACATCTTCGTCATGTCCGACAAGACATCGCAGGGCCAGTATGATGAGGTCATCGCCGAGGTCCTGGAAGACGGAGGCCGCATCATCGAGGAGATGACATACAACAAGCTCAACTTCTATGCCTTTTACGCCGAGGTCTACGATAAAGCACTTGCCAGCCTGGACGGCAACTCCCTGATCACCGTGATATGCAACAACGTGGACGATTCCGACTCCGGGTTCGAGATTGACGAGAGCCCACAAGACGATGCAACGGTCTCGTCCCGCGATGTTGGGCCCGACGACCCTGACCCGCGCCGCTCGTTTGAGACAGACAACCACCACCTCCTCCTGAACTCGACCTCCTTGATTGACAAACGAGCCCTGCCAGGCGACCTAGTGGCCAAGGTGGGCTTCATCGGGCAAACCCCGGTCCAGCGTCCGCGCGGGCTGCCGTACCATCTGCAGTGGCTCAACTCCCTTAGCAGCAACACGCAGTTGACAGGAAACTGTGAGTCAAAATCCCGCCTCTCTCGTAGTCACTCCGGCGCGACAAACACGGCGCACGTACCCAGACCATTTAGGGTACCTAGCTTTCACTCACACATCTTCCCAGATCTTGATTTCGATGACTATTTCTGGGACAACAATCCGGCGCACCCGTTGAGAAATGTGCCCATCTACATGATCGACGACGGCATCAACTGGAGCCACGACGTGAGTTCCTTTCTCCGTCCGTAATTCGCCACTCTCAGCCTTTGACTGACAGTACCACAGGAGTTCACCACCCTACGGAACACGCAACGATCAGTCGGCGTGAACTGTGCCTTCTCCTCACGACCCAACGACATCTGCCCACCGTCGTCTCTCGGCCCCGCCGGCAACGACCACGGCACGGCGGTGGCGGCCTTCATCGGCGGGCGCTACAACGGCGTGCACCCCAACCCCGATCTGCGGGTCGTGGCCGTCGGCGACAACAGCCGGCGCGCCATCGCCACCGTGCGCGCCATCAAGCACATCCTCGCCAAGCAACAGCAAACCAACACCCCGCGCGCCGTGCTCGTCTACGCCAAGGGCTTCCGGCGCGCCAAGCTCCGCGCCAACGGCGTCACCACCAGCCCCGACTTCTGGGCCGAGCTGATGCCGCGCCTGGCCGCCGCGCAGGTCGACATGGTCATCTCGGCGGGCAACGTGCAGGCCGACGACCCCAGCCTGCTGATCGAGGACTACACGCCGAACCTGTGGTGCGACACGGCGAGCGCGTGCATCATGGTCGGCAACTGCGACTTCCAGGGCCTGCGCAACCCGTCCTCGCTCTCGGGCGGGCTCGTCGACTTGTACGTCGACCTGTACGCCATCGGCACCAACACGGTCGCGCCGGCCGCCTCGCTGCGCGGCCAGCCCGTCGTCACGGGCGGCTGGCGCCGCGCCACGGGCAACTCCATGTCGTCGCCGCAGGTCGGCGCGCTGCTGGCCATGCTGGTCGCGCAGGGCGCGCTGGATGGGGCTGGACCGGTGGCGGTCGGCAATTTGGCGGCGAAGAACTTGTTGCAGAACATTGCGCGCCAGCGCAAGGGTACGGCGTGGCCGGCGGATGATACGAACCAGATTGTGCCGAGGGCGGCGACGAATTGGCAGGTCCCGTGCCCCGCGGGTGTGCCGGTGGCGGCGGCCGGGCCTGGCCCGCTGACGACGTATAAGCCGGCGGATGGGGTGTATGCTACGCTGAACCCGTCTGCGTCGACCGTGGCCTCGGCGGCGTATGTGGCCGCGTCTCCGGTGAGTTGTTTCCTTGTCGTGTCCGTGGCAAACGACTGGACTGGCTCTGTTTTCAAGTGAGATTAGTTGCTGATACGTCGTTGATCTAGGGAGTTTGTCGTCCTATGCCGGGCGTAGCGCCGCCCCTTCCGGTTGTTAGTGCTATCTAGGAAGGCTTCTCAGCAGGCCCTGCGCTCCAGCGTGTCTCGGATGGGACTGGAGCTAAGGGGGCTGTGTCAGGGTAGGTAGAGCAGGCCGACAAAGGACAGTACACCAGCGAACTTCGTCCCAAACACAGCTCTCAAAACACAACCCCTTAAATATTGTTCATCAGCCCCTAATGACTTACACGGCGTCGTGCCGTGCTCAGCGCCTTTCCTTTCGCCCCCTCGCGGCTCTCACCAATCAACTCAACCTTTCCATTCTCTACCCTCACAAGAGTCTTGCCGCTGCCCTTGGCCCAAACCTTCGTAGGCGGGAATCCCCCCTCCGCCTCATCAAGAAGAAGGGCCGTCATGACCCTGCCAGCCGACGTGGCGTTGAGATACCGCCGCATCTTGGCGAGATGTGTCCGTCGGAGGACGGCCGCGCACAGCGTGGCAAGCGATGTGGCAACCAGAGCAACCAGGAGAATAATTGCGGGGATGGCGTACGGCATGTCGTACTGTATTCGTCTGTTGTAAACGGTGACGGGGACGCGCTGGCTGGCAGGTGAATCGGCTAGGCTCTTGGTGCCGACCATGGCGTTGGCGGCGAGATCGGTCCAGATCAGGTTGGGAATCTTGATGACGGTGTCCGCGGATCGCGATAGGTTGCCCCATCGGCGGGAGATGGCGAGGTTGTTTTGCCCGGTGTAATTGACAGGGACGCTGCCCACCCCCTGCATTCACATTTGAGACCCCCAATGCAGAGAGGACAGCATGAGGAAATTCAGCTCCGGGAAGGTTTTCCCAGGACGCTTCGTTGATCTCCATATCCAAACCGATTACGAAGCCTGGGAGCAACAGCGAAGCCTTCCGAAGTGTCGTAATGTTAGCTGCCGTGTCGTCAGGTCGGGAGAGATTAAGTCCCAGATAGGTTTGACGTCGTGCAAGGTCATGCCTGTTGTATTGCCTATGTTTTCAACGCCCCACAGCGGCATGGTTTCCTCTCCGGAGTACACCTTGTCGGCGATGTCAACACCGGTCAGCCCACTCAAGTCGTTCGTGCCGTTGAACCGAAACGACACCGTCCTGAGGAGAGCTTGTGAGACCGTGATGCAGCTGTATATTGGCATCGCCCACTCGGACCCAGGACCAAATAGAAAACTCTCTCCCCCATTGGTTTGCTGAGGAACTCCCAGTAGAATGTTACTCTGGACGCCGAAGTTGGAAATGTTGGCAAGATCTTGGTCCCCGGGAACTGATCATCCCTTCTATTAGCGGCAGAGGATGCGGCAAATCAGCAAGTGTCGTCTTGGCACGTTTTAGTCATGAGCATCAACAGACTCACCCATGTCAGTGAAATCAACGTAGCTAATGTTAAACGGATTTGAGTAAGCGGCGGAATGGCAGGTGTAACTAGTGGTATTTGTTGATGGGTTGTATGTGCCGTTCATTTGGTATACTGCGCCCGAAAACACATAACGTTAGTTAGTCAAAGCCTGCAAACTGAATACTTCCAGCATGTGAACTTATCAAAAGAGCTTCCCGCAATGGAAAGCTCTTGCCCACAGAGGAATCAAGATAACGTTACTGGAATGGTTGAGAGTGTGGGTCGCTATGGTTCCTCAGGTTGGTCACAGCCATGAAGGCCATGAGATAGACGTTGTGAAGCCACGCAACCGTGTAGGCACGCCTCACAGTTCTGGGGTTTCCTGGGTGATGGAGTCGAATACGTTCCAATCCGGGTCGCGTGAGAAAC
The DNA here is from genome assembly GCA_023628555.1 of Chaetomiaceae sp. R4402. Classification (NCBI taxonomy): domain Eukaryota; kingdom Fungi; phylum Ascomycota; class Sordariomycetes; order Sordariales; family Chaetomiaceae; species Chaetomiaceae sp. R4402. The sequence continues at coordinate 438,680 of JAMAKO010000005.1, forward strand.
TGAGGCTAAGGCTAGAAAAGCCACCTTTGTCGATCAACCACAGCTCCACCGGTTTCTGTGAATCGCTCACAGAAGTGTTTCTGGCGATCGCAAAGTTGAGAGTCAAGTTTGTATCGACGCACTGTGTGACAGGCCGAATGAATAGCAGGTCTTCAGTCCAAACTCCGCCGTACGGACTGGGAGGCGGCGCGCTGTGGTTTCGGAATCCGATGCCACCGTCCTTGGTGTCGACAACCAAGCCCTCAACGACATCGTATCCGTCATTCAGCACCAGACTGGAGATGGCGCGGAAGTTGCCGACGGGGTAGGCAGACCCATTGTTGTAGACGAAATTGTCATTTGATGCGTTCCCCCACGTCTTTGACCTGTACTGAGTGTCGAAGACGTTTGAGACCGATCTCCCGAGGACGTTCGCCCCACTCGAAAACAGATCGACCATGGATGGGAGACCTTAGTGTCGACGTATACGGGCGTGATTAGGTAGGTGCCTGTGGCGTTCTCGTACCACGTAACGTTGGTACCGTGCAACGACACTCCTATGGGGAGCGAGAAGTCAGGAAATCGAACTTGGCTTCAGGTGGTTGGTAATCCTTCGGTGACTTGCCATGACGCAGCCGTATGACTGACTGCGTTGTCTTGTTCCCCGAGTGTTCCAAGGAACAACAATGGAAGCAAGTTCGGGAAGAGGAAATTTCACTATCTCAACAATATGAGATTGACGAATACACAAAGACAGTGGGCGGTCAGGACCGGACCTACCAACAAATACTGCCGCAGCAATCAGGCCAGAACCTTGCCCAACGGTAAGATCGGAAGGGCGCAGCATGTCTCCTGATGTACTACCGCTTTGCTGACTTGGAACAATAAGCGCTGTGCAACAAGCAATCCAGCGCGGCTGCGGACCGACTCAACCAGACTTCACCTAGTAATATGGGCTCAGATCAAGCATTAGAAAACCAGGAAGCAACATAAATTGTCTCATGGAAAAGGGCTTTTGGATGAGTGAACGGAAACCGGCCTTTGGAGTTGCAACCCTACGATTGCAGAGCCTCATTCTCGGCCTGCCCCTGACACTGCACCATGTCAGTTAGAGCCCGTACTAATAACGTTACGGTTTGGTTTAGGCAGGTCGCCATTTTGGTTGACAGCAGAGGGCCAATCACGGATTCTGGGTGCAGCCACAGGCACACCAGACTTCTTCCCCTGACCCATGTCTCAGCTGGATGTCCTTTGCGTATAGCCTCGTCGATGATAAACCACGAAATACCACCCATGTGCGCCGTGGTTATGCACCAACGGTCCGAGAACGCCCTCCCGAGCAGGGTGCCGATGACGACCGAAAGTGAGTAAGCCTGCAGGTTATGGTACCCATCATGAGTGCTGACCATGCGCTGAAGAGGCACGGCGAGGGGTGCGTTCCATTCAAGACAACCTACCGCTAATCCGCCTCGAGCCCGCCTGACTCATAGCCGTTCACAGCCTTGTCCTCTCCCATGAACCGGTGAGGCTCAAGTCCGACCATAGGAGCTCTGTCCGGCTGTTGGTTGCCTGACTCTGAGTGGTTAAGATACGAGTTCTCGGACTAATTACCAACCGAAAACTCAACAGTCCCTTTACTTACGGACATCACGTTAACGTTATGAGCGGTGCTCATGCTTCTTATTTCGGGAAATGAACTCGCAACGTCAGCATGTGCTGCTCCTTCAGCATCAAGAACCCCGTTTCAAGGTTCACACCAGTGTCGATGAGCCAGTAGGTATGTACGTAACTATCACAAATGAACAGATGGCACCGCAGGGACTCGCCGAGGAGACGAGCTCACAATGGAGCATCTAGTACACAAGTACAAATGGTTCAAAACCCTGGGTCTCAAGAACTACAACGTCACCAGCTTACAATCGTCCGTAATTACATTTCTCTGACATTGGCAGTGTCACGGTGGTCAATTTGACGACCACCATTCCTTCGACGTGTCAGCATTGCCGTTTTGACTCATCACGGCCTCACAGTCACTTTGATCAGACGTCATTCTCTTGGCATCCGATCATCTTGTACAGCAATCGCATTGTGAACCAGGGGACAACAGCAACACGGCAACTGATGCAACAGCATAGATGACTAATGCCACGGCTAGATCACCCTACACAGTGTGCAACGGTAGAAAGCTGTCCAGAAAATGCCGGTGATATCTATTGTAGCACGCTGTATATGCCATGTGGACCTCTTTGATCATGCACCAGATGCATTACATGACAAAATGCCCGTCCAACCATGCTGTTCCACCACCAACAGCCAACGCTGGACATCAGCCTCACCCCTTGGCAGCGCCAGCTACTGCTATGCAGCAACCAACGACAACAGACAGCAAGAGCCCACAAAGACAGACATCAGCGCAGGGCTCAACCCCCCCCATCATCGCGTCATACCCAACACGGCCATTACCCAGGACGCAAAGCAAACACACAAAAAGAAGCCAAAAACAATCCACCATCCGACTCATCATCCAGCACGCATACAGTCCACCACCCTCCATACATCGTGTGACATTATATGAAGAGGAGGTTGAAAATGCGCTTCCACGCCGGCATCTCGGCCATCTTGGCGCGGTACGCATTGATGGTCTCCCAGTCGTGCTCGCGGCGGCCGGTATCGACATCAATCTGGTCGGTGCGCAGCCAGCCGGCGCGCTTCCAGATGAAGCCGCCGAGCCAGAAGGCAATCACCACAGGCAGGGCGAGGTAGGCCTTGAAGAAGCCCTGGGCGTCGTTGTAGCCGCCGCCGACGGGGCAGATGGCGACATACAGCTGGGCAATCAGACTCAGGACGTTAAGGATGAGGCCCAGCCACGAGCCCCAGACGCCGCCGATGGCCTTGAACGGGATTTCGTCGAGGGTGTGGCCCTGGCGCAGCCAGGCCTTGCGGAAGCGGATGTGGGCCAGGCAGATGGAGCCCCAGGTGAAGAGCGCGGCGAGACCGGACAGCGCCTGCAGCCAGTCGAAGACGTCGGGCGCCCTGGCGGACAGGGAGGCGTAGGCGATGGGGCCGAAGGCGATGATGGCGATGACGGAGAAGAGCGGGCGGCCGGAGCGGTCGATGTAGGCGAAGATGCGCGGGGCGTAGCCCTGCTGCGCGAGGGCGGTGAGCGTGCGCGAGCCGCCGTAGACGGCGGATACGCCGATGGAGAGGACGGAGACGAGGATGATGACGTTCATGAAGGAGTCGAAACCCGTCAGGTGGGCGTACTTGCCGACCAGGACGAAGGGCGAGGCGTTGACGTTGACGAAATAGTTGGCGCCGAGCAGGTTCTGGTCGTCGTACGAGATGAGCAGGCCGACGAAGAAGAGGCCGAGCACGTAGAAGAGCGTGACCCGCCAGAAGACCTGCTTGATGGCGCCGGGCAGCGACTTGGCCGGGTTGCGGGCCTCGGCGGCGGCCAGGCCGACAAGCTCGGTGCCGGAGAAGGAGAAGGCGGCGGTGACGAACACGCTGCAGAAGCCGCGGAAGCCGTTGGCGAAGGCGCCCGGCTCGTACCACAGGCGCGCGCCCCAGTAGTGGTCGAACTGGCTGCCCTTGGGGCCGCCGCCGAGGACCAGGACGAAGGCGATGATCATGAAGACGACGATGGCGCCGAGCTTCAGCACCGAGGCCCAGAACTCCTCCTCGGCGTATCCCAGTGCGCCGAAGACGTTGATGATGATAATGGCGACCAAGAAGATGGTAATCCACACGGCTAGGCAAAAGCGAGAAAAGTCAGCACCTCATAACTGGTCCCGGTTTCTACCATCCCTCTCTCCCTCCAAATGCCAAGCTTGTCATCCCGCAACCCACCACCGTGTGAGACTCACCAACGTTGATATCGGGATTCCAGTAGCCAACAGTGAAGCCGCAGACAGTGAGTTCAAGCGGCAGGACGACCGCCCACTGCATGACGTAGTTCCAGCCCATAGCAAAGCCCCAGGCGGGGTCGATGAAGCGAGTCGAGTAGGTGTAGAAGGAACCAGAGACGGGGTACATGACGGCGAGCTCGCCGAGGGCGTAGACGGTGTTGAACATCATGATGCCGATGATGAGAAAGTCGAGGAATAGCGAGCCCGGGCCGCCCTTGCTGAGGGCGCCGCCGGAGCCGACGAAGAAGCCGGCGCCGATGGAACCGCCGATGGCAATCATGTGCATGTGGCGCGTCCGCAGGCTGCGGTCGAGCTCGTCGACCGCGCTGACCTCGCCATCGCGCCTCTTGAACGAGTTCAGACTCAGCCCGGTGCGCGTGAAGAAGCTCTCTCCATGGCGGCGCGTCTGCGTCTGCTCCAGCTCGGGCTCCTCTGTGTTGAAAGCCGGCAGAGCGTTCTCCTTGCCCTCCTTCTCGGGCGTCGAGAGGCCCGCGGCCCCCTTCTCTTCTGACGACATGATGAGGTGTCTAGGTTGTCTGGGATCGGACAGCAATCCACGCAGGGAGGGTCGACGGAAAGAAGGGGAACGCGTCAGGGACGGGCAGGATGGGGGGGCGCAAGGGAGAGAATTTAAAGCAGCAGCTCGCGTCCGACCCTGGGTCTGTCTGCTGCTACCTCAGGAACACGGCGAGGTTGCGCCAGGGTCCGTATCTGTCTGAGTGGGTCCCGTTGAAGATGAGGTGAGGGGGAACGGGACGAGCGCCTGGGGTATGAGCCCAGGTTACAGTAATGTGCATGTACTAGGGGCTTGAGCAGTGCGATGCAGCGATACGGTGCAGGCGAGCGGCGGGGCAGCCGGCGTGACTGGACCACCCAACCTGGTCGACTCAGCAAGGCATGGAGAAGCACAGAAAGCGTCTAGAAGCCGCAGCGAAGAAAGCGAGAGTGCAACGGAGACGCGTGTGCGGAGGCGGCGGTGTCTCTGATCGGCAGGTGCAGTTGCAGCTTCCTCGGGAAACGAACCACCAGAGCCAAAGCCTGACAGTATGCTGCAGCTGGGTGTGTGGTGTCACATGCTGCAGCCCAGGGTGGCGGGTGAGAGAACGAGGGGGGTGAGGCCCGGCCGTTCAATGGGGGGTTGGGGAAGGGATGGAAGCAGTGACGGGAGCCGGCCGTGGCCGTGTCTGTTCTGCTGCAATTACGGCGTACATGGTAACGAACGGGGTTGGCCAGCAGTCCAATAAACCAGAGCGTTACATGTTCAAGGGGTCATGATCGTCGTCGTGCAGCGCCGACTCGGTGGCTCGGTTTGGATGGCGAGGTTGGCACCGCTCGGGGGGATCGGGACCAATAGCAGAGGATCCAGCAGTCCGACGATGGAGGAGGGCGAGCGCAGCCCATTCGACTGCCCCGAGACAGCCTCTCGCGGGAATGTCGAGTGCCAAGCCGGCTCCACAGAGCAGTGGGCAGCCACTCCGGCGGGAAGCTGGTGCCGTGGTGTGGTCTGGTTGCGTGTTCCGCTACCTGACCTGCTGTAGTGTAACGTGCCGCTGCTTGGTACGCCACTGCTGCGGACTGTACACAACACTGCACAACAGTTGGAAAAAGCTTCGTGCCAATCGGGCATGGCTTGGGGGGTCGTGCAGCCAATGGCACGCCGCTGCGACGGCTTGGACCGCATGGATCTCCGATGACGTCGTTTAGCGAGAGGCACAAGATCGCCTCCAGTGCGCACAAAACATTGTTTCCCTGCTCGGCGGCTGCTGTCGTGGAATTGTGTAGCAAGTCGGCTGTTCAGGTCGCCATTTCATCGCTGATGAGCGACCTCGGGGCAGTCTGATGGGGAATTCCCCTGGCGAGGCTGCGACGTCGGGGCCATCAGTCCGGTCATCGACACATCGATACCAGTACGGAATACCTGGCCACGTCGGCGGTATCGCGGTGCCGCTAGCGAGGGAGGCTTGCCAACGTGTGGCGTTGTCGCGGCATCTCGAACGGAGAAGTGTTGCCCGGTGAGGTGAATGCACCGAGAATCAAGCGCGGCAGGCTGCCAGGCTGGATGGCAGGCGGTCTGGGCCTGCCGTCATTCGCCAGCCTCCACCGACGCCAAGCCATATCCATCGGGAATCGCAGCGCAGCTGCCTAAGCGGGTAAGGCTTGGCCAAGAACCCCCAGGCTCGGACCTGGGCTGTCATTTCTGGGGAAGGCGGCTACGACAGGGGGGTTCTTTCATGAAAGGATCAAGGGATTCCAACCCAGCTTATCAACGGTGGAGTCCCTGCATCCTGGCGTCTTTCATTGACGTTGATAAGAATGAACAACAGAGATAACTTTGGGCCGGAAAGATGCCGACCAACACTCGGATATCTTCTTCACCCTAGGACACAGAAAGATATGGTATTACCCTCCGAGCACAGTCATTTGAGCAGCATGTGAATGCCGAGTTATCTCTAGGCGTCCTTGATTTCGAGACAGGAGCCTAAGTGGAGGCGACAGTAACAGTAGCGCGCACACTACTTTACTACTGTATGTGTAACTGTGGCGAATGGGGCAAAGCAGCTCCCACGTCAAGCTGTTGTTAACCTCTGGAGAAATTCGAATAGCAGGGGATCCCGACTTCGAAAGACGCCGTCATCTCCGGACGATATGCAGCGCGTTGGGTTCGAGACTCGCCCGTCGAGTTTGTACCAACCTCGTGGATGGCAAAGCCGTTGGCCTCATCTGCCCGTCATGTCGTGTCGTGTCCAGACCTTCAAGGTCCCTCATCACGTCTCGATATGGTCGAAAGGAAGCATATCCCATAGCTGCGTCCGTGCCTACATAATGCAAGATCGAGGGGTTCGATGGTCAGAATCAACGGGACGAATGAGGACAAGCGGATGTCAAAGGTTGAGGCGGACTGACAAGCCGAGGCTTCATCAGCCGCAAGTCTCGGGCGCCGGAAGCCTCGCCAATCTGAGCATCAGCAGTTGAGCACGCGACAGCGTTGCGGGCTCGACCCATCCATGTCCAACACGTGTGGGCGGTGCCAATGCTGCCTTTCCCGTCACCGAGACCCATTCTCAGATGTTCCCCTCCCACCAACCCCTCGATGCGCGGCAAAAGCGACTTGCACCCGCGGATTCCATTTCATTCAGACGCAGCGTTTGGTTGGATGCATGCGAGGCATGGTCACGGGCCCGTGCATGGGAGCCCCCTTCCTGCTCCGTGTGGCCGAAACGCTGATGCTATCAATTAGGAAGGAGCAACTGGATCCTGGCCACGCCCAGCAATCCCCGCACTCCATGCAACGGTGGCCGGAGCAGCTGGGGGAACTTTTCACACTTCGCATGAGCACCCCAGTACACTACTAGTACCGTATGTACGGCAGAGGACAAGGCCCCGGGAGACGGAATTTGGAAGACCAGCCAGATACCTAGTTACCTGAGCTACCATAGGATCGATTGAGCGAAGAGCCTGTGATAAATGTGATGAAGGGGGATGCCTCAGCTTTTAGTCCGCCTTCGACGTTCGTTCCGGCCCTGGCTGTGTCCCCGCCGCCAGCAATTGTAGCATAGGACCGATTTGCTTATGTGATACTAACGGTTGTTCGAAATAACGCTACCATGAGGTACAAGTCGTTTCCTGTGAGACCCTAACCCTTCGCACATAGACCAGCCTTGTCACCGGTTGCTGGGGTGGGTCATTTGGTTGGTGCGAGGCCCAAAGCAAACAGAACCCTTTTACACAGGTATTGGATCCTCCCAGGTCAGGGGCAGCGGCTACAAGTGGTTTTGGCGTGTTTAGTCCGGAAAGGTCTTTATACGAGGAGATTGACAACTCCGAGGCTCTGGTCGACCTCCTGATTGTCGCCATCCTGGAGGTGAAGCCGTACAACCGCGCCTCCAACCAGGCCATGATTGAGTGGCAAAAGGCATGCCAAACGGCGGCGCGGATCTCCACGAGTCTGAACGGGCAGACGGCGGGGAAGCGAAGGCCAGGCGATCTGCGCGCTAGCGACAACAGAAAGAAGCGGTCCGTTTCCCACAACCGAGGTTGGGTCGACGCGGTTTTGGCACCTGTTGCCCGCGACGGCTGCGCAAGGAACCCAGCATCGACCCGGAACCGGCACGATTTCGGAGCCACAAAGCAGGTGCAGCAGCAGGAGCAACAACAGGAGCAGGAAAAGTCCGGTAAGGTTGCTGTAAGGGAGCCAACAGCCAATGTCGGGGTTCTCAAAACGGAGAACCGGTTCCCGCTAAGGAAACTCGTCAGAACTGTGGCTTATATGGCTAGCCAGGCCAGGAGCTGCGACAGCCGAGGATTTGGATACTGATAATTTCCCGATCATGAAATGCTTTGGGCCGTACAACCTATATAACATCCGCCACGAGGGAGCATTTATCCGAACCTTGCTGGCGCTGATGCTGGAGCCCTCAGATCCGTGGGAAGGAAAACAGGATGTTGTCCAGTGCAGGCTACTGGACTAGGACATGTTGACACCCTCCTTGCCTTCTCGTCTCAAACAGTCCGGAGGGGTTGCGCTACTAGTAGTTTGAATTCTCAGTCGTCGCTTGAATTTGGTTGCACGATTCTAAAACCTTGCTCTACTGCATCTGACTAAGTAGCTGGAAATCTCGTTCTGGCTTCGAAGCTAATATGATTCTGGAGCTGCCCGTGATCCTCATCAAATGACGTTGGTGAGGTTGTCCTTTACGTGTAAGGGAGTGAGGCAAGGCCCGCAATTACATACAGACCGACAGTGTCGAGCAACTGACATTATGGAACGTAGCGATGGAAAGCGGACGGACTAGGTAACGTTACATGTATAGGTACCTTATGAATCAAGAAGATACAAGAATGAAAAATGATACAGATCCAAACAATCATCGTTAAATGTCAAGGATAAGTGGGAAAGGGGAGGAAGAAAGGGAGAAACAAGAAAGAAGGGAAAATGTCTACGTGCTACCAAACAAAGGGAATCTGCCTTGAACCTGAAATCTGAACCTGGCATGGGGAAGCCGCTGCAAGCCGGACCCTGGAGCGAACAGCAGAACCTGACGGATCACACCCTCTCCCTACCTACTATGCATAGCTTACTCAACACCTATGACCGGACTGCACCGGAATACCTTCCGCTTGACAAGATGATGCCTGAGAGCTCTTCAACCTCTGAGAGGATCTTATTCTCCACCCTCGAGCACTTCTGACTCACCCTGCGCGGTAATGAAATAGTCGAGGCCCGTTGCGTGATGCCGACTTTGGGGAAAAAATACACTGCCCTTGTGTTTCTTGAGAAGTACGTGTATCAATCCAGTGGAGAGCCACGCCAAGTAAGTAATCGCTTCTGGCAGGCTCGACCACCTTACTCTCAGGCAAGTTGCCTCGGCGGGATGGGTGTTTGATGAGCAGCCCCATGGCAGCGGCCACCTCGCTCCGCAAAGATCGCCCTCTCCCGTCCAGTCTCAGCCAAGTCCACCACCGCCCCGAGGTACGCAGGACAATATGTCGCTTGTCGGCATTGGCATCCTTGGTCAGAAATGCCCTTGCAACGGGGAACGTGTAGGTCTGAGGCGGGGTGCCAACCCGCGCATCCCGTCGGGCCCTGGTGCTGAAGTAAACGAAGCACTGCTTCTGGAACTATTCTTCTGTTGCAAGATCAGAATCCATTATGACGTGGTGCGTCGGTAGTATTCACAGCGAGCTAAGAGGAGAAATCTCATGCGCCACTACATCATCCACGGCTTCCCTCCCTTGCTCGGATGGCGGACCCGGCTTCAAGCCGGAGAGTTCCTTGGCTCCGACCACGTATTCCTTTCCGACGAAGTCGTGTATGTGAAGTTCGTTCACCGGCGTGTTCTCCCAGAGCGTTGCGAGGTAGATGAAGTTGGTCACGTCGAACTTGGAGGCGGAGCCTTTCCAGTAGGAAGCGATATCCAGACGTGCGGGACCAGGGTCGATGGTCGAAGCCTTTTCCACCAGCCTACCGGCCATGGTGGGTTTGGGCTTTTGATGGAGGAGGATATTGTAAAGCCACCTCGCAAAAGTATGGTAACACTGACGGCTCCGTCCATGCGCCAGACCCACACACGTATATAAGGACAACCACATCACCATTTTCCATCCACCACAGTTTCTCCTACGTACAGTCAAAATGGACCAGTTTAGGATCAATCTGTCGGCTAATAGCCGGACTACTCGGGGAAACCGAAAAGATCTCACTCCCAAGGAAAGGGCTACTATCATTGCAGCTCGATTACTAGGTGAACCTCGTAAGTCCTTGGCCACCCGGTTTGACTGTATTGTCACCACCATCTCCCGGATAGTTCGACGCTGTCAGGAGCGCGGATACGTCGAATCGAAGCCCAGAAGCGGCCGACCAAAGAAGATCAGCCTTACCCAAGCCCGATATATTAGGTTACTTGTCAAACGCAACCCCCGAATGACCTGGGCTGCCGTCGTTGGCCGGAGCCCTATTCGAGTACATCGCGATACTATCCGTCGAGTACTTGGTAAGGATCTTCGTCGTAAGTGGCGAGCAATCAAGCGGATATAGCTTGATGATACGAGAGCAGCTGCTCGGCTTGCTCACGCACGGCAATTTCCACGTACACGTGAGGCTCGAAGAGTCTTGTTGGAAGGCTCATATTCCGATGAGTGCTCTGTTCAAACACTACCAGGTGATGATAGCGGTTGGGTCTTCCGAGCAGCCAAGGACAAGTACAACAAAGGCTTAATCAACATTAAGCCGAATGTACGTGCCGAGATCAACTTGATGGTGTGGGGGATGATCTGGAAAGGAGGGCGTTCGCCGTTGGTCATTATGTCCCGAGATGCAAGAGCTGCATCAGGAGGATACTCGGCCAACAGCTATATCCAGGCATTGGAAGAAGGCTTGATACCGTACTACCGCCCAGGGACCTTTTTCCTTCAAGACAATGCCCGGATTCATACGGCTCACAAGGTTCATCACTTCCTCGAGAGGCACGGTATCTGGGTTCTTAGGCACCCAGCATACTCCCCAGATCTCAACGCTATTGAGCACGTGTGGAAGGCATTGAAGGCCATGGTTCGGAAGGAGTACCCAACTATCCACAACCTCAAGGATAACCAGGAGAACCGAGACATTGTGGCCGATGCATTGCAGGATTCGTGGGAGAAGATACCCCAGGGGCTGATCGACTCTATGCCCAATAGGATGGCTGCAGTTCGCAAGGCTGGCGGGTGGTATACTAAGTACTGAAGCCCGGATTAAGAGCTTCAATTTGATAGTTAAAATGGACTATTTGGCCCAGATTGGACTGTGTTGTCGTCGTTCAAAGTGTGTGGTATGGCTGTCTCGGATGGCTGTGTGGGCCAGTGTTACCATACTTTTACGAGGTCATTTTACCTCGGCCGCCGTCCGCGCAGCAATATCAGCCGTGGAATATTTGAACGGACAAACGTGGACGAGGCCTGACGGTCAGATATTGGTGGTTCTGTCCATAAGATGCATGGCCATGAGCGAGCATGGCACACATGTACACACATGTACACACATGTACACACATGTGCTCATTGTCAGCGGTGCAGTGAACGGCCCTCTTAACTTCGACTCAGCCACAGCGACTCGCTGCCCGACGCGGGTCTTTAGGCCGCGGACCCGGCTGCCGGGCTTCAGCAACGCACATCACTGACAGAAGGTGCCTAACGACCGGGATTGGGGGAACCATTGGCTTCGTGCGTCGCTGTTGCGCCCAGTAGGGTCGTATCTGATTCGGTTTGGTCAAGCCCAGCTCGCTTGGGGCTGCATGTCACGGGTCGGCTCGAGGTCGGCCACCAGGAAGGTTGACGATGACGACCTGTGGCCACCAAGGTGTTTGCACCAGGGAATCCTGCGACGACGAAGTCAGCCACCATGTCGTGCGACAGCGCCAGCTGCACGGCTGGGCCGCCAAACTTCGATGACACACGGGCGAGGTGCCAACATACGGGGGTCCCCGATGTGTCGAGCTCGTGGACCCCAACGGCATTGCGCGCCATATGGTGCATACACCCCCGCCCGGCTCGATTAACGCATACGGGTCTGAGGGCATTGGTCCCGGGCAACCGTCCCGTGAGGATGAAGAGGAAGTCCAGCAAACATGGTAGTGCAGCGTTGCTGAGTGAAATGAACGTGGCAACGACGGTGGTGGCTCGACTGCATGTTCTGTGGGCCTTGAGACCTCGCCAAGGGATGGATGGACTAGGTTGAAGATCGAGAGCCGTGAATCGTCTGCGAACCTGTGAGCATGTTCGGCCTCTTAGAAGTCAGTAGCCCGATTGAAGCTCTGGCAGTCAGATACAGCCAGCCAAGGAGAGACCGGCGCCTGTTTGGCGGCGCGCAGGCTAATGCGAAACGCTGGAGACAAGCAAGTCACCGGGAGCACTCAGCCGCACTGTTCGCCGTCAACGCCACCCCTCTCGAAATCCAGCAATGTACACATTTACATGTACAGCCCTGATATTGGTCGATAGACAAGGAAATTCTCTATGCCGTGGTTGCCGACGTGTAATCATACACCATGCCTCCTCGTCTTCTTGGTCATTGGCCGCGTTCTGCACGGTCAAACTGATTGGGCGATCACAGACATGCTCTCCCCCCTTGCTCCTTGGTGGTCTTGGGGCGTCTTTCGTTTACCCTCGGCCTTCAGCACCCAAGGGAGATGCCGAGTCTTAAGCCTGTCCACCACAGGTCCCGTTCTATTCCGATTCGGTGGAACCCACTGGGTAGGCTGCGGTCATGCTTTAGGCCTTCTGCTTGAAGAAGGCATCGAGATAAGCCTCGAAATCGAAGTTGGGCGACATTGGGTCTTGGTCCACTGTGTGATTGTCAGCCGATGCACCCAACACCGTAGTTTAGGGGGGGACGGAAGAACTCACGCCCTGAGCTGGTGGACGCGCTGGCGGCAGCGGGCTGCTTCGTCTTGGCGTAGGCCTCCTTCGCCTTGTTTATTAACTCCTGCTTGTGCTCGTACTCGTGCTGCGCCGCGGCGGCCTTCTGCGAGGAGCTGATCGTCCGCTGGTGGTAGAAGCCGTAGAACACACCCAGGCCAAGGGCGGAATACCGGAGGACCTGTGCAGGGGCACAGTTAGCTGACTTGGTTGCTGGAAGCAGTTGCTGGTGCAAAAAATCTCCCGCAAAGCGCGACCCCAACCGCGAGCTCCTCCCTGCGCTGGGCCCCTCTCAGTCGCTCTCCCAAGCAATCAAGCCAATGCTTGGAAGCAGTGCCATGGCTGCATGCCAAATTGGCAGCTTGCTATCGAGCGGGCTGGGGACCTGGGTTGCGGCGGTGCCTGTGCTGGTTGCGTGGCACTCACGTTGACTCCGGGCTTGGACGACATTGCAACTGATCCTATCAGGCTGTCGCGACTGCTTGCGCTTCGGTTCGGGGTTATCGACTCGTCGGGTGCAGGGAGCAGCAATTGAGGGTCTCAATTGGTCCCGTGGCTTGTCGTCGTCGATGGGCTGGCGTCGTGCTTGTCGGGTGGATTGCGAGATTCAAGTTCTGGAGAGCTCGGGAAATGTCGCGGTTTTTTCTGACCCACCACACTCACAGTTCGTCGGGCGTTGGCCAGCTTCATCAAGCCGGGTGTGCCAAGAAACGAAGGTAAGGTTAGAAGAGCACGCCACTGGCGTGGACACAACGAGCACTCAACAGCGCCTGTTCAAGAAAAAAGCGGGTCAGTTCAATGCAACTGAACCGGGCAGTTCGCGGTTTGACGCGACTGGTCGATTTTGAGTCCCAGGGGCATCAACCCCAAAGCTACAGAGTATTGTTGCATGTGACGGCCAACGTGCATGCATCCGGAAGTCTGCGAGACATCGTCGTGGTATGCATTACGGGCGATGACGAGGAGGACCGTCACGCGACCCTGACCTGCGCAGTCGCAAACCCTTTGTGAAGTCAGGCCCGTCGCATACCGTACGCAGCACCTCGGTTCCACACATCCACCGAGCCTACGACATTTGCGACACTGTCTGGTTGACCCCGGATATGCGCCTGGAGACAAAGATATCGCAAGATGCAGCATCGACGAGATGAGATCCTCGCGAAGAGGGCCAAGTTGGCGGAGCTTAAGCGGCAGAGGGAGCTGCGGGCAAGCCAGGCGACCGCCCGCCAAAGCATAGGCCCCGGCGAGGTTGGTTTTTTTGCTATTTGGCTCTCGCTGAGCGCCGAGCTGACAGTGCCTCCAGTTAATAGCCCCGACCCCAGGTCGCGCTGACAACCGGCGCGAGATCGAGACCCTGATTGACAGCTTGGTGCGCGAGAGCAGGCCCGTCTCCGTGTCGACCGGCGCGAACTCGCCCGCACGCCTCGGCAGCAGGCCAAACAGCGTGCTCAGCGCAGGGGAACTCAGCGTCGAGAACAGCTCCGAGTTCGCCGCCCCGGCCAACGGACAGGTCGTCACGAGTCAGCCCCAGATCCTCTCCGCCGTACCCTTCACGACCGTTTACGAGTGCCCGCCATCGCCAGTGAAGGAAGTGTACTCGTATAGTAAAGGAGTGCAAACAACCGAAGACTGGTCCTCTCCACCGACGCGGTCGCGCGCCCTCTCCGAATCGGAAAATGAAGAGCCGCCGGCCACGGCCTCGCCGAGCAAGCGGCTGAGCAGGAGGGAGCGGGACCGAGAGGAGGAACTGCGAGAAAACATACGGCGAGAGATCGAGGAGGAGCTCAAGGCAGCCAAGGAGCTAGTCACCGATGGCGTCTACAAGCCATCGGCCGCCGCGAACTTCCCCGTCCGGACGCTCACCACCGAAGAGCTGAATGCGGTCACGCACTCGGACGACTTCATGGACTTCATCGACATGTCGACCAAGGTTATCGAGAAGGCGCTGGACCAGGACTACGACGTCCTCACCGACTACACCCTCCAGGTACACGACGTGGACGACGATGAAGAGCAGAGCGGCAACACGGGCGGCAAGGGCCGGCGCAAGGTCAAAGAGATTGCGCAGTTTTACGACCAGCGGTGGTCCAAGAAGCGCATGGTCAGCTCTATCGACTTCTCGCCCAAGTTCAGCGAGTTGCTGCTGGCGTCGTACACCAAGAACCCCACCGCGCCCCACGACCCGGACGGCATCGTGCAGGTCTGGAACCTGCACCTGCACGACCGGCCCGAGTTCGTCTTCCACGCGCAGTCGGACATCCTGACGGCCAAGTTCTCGCCCTTCCACCCGAACCTCATCATCGGCGGCGCCTACAGCGGACAGGTCCTCCTCTGGGACACGCGCGCGCGCGCCGCGCCCGTCCAAAAGACCCCGCTCACCGGCCACGGGCACACGCACCCGGTGTACTGCGTCGACATCGTCGGCACGCAAAACGCCAACAACATCATCTCGTGCTCGACCGACGGCGCCGTGTGCGGGTGGAGCGTCGACATGCTGGCGCAGCCGCAGGAGGCGCTCACCCTGCTTTCGCCGCCGCCCGCCAAGAACGAGGATCTCGCCCCGACCTGCATGGCCTTCCCCCAGGCCGACCCGACTTTTTTCCTCGTCGGCTCCGAGGAGGGCACCATCTACCCGTGCCACCGGTACGACCGCGCCGGCGCCAAGGCGGGCGTCGACGCCCGCGTCAGCTACCGCGGCCACGCCGCGCCCGTCATGTCCGTCGCCTTCCACCCGTCCCGCGGGCCCGTCGACCTCGGCGACCTCGTCCTCTCCGCCAGCCTCGACTGGAGCGTCAAGCTGTGGAAGGTGCGCGCGCCGGCGGCCACCTCCGCGGGGGGGACCGGTGCTGCTACCGGCGCTAGCGGCGCCGCGACGGGGCGCGCAGGCCCCACCACCACCTCCTCCACCACCACCACAGCAGCCGGAGCAGGAGCAGCAGCAGGAGCACCAAGCGGGGACGGCCACTCGGAATCGGCGGTCGCGCCGCTGCTGGACTTTGTGCGCGAGGACGTGGTCTACGGCGCGGCGTGGTCGCCGGTCAAGCCGGGCGTGTTCGGGCTGGTGGACGGCGCGGGCTGGCTGGAGCTGTGGGACGTGACGGTCGAGACGGAGGAGCCGGTCGCGCGCATCACGCCCAGCCCGCGCAAGGACGGCCGCACCATGCTGAGCAAGAGCCTGAACAAGCTGGCGTGGGAGCCGGCGGAGGGCAGGCGGTTGGCTACGGGCGGGATTGATGGCGCGGTCACTGTGTTTGAGGTCGGGCCGGACTTGGGCGGGAAGGAGGGGTTGAAGAATGAGGAGTGGACGAGTGTGAAGAAACTGGTGAATCGGTTGGAGGCGGTGGGCGGTAATGATGGTGCGGGCGTGTGAGGGGTTGTGGGAGCGATGTTGGGGTTCATCGGAGCGCTGTAATACTGGGCGGATATGAACATGAGGTATGGAGCAGGTTCTTGTCTATCTGGCGTCAACACTGAGCGCGCTGCGCGGTTACTGCTACCCTTTTTTTTGTGCGTTCGTTGAAAATGCAAAAAGCTCATCGGTCAGCCCCCTTCGCCCGGTGCGAGGAGAGGTGACTGGCTACGTTAAGAGGTTTTGCTTCGGCGCGGAGGAGGGCGCACAAGGCGGGAGTCGAACTGGAGACCTGCGGGCAGGTCAACCATCCCACGGGGCATTTTTGAGGTGTCCCTCCTCCACGTGCTCGGCGATTTCGGCGTGCTTGGGGGGGGGTTATTGTTGTGGCTGGCGGACCTAATACATATACTGTGCTGGTGGAAGGGATGTCGGGAAGGTACGCGGTTTTGGGTGTTAGTTTGGTAGTTGAACGGTTCTCACGGGCAGTGACCCTAACCCTTTCTCTAGCCCCGCTTACATAATCCTCGTCAGTGAAATCCCAGTGCCATCGCCAATTTTGCTGCAATTTAATCTTCCTCCCGTCCTCACCATCCTCAAGAAGTCAGCGCGAGGTTCCGACGCAATTGTGTCTATCAAGACGCTTCGATTACCAGGCCTTGTTTCTGTAAGTTCTGCTCAACTCTCCTGTCTGACTCAGTGGCCTATGATGAATGTTCTTCCATGAATTCTGCAATTCCGAAGCCAAGTGCTGTGTGGACAGATTCACATTCTTTCACCTGACGGCCATCACGTTTTAGCACCAGTTCTTTTATGTGGTGTTACTGAGTTTAAAACTAATGGATTGCTCAGTATATTAGTGCTTTCCACCCCCCGGCTTCCTGTTTCCGTCCATCCGATTGCTCCATCAACCAGCCATGAACAGGTGAGACATCCATCCGCTTATGTGTTCGAGGGGATGTGGTCCGGGTAACGGTCGCCCTTGATCTCGAACTTGCCAAGGATGCTGTCGATCTCGTCCATCTCGGCATCCGTCAGGTCCACCTCGACCGCGTTTTCCGCGACGCGGTCCGCCCGCGTCGTTCCCGGGATCGGGATGATGGTAGGCATGCCGGGCCGCCGCGAGAGGCAGCGCGTCCACGAGATGGCGAGCTGCGCCGGCGTGCAGCCCTTCTTCTGCGCCAGCTCGTTGACGAGCTGGTAGAGCTTGAAGTTGTTGGGGAAGTTCTCCGGGCTGTAGCGCGGGAACTGCGCAAGGAAAGGTGGGATGTCGTCTTGGCTCTGCAGCTTGCCGGCTAGGATCTGTCAAGGAAGGTGCGATGTCAGTACGGAACAGCGCACCATGCATCAATGCCATGCAGCGTGGTGGAAAGGGAAGAACGTACCCCACGCCCGTTGGGCGAGTAGGCGACCAGCGGAATACCGTACTGCGCGCAGGCCGCGGCAACCCCGTTGGTCAGCACATCCGGGCTGAAGATGCTCAGCTCAACCTCGACGGCGACGATCTTGGCGAGCTTGACGGCCTCATGAATGGTCGGCGCGGCGACCTCGCTGAGAGAGATGCCGCCGAGCAGGCCCTTGTCGATGTACTCCTGCATGGCGCGGAAGGTTTCCTCCATGGGCACCTTCTGGTCGCGACGGGCGCACTCAAACACGTCGAGCTTCTTGCGGCCGTTGAGCTGCTTCAGCACGGCGTCAATGGAGCGGCGCACGCCCTCGGTCGAGCCGTCGGGCGCATGGCCGTAGAGCCCGGCGGCGCCCTTGATGCTGAGGACGACCTTGTCGGCGTCCTCGGGATACTTGGCAAAGTACGCCTCCAGGAGGGTCATGGAATTGTTCTCGGGCGTGCCGTAGAACTCGCCGCCGTTCCAGAAGTTCATGCCGTGCTTGAGCGCCGCCCGCATGGCCTCAAATGCCTGGCCGTGCGGAATCGGGTCCGGCCGCCAGGTCATGCCTGTGAAAGTGTGAGCTTCCGCCGTGACCAAGCGGGGAGGTAGCATGGGCCACTCACCCATGAGGCCGTAGCCTGTTGCGCCAACATCTTGTCCGTTGATCTGAGGCATGTTGTTCTGCTGCAGCGACGCTCGAGGTGTGATGGCTGTAATTGACTTTGATGTTGAGAGAAGATTATGTTGAGAGTGCTGATGAAGTGAGGCCCAGTTTGGTCGAGCTCAGTTGTCTTTAACTATGCTTTCTGAAGGCATCCACATACACTCGGCCCCTCCGCCGGGTCGAGTCTTGGCTTGGCCGGAAGCCATCCCCTCACAGGGCTGCGGTGACATCAATGCCGTGCTAAGTCCGATGGGTCGTACGATGGTCAAGCTCCCACTGGAAGCGTCGGACAGCCCGACACACGTGCAGGTAGTGGAGTGGACTGCGCTAACTCCGGGATCCTAATTCTGGACCGATCTGTTTTTACCTTCGCCTACGGAATACCTTACCACGTGCTTACCTACCTTAGAAAAAATCCAGCGATAGTTTCAGCAGTTCCAGGTATGGCCGTTAACCCCGCAGTACTCCGGACTATCTCCCTGTGCGCTTTGTAAGCTTTCAACCGCCAGCTTGACTCTACAGAGGAAGGTCCTCTTTACAAGTGATGATTTACGGGGATATACTCAATATGGCCGAGTTTCTCAGGTTCCCGATGCTCGAACTTGAAAAACAAGTCAGTCGTTGCCCCAAGTTTTCGTGGCTGCGAGTCCTGCCTGTCAACCAACTGCCCAGCGGTCAGATGAGTAAGCAGCCACAGTTACTGCGTAACCGTACATACCGGCGTTATTGCAACTGCAAGAAGCGAAGGGGACGGCGGCAGATCGGTTGGAAAGCGCCGTGATCAGAAGCTTATGGTCATCTGCCCAGTGATATTAGCGTAATTGCTTTCTTCATACACGTAAATAGAGAGGGACGGAGGTGAGGCACTAATCGAACTGGTGTTTGTTGAGAAACCTTTGCTGAATGATGGTACTTCACAGGCTGCGGGTGGGTCCGCGTCAGAACTTGACAGGGATCCAGGATGCCAAGATCAGGAACGGCGGAAAATTCCACAGGAAAAAAGAGCAACAAAGGCACATGAGGAACCTGCAACACATTCTCACATGCCTCACTATTGTGATGTTAGAGCTTTCAGCCTCCATATGTGACATTGTCTCACAGCGTACTCGCTTTCGAATGCTCCAACCTCACATTTCTATGCAAAGCATCAGAACTCATTGTTCTTTGTTCTATTGTCCATTGTGGCTGTTCCCGCGCAGCCCATTGTGGGCGCCTCAGCACACCACAGGCTCTGCTTGATGTGCGCATCTGAAAATGGCACACAACAATAACAGCGCAAGCGCTGTGCGCGCTACAAGCGCTGCCAGCCTGAGTCTTCGAAACCGGCCGCCACAAACCACACAACGCCGGCATCCTCTGCAAAAGTCGGCTTCTCTAGAGCTCAACTCGCTGCCAGTCTCTCTGGCAAAGTCACTTACACCCTCACAACCGCTCCTCACTCGCATCTCACCAACGTCTTTGCCCGGCAAGACTAGAGCCAGAGTTAACCGCGCGAGGTCGGGTGCGGCGCCACAGATTTCGTCGTATGATAGCATTCTCTCATCGTCCTTCAAGAGAGCCAACATCCGCCAACTCGCCAGCTCGCTCATCCGACACCGACTCAGTCAAGCCGACCCGCGCACCCTTGGCAAGCTCAAGACTCTGTACAGGCGACATCGCAACCCCGAGCGCGCTCTCTGTCTGTTTCAGCGCCGAAGATCGCTGTGGCGGAGCACGCGGCGGTCGGCCCTGATCATGAATTCCACCGAGTTCCTCCGTCGCATTCAGGCCGACGAGAGTTCTTCCGACGAAGAAGCCGGTCTCGTTCTCACCGCAGCCAACACTCTGAGCTCAAGCGCTGTCGTTGCCGCTGGCCGGCCGGATTGCGGGATCGAGAGCGCCGGCCCCGAGAAGAAGCAGACCCCGGCTGTTGCCGCCGGCGATTCAACCCAGAGGGGGACAAAGACGCAGAATCCTGATCGTTTGGCGAGTACTCAGCGTCGGAAAGCCAAGGTCCCGACTTTTCAACCGGACAGTCTCGACAAGGCAATGACCGAGCCGTACAACGCCGCCCTCACACAGCCGAATCAAGGCAAAAAGCTGCAGAAGCGGGCGGCAGACGACAGCGAAGCCAAGGAAGAGGGTGAGCAGCGGCGGGTTGCCAAGGTCGTTAAGCGCGAGCCCAGCAACCCGGCAAGCCGCAGCTCCGGCGAGGTTGAGACTGCGCAGAAGCAGCCTCGCGAGGTGCTGACCGAGCCAGCCAACGCTGCTCTCGCACAGCCAATTCGGGGCAAGAAGCCTCAGAAGCGGGCCTCAGACGACGAAATCGAGCCCGACGTTGACCAGCGGCGGGCCATCAAAGTTGCCAAGCGCGAGCACGGCCACCAGGCGAATCACGTCTCCGGCCAGGTCGAGGCTGCGCAAAAGCAGCCCTCCGCCGACGCCGAAAGCAGCAAGGCCGGCCCGACCACACCGGCCCCGCACAAGCCGGTTGATCTGATGGAGTATCATGAACTGCGTGTTTACGAGATGCTTACGGACCCGCTTGGCTTCGACGACTGCGTCTACCCCGCCACGAACAAGCAGTCGCCCAGGCATATGTCGAAGAAGTTCGCGCGGCAACGCGGCCTCCAAAACCAACCGTCGAGGCCTCTGGAGATGAGCGGCGCCCTTGGCCCCGGCGGTAAACAGCCCGCAAGGAACGGCAAAGCGAACAACAACCTGGCGAAGCAGGCACAGAAGCGCGCCCACGAGCAGAAGGTGACGGAGCAAGTTCAGGGTCTGAAGCGGAAGGCCGGGGCGTCTGCTGAGACGGCCGGGATGGACAAGGGAAAGGGCAAGGCCCCGGAGATGACAGGCTCGCGGCAGGGAGATGTAAAACAGCAGGGTGGGCAGCACCACCCGCCTCGAGCTAAGCATTACAGCATGTCTTAGCTAGTTAGATATTCCCTGACGGCCCGGTTTACGGAGGGAGAATACCCAAGCATCAGCCGTCGGTGCGCCCAACACCTGACATTCACTGCGTCCCTGTCGTACGGTGAGAGCGTGCAAGGGTATGCGGCGCTGGGGAGTGCAAGCCGTGTTGACCTATCACGCCAACCATCTGCTGCTTCCAATACATACTCGCACACTGACATCGCTTAGATTAGCGTACGTCTAAGTCTATCATGTACCACGCAATGATGGTATTGTCTACTTACGTTAGCTCCTCCGGGACCTGAAGTCGCTCACCCCGTTCCGCCCGTCCCTCTGAGCAACAGTCAAACCTAAACCGGGCGACCGCAAATGATTCTCAGAGCAGAAGCTGAAAACGCTCCCACAATCCCGGATGTGACAACATCAGCACACGGCAAGCTGGTTGATATCGTCCTGGCTGTCCTCCACCGCCCCAAATCACTAATCAAAAACTGGGTGTTGTTACATCCTCCAGAGTAGGCCTTACCATCGTCACCGGACGGGTTAGCCCGCCCGTCATGCTCGTCTCCGTCGATTTCCCCCAAAACCGAATCTGGCTCACCGAGGTCATCGCCGTCACTATCTCCAGCTTCCATGGCCAAAGGCTTCCCTGTTGGCGAAAACATTGGTTCAAATGTGAAAACCTCGACATTGTGAGATCGTCAACGTACTCTTCGCTCCCACGCTCGCGCCGGCAGAGATATCCCGTTCATCGCCGGGGGACTTAGTGACCAAGCGCAGCTTCGACTTCACAAGGAAGTTGAGAATTTTGAAGAATTACTCGCCAGCGATCTTCTGTTTTGACTTCGCTTCGGAATCACATCGTTTAGACCGTAACTTGGAAATGGGCTGCTTTTCAAGCGGGCCGCTCCTTTCCAGTTGCGTTGTTTCCGATGCTGGCCTCGTCGTGGTTTGGGAGGGAGAGCTTGAACCCGCAGTGGTCTCGCAACGAAGGTTCATCGTCCGCAGGGTCCAAGCCTTCACTTCTTGGGCCAGGCAGGAGCGACCCTTTGTTGGAGAAAGAAGAATCAGAGCAATAATTTCAAAACCTTTTATTTTCCCTGCTTCCTTCTACTATCCTTTCTTTTAGCTAACTAGCCTTTTATCGATTTCTTGGTTCATCGTTCAACTTCTCTCTTTCCTCTGGCCTCCACGTCTATATCGTTTTCTTTCCTTTTTCTCTTGCCTTCTGTCCATCTACCTATCCACTACTTTTATCTTATCTCTTTTGCTTTCCTTTTCTCTTCGCCCAACATGCAACAAGAAGCAAAATGAGAGAACTACAACACCCTTGTTGGCTTGATGTTCCCGTTGTTTGTGCCGGTGGGTGTGGTTCTAAATCGATCGGGTAACAAGCCGATGCCGTACTCGGCCACCAGATGCATGGGAGTCCGCGTTCGCCTCGGTCAGCCCGTCGGCCGCAGAGTGGTCCCAAGTCTTGTTAACGCTGCGTACGAGCAGGATTTCACACTCAACAGCCTCAACATCATCTGCCACACGGCCATCCCCCCCGCCGGCCTTGGGTCGAAAGATGTGCGCACTTCTTTTCGTCATCGAAGCAGTTTTCACATTAGCACTGGCGCAGACTTCCGCGCCACAATCGGCGACCCCAATGTCACGAGTCTCCGACTCTGGGAGAGCAAGCTGTAGGTCGGCTTGTGCTCTCACAGCTCCGTCACCGAGTCTCTCAACAAACACCGGAAGATTTGATTGCAGGGTGGATTGATCAGGGAGAACAGAAACGCGCAGATCAACGTGCTGAGGGCGTCCAGTCTGAAGCATGCATTGCCGGAAGCTGATTGACGGACAGAAGAGAAGGCGGGAGACGCAGTGAAGTGTCCCCGGGGCAAGAGAGCAGTACCTTGCGGCGCAGGGGGCAAGGACCAAAGTACTGAAGTAGAATCCAGAGGTCCAGACGAGGTACAACGGATACGCCAATGCACGCGCCGCTCGCCCTGAGGTGAAGGAGAAAAAGAACGAACGTCCCCGAGAAAATGTTGCAGCAATGAGCCCCGAGGAGAAAGACAGGGTACACGAGTGCAACAGAGCAGCGTAGTGCAGGGACAAGGCGAACATTTTCGCAAATCGCAAGGCAAAGCAAGCAAAGGGAATTCCCAGGAAAAGGCTTAGAGGAATGCAGATACAAGGGCTTTGCACGATACGTTGAGCTCCGAGGACATTCTACGGCGGAAAGGAGAGAAGGGTGTGAAGAGCACCGCCGGGGTGAGCAAAGCGGAACGGGTAAAGAACCCAAGACCATACGTTACACTGGATCAGGCTGGCAAGGGAGAGAAGGCTGAAAAGGGAAGGGGCGGGGTGAGCTCAAGTGTGTCGAGTTGCATTTTTACACAGAGAGGCTGAAGGTGGAGGGAGGTGATATAAGTTAAGAGATTTTCAAGACATGAGCTCGAAGTGTGCCAAGTTCTATTTTCACAAGTGGCTTAGAATGGAGAGGGATGGCGGGAAAGGGGAGGCGGGATAGGATTAAGAACTGTACCTGGTCGCATTATCACACAACAGAGCTTCAACCAACAATGCTTGTTCTGGCGTATGTACTCCCATGCTTTCTGGTCACGAGACCTCGTTCCTACTGAATCCAACTGATTTGTATGGAGAATCGGCTTTTGAAGGGGCTTGCCTTGGAATTTTCATTTTCCTACCAGATGTATGTCTAGGGGTCCGGAGGATGGTGAAGCTGGTACTTCTGCTGGTTATCCTACTATTTATTTTCAGGGTTTACGATACATGGCCAAGGGACTGAATAGATTCGAATTTTAGGTATTTAGATAGCTATAGGGGGGTGGCCGGCCCCCGTCGTCATTTCTGACGCGGGCTGCCGCGCAAGCTCGCCACTGATCTACTTAGAGTGTGTGAAAAGATAGATCTGAATTCCATGCCTGACATTCAAGCTATCCATGCAGCCAAGGGGCCACATAACAACAGTATCAGTCCCGTGGTATAATATGCATCAACAAACGGGTGGTAAAGAACTTCATCATCCCAAGTCTCTGCGTCGTCGACCTTGTCCATTTACAGTTGGCCTCCCTTCAAGCAATACGGCAATAAGATCAGAATGAACTTGCCTGCTACTAATATAGAACCTCCAGTTGCCACTCGTTTCTCAACCTAGGCCTTCAAACATGGACATGAGTACCTCTAGGTAAGCTAGTAAGGGTTGAGCAGTGCCGGGGGTCAGAGGCCTGTACTGTGTTCTAACGAGTAACGCTAAACGGTGCCTGCGTCTCTGCCATAACATCCGGGATTGCGTGTTTGCTCGGATTTCGGCGGCGTCCAGATATTCGCGCAGTGTCCATGGCAAGCACGATGCGCAGATGCCCCAGTGCCGGGGATGGCACAAGCGTTCCAGGTCTTCACGCAGCGCCCTTTGTGGCGGGGCCAGGGTTCGGGTTCGCAACCGACCGTCCTGCCCACTGCGTTCTTCCCGTAGCTCAGTACTTCCTTCCGTATGATGGAAACGAACAACAGCAGCAAGCATCCGCCACCATGGGTTTCGTTTTCTCACGCCCCACCGCGCCAGTGACACTTCCCGTACGCCTTCCAACCATCACCATACGCAATTTGACCATCACAACCCTGGAGGTCAAGCTAGTGGAACGTCTCGACTCTTCCTCGCACCAGCACGTGCCAAAGGCGTTGAGCAAGAGCAGTTCACACAATGCCAGCCGCCCGCCCTCTCATGGGTCAACACTCGCTCCGCAAGAGAATGATGGAGAGCGGTCATCGTCATCGAGGCAAGACTTCGAGCAGATGACCATCCAGCCATTTTCGGAATGCCACACCGCTGTCTACCCCCCGGACCCAGCCCGGCACGAACAGCTCCGTCTCACCTTTGAGGACGCCAGCACCGGACACCGTTACAGCGCTGAAATCCCCGCCTCCTCGCGGCAGAGCATCGTTCTCAAACCTCATCCTGCAGGTTCAGAGACAGAAACCAAAGAGTTCACCGCCGTCTACCTGCCGCAGCACTCTTACCTCGCCCTCTTCAGCTCCGCCAATCTGTCTACTTGGATGTCTTCGCTGGACCCGTCCCTGCCGCTGTCCTTGCTCTCCATCCCAGGCACCCACAACTCGCCCACCTGCCACGTCGCCCTGCCCTCCGTCCGCTGCCAGGCCGTCTCCGTCCTCGACCAGCTCAACAACGGCGTGCGCTTTCTCGACGTGCGCGTCTCCTGCCCACCCTTCAAACCCCCCAAACCCGGCAGCAGCAGCAACGACACAGCCATCACCAACACCACCACTAACAGCACTACCTCCCCCTCCATCCCCGAGCTCTCCCTCGTCCACTCCGCCTTCCCCGTCTCCCTGACCGGACCCAAATACCTCTCCACCCTGCTCACAACGCTCTACACCTTCTTATCCACCCACCCCAGCGAAACCCTCCTCCTCTCCCTCAAACGCGAGGGCACCGGCCGGGGCAGCGACGCCGACCTCTCCCAGATCCTCCACCACCACTACATCCAACCCCACCACTCTAGATGGTACACCGCGCCGCAAATCCCCACCCTGGCCGCCTGCCGCGGCCGGATCGTACTCGTGCGGCGCTACCACCTCGCCCCCACCATCCCCGCCGCCACAGCGGGCGGCATCGACGGCTCCGTCTGGCCCGACAACGTGGCTGACGGCACGTGCGGCAGCGGGACCATCCGCATCCAGGACTACTACGGGGTGGGCAGCGCGGACGAGATCCGGCGCAAGGTGCGGTTCGCGCAGGAAGGGCTGGCGCGGGCGGCCGCGCAGCAGGGGGGAATGTGCACAACGAGTGTCGGGCAGGGGGAGATGTTGATGCCTGGGGGAGGAGGGCCGCAGGTGTCGCCGCTGTTCATCAATTTCCTGAGCGCGAGCAGCTTCTTCAACGCCAGCTGCTGGCCGGACCGGATTGCTGTCAAGATGAACCCTTCGATGATTGAGTACTTGTGTATAGAGCATGGGGCGCCGGGCAAGGGGCCCGCGCAATCGGAAATTGGGGATGCGGCCACCGGGATTGTGGTCACCGACTGGGTTGGACACCACGGGGACTGGGACCTTGTACGCTGCATTGTGGGGTGGAATGCCAGACTGCAGCTGCGGCAATAGGGTGCCGAACTGCTTGCATGCGGGTTTCACAGGAAACGGTGGATGGGGCGTCAAGGTGTAAGATCATGTATCAATTCTGTACAGAGGCCATCCCACATGGCATCAAAGATTATATAGACTGTAATATGTACCAAACTAGCTCGGGAAATAACCTTCACCCTGATAGCGAGTCAGCAAGGTCCTGGAAGTTGCAACTCGGAAAGCAGACAGTCTCGACACCTCATCAGTTCTCCAAGGTGAAAACGTCTCGTCACGATGAACTCAGAGTTAAAAAGCAGGTAGGAAAGAAGTCATCCGGAAGGCAAGGGGCGCAAGGGCGCGTGGGAAAAAGGGAGCCAACTCACGATTGTTTTGAGATCTACGGGCGTCAGAGCACAATGCATTGTTACCTGGCCATCAAAGCGGTCAGCAACAGTCCTGAAAACCGCTTCGCAATGACTCAAGTTGAGCGATCAAGTTCAGTCTACAGATCCAGTCAGCGTCACGTCTCAGCCTCAACCAACTGGACAACACAACATACCTCATTAAATCAGATTTTGTGTAAATGTTCATTTCCAGCCCAGAGGGAGGATCAAACAGTGTGAATAACGGATCATCATGTAAAATGGGTCGTGAACATGCGAGCAGAATGCCAAATACCTAACCCAGAAGCGGTCAGTCAAAATCCACATTCCCATGGAAAAGCAGAGGCATGTGATGAGACAAGGGCACGATCAGCTGACGAGTTCTCAGCAAGAATTTCTCGACGAACCCCCCTCACAGGGTGTACAGCCCTGCTTTTTGCGAGGGGAGACGACGAGGCTTCGTTTATGTCCGCCCGTTCGTTCAAATTTCGTCATGGTGCCAGAAGGTGGAAGCAGAGGGCTTTGAGCATACCTGCAGATTGCCAGTTAGCACAGCCGTCACAGCCAGAGAAAACTGAGAGCAATTGCAAGGTATGAGGAGGTCCAATCAGACAAGGCTGAAACAAGTGGTTCCACATCGTGTGTTCGGCATGAGGAATTCCCTATTATTGTACTTTGATCATCACTTGGAGGGGGGAGAAAACAATTGAGACATAAACAAACCTTTTCAAGATGGAGAGCCATAAAAAAATCCTGGAGGTTTCAATGAAGTTGTCGGCCTGGCAAGAGTCGGTCGACACTGAGGAAGCGTTAGCCAAAGGTCGGAGTCATCCAGCCCAAACAGGTCGCTCGCGTCATGTGCTCTCAGGGTAATTCTAGAGTAAATGTTTGTCCCCACGGGTTGGTCGGAGTTGGATTGATCGATAATCATCACAGGAGCTGTGCAGAATGCAGGTGCAATGAAACAGAGCGACTGCTTACCTTGTCGACCGACAGCTTGCAGCTGTTGTGGGAGAATTGGGAAAGCTGTGGGAGCTTGGGAAAAAATCGGAGCATTAAAAGCAGTGGATGTGGAGGCCTGCGATTAGATAACGACCCACATATTTCGTGGTAGCGTGTTAAATGAATATCAAACGATGGCTTGCTTAAGCGCAACTTGCTTTGCAAGTACACGTACGGAGAAGTAACCGGATACATTATGATTAATGTGGGGCCGCCACCGATGAATGCCAAGCAATAGCCGTGTGGCGACAGCGTAAGCTTATCGATAAGCGACGCGATAACCTTAAGACCCGGGTGCACCCGTCACACCCTCCCTCTTCCCCTCAGCCACCCACACGGCATCCATCGGCACCTGGAATCAACAGGTCGCTGATAACCAACCACCATGTCTCCCGTAGGGGGGATTTGGGGCCCCGCAGCCCTGCGGGCATTACAGAAGCACCTGGTGTACAACGCCAGAGTCGCAACCAAAATGCTGCGCTCCAAGCTCGCCGCTGCCACGCGTCCGCTCAACGCCGAACTCCAGCCCGTCGCCGTCCGCGCCGGCAGCAACGCCCGTCAACCCATCCACCCGGCCGCCTGGCTGCGCCAGCAGAAGCGCGCCGGCAGCGGCTCAAAGCACTACTCGACCGCCCACAACCTCACCTCCGCCGTCCGCCGCTTCTTTGCCACCGGCGGCCCGGCTTCAGGCACCCACCAGGGCCCGCGCTTCGACCGCTCCAAGCTCCCGACCTCCCGCGTCTCCCGCGCCATCGACCAGCTCACCGGCCGCGCCCCCTTCGCTTCAACTCTCCGCCCCAATCTGACGGGCGGCACCCTCGGCCGCACCGCGGGCGGCTATGGCATCCCCGGCTCCGGCCGCGTCAACGGCGCCCGCCATTTCAGCCACACCCCCGCCGCACCGGCCCAGGTCGTCCAGAACGTCAGCCAAGCCATGCGCGCCTTCTGGCTCTCGGGCCAGCGCGCGCGGTTTGATGGTGTAGGACCCGATGGTGGCAAGCGCTACCGCGCCGTGAGCGCCATGCAGGACGAGGCGAGGCTGAAGATGGCGCGGGCGATGGACGGGCGGCACGGGCGCGCGCCGGGCGCGTTTGTGGACTTCACGATCAGCCCGACTGTCACGGCGCTTAGCCCGTTGGGTGTGGTGCTGCCGTTTGCGGGTGGTGCAACGGAGGAGCGGGTGGCGGCTGCTGGTGCGGCGTCGCTCAATGCCGAGGGGTTTTTGGATGTGCTCTCGGTCGACTTTGCGCGCTCGCTGAAGGATCTGGCGGCGGTCATGACCGATTTGAAGAGCCTGGCGGGGCTGGGGGATCTGCCCGTGTTGCTGGAAAAGAACAGCGTCCTGCGGGTGCGGTTCCCCGGCATGGATGCGGATGCCGTGGAGAGATTGTGTGATGACGTCGGTGTCAGGCGGGGTGTCGTCGGGCAGGATCCGGACTTTGACGCCAGCGCTGGCGCGGAGGTCGCGCTGCGCTTCCCGTTTGCGCCGGATGCGAGCCGCGAGGCGACGATCACCTCGCCGGGCGGATCGCTCAGGTTGCGGCGCTCCGGTTCGTCGTCGTCGTCGGAGGTGGAGGAGGCATTCATTGTCGAGGAATTTGAGGAGAATCCGTGGCGGCTTTCTGGCTCGGAGCTGGAAGAAGGCTACGAGAGCATGTCGCCGCCTATTCTGAGCAGTTCGGGAGAGCATTGCTCGGAGGACTTTGAAGGGCTGGAGGGCATTTACCGGTTTTTGGAGGAATGTGACCGCGCCCGGGGACGCTACCAGTGATGGCGGGTTGCTGAGGAGCTCGCTGGGAGACATTAGCGTTGTGGTTAGATGATAAGGCATTGCGAAGAGGTTGGTATGACTCGGAGGACGTCACTCACTCATCTCTTATGTTGCTTTTCGTATGGGTTCGATTCGTACACATGTATGATCTATGAGGGCATTCAGCGCGTTACGGGACAGGGTATCAATCACGGGGGCTATCAGTGCCCGATGGGTGGCAGCATGCCACGAGGAAACAGTACAAACAATCAATGGCTTGACATAAATGGCTTGACAAGTTGTGAAGTGTCCTTGAAACCGAGATGACAGTACGCCTCGATCATCATTACACCCGCAACGTTAGCCGGGCCTCGTCGAAATACTGCCTCAATCTAAGAACCTTGATTGTGCAGAACACATCGTTTGAGTGCTCTCCATGCCTCCCACCCTCCGCTCTTTCACTGCTTCTTCCAGAGGCAACCAAAGTTACACATCGACCAGCTTCCCAACTCGTCCAACATCAACAGTCTGGTCAGCCAGCACTGCCGCCTGCTCAACACAACCATCCTCACCTGTCTCCCCAGCACCGCCATCCATCCGGGGAGCAACAGCCGCCTCCGAGTGCGCCTGCCCACCAACTACAGTCCCAGCAGGAGATGAATGCACACCCGCAGCAACTCCACCCTCCGTCGGCGCAGCCACCAACAACGCTTCCTTGCCCTCACCCACAACCATCCGCCCTTTGCGCTTCTCAAGCGGATTCACCTCCCTCTTGTGTGACCCGGTCTTCCCGCCAGCACCCCTGACCAAGCCCAGCTGACGCAGCAACGCCACTGTCTCTCGCAGCTGCGCTTTCGTCACGGCCTTCTTGTTCTTCTTCTTCTTCTTCTCGGCGTAATATCCGGCAGAGTCACCACCACCCCTCTCTGTGGGTACGGATGTCGCAGCCCCCATGGGCATCGTCGTCGCCGCTGACGCTGTTGGGCCGGAGTATCTCGCGTCTCTCGCCTCAGACGCGCTGTGGCTGACACGGACGGTGCGGTTGCCCGAAGACGGCCCTTGACCGGTGATCTTGTTTTGCAAACTTGGCACGCTGGCGCTGATGTTACCGCTCTGGTTGTTGCGCTGGCCACTGTGGTAGTGGTACTGCAGCGCCACCCACCAACCCGGCAGGCCACGCAGGCCGACCTCGGCCAAACCGGCCGCCGTGGCGGGCATGACATGCTGGTGGCGGCAGTGCGGGCCCCATTTGCAGGTGCCGTGGTGGCACCAGTAGCGGCAGTACTCCGTGCTGGGGCTGGGGTTGGCGCTTGAGTTGGTGTTGGCCTTGGGGGGGCTGATGGCGGGTGGTGAAGCTGAAGGTGAGGCTTGGAAGGGTAGAGGGTGGCATTGCTGCTCAGCAAGAGGTGCGGCGAGATTGTTGCTACGTTGCTGTGACGAGGAGGCAGAGTAATCACTGGACTGAATGACCAGTCCCGCAGCGCGGGCATGGGCTTCGCTCCAGTGAGCTTTCATGCGATCAGCTGGGTGGGTTGTTGAATAAGTCAAAGTCTTGGATTCAGAAGACGGTGCAGCAGATAGATGGGTGGTCCGGACAGTATGAGACAAATCAGTGGAGGTCGTGTCTCCGTCAAGTTTGTGTCTCGTGGCGTCGACCGCACTTAGCAAAGAACTGTGAGCAGGAGTAGCTTGGTGGTTGATCTTGACGCCGTAAGTGCCCTTGCTCTTGCTGGCGGCGCCCAGGTTGTACAGCCCGACCGTCTGTTCGACGGCAAGCTCGCGGGGTACGCCGACGAGATCGAGCCACTTGGGCAGCTCATCGACGGCAATGAGCGGCACGATGGGGCCGGGGAGGTTGTCATCTTTGCCATCGGTGACAGATCTCTTCCCGTCGAGTCTGACAATGAAGAAGCGAGGCTGGAGAGCCATGTTGGTGGGTCTCTCAGATGGGGTGTGGTGTGCCCGGGTTGCAAACTGAGGATGAAGCTGAGTATGTGGAAGCAAGCCCTGTTGTGGTGTTCGATATGCCGAGAGCTGGAGAGAAGTACACTTATACCTCACAAGGCGAAACGATACCCGCTCCCATGTTTCCTAACTCATGTGGACTCAATGTCAAACACATGAAAGCTTACATCCAAACGGGACCACAACGAGCCTCTGCACAAACAGCAACAAACGGCTCACCGTCTCTCCACCCTGATCTTTGCCTCCAGGCCATCAACGCAATATCCAAACTGCCGCGGCCCGTCCTTCAGTTCCACTTCACGCTTCACCCACCTCCCAGCCTTCTTGTCCAGCTCCATCTCCTCACCATCCACCTCCCCCGCTTCCTCTCTCTTTTCCCACTCCGCCTCCCGGTCCTCCTCCTCCGCCTCGCTGTCCCCATCCGCCTCGTCAAACCCGCCCACGGGATCCCACTCCCCCGTTTCCCACACCAGCCGCAGCCCCAGCGGCGGCAAACCAAACAACCTCCCCGCAACGCCCTTGACAGCGTAAATATCAAACGACTTGGGAATTTGCACCACCTTCTTCCTCTCTCCCCCCCCCACCCCCTGTACAAACCAAAACTCCACAGCAACCAACCTCGCTTCCAAGAAATTCGGATCGACCGCGCCGCGCCGCACGACGGCCGGCTCACCATACACAGCGCACAGCGCGGCCCAGCGCGCGTGGCGCGCCAGCACGTCGGCTTCCGCACCCTCGGGCACGGCGGCCAGCTGGCGGGCGACGCGCGAGAGGTAGAACATCTCGGCGTCGGCGCGGTCGGCGGGGGTCACGGCGCCGAAGTTAAGCGCGCGCAGCGCCGGCAGGCGCGCCACGACCAGCATGTAGGCTTCGTCTGTCTTGGCGATGCCGCCGCCGCCAGCCTTGGGTTGGGTTGCTGGTGTGGTGGTGGTGGTGGTGGCGGTGGTGGTGTCGTCGAGATCCGGGTCGTCGTAGATGGGGTTGTGCGTAAAGCGGAGGGAGGTGAGGCCTGGGAAGGAGTGCGGGAGGGCGTCGACGAAGGACCAGGCGGCGATTTGGTTGTAGGATATGTCGAGGTAGTGGAGGGATACGGGGAAGATTGGCGGTGGGGTGGAGGCGGAAGAGGATGGAGGGACGATGTGGGATATGCGGTTGCCTTTGATGAGGAGGTTTCGGAGGCTGGGGATGGCGGAGAGCGGGGCGAGGTCGGCGAGAGACGTGAAATCGTTGAACTCTAGATGCAAGGACACGAGGGTGGCGGTAAAGGGGGCGGGTGAGATGGGCGTGAGCGTGGACAACTGGTTCGAGCCGGCGTGGAGCGTGGTCAGGGACGGGAACTGGGCTGCGATGTGGCAGACTTCGCTCCATTCGAGCAGAGTGTCCTCCAGGGCGAGCTCCGTAACGTTATCAAAAGCATCGCCAGCTGACGCCAGTCTATCATCATCCAGGACGTGTTGGAGCCGATTGCCGCTGGCCTCATGTCAGTTCACGCACGCCACGAACATTGAGGAACTTGAGGCAACGGACTTAGCTCTCAGGCTCCTCAACATGCGCAGCTCGGAGCTAATGTCCACGATGGGGCCAAATTGCTCAAACAGGTTTCGGCTCAGGTCCAGCTCTTTGACCTTTGGACAGACCTGGCCGATGGACTGCTCCTCACCCTTCTCATCGTCGGCAGCGCCCGCAGGGCGTACGGCATAGGCGACCCGGGCAGTGTCGAGAATGACAAACTGCAGCTCGTCGAGCTGGGCCTGCTTGCGGCGGACCTTCTCAAAGCCGACCTCCTCGGCCACTTTCCCGGAGAAGACGATCTGCCGCGGCGAGTCCTGGCCTGCAGTTGGGTCTGTGGCATACTTCAAGTGCAGCGCAGAGAGGAAGCTGTGGGGTGCGTCCACCGGGCGCGTGGGACGCACGAATGACGCGGCCGTCGCCGACTTGGATCTGCCTGCA
Source organism: Chaetomiaceae sp. R4402 (assembly GCA_023628555.1). Classification (NCBI taxonomy): domain Eukaryota; kingdom Fungi; phylum Ascomycota; class Sordariomycetes; order Sordariales; family Chaetomiaceae; species Chaetomiaceae sp. R4402. Next base: position 471,899 of record JAMAKO010000005.1, read on the forward strand.
TTGGAGATGTCAGATGGTGTGGAGTGGCGATAAAATTGTGTTGTTGATGAATCCTGTTGGATGGATCGTGCCTACACGAAAAGTAGCGGACGCCCTTGTGCTGGCCGTCGTGTTTACCCCGCGAGGGGTCGTCCCATTCGACACCCAGCCACGAACCAGTTGTGCCCGCAACCTCGCCGACATACCGGACAGTGCAGAGCGCGCTGTCGTACGAGCGTCGCTCGCCGATCTGCGCGACGGAGGACATTTTGTGCTTTGTGTTGAGGAGGGATGGATTTTGGACCCGCCTGTTTGGGAGACTGGTTGCCTTTGGTCTAACAACCAAACTCAGCGCTGGGTGAGCACAGTAAAGATGCTCGCAGGCAGCAGCGCACCTCACCGAGGCAACGCACCTCAGGCAACAACATGTATTCAAGCAAGGCACACAACACACACACCGTCATTTTCATGAAGTTACGTGACATTCGTTACTCATACAGAACACCACCTCACGCGCGGCCCCACGTTTACAGCTTCCCCTTGATAGGGGAAGCAACCTTGATCAGCGCCCTCCCATTGCTCAGGCACACCTTGCCGCCAGCGACGCGCACCTCGAACCGAATCTCTTCGAACTCGCCCTTCTTCTCGCCTGTCCGCCACGCCGACGTGACCAGCTTGTCGCCCGGCTTGACCGGGCTGGCGAACCGCGCCTGGTACTCCTTCAGGTTCGCCGGGTTGCTCCCGCCGAGGTGCTCGAGCAGGCCGTGGGCGGCCCAGTTCCACGAGTACAGGCCGTGGATGATGATGCCGCCGAAGCCCATCTTCTTGCCGGGCTCCGGGTGGGCATGCAGCGGGTTGTAGTCGCCGTTGAGGCGGTACAGCAGCGGCGTCTCGGCGGTCGTCTGGGTCTCGAACACCACGTCGGGCTGGCGGTCCTTGGGCGCGGGGAAGTTGGCCGTCGCGGGGCCCTTGGGCCCGCCCCAGTTGCCCTGGCCGACGTAGAAGGACGACGAGAGCACCCGCGTGTACACCTCGCCCGAGCCCGCGTCGACCAGGTCCGACTGCGTCTCGACCACCGTGCCGGGCCGCCCCTTGTCGTACACCCCGAGCACCTTGGTGCGCACCTCGAACTTCTTGCCCACCGAGCTTGCGGGTAGGGGTCTGAGGGACTGCAGCAGACGCTGGCCATCGACGACGCGCGTGGGGTCGAAGACGGGCACGCCCGGGATCGCGACGGATTTCTGGGCGGCGTAGAAGTCGATCACATCGTTGGCCGTGCCCTTGAAGGCTGGGTTTATGTTAGCACCGGCTAGCAGCGACGTTGGGAACCGGGAGAATTAGGGCCGACTTACTGAGGATGACCGGGTAGGTGGGAAAGACGGAGAAGTTAGGGTCGAGCTCCTAGGAAACGGTCAGCAACGGCACTGACGGTGAATGGTCTGGGGGCAGCGCAACGCACATAGAGGAAGTGCAGCTCCTTCCCCGTGCAACCAATCGAGTTGGCGAAGAGCAGCGCATCGCGCTTCGTCCAGCTGACCTCGGTCGGCGGATACTCGAAACCAACGCCCGGCCCAGACATTGTTGCTGTGGTTATTCTGAGGGTTCTCCGGTGTGGCAGAAGGGTATCAGGTGGGATCACGATTTCGTCGACAATATAGTTCAAGAACCCAGCGCAGCAGCTATATAACACTTCCTGGAGCTGTCCCCGTCGCTGGCGGCCAACCAAGTGGGGAGAGACAACCGAACGCCGCATCCGCCAGCCGAGGTTCAGCGGTGGAGCAGCACGGTCCCCTGCTCGCCCCGCTGTGAGCCGCTCTTAGCCTGTGGTTTTCCACCTGCTCGAGCTGCCGTGCTGCCTCAACAACGACCTGAACGACAAATGAGCGGTTTGATGTTCTGCGTGTCGCCGGTGATGCATCGCTGTCGTCTCTCTTGCGTTGTATGACATGTTTTTTCTAGGCAGTCATACGAGAAGTTGAAACCGGGCTGAAAATTCAGATGTCTGTCTGTGTCCAGTTTCCCGCCCTGGACCCTAACCCTTACATCTTACGAGACGGGATATGAGTGACTGACGTGGATAGAGATGTCCTGGGCGATTCTTGAACGACGACCAGGTGAATGCCTAACTGACCGGTACAGGATATGGAGGATATGAGGATGGAACTGTGGGCTGGGCAGTGCCAGCGCAGTGTTCCACTTGTTGATCAAGATGCAAATGTACCGTGTTCACGACCACCACATTGTAACCACCACCTACCAACCTCAAGATGCGGATCTGACTATTCAAGTGTCCAATGTGCTCATCGCAATGTAGACACAATAATTCATTCGTAAAGAACGGCAACTCCCACCATTCAATGAATATTCTACCTCTCAAGCATATATACCATCTATATAACACCTGCACCAGTGGCTTATGGCCGATCTGGGAAGACACTTGTAACAGCTGCCCGCAAGACAAAGACAACCGATGACGAGTATAGATATGCCATGGATTGGTTATCGGTGACCAAGAAAGTCTAGTATTACCTCCGATGAGTGAGTGAAGTCAACATTGGGTCTTCAACCCTAGATATAACATGACTACTCGCAGGCTCAATACCAAGTTCATCAACGGACGAATGAAAATCAGGGGCGCACTCAGTCGACAGAGCTAAGCTCCCTCCTCGAACCAGTGGTGGGGAACGGTGAATAGACTGAACCACAACACCGGGTCTGCATCCGCACATCACACCGACACTATCACGGAAGAATTGTCAGAGCAAAGTTCGACGCCGGAGGCTCTGTGGTTTGGTCATGTAATCTAGCCAGAGTTTGCCGAGCGTCTTGCAGATATTAAACTGATCAAGGACCTCCATCATTCCTCAGGTGGGTGGAAGCGAGATGTACTGTGTACGCATCTTCAGCTCGAGCCGCATACCTGTACACCATCGAAGCGCTAACACTGCGATGCTCTCGGCACCGTGCATCCGAAAAGGAGCTCGCCTGGCGCACTTGCTCTACAACGGTGCGGAAAAAGATTGAGATGGTGGGACGCCACTCGGGCCCGACAGCCACCGAGACGCCGTGGAACGGACCCGACAATCAGGAACGGAGGCAATCCTTTCCCGGCGAAGAAGAGTGTTATTTTTATTGTCATATCTTAAAGGCCGCTTTCCGGGTTGTGGGTTGGAGTTGAAGCGTTGGCTTCGGACGTCCGTCGCTCAGTTATTAAGTCCAAGTCGGAGTTAGCTGGATAAATTCAGCTTGTCCACTCGAGTCCTCCGGGAAAAGCTGGACACTTTCGACATGACGCGGTTCTTCACCCGACACGCCAAAGATGCGACGAACGAAGTCCGGACGAACGATATGTACAAGAGATGTATAAAGATGAGAGTCAACGGGCGCTGAGGAGGGAGGATGAAGGGGTCAGGCCGGCAAACTTGCATCACTGAGCCAGGACCATCCGGTTCAAACACCGCCAAACATGCGTCTCTCCACCCTCGCCGTCGGCGCCTTCGCCAGCTCGGCGGTCGCGTTGCCCTCCCTCGGGTCGCTCTTCTCGAGCCGGGACCAGACCTGTATTACACGGAACGAAGCCAAGGACATCGTGGATGTGTACGCGCGGCTCATCGCGAACTACACGGCGTCCGACTGCGAGAAGTACTGCGCCGAAGATTTTGCCGACTGGTCTGACAGCATCAACAAGTTCATCTTCAAGCCGCTCGGCGAGCCGACGTTCGGCACTAAGCAGATTTTTATGGACGCGCAGGCGTCGAACCCTTCTTTTCCGCTTGTGGTTGACGGCATTGACGCCGTTGACTGCGATGCCATCGCGCTGCGCTGGCACGCCACGTTCGGCGCCGTCACCGAGCCCAGCCGCGGCATCACCATACTCCGCGTCACCAAGACGGCCGGCTGGTGGCAGATCAAGACCATATACGTGGAGTTTGACGCGCTTGAGTGGCTTTTGGCAATGAAAGTACTGCATATCTTTACTACAAGCTTGTTACTAACTTGTTATAGGGGCGGCAACTACACCTGGGAGGGTTGAGACTTCGGACGGAGGGGCGACGGCCACGGACATGCCAACACCGCCGTCAAGAGAACCACGATGGGGACTCGGGAGCTTCCTTAGTTGAAATATAACGTGGTTTGATGCCCAGGGCGTGCGTTGTCAGCTCAATATCCCCGGGGAGGCCAGTGAAGGAAAGTGGTGTCGTGCCAAGTGAAGTGATGGAAATGACACAGGAAGCCAGCCGTTTCGCGCCGTCCCTGGCAGTCACGGACCCTGGAGAAACAGCTGCAAAGAACTTGTGTGTGGATGCATTGCCACGTCCTGGGAAATTGGCCGGGAGGAGGTACCCGGCCATGACGACCAACAGATCGAGCCACGGACTCACTCAACCAAACCAGCGCAAGCGAAACGCGACCACTGCTCCGACAGCTGTGTTTTTTGCTGGTCAATCAGCGCGTCTGCGCGGTCGCCGTTAGTCGTAGGGCTGAAGTGGCATGTAAGACAAAGTTTACGCCTTGCAGGTCTGACAAAGTCACTTTTGGGCCGCATGCCCTGACGTCTGCACAGCGTTTGGCCGCCCGCGTTCGAGAACATCTTACTGGCCACAGCGAATCAGCAGCGGCAGCGGATGGGGCTGAAGGATCTCGAAGCGATTAAAGTGTGTCAGAGCCTCGCGCCGGACTGGCTCATTTTGCCGAAGGCTCGCATGAGGGTGTGCACGGGGTAATTCTGCCTTCAGGGGCTGAGTGCACACAGTTAGCGCGCCAGATAGATTCATGAAGGCCACGACATGCGTTTCCACTGTGGCTGCTTCTGAGTTTTTATAATTGCTCCCTCGTCTCTGTGGTCTCTGTACACGTAGCGTCCTGATGTGGTGAGCTGAAAAGAGCTGGATGTGGTTGTGCTGAACTTTGGGAGCAAAACCGCGCTCTGAACCTGATTGGGCGTTGCCCTGAAATTGCCCCGCCGGCTCCGCTGCGTCAGGGGTCTTTTTCCTGCCGCGAGTCGATGGATCGAGGATGGGGTGCCTTGACGGACCCACAATTGCCTGGAATGGGATCCCGCACCCCTGGCGCCTTCATTTCTTTCCTTCCTGGTTTTGCCATTGCCGGACAGCCTCCCGCCATTCCAGGCGCGGGCAGTCCAAGTCATGCCTCCGCAACGATTTGCCCGGCACGCTGTGAATTCAGGGGTATCGTCGCTTCCGGCTGGATTCCGACCAATGGCGTCGCCGTGTTGGTTGTTGCCACAGACAGCGGCTGGGGCGCCCAGACATGTCCAGGCACGCCAAGTTCGCTCCAAGAATCGCAGCAACGGGAGCAAGGCAAGGCGGGAGCGATGGGGTGTCGGTGGGGGTGCTGGCCAGCCCCAGTGTGCCATTTCCACGGCCAGTACCCCGAGTACGCAGTACGGCGCAGCAGCATGCCGAGAGGGAACAGGGCAGTGTCGCAGTGAAAACCACCAGACTCCCTCCCGCAGGCTTCGCCCTCCCTCCCCCTTCCTCTTCTCAGTCGCCAAACGCATCTCTGCCTCCATCTGTGGTGTTCAGCCGCAAGCCGTTCTTTTATATCCCACACAAGTCGCTCCCTTGCCAGACGTCTGGTCTAGTCGCTCATTTCTTTCACCACCCCGCACACACACCCTCGCTGTCTCGCAGATCTTCATCCCTGTGTAACAATTCCATACACCAGAAAAAGGAAAGATGCGTTTCTCGATCGCGACCGTTCTCGCCTTTGCGGCTTCGGCTCTCGCCCAGACCACCGGCTTCGACGCCATCACCAAGCCCATCAAGGACGAGGCCGTCCCGGCCGGCTCGACGTACGAGATCGTCTGGTCGCCGGACGCTACCCACCCTGGTACCATCAAGATTGGTCTGCTTGGCGGTGCTTCTCAAGGCACACTGGACGTCATTGACACCATCGCGAGTAAGACATCGCCCGTGCGTTCCGCTGCAGAAAGCCTCCCCTTGCTGACCACTTTCTCAACCAATAGCCGGCGTTGATGGCGCCGCCGGGTCTTACAGCTGGAAGGTGGACGCCAAGCTCGGAACCCTCAACACCTACGGCATCATGATTACCCTCGAGTCGGACGCGAAGGTCTTCCAGTACGGCTTCCCCTTCCACATCACCCCGACCAGCGGCGGCAGCGGCAGCGGTTCCACCAAGACGGACAGCACCAGCACCAGCGGCAGCGGCTCCCAGACCTCGACCACGGAGACCACCAACACTTCGGCCGGCGTCACCACCACCACCGCCCCCGACTCGACCGACTCGACCACCTTCACCACCGTCCCCAGCCTGACCAGCGTCTCCTCCACCGCCCGCAGCAACCTGACCACCACTGGCGGCTCGGGCTCCGTCGTCACCAACACCAACGTCGTCAGCCAGCTCCCCAGCTCCACGAAGCCCACCCAGAGCGTGGCCACCAACGGCGTCGCGTCGCTCGCCGCCGGCTCGTTCGCCCTGTTTGGTGGTGTCGCTATGGCTGCGCTTGCGCTCTAAGCGCCAGCTGTCAGTTGCGGTTGCGAGGCTGTAGGAGTTGATGTTTGTGGCGGTGTGTTGTCTGCTGTGTTTGTTTTGGTGTCGGCTGTCAGCTGGAATTCCTTGGTGTACTTGGGATCTGGACAAAACGCTGATGTAATGGCGAGATAAGTGGAGAGTATCTTGGCCGCAGGACTTGTCGGGTGGACGAGGATCTTGTGCATCTAGCCATGGTGTTGCTAATTGAGATACCCTTAATGCTACCTGCCGCATAATGCTCTCGGTTATGCAGTCATGGCTGTGCTCTGTGTGAGGCTTTGGCGGCGTGAAGGTGGTCAGAGTTGAATTGTGAACAGATACATTGGTTGGTGCGTAGTAATGTTGTGTTACCCCGTTGCGCTGTGGTATACGTGTGTGCCAGTCGCGCAAACCGGCGACACCGCGCAACGGTCGCGTCTCCTGGCCACTCCTGTTTGTCTGGTCTCACCCAGTTGCCGATCGGAAACGGAGGGTCGTCGTGTTCACGGCTCACCAAAGACAGAACGGGACCCAGCAGTTCTCGGCGTTGGGATCAAACGACCAAGCGACCCGTGTGAGGGTCGCAGGTTGCACTCAGAACTCATTCGCAAACGACTGAGTGTCCGCACCGTGTAACTCTGCGTCTATCCGTGATGCTCAACTACCAGAGTATCGGTTCAAAGCGATGTAAGTTACACGGTGTACGAAGGTGAGGTAGTCGCGACATAAGGAACTCATTCTGACAGCGCAAGCAACGGGTGTGGGCACAGTTTGTGTTGCCGATTGCCATGCGTCATACTAGTAGGTCAAGATGTTGGACCCTGTGTTTTGCACTAATTTGGTTGCACAGATGTGACTTACGATCTTACAAGCCCGTCATCGATATCCTGCCCCCTCAATGGGATCATTCAAGTGGCAGTAATCTACTAGGACCGATGCGACCGCAAAGTCTCATGCCCTTGACTTACAAGCAATTTAAATGCAAAAATGCGACGGTCCGGAAGATTATGGCCGCCCGTACTCCGTAGTGTACTCAGTGTTGAGTTCTGACCTGGCGGGCCGTTCCTGTGCCTTGCATATCGCAACCATTGGCGGCCGTGCTGTGTTGAGTTGTGCGATGCAGAGGAACGAATCAGAGAGACCAGCCAGGCCAGGGGCACCTTGGGAGCGGTGAGAGCGCGTTGCTGGGGGCAAGTGCGGGGCAGATGTATCGCGACCTCTTGGTCACCCTTCCAGCTCGCCAAAGCTCAGGTACTGATACGTCTGTCTGGCGGACCCACGAAAAACTGCCCCTCGCGCCCGCGACCCACCAAATCTCCACGCCGGCAAGCAACAGAACCTCTCCCAGGGCCCTTTACCTCTCTCCGCAAATTCACGACCGACCTTCTTGTCTCCGTTGCTGCTCTCCGCTGCGCTGTGCGCTCACTGCTCCGCTTCCCTCCGACTACCGCCGGTACCTCTATTTCTGTCATAGTCTGTCACGATGAGAGGCGAGGTAAGACCGTGCTGCCGTTTTCCTTTGCTCCCTGCGCTTCGTCAAGTCGTGGCATGGCGATTGCTTCAGGTTTCCTGCCCCTTTTCGATGCGGAGACCTGGTCGCCGGCACGACAATGCCACTGCAATCTCAACGCCATCGCGGCGGGCGGTTGTCTGGCTGGCCAAGACCAGTTTGCTACCACCGGCAATTCATGTTCAACGACGATGGTTCTGCCCATCGCCGTTTCGCGACTACGACTTACATCGGTGATCTCGCACTACCACGCAGGATACATCTTGTCGCGGCTTGGCGCGAAACACCCGTAGAGCTCGCTGAGCTCCTCCGCCACACAACACCATAGCGAATGTCGTGATACGCCAAGCTGCACGCTGACACGACTGCGACAGATTCTCCACCTTCACCTCGGCCAGGCTGGTGTCCAGCTGGGTAACAGCGCTTGGGAGCTGTAGGTCCTCACCGCTTTTCCGTCCTTGCTTAAAGATATCGTTCGTTGACCAGTGTCCGCAGGTACCTCCTTGAGCACGGTCTCGGGGCTGACGGCCGGCCGAACCCTAATGCCAAGGACGTCGGCGATGCTGGTTCATTCGAGACCTTCTTCACCGAGACGAGCAACGGCAAATACGTGCCCCGGTCCATCTTTGTCGACCTCGATCCCTCCCCGATCGACGAGATCCGTACCGGCTCTTACCGCCAGCTTTTCCATCCAGAACTCCTGATTAATGCGAAGGAGGATGCCGCCAACAACTATGCTCGTGGCCACTATACCATTGGCAAGGAGAAGATTGATGAGGTCGTCGACCGCATCCGCCGCGTCGCTGGTGAGGCTGGACCCCCTTGCCGATGGTCAGAAGCGGCGCACATCTTCTGACACGTCTCATGACAGACAACTGCCAGTCGCTTCAAGGCTTCCTGATCTTCCACTCGTTTGGCGGTGGCACAGGTTCCGGTTTCGGCGCGCTCGTGCTCGAGCGCCTCTCGACGGACTACGCCAAGAAGTGCAAGCTGGAGTTCACCGTCTACCCGGCCCCGCGCCTCTCCTCTGCCGTCGTGGAGCCCTACAACGCCGTCCTTTCCACCCACAGCACCATCGAGAACTCGGACTGCACGTTCCTGGTCGACAACGAGGCTGTGTACGATATCTGCCGCCGGAATCTGGACATCCCCCGGCCCAGCTACGAGCACCTGAACCGCCTGATCGCCCAGGTCGTCTCCTCCATCACCTCCTCCCTCCGGTTCGACGGCGCCTTGAACGTGGATCTGAACGAGTTTCAGACCAACCTGGTCCCGTATCCTCGTATCCACTACCCCCTGATTAGCTATGCGCCGGTCATCTCGGCTGCCAAGAGCGCCCACGAGAGCTTCAAGGTCTCCGACCTTACCTTCCAGTGTGAGTAGTACCCAACATAGCGCTCTTGCCTTCGCGCCAGCAGTTGCGCTGACCTCTTCCCTCAGGCTTCGAGCCCAACAACCAGATGGTGGTCTGCGACCCCCGCAAGGGCAAGTACATGGCCGTCGCGCTCCTGTACCGCGGCGACGTGGTGCACCGCGACTGCAGCGCCGCCGTCGCCGCGCTCAAGTCTAAGGCCTCGTTCAACCTCGTCGAGTGGTGCCCCACGGGCTTCAAGATCGGCATCAACTACCAGAAGCCCGTCGCCGTGCCCACCGCCTCGCCCCAGGACGGCGGCCTCGCCGCCGTCGACCGCTCCGTCTCCATGCTGTCCAACACCACCGCCATCGCCGAGGCCTGGTCCCGCCTCGACCACAAGTTCGATCTCATGTACAGCAAGCGCGCCTTCGTCCACTGGTATGTTGGTGAAGGTATGGAGGAGGGCGAGTTCAGTGAGGCTCGCGAGGATCTGGCTGCTCTTGAGAAGGACTACGAGGAGGTTGCGGCCGACTCGTTTGAGCCTGATGAGGGTGAGGTTGAGTACTAAGCGGCCGCGGTTGGGATGTCACGGTTGGCGAAAGTTGCGGTGTGAGCGGACTCTGTGAGATTTTGGCTGCTGCCTTTGTCGGGTTCGTTCTGGCTGAGCAGGCTTGTGGTTCTTTCTAAAAGCCCAAAGACCGCTCAGCGGATGGGTGAAGGAGGCGAATGTGTTAGAGCTCCCCTGCGAAGTATGGAAATAATCACCACCCCCCAGCAAGCTCCCTGTGCTTTTACTGCTTTTGACGTTGTCCATTTTGAAAGATAGCAAAGTGTGGATAGGGGCCTTGGTGGATAAGGTCAACTGGGCTGCAAAACCCCCTTGATGATTGTAAACGTCGGTTTTGATGATGGCTTTATATTGTTGGTACCCACCTTATCAAGAAAGAAGATTCCCCCTTTCCATTCCTGCGACTCCGGAGGTGCTGTCCCCGAACTCGAGAAACTGAAAAGTAGGTTCGTGGGAAACGTAGCGTACTTAATGTGCAGTGTGCTATTCACGGGTACTCAACGGGACTGAGCGTATGTCCTCGGACAAACACACTCGCAGATGATCAGAACTTCTCAGCTCATTGTTTACAATGTGGGCTGTTCAAGCGTCCTCCTGTAACACGCCGCTAGATGCCTACTGCTGAAAGTACAACCCTCGTCCCTCAGTTCGTGCCCTTCACCCTCTCTTCTTGTGCACCTTACCCTTGCCCTTACCCTTCGAACCCTTGAACTTCAGATCCTTGGGCTTGCCATCCCTCGCGCTGGCCCGCCGCCCTTCAAAGACGAACTGCTCGGGCTTCTTGAACCCGGCCATCTCCTTCTTCTCTCCCGCCGCCTCCCCGCCAGCGCCGGCACCCTTTATCCCGCGCTCTCGCCGATCGCGCTTCCGCTTGTGATCCTTCCCGTCCGGCTTCCCGACCAGCTGTGCGGCGCCGAACCGGCCCAACAGCTTGCTTGCTCGACCGGCCAGAGTCTGAGACTCGGCGGTGGGCTTGGGCACGTACGTGCCCGTCTCGCCATCGACAGCCTTTCTCCTGTGCTGCTTGCTGTCTCGCCTGTCCCCTCCCTTGCGGTCGACCTTGTTTCTGTCTTGGCGAGCTTCCATGGCGCGGGCTGTCTTGTGCGGTGCCTTGCAACGGCTGACGCGCAGTTCGCGGGGCAGCATAGGCGGGAATTTCTTGCCGTTGAGGAGGATTGCGGATTCAACGGAGTTTCCATCCTAGTGGCGGATTAGCGTAAAGGCAGTAAGAGTATGGGAAGGGAAAACTCACATAGAACTGCACATAGGCGAAGCCCTTGCCAACGCGGGTCACTGCATCCCTTACCACCCGAACGCTTTCAACTCTGCCGGCTTCCTTGTTGAAGACTCGCCAGAGCCCTTCCTCGACGTCCATTGGTGCTTTTGTCCGCTTGCGCTTCTCCGTGACTTCCTTGCCCTCCTCGTTGAGCTTGGTGTTGTAGACGGTTTCGTCGTCAACGAAACCTAGGTTGCCAACGAACACACAGCGCCGTTGGTCGACTGGTGCTGGGTGAGCAACGCTGTCGACCCTGATGTGCCGGTCGAGGACCGTGGTGCCATTGAGCTGCGCCGCCGCCAGGCGCGCCGCCGCAACAGTGCTGTACACAGCGTAGGCGTTGGTGGATTTGGTAGTGGCCTCCATGACGGACTTCTGAATATACGCCGCACGTCTCGGTATGCCTGTCGTGGCAAACGCAGTCGAACGGAACCGGATGGACTGGACTTTTTGAGGCGGATCTGCGTTCTTGTCAAGGACGGAGGAGAGGTGCTTGAGCAAGACCTTCTTGGCTTGGCGTGAGGTGACCGCTTCGACCGGGACGTTGCTGAGGAACACGGTGCGGTTTGCCTTCTCCAATTCGGACTCGACAGGGCCAGTGGCAAGAGACTCATGAACAGGTAAATCGTCCCCTGATGCTTCCTCCTCGTCGCCGTCATGGTTGGTCACGCCGTTGGCACCCTCCGCTGCCGCCACTTTCTCGTTGGAATCTGCTTTGTGACGTTTACCCGACGGGGCTTCGTCGTTTGCCAAGCGTTCTAGATAGTTGGCCTCGAGATCTTCATCGTCGTCTCGTTGTTTCCGCTTTCGCTTATGGCCTTCGTCCTTGGATGGCCGCCTGGGTGCGGCTCGTTCTAGGATCTCCGTCGCCTCGGCGTCGTCGTCGATGCTTGAGCTGTTGCTTATGTCTCCGGCTTCAGATTCCTCGTCGCCGGATAACGCTGGCTCGCTTTCCGCTGGGTCGTCATCGGGCTCATCTCCAGATTGGCCGCTGATCGATTCCAGTTCATCCTCCCCCTCCTCCTTCTCGGCTGTCCTCACCTTTTTTGGAAGCAACTCTGCATACCGGGACTTTGGCGGCGTCTTGACCGCTCCAGCCTGCAAAGACGTTAACGGTTGTGCTCCTTACTGCTTCCAGGGTGTGCCTCGCTTACGCTATGGGAGAAGAGCGCATCCAATGCGGGATCAATGGCCTTGGCTGAGACTGAGAGGGTGGATTTGCTAAGAGAAGAAGAACCCAACTCAGTAATTGGTTAGAAAACAAGACAGCAAGTTGTAGGCCATACCTTCTCGCCATGGTGTTGGAAGTTTGTGCTCACTGGCGCAAGGCGCAAACCAAGAGCTAGCGTTTGCGGAATGCGTGTAGGGTGCTCTGTCCTGATACAGAAGGAGGGACGGTTCTGCACATGAATAAAACAGAATGAGAACTAGTGCCTCAGTACTCTTTGAGTATTGCCAGTCCTATAGAGATGCAAAGGCAATTTGCATGCACATCGGAGTGCGAAGAGGTTGCTCAGCGATCTGAAGCTAATCCCCACCAAAATCATGAGACGGAGGGATTCGACAGCTGCTTTTCTGATCGCTGCGCGTCGCGGAGGTGGGTCGTAAATGCCGAAAATTCGCCTGTTATCGCTCCTTATCGTAACTGCCACCTTCCACCGCCTTGGTGCAAGAGCGGGCAGGCAGGCAAAGCGTTGGTCGCTTCCAAGCAAGCTCATACCCGCCCATTTGTGCTCCGAGCGCCGCTCCCAGCTGCTTCTCCGATACCTCCCCCGACACCTACCCACCCTCAAACCGCCAAACCCGTCTCTCGCACGTCCAGTCCACATTCTTCACTGCATCGGCGGTAGCGCTCTACTTCAACACCTTGCTTGCGCTTGCTCGTCCCGTCCGGATCAGCGATTTGTTCCTATTCCCGGCTTCTCGGTCACTTGACTCTGCAGACGCGGTAGGAGCTGGCCGCTTGCGACATCCACCGAGATTCAATTTCGCGCGACTCTACGCTCCCGACAGCGCCCGCTTGCGACCCTATTGGCGCAAAGAATCACCGGGCATTTTGACACCAGTCGCATGGTCCACGATGGCGACTGGCGACACCGCGCCTCCTTCGGCTCCGTCCAGCCCTCCCCCGCCCTTGCTGGACCACACTCCAAGTAACCTCTCAAGTCCACTCAGCGAGCCCGACGAGAAGGATACATCTGGCGATGAGGCGGAGCTAGACATGCGCATCCGCGGCGATGACCCTGACAGGCCGAACCGAAACGGCGTGCTCGATGACCCGGAGACAGATGCTTCCTCCGAGTCAGATGACGACAGCAAGCTGTCCGAGGTCGACATCAATGACTCCGAAGCCGAGACAGAAAGACTCTACGACACGCCTCCCAAAAATGGCGTGGCGCGAGACATTGTGAATACCGTCGGCGACACTGGCCACCGGCGATTTACCGACCGCCGCGAACGAATTTTCGAACGCAGCCCTAGCAAACTCCAGCAGCAGTTACGTGCCGACATCGAGGGTCAAGGAACAAATAACGGTCGCAAGCTGGCGTCTGACGTAGAACAAGACGGGGATGACGTGCCGTCAAGCGAACCAGAGCTTGGCTCACTCAAGCGACCACAGCAGAGATCACCGTCGCTGGCCAAGAAAGGTCTGGTCGCTCCTGTCGACGAGGATACCCCCTCACTGCCCACCCGGCAGAACTCGGCCGATTCCCGAAAAAGAAAGCGCTCCTCAGTAGCGGACAACCTGGAAGCTGATCTCCCGCTAAAGAAGCGCACTGGCTCGATCGGGGCTGCCGACCGCGAGTTCCCCGGAGATGTACCGATGGTTGATGACGAGGGGGTTCCAATACTCTCACAAAGCGGTAATCATACTGCGGAGGAAGACAACGAGGAGGCGGTACCTACAACTGAGGCCAAGGATGGCGCGTTCGACTCGACCGAGGAAGGCATTGCTGCACCGAGTAGATCTAGGAAAGGGAAACGCAGTCCGACGAAGCAACGAAAAAGCAAGAGCCCAGAAGAGGCTGGTATACAGGATGAAGCGCCAGACGAACCTCCTGAGGATGCTGATGTGCAGAGCTTCGAGGTGCCGACACCGCAAGCCGAGGATGACCACGCTGAGGAGGTTGACGAGGAGGCAGAGGCTGCGCATCGGAACGAGGAAGAGCGTACGCTACTGGCGACTCGTTTTCTGTATTTTACCGAGGCTAATGTGATTGCAGTGGAGCGCAAAAAGGCAGCTTGGGAAGAGCTGGTGGCCATCGAGAAGCAGTTCAGCAGTTTCCGGGAGCGGTAAGTGCTTGTCGCGAGGTGCACGTTGCAGCAGGGTTCGGCCACTAACCCGCTCTCCAACAGTTTGTATCAGGAACGACTCGAGCAACTGAACCAAGAAGAGGCATCTCTCATGGGCGACAACCCGACACACCCCGAATACCTTGCGATGCTGCAGTGCCTCGAGGAACGACGGGCGGAGAAGATCAGGAGAAGCAACCTCGAATTGCAATTCAAGCTGTCGGTGCTCCGACGGCGCGCGGTTGCGGAACGCGCCCAGATCATGTCGCAGTTCTACCAGGCTGTGCGTGATTCGAGAGAGGAGGTCCTGACGGAGTTGGGCCAGGAGTGGTACGAGATCCAACAGGAGCGTCGGCGGGCGGCCAACACAATACCGGATTACGGGCTCCGCTTCCCCGTCACCAGGACCCAGGCCGTCCGGAACGCTGTGTCCTACAACAAGGAGGTGTCGGTCCTCTCCGGGTTCGCGAAACACGTCGGCTTCCCCGCCGCCCCCTCCATCAACGGCGCGTCCGACGAACAGGTGGAGGCCGACCTTGAAGCCATCCAGGTGAGCTTCGTCAACACAACGATTCAGCGCGCGGCACCGAGACTGACCGGACACCCAGAGCGCGCGTGAGCCGGCTCCGCCCGCTAGGCACGCGCCTCAGCACCACCCGCTGCCTGCCGCCTTCCGCCCGGAGTACGCGACCAGTCTCGCCTTTGCGCAGGATCTTGGCGCCGCCGGGGAGCAGTTCATCGAGCAGACACCGTGGGCGAACCCGAACCACCCGTCGCACCAGACGCAGCGCCAGCACGCGTACCGGGACGCGAACTCGAAATCTACTGCTGCCTACGCCGGCCCGTCACCCGCGTCTCGGAAACAGTCTACCCAGCCTGGCGGTCTCTTCTCGTCGAGCACAACGACCATTCTAAATGGCGACTCGCCGGTCCAGGTCCAGAAGACGCATCCTCCGGCAGTGGCTGCTGAGCCTACCCTGAAAGGACCCAAACTGGGCCCAGAGCCGCTGAGGCTGGAGACCGCGATACAGGCGTCTTGATACCCGGGTTATTCGTTTCATTTTTCTTCTACTGTGGATTTTTACGATCAAGGTGGTACTGCGGACTGCTTCACGAATTCATATGGAGTTGAAGGGGCAGACTGGGCTACAAGCGTTCACTCATTGCTACGCCGGCAGGCAGGCGAGCGGTTTCATACCTTCGCATATGTTGTTCATTCATCACCACCACGTTTTTGACACTCACCACCTTCTTCAGCGAGGGATTGTTTTCTTCTTGTTTTGCGAGGGTTATGGGAAGACATTTGCATTGTTGAATGCTGTATAGATGAGACGGACGACGCATGTGGATGCTCTCATACCAGCCAACTTGACTTGTGTGAAGCTTGACTCACAAGTTGCTTGGCGGGTGTGACGGGAGTTGTCGGTTTGCTGGCAAGGCGTTGTATAGCACCGAACTTGGCGAATGCCGGCGGTGGATGTCGGCGGTGGATGTCTCTGACAACATGCCTATCGCGGAGCCTGGATGGCATAGCGTTACGTTGTGATTGCAGAAAATAAGGATTCTCCGACTCCGTCTTGATGTGTACCGTAGAGTGGGATCGCCAATATACAAGTCGATGCTTCATCGACACACCAGTATTGCCCCCAGTAACTTTCAACCCACACCCGGCCCCTTCACCTCTTCGCGCCCTCGGGGCTGGACTTTACCGGCACATCGGGAACCTTGACGTCCTCGAACTCGTCTTGGCCAACGGCGTGGAGGGTGTACGAGTCTGCGTATGACACACGTGTCAGCCGGGTCAACAACGCCCCCTTTCAGCGGCAGTCCACAGCCCGCAGGCGCATGGTAGCGGAAAGATTGTGTGTGAAACGGGTGCGTCGTACAGATCCCGATGGCTATGGCAGCTATTGAGAGCCCGACGACGGTGTTCTTCAGCAGGTATGGCCGCCGCGCCCGAATCAGGGCGGGGGACTGGCGGTGCTTGCTGTCGTAGTAGGTCGAGCGCGGGATTCTGCGGCCGGGATTGACGTTAGAGAGGGGGGTTTTTCGTTGTTTTCGGTTTGAGTCTTTGCGAGCTTGGGCTTACCCGGCCATGACTAGCGGAGTGGTGGACTGTCGCGCGGCTTCCGTCGGACGGGTGGTGACGATCTGGGAGCTCTTGGCTGACAGGAGAATGAGCCGAGATTCAAGTCGTGCTGCAGTGATGGGCATTGATAAGCGGGAAGCTCAGCGTTATCAGGTGCCAGCCAATAGCCAACGCGAATCCATAACCAACATTCTGCGGGAGGTGGTCCGTGTCCTCCTTCACGTCACAAGCGCAGCGCTGGCGCCCAGGTTCCAGAGCGCGTCTTCCAGGGCTGGAACAAAGCTACCCAGTTCCTAACAAAACTCCAATCTTGCCCACTCGCTTTCCAGAACTGCCCACCACCGTCGGATTGAACTTGCACGACCAGTGAGAAAGAGAGGATTTGCCTTTGGTCAAGCGTATTTGCGCTGAGACTTGTTGGCAATGGAACGGATGTGCTGATTGCATTCGATTTCTACTTGCGACTCTGGACTCTGCGTGTTCTGCTCCACCATCATCGACTTTGCACTGCGCTGCAGAATGATCGCGCTTGTCTCTAATCGTCAATACCTTGATCGACAACGGAGAACTTCAGCAGCATAGGAACGGAAAGCTGCATTGCGACGTCAGCACGTTGGACTTGAGTGTCTCGCGGGGTTAGGGACTGCAGGATACCGGGGAAGGCTGGTTCTGAAGAGCACCGCGCAGGGGGGGCTGCATTGAGATATCTTGACTGCCTTTCTCCGGCCGTTTCTTTGCGATTTGGCACCGGCGGCGACTGTCTGTAGACTCCTTAGCCTCTGCCTCCGGCCGTCACCCGCGTCTCTCGCCCATATCGTTCACCGTTCCATCCGCCCGCTACACGCCCTCTCCGCCCGACGCACGTGGACCCATTATGGCTGCCGACTCAACAGACGCGTCTTCTAGGGCGCTGTCTGTTGCAGAGCAGCTGGAGCAACTGAGCGCGGCGCGCAAGCTGGTTCTTGATAACTCCTCCTACTACGACCGCATCGTCAAGGGCGTGCTCCCCATCATCGGACCAACCGCGCCGCTCGAACTGCGGCGATGGGGCGCTGAGTTTCTCGCCGAGTCACTGGCCACGCCGGTGTTGGCTATGCGCGAGAAGGAGAACATCACGGTGGCGGTGCTCGACACACTCAGGGGCCTGATTGAGGGTGCTGGCGAGGATGTCATTGTGCTGAAGGCCACTGTTACCGCGGCGGCGAGCGCGTATCCCGTCGCGCTGAGGTGGATGTAAGCGTCCCGACTTTCCGCACTCTGTAGGGCTAGGAATGTGCCGGTATTTCGCCGTGATATGGCGGGAGGCCGGAACATGCTAACGGCGGATGCCCGCAGAATACACAACTCCTACCACACGGAAAGCTGGGAACAAATGTCAGCCATCAAGTCTAGGATACTACGGATCTGGGATGGGGCGCCGGCACCGGTCAAACTGAGCTGCATCAAGTTCGCTCAGCGCGTCGTACTCGCCCAGACAGCATCGAATGGAATGGAGCAAAAGGTGAGTGAAGGGTCCAACTCTACTTGAACAACCTTAGCTAACCTGGGGCGTCTCCAGTACAACGGACTCGACATCTCCTTGAACATGATACCCCCGAACCACACCCTGTTGGACGCCAGGCAACTCGAAGCGGAGGCAACTGGTCTCTTGGATAGGATGTTGGGAATATTGCAAGACAACAGCAGGTGGGCTTACATGAGGCGCGAAACTCCCCTGAGCGATCGTTGACTGACCCCTTTTCTCCCCAGCGATGCCCTGCTCGTTGATGCTACCCTCAACTGCCTGTCCATCCTGATCCGGACCCGTCCGAATACATCCAACCGCATCCTTAACTCCGTGCTCAACTTCAACCCGCTGAAGCTAGCCAACTCACCCATGACGCCCAAAACAAGAATGCTTGTGAAGTCTCTGGAAAAGACCACCCGCATGTTCATGACCCATCTCTTGCGGCGGTACGGACCCCTGGCCAATCTGCGCACCACAAACGTTTTTCCTAACTCGTTGGTTTTAGTGATCCTCACAACCCTATGGCAGGGCGCATCCAACAATACATCGAGAGGCTGATGCGGTCACGAGCCGAGATTTTCGACGAAGCCGGGCGCAAGCGAGCTCTTGCCGACCACGCGGCGGCTGACTACGGGGACGCCAAACGACAGAAAGTGGAGGGTGGTGTCGCTCAGGTCACCATTCCGCCGCTGGGACCCGGACCGCATACTCTTGCCGCCGTGTTCGCCCTCACAAATAACCAGGGCCTGCAAGGGTTCGACGCCACTCAGATTCCAGCAAATCTAGCCGCCAAGATCAGCGCGAGGACATTAGCCACCCTAGACCAACAGGTCTTGGATCTGGCCATCGGTGTACGTTGCCTTACCATGAGGCAGAATGGGAAAGGAGTGCGGAAACTGACTTGACCCAGGGCATCCGGGACCGGCTTACCGCCATCTATGCGGCGCCGGCATCGCAGCCTGCGGTGATCAACGCCGCAACTGTGCCATTAGGGGTCGATGAAGATGATGATGATTACGAGCCAGATCTCACTCCGGCAGAAGACACCGAGCAGATCCTCAACAAGCTCGACAACGCGCCACCCGAGGAGCTGATGGAACAGACGACCGATGCTGGCGCAGCGCTGGCTCTCGGCCCGTTCACTCTCCCCCCTCCTCCTGTGCTCGACCCGGACACCGCCGCCAAGCTCAGCCAGGCGGCAGCCTCCCGCGTCTTCGGACCGTTATCAGTTCTCCAAGAAGGCGGCGCGCTGCGGAAACCCAAGGCGGGCATCAACCGCCTGGCCGCGAGCTCCTACGACCACGACTCCTGGCTGACGCTCATCACGCGCCTCGCCACGCGCAGCACGGCGGGTCTCGACGACGACGCCAGCAGCGGTATCAAGCCCGAAGACACGGGCGGCGTGGCGCTCGACCGGCCGCCGCGCACGTCGCTCGGCGACACCATCCGCGAGCTGCTGTACACGTACATACTGGAGGACTGGCGGCGGCGCATAGAGATCGCCGTCGCCTGGCTGTGCGAGGAGTGGTACAACGACCAGATGACCAAACGCCGCAGCGGCGGGGGCGACGCGCCGCTGCACTACGAGAAGTGGGCGCTGCGGCTCGTCGACGGCTTCCTGAGCTACATCACGGCGCAGGACAAGGTGCTGACGCGCTTCCTGGCTGAGATCCCTGAACTGAGCGCGGCGCTGCTGGGCAAACTCAAGGGCCTCTGCGCCGACCCGACTACGGTGCAGCTTGCGATGACAAGTCTGTTGTATCTGGTTATGATGCGGCCGCCGGTGAGGGAGATTGCCCTGGATACGGTGGCGGAGATTTGGAGTGAATGTGAGTATCTGCGTGCTGCTCTCTTAATGACCGGTGCAGTGACTGACGATGACGTTGCAGATGAGGATGCCCGCCCACTGGCGGCGAAATATCTCGTCAAGTGGCGGCCAGGTTTTATCGAGTCGCAGGCTTGGGGCGCTCAGGGGAAAGCGGCGCCCGCGAACAACATGGCTATTGCCACATGAACTACCCAGGCATGGACAGACGGAACTGGTTGAGAGAGCGGTCCTTGCCTGACTATATGACTTTGTATGAATATTCGCACAACAAGCATTTTTGCTGCCTGCTGGAGGCGTTCTCATGGAGAATACGGACTGGACCAGCGGCGTCAGGACCGCCGCAATTCACAAGGCAAGAGGATATGATGACGCTTGCCACGGGGAGAGCACCGCGGGCACCTTACAGTAACTACATACAAAAAGTAGAGGCAGCCGAGACCTACCTGTGGTTCACGCATGGGCAACTTACCACTTACACAGTACACTACAACTCATGGTACAGAGCAAGACACGCGACATGACGACGCGACGCGCCTGTTATTACATCACAGGGGGCTGCTTCGGCATAAAGCCGTCATTTGGGGCTTGTCGATGACCAGGGTTTATCCATACCATTGGGACTCGTTTCGCAGCCAGCCGAGATGAACTTGCAAAAACTGTTTCTTCCCGAAGTGACATGCTATATCAGAGCAGATAATGCGTATCACGAAATAATCAGTAGTGTACACACACAGCTACTCGCAAACATCAAATCTGGTGTTTACCGACCCTTCTCCTCTCGATGGCTGGATGGGTAACTGAGTTGCATTCTTCAACGCTCGACCCCAAGGCTGCAGGGACCGGCCAGCGATAGCCAGGCACAGCCATTTTGACCCCTGTCTCAGATCGCAGCCCAGCGGCCCGAGAGCAAAGAGTTTCGGCAGAAACGGGATGGGCTGCTGAATCTGGGCAGGCCAGTCTCCCGTCCACAAAAGAAAGGATGCAAAGAGCCCCACTTCCTTCAAGGGTGCACGGTCGGTTGCTGTGGCAGTGGAGCTGGAAGACGCGATGGAGCGCGCGGGCCTTCCGGACGGTCATAACTGCTGCCCAGCGATCAGCCAACCCTTGTCCGAGCAGCCCACGGGAGCTTTTGCTTTTGCCGAAGGGTGTGCAACCAAGGTGGTCGACATAAAAACACGATAGTGCATCTACCGATCGAGAGACTGCGTGGCCTCGTTCTCCATGTTTTGCTGTGCTAGCTTGTTCTGCTACACTTTATCCTCCCAGGCCGGGAGCTCTTTGCGAATGCAAGGCAACCTTGTCGTGTGTAATATACAACCACTCTGCCAAGCAAGCGAACAACGAACAACGCATGCCTGCATCGCTCGGTCGACCGACATTCGACGCAGAAACACACGCACATCTCGACATTACGCATCGGATTTGAAATTGAGACGTCATGCCCACAAAAGTAAACACGCGAATGTACATGTAAACAGCAGAGGGAATCGACTTCCGCGGCGTACAAGCACTCGAACAAACGGTCCAGGCCGCAGCGATCCTGACCCGCTTCGAAGTGGAAACAGAGACCTGGGAAAGCCCCGGCACTGCCGTCCACGCCCTCTGTGTCTTGAATTCATACTCGACCGCCGCAAGAAATGCGCAACAAGCTCGTGAAGGCCCGGCCACATTCCGATCCAAAGCCGGGCTTCTCAATCCACCAGGACAACGGACACAGTATGTCGCTGAAACCCCCCCCCCCCCCTCCCCCCCCCAACCATTCCTTGCTCCCGCTCGTGGTCCCGATGTGCGGGTACCTTTCGGATCCTCGGCCGTGTGTGTCCCGGGAAGCTGCAGCTTACTCAGACACGACGGCGTGCTGCGTCTGGATAGCTGCGATTCTCGCTGGCTGGCAGGGAGCCATTGTGCTGTGGTCACTCCATTCGGTCTTGTGAAGCGCAGTGATTGTGCTGGCACCGGTTTACAGCTGAGGTTAACTGACTGGCTCATCAAGATCTTTCGTCAGTCACGGTCGTTCCTGTCGAGACGGCAGCCGCTGCAACACCGACCAAACCAACACCGAGCAAGGCGCCGAAATCCTCGCATGACCAGCCCTCGCCGCGATCGACCCTCACTCCTGCCTCCGAGGGCACCATCAACTCGGCGGCCATGTCCAGGGCGGCAGCGACCAGCACAGCCAACACCAAAACGGGCCCGCCTGCGTCCGGTTCTTCTTTGTCCCCACGCATCCCAAACCGCATGAACTCAACCATCCGAACAGTGCCCAGCTTCGACGACAGGCAACGGTACTCGGAGGAGGATTCCGGCACCGACGGAGCGCCGTCCCACTCGACATCGCGAGACTCGGGTTTCTCCAGCTCGCTCAACAGCACCGCCAGCATGTCATCGGCGGCTTCACAACAACGGGGACAGCCAGTGCCGAACGGGATCAGCAAGCTGGCGTCAACCAGCAGGCTAAAACCCAGCACATCAGGGACGACACAAGACGGCGGGGATGCCATCTTCGACACAGCACCCAAGGCGCTACGATCCCGACCGAGCTTCACCGACTTTGCACAACGAGACGCCAGCCTCAGCCCCTCAGCGACAGCAACTTCATTATCACCGTTCAACCCTAGCAGCACCACCACCGATCCCGGCGGCGCAGGCGAAGTCTCCCTGACCGCGACCGAAGCGCACCTCTCCAACGGCTGGGACAACTCGGTCGGCAAAGCCGGGCTCGGCAAGA
This sequence comes from Chaetomiaceae sp. R4402, assembly GCA_023628555.1. Taxonomy (NCBI): domain Eukaryota; kingdom Fungi; phylum Ascomycota; class Sordariomycetes; order Sordariales; family Chaetomiaceae; species Chaetomiaceae sp. R4402. The sequence continues at coordinate 494,527 of JAMAKO010000005.1, forward strand.
CCGGGCGTGTGATCAACCGGCTCGTGTCCGACAACGAGGCGCTCAAGCGCGACATCCAGATCGAGCGACTGCGCGCCGAGGAGTCGCGGCAGACGGCGCGCCTGCTCGAGGACAAGCTGGAGCGCGTCATCTCCGACTACGAGTCGCGCCTGCTCGAGGCCAGCGTCACCAAGACCCTGCTCGCGCGCAAGGAGCGCCAGGTCGAGTCGCTGCAGGACGCGGTCGAGCTGGAGCGGCGGCGCGCCGTCGACGCGGCGGACCGCGAGCGCACGTGGAAGGACGCGCTGGAGAAGGTCCGCGCCGATGCGAAGCGCCAGGTGGATGAGGCGACGGGGTATGCTGCGCTCTGCGAGGGGCGGTATAATGCGATCAGCAGCCATTGGAGGGACCAGGGGGAGGAGGTGAAGAGGTCGATGACGCGGATGAAGGCGGAGGTGAAAGAGCTCGCGGCTGAGCGGAGGAGGGATGACGAGAAGATTGGCACGCTGCAGGAGCTGTGCGATCAGCAGGATGGGAATATTCGTGAGCTGACGCGGCAGAAGGACGAGATTGAGGGCCAGTTTGAGAGGTATAAGGCCCAGCAGGAGGAGGAGCTACGGGAGATCAAGCGGCTGGCGGATCGGCGAGAGCAGGAGCAGGAGGGGACGCTAAAGGAGGCCAAGGAGGTGCTGGATAAGCTGCGGTGGGCGCTGAGTGTGAAGGAGAAGGTTGCCTGGGCGCAGTGAGCGGACTGGCGTGGAGGAAGTCTTATGCCGCGGTGGCGTCGAGTTTCTTCCTCCTGCACGTCCGCGTTGGGCATAACTGAGGAAGGATGGCTGCCCTCTGGTTACGAATTCGGAGCGAGATCTAGCCTGCCATTTTTATAAGGTTGTGGCCGAATCGCTTTCATTTGTGTTTTTCTCGTTTTTTTTCGATTTCTTTTGCATGGTTACAGCGGCATCTTACCGCTCTTAACGACATGTGTAATGACGATACCAGCCAGCCGGACCGGGCAGGGCGAGGAGCAGGCAAAGCAGATAGAGCCAGTTCTGGGGGTTTTTTGTTTTCTTCTTTTCGGCCAAGGGGTTACAACATACCAAGCGAGCAGGGCAGGGCAGGACAGGACAAGGGCTGACGAGCATCTATGCATACATTGGTGGTGACTGGCCGTTGTGGCTAGGCAAACCCCTCTTCGTTTCTGAATTTTCATCATGACATCGGTCTCCTACATAGGGATTTGGTACAAGTAGGGCACGGAGTTGGAGTTGGGGGTGCCTTGCTGAATGGGCTCAAAACTGGAAGGGCTGGGAATCAGCTTCTGTCTACCTGTTCTGGAGAAGTGCGTTTCACTGGACTGCATGTACGGCGAGCTCACTGCTGGCATTGTGTATCCAGATATCCTTGACTGTCTGGGCTGTGCTGTGCATTGTTTTGCTCCTTTTTGAATGGGTTTTGTGCAGATGCTGTGGGTTGTTCAGCATACAGTCGTCGCTTTATTGATGTTTGGTCTTGGCAACAGGTGTTCAGGGGCTGCGGTTGCTGTTGGCTTCTATTCCCGGAGGTAACAGAGCAAGGCAAATTGGAATTTGGTGTGTGCTAAACCGGGTGAACGCTGCAGACATCAAACGACAGGTATAATATCCTACCTCGGTCAGTGGTTCTTCTTTGATGATCAGGGATTATGTTAAGACTGCGTGCGAAAGCAGCCTAGGTCTAAATTAGCTAGGAGGAGGTTCTGCTGCGTTTGAGGGACAGTGTCACACGAACCACTGTTCGAACCATCCACCCTGGTTCATCAACATGCTTGAATGGCCACACCTGCCATGCTTCAGGTAGCTTTCTACGAGAGACCCAGGTCTAGGTTCTGAAAGGGCGTGTTCGACCTGCTCAGGAGTTCAGCCTCGAGTTGTGATTTGGCCATGCCTCAGCGGAGGGCTACCTTGCACCTTCCTGATCGCCTTCACCGCTGTCTGATCCAGGCAGAGTCTCCGCTTTTGTGCACTTACCTGATAGGCGTTCCTCTTTGTCACTGAGTTGTTCTTTAGATGCAGTGGGCTTTCAACTCGGGGTCCTTCCATTCCTCAAACCGGCGACTTACCTTGCTTGCGAAGGGTGTCAGACTTGCCCACATTCCCCCCAGCCAGAGAGAGAGGAGTTGGCAGCAAGATCAGTGATTTCAAACGCGCAATTCCGACTTGACACCCTGCAGGCATTACGGGCTTTGTATTTGTTTCCCCCTCCTACCATAAGTAAGTCGCCATCGTCCACGACTCCTCGCGTCATCTTATGAGTATCACCAGCGCTTGCGGGAGTCTGTCATTATGTTTTCAAACCCTTCTCTTCCGGTGGCTGTTCGTATCGGGTTCCAATGGCATCAGACGTGAGGATGGACATAGGAATCCCTTGGCTAACTGGTTGAACTGCAGACTCTCATCTCACTGTTCTGTTGGCGGTGCCGAGGCCAGAATCCGCAACATGGCGGAACTGGCCGAGTTTTACCTTGCCAGTTTGTGGGCATACAAGCCAAAAATTGTCAAACAAGTGATTGACAGTCTTGCCGGCCTGGATCTCGTAAGTCTCAGGCCTCGACTTCTGAGCCCCACTGACCATTGCCCCAGGAGCACGCCAATTTCAGCTGGGATGATGAGTACCAATGGTTCAAGGTGACCTGTCTGGAGCATGATGCCGTCCAGGTTCGTCATGAGTTCGCTCTCCTGGCGCGCCAGATTGAGGAAGAGGCATTTGAGAACCATGAAGACAGCCTCTTGAGCGACGACGATACCCTTAGGGTAAGCCCCTTCAATCCCTAATGGAGTGGTCAGACCCGAAACGCTGACGGTGCGTAGTCGTCTTTCGACACCGACTGGTTTAGCCAGGGGATCGAATGCGACTCGTCTCTCGAAGTCGCCATTCCCGAGGACTTATCCCGTCACGAAGGCCTCATCCACCACCCGTTCACCGTTGTCTGGGACGACTTGGACACGGACAACGAGCCCTACTCAGTCCATGAGATCATGACAGGCCCTCAATTTGAAACACTCACAGAGGAAACCGGGGTCCAATTTTCGTTCCGTCTCGGTGGGAAGCTGGTTCACATCGGTGGTGACAGCGAGGAGGCCGTTTGGAAGGCCTTGGAAAAACTCAAAGTCATGCTTGCCGTTAAGGTGAGCCGCTACGACCAGCACTCGCCTGTCAATGTGTACTGACATTAATCACAGAAGCTGTCGGCTACGCTGCCAATGGTGCAGCATCTGATGTACACTGAGGACTACATCGAGCCGGGCCAGGACGAATTTACCGTCGACATCCGATACCTGGCCAACATCGACCCCGAGCTAGTGTCTTCAACTCTTCTTGATCGGACCATGGTGTCTAATTTGGAGGAAGCGTACCAGATGATCTACCGAGTAGGAGCCTCGCTGCGTCTCTGTACTTGGGATCCTGCTCGAGCAATCCGGGTTTCTCTTCTGGGTCCCAAAGTTACCGTTCGGCGCAGGGACAAGTCGATCCTGGGAAACCGGCCAACGTTCTCTCTTATAACCTCCGGCAACCGGGTCAGCTTCACCTTCGAGGACTTCAGATCCCCCAATGCAAACCCGGTCTCCGGAGTTATCGACCCAATTGAGACTTGGATTGAATCACTCCCAGTCACAGTGGACCCTGTATACACAGTTTCCCATGCCGAGGACACGGATACGTCCTCGGAGGGCCAGACGGACGGGAGCGTCGACGAGAGCGACGATGAGCCCCGGGAACCACTTAACCGGACTGCTGAGGAGGCTGCAACAGGAGACATTGCCGGGTCGTCTCCTGCCATCATTGAGATGTCACTGCTCGACAGGGATGTGTTGACAACAGCAACAGTCAACACAGAGCTCAGCAATATTACCCAGCCACAGGGCATCCATGAAGAGCTTGCCTTCACCGGCGACGACTCTCTCATCGACATGCTGGCAGCGGTGGAGATTGTGGGCTCCAGCAGTGCTTTACAATACAGTATCAACTGGAGTATGCCTCCACTCATTCCGTCGTGTTCAAATGCCGGAGATGTGGGAGAGCACGACGCGGAACTCCAGGAGCACAGTTTGGGCCCATCCGATCCTGCACAGGACGAAAAGCTCCCGACCTCAGGCACGAACCTGCAACAAGACAACAAAACGAGCGACAATCAGGACATCGATGGGTTCAGAACAGACCCCAACCAGCACTTCGAAGGTTCTTTGGCAACAGAAACTCAGAGTTCCGCAACGCAACGCAGAAGCCAATCCATCTCGGGCCCTCAGAAAATGGGCGGCCCGGACGTGCATTCAATCCATCCCCAAAACACCCATTCCCGAGATAACTTGGTTGTTACGGACGGATTTGTTGGTGATATTGAAGCAGCAATTGCTAGCCTTCTGTCAACGGGTCCTTACCGGCGTGGAAGGTTCGCCGTGAGAGCCGAGTTCGGTCGCGCGATCCTCGGGCCGACGGATCCCAGTGGCGTGGCATTCAACGACATGAAGACGCCCAGCAACGGATGGAGAAAGCGAGAATTGCAGATCAACATGGCGAAGGGTTTTGGTCGGAATCAAAACATCTTGTTCACCAATGTGTTGTCGACATATGCCTCCGATATCGTGGACATGGTCAACATCACACCCAACGGGAGTCGACTTTGGAATCAGAGACCGAGTCGTGCTTGGACGACGTACTCGTTCTACTGTACGCTTCGCTCCGGAGAGGGTCAGTTCATTGTTGATGTGAAGGATAATGGCACCTCAAGCGACGTCTGGCCGTATTCTGTCCGGCCCAACAACCACGCACCCGGCGCACAACAGCCGCTGCCTGTCTACGTCCACGCAATCCGCCGCCATTGGGATTTGAAGATCGCGGTATCTCATGTAAACACGGAAGACACGGAGGAAGCATACGGGAGTTTCCCCAATGAGCTTCTGAAAACACTGAGGGTTCTGTAAGACGCACCTCGTATACTGTCCCACTCACCGCTGGATGCGTGACTTACGAATTCACAGGCGCGATGAAAAGGGCAATCGACTGCTTTGGTTTGGTTACCATGAGAGCTTCAGCGCGTACGTCACTGAGGCCCGCGTTCTGACCAAGTGGCACTATCCCAGTCTCGACAACTGTAGTGTTCTGGAGATCACCGAGGTCGAGCGACTGGGGATGGAGTCGCCTTACCACGATTGCCCCGATGGTTGGACGGGCCATTTTGCTCGCTCTTGGAAAGGTCGCTGGGCAAGGTTGATGAGATCATGCGGAGAGCTGCCTCGATGGTACGAGGCTGCCATCTTGTCTCAGGAGGTTGAACAGCTCTGCCGGCAGAACGCAGCCCTGAGGCTCGGCGAGAAGGCGGACTGGGTCCCCCAGGACCTCAAGGAGCGCGGGGTGCTCTCTACCCTCTACGGCCCAGCCTTGCAGATGGTGAGGGAGATGGACCACGTCGGCCGCAACGATGACAACAACCTCTCCGAGAAGTATGGCAACTTGCTGCTTCGCCCGAACGACCTTCCTCCGCACGTTCCCGGATCCCTGCCTGCGCAGGAACAGCGGCGGGCCCGGCAGAAACAACAGCACCGGAGAAAGAGCTCGGGCGGAGGAGCTTCTGAGACGGCGTCGATTCGCTCCGGCACTCCGTCGACGCGTGCTTCGTCGTCGACGATGGCGCCACCGGCACCCGGGGGCTTTGATAACAACCCTCATGTGAAGTTCTGGTAGGATTCTTCTGAAATTGTTCAGTGCGGATTCGCCGCATTGGTTCGGGGGGTTGCTTGTTTCTTGAAGTTATGCGTTCTTCTTGCTGTTTCGAGTGGGAGCATGTTCTCGTTCTCGGTCACGCACTCGGATCATGTCCAAAAGGGAGAATCTAGGCTGGGCAGTGAGAGGACTCCTAGAGACACAGTTTGCCTCAGATAAGTCTACTTACTTGCAGGAAGCGCCTAAATCAACGAGGTGTTACCCCTCAAAATCGCTGTATGGCGGTGTACGGCTGAGTCTGATTTGATTTCAGCGTTGTTGACGGAACATCCAAGACATTGCGACAGGATTCAAAAGAGGCGAGGAGTTAAGATAAAGGCAAACATCCCATACCATGCATCGTACTCCGCATTAAACGCTCGGTAATACGTCTTTACGTAATTCATCTTAACATGTCGAGTGCATCGGCAATTGTTTTGCTTCATGTAAGAGGAGGTGGTGGCGTTAATGAGCTGCTCAAGGACGGCTTTCTCAATCCCTCATGTTGAAAGCGTCGTTACGATAACAAAGTGAACAGATTTTAGAGAGACATTGTTAAAGGTCTCGTGTAAGTAAGGCTTTGCTAGCCGTCCGTTCCCGAACCTGGCACCCGGTGCAGTACTGACCTTTGCCACTACCTCCTTTCAATCAGACCCGACTGCTGCCCCCAGAAGCCTTCTGCGTTGGGTGAGACAAGAAGAACCAGATGCGCGGAGTGTGGTTTGCCAAGCGGCTGCGTGCTCCGGAGCATCCTTGGTTAGAGAGCTTCCTCTTCTGCTCAGCCATGTAGTCGGCATGGTTTTGAGCGGCCACCTGTGCTCCCATTCCAGTGTCCGTCATCCACTGCACCAATCTGGTCATCCCATCCTGCTCCAACTTTCTGGCCAAAAGTATGAGCCCCCAGTCCGGTTTGGGACGTTTCTGACGAATCTCAGTGAGGCTCTTCGTGTTGAGAGCGGACTGGAAGAGGGTGAGCGGACTTCGACTTCGGTGCACAAACAGAGGACATTGGTCGGTGTTCTCGAATTGTTCAGTTGCCATCCAGGCTTCAAGAACCTTGAGCTGCTCTGCGGCACATGCACGCGCCAGCGAAGAGTGTCCACACACGTTGACACTGACCTGGGACTCGGGAGCGGTGGCTGCAAGCAGCTCTCGATGGTAGTCCGAGATGTCAATAACCAGCGAGGCTACGTACGCCTTCCTGTGTCTGTAGATGCTCTCTTAAAGGCACAAGTATTGAGTAAGCTTATGCCAGAAGACTCAGGCGCGCAAACTGTGGAGGGACCGCCGCTGCAGCTCGTACGTGCCCTGAATTCCGGGAGGCATTCCGGTTGGTGTCCAGAAGACAAAGTTGGCAACGTATGCCAGATTGAAGCTGATCATATTAGTTAGCCACTGATATTCAAATGTTCTGGCCAAACCCATGAGACCGGTGGAAAAGTTGTCCTCGTATGGCACTGAGATGTTGGGTATCCGGGTCTCACCCGGGTCTCGGGCTCCTAAGAAAGGCCGGCAAAACAACAAAGGGACTGAGCCAAGCTTACCAGACGTGATGGAACAGCTTGTCTAACCCAGACTCATACGCCATCCACAGGAAGTCCAGCTGATCGTTGTACTCATTTGGGTCAAACTCATCGAGCTCCCAACCAGGCGGAAAGAACTCGTCAATCCAGCCCGGCACGTTTCCGGCAATCAGACGGAGCGCCCCGTATGTATGACTGAGTTTGGCAATGTCGCGGACCTCAGCTTGACTAAGGTCGTTTTTGATTATGAAAGCCCCACCGGATGTCGGAGATCCCTCTGCATTGCCATTGCCAGACCAATGATGTGCTGCCTCGATCAGAAACCGGAGCACCTCAGGAGTCACAGGTGAGAGTTCGGCAATGGGAAGATGCCCGTCTGCTTCGGGATTCTTCATGCTGGAAATAAGATTTCGCCAACCGGGTAAAGCCTCGTCGACTTTTCGTGAGCACACAGTCAGTGCGATTCTGGCGTCCAACTTCCATGCCTCCGCATCGCCAGACACTCCGCAGGTGATGATTACGGTCAGATCACCGTCCTCAGCCGTGAATAAAGCATCGAAGACGGAGTGTCGCTCGACTCTGATAAGATAATATTCAGTCAAGAAGCGTTAGCAAACCAATGCATTCTGGTTTTCGTGCCAGGTATCAGCTCTGGATCGGATTGCTCACACAGAATCCTGTCCCGCTCGTCCTCGGAGAGCTTCGCAACTTGATTTATTTGGACGACCGATGGAATGGTAAAACCGGAATTTCCGTGAGGTTGCGAGGCTTCAACTCTCACTTGTGTGCTCTCGGATCAGTCGATGTGTGTGCACAGTGAAATCCAGGGAGAATAGTAGTGCGATCGACGCCCTGCTCCCGGGCCGTCCAATGGTCGAATCTTGATGCCGACTTCTTGGGGCCGGCCATGCAAATGTTGAATGAAGATGGCGCGTCGGCTGTAGCAAGTCGGTGGGTTGTGAGTAGAGTGAAAGGGATCGAGAAGTGGGTAGGAGGGAACGGAGTGAACAGTTTCAGAATGGCAGCAACGAGCACTGTAGTGCCATACCTTCGAAGCGGCCTCTCTCTTTGTTTTCACACAGCACGACAAATTTCCAACACGCCAGAATAAGCAGCGTTTTGACTCTGCGAGTCAGCGGTTCTGTTTCCATCCACACCCAACCGAGGCCCGACACAGTATTATTGTAGCTCAAGTTTGCTACGTCCGAAGCAGACAGCGCAACCAAGATCCCATTCTCTTCAAGCAATCGCTGTCACTCGCCGCAGGATTCGCTAGTAGTTTTCCTTTGGAGCCATTCTCAGCACCAATCATTCGCCGTTGTAAGAGCTGAACGGTATACCGTGATTTGGCTGTCGCCACAGTCGACCCCTTCTTATTTGAGCTCAGGGGCAGGAATGCCAAGACTGGGTGTAAACAACAAAGTCAACACGCCCCACCCCATTTTGCTGCGTTCTCTCCCGCAGGAATCGTCGACGCAAGACAACTGTATTGGTTCATACTGTGTTTGAGAGCAAGATACCTCGGTAGCGAAGCTGTACTTTTGCATTGGGCACCACTGTGAGGATTTGTCGATGAGGTTTACTTGCAGCGCAAAAGTGCTTCCCCAGATGCGGGGGGGAGCGATTGGCGTCATCGCACAGCTTCGCATCCTTCAGCTGCCCCCAACCCTGGGGAACCGGCTTCTCCGCGAATAACGTGGACGACGAGGCGGATGGCGCGATCGAGGTGCATTTCCGCGCCTTGTCGCCCTGTGTCCTCATAGGCCACATTCAGCCACCCCAGTGGAAGGCTGAGAGGTGATGGGTGGTCGCCTTGGGTCAAAGCTCAAACCGAAGTAGTTGCACGGTAAGTTGAGCTTGCACACTGCAGTGTTACCTTCCGAGCTTACCTCTCGACCAAGCTCGGGTGCAGACGCGTGCATGCCGAGGACGCATGGGGTTGCTGCAAGGTTGCCAGCAACGACGGGGATTGCATCCACCGCACGCTTAACGTTATATAGGCCTGGGAAACTTGTGCTCTAGCTTACCTTCCGGCCCCGCCTTCCTTGTTTCCAACACCAAGCGTCAATCCCGTGTAGACATCTTCTAGTTAGCTGGCACTCAACATGGGCGACACTGAGAAGGGCGACAACAACGCCTCCGTCGGCGAGGCTCCCAAGGCCCCGCATCCCGAGGACGAGGTCTCCATCTCGCCCGGCGACAATGCCATCCTCCCAGAAGGCCAGATCGACCCGGTGTACGAGAAGAAAGCCCGCGTGCTGAACCGCGCCGTAAGCTCCTCTCTTCCCCCTTGACTTGAAATCCCGGACGACGAAACCTAATCTTTCTGACCCCCAGATCCAAGAAATCGGCATGGGCTGGTACCAGTGGCAGCTCTCGCTCGTGATCAGCTTCGGCTGGGCGTCCGACAACCTGTGGCCGATCGTGACGTCGCTCATCTTCACGCCCGTGGCCAACGAGTTCCACCCGCCGCGCCCGCCCCTGCTCACGCTCAGCCAGAACATCGGCCTGCTGGCCGGCGCGCTGTTCTGGGGCTTCGGGTGCGACGTGTTCGGCCGCCGCTGGGCCTTCAACCTGACGCTGGGCGTGACCGCCGTGTTTGGCATGGCGGCGGCCGGCTCGCCGACGTTTGCTGCGATCGGTGTGTTCGCGGCGCTGTGGTCGTTTGGGGTGGGCGGGAACTTGCCCGTGGACTCGGCTATCTATCTCGAGTTTTTGCCGGCGTCGCATCAGTATCTGTTGACGGTCCTCTCGGTTGCCTGGGCGATCGCGCAGGTTGTGGCTACGCTGGTGGCCTGGCCGCTGCTGGGGAACCTGACGTGCCAGGAGAAGAGCGCGTGCACGCGCGAGGGGAACATGGGCTGGCGCTGGTTTCTGATCACCATGGGCGGGATCACGGTGCTCATGTTCATCGTGCGGTTCGGCCTGTTTACCATCTACGAGTCGCCCAAGTACTTGATGGGCAAGGGCCAGGACGAGGAAGCGGTGAGGATTGTGCACGAGGTGGCGCGGCGGAACGGGAAGTCGACCACGCTGTCGCTGGCCGACTTGAAGGCGTGCGAACCGGAGGGGTATGTGCACGAGGCCAAGGCCGCGGACGCCGTCAAGCGGAAGCTACAGGACGTCAAGTTCGACCGGATACGGGTTTTGTTCGCGACGAAGAAGCTGGCTCTGTCAACGAGTCTGATCATGACTGTCTGGGCTTTTATTGGCTTGGGGTGAGCAGGCACTTCATCTTCACTCTGTGCAAGCAGTGCTGGGAAACGCTAACGACGGGACAGATACCCTCTCTACAATGCATTCCTGCCATACATCCAGGCCACGCGCGGCGCCAACTTCGGCGACGGGTCGACGTACCTCACGTACCGGAACTCGCTCATCATCGCGGTGCTCGGTGTCCCCGGCGCCCTGATCGGCGGGCTCCTGGTCGAGCTGCGCGGGTTCGGGCGGAAAGGGACGCTGGCCGTGTCGACCATCCTGACGGGCGTGTTCCTGTACGCTTCAACCACGGCGCTCAGCTCGGAGTCGTTGCTGGGCTGGAACTGTGCCTTCAGTTTCACCAGCAACGTCATGTATGCCGTGCTGTACGGCTTCACGCCTGAGCTGTTCCCGACGCCGCAGCGCGGCACGGGCAACGCGCTGACGGCGACGTGCAACCGCATTTTTGGGATCATGGCGGTGGGTTCTCTTGTCTCCACATCTACTCGTGGTATTTTGAGGCTGACATGCCGTCCAGCCAATTGTCGCCATGTTCGCCGACCTAAACACCGCCGCGCCCGTCTACACCAGCGGCGCCCTGTTCATTGCCGCCGGTCTCTTGGTGCTGTTGTTGCCGTTTGAATCCAGGGGGAAGGCAGCCTTATAACCGAGTTACATCAGCATCCGATCTAAGCAATTGCTTATGAGTTACACCCGCACTGCGTATGCTCATTCATTTCTGTTTTGAGGAAGCCATTCCTGTTTTTGGCCAGTGTCTCGCTTCGTGAGGTGTACATGCTGTGCCTCATTGTTCTTGCAGGCCCGGGGTAAAACAGACTTTAGTGTACGTGTACAGGACAGTTGAGCTCGGCCTATTGACTTGCCGTTGCCGGTTAGCCGGGGTTACACTGTGATGGAGAAATCTCAAATCGCAACCAAACGGCCTGGCCGGATTCGCCCCTGCGCGTGCTGTGCCGCTCCCTTGACCGACCCCGGTGCAGTGGAATTTGGTTTGACGCTGTGCCATGTTCGGTAGGCCTGCGCCCTTCGCGTCCATGTCTGATAGGTGTGGTACCGAGGGGTGATTCCTGTCTGCAATTTGTAACCCATTCGTTCAGCTCCGCGACCGTAAGCCAGGACTTCACTCCGCTCTCGATCGACGCTTCTGGTCTGTCTTCACGAGCGCAACAAGGAGCGACCAAGATGAGCAGGGAAGAATGGACACCGAAATACGTGGTGGACGCAGACCACTCGGGCCTGGAGCTCGTCCCCACCCCGGGCCTCGAGCCGACACACGACGCCTGGCTGGATCACCACCAAAAAGGACTCTACAACCCACCAAGATGGAGTGCAGCGCCCGAAGTGGCCGATCCGCCCAGCGAGGCTCCCAGTGAACCAAGGCAGCGGATACTGGGGCTGTCGGTGCGGGCGTTCTGGCTAATGATTGTAGCCCTGGTCGTGATACTCGCGGCAGCGATCGGTGGTGGTGTCGGCGGTGGACTGGCAGCGCGCAACCGCGCGGACTCGTCCAGGTAGGCTCAAGAAGCAGCGGCTAACTTTTCTGCACCTCAGAATAGGCACCCGGGCTAACGCAACCATTCTCATTGCAGTTCCACAGCTCCTAGCAACGTCGCCGAGAGCGTCACAACGTCAGCACCGGCACCGGCATCAGCATCGGCGTCGGCAACCGGCATGACCGGGAAAACGACGACGACGCCACCGTCATCGACAGGGACGACCACCACCACCACTGCCACCGTCAACAGCAACCCCGCTGCGCCGACTGACGGCGGCTGCCCCGGCATCAGCGGTTCGGAAATCGAAGCAGTCGACTCGTCGGGCGCACCGATCCTGCTCGGCAACAACGGCCCGGCACAGCAGTTCAAACGCTTCTGCAACACCAACTACCCAGCCGGCGCGGCGAACGGCAACCCGGGCGTGGTCGACCTCGCCAAGATGTACCAGCCGAGCCTAGAAACCTGCATCGCGGCGTGCGCCTCGTACAACAACCAGATGCTCGTCAAGGCGAACGGTGGCGGGTCCAATGGCTTGTGCACGGCCGTGAGCATCGTCAAACTGCGTAGGTTTTCCGGATAAGCATCCCGTGGGTCGACACCCGAAAACTGACGCTTGGTTGTAGCTGGCGAGTTTTGCTACCTGAAGAATGCCAACGGAACCGACAACACGTTTGGCTATCCGACATCGTACTCGAGCGCGGTGCTGCTGACTTCGCTTACGAATGTGCAAAGTTCAAATTGAACAATCTCTCGCCCTTGGGATGAGCGTCGGTGTTGGAACGCGAACACACCAATTGTAGCGACATTACCAAATCCGCCGAAGTGCGTCGTTGCGTGGTGGCACAAGTCGCACAAAGTCGCGTCCATCTGCCTCGCCCGTGCGCGCAGCGGTGCTCGGCAAACAATCCCGTCCGAGCAATGCGAGCACCCACCCAAGCATGTCGGAGCACGGTCGCGACCCACCCCGTCTCACCACCACATCACATTCATCCTCCCAACTCACTCTCCCAAGCATAAAACCCCTCCAACTTCTCTTCACATCTTACCCAACCAAACTTCACCACCAAAGTGTTTATCACCCAACCTGCGCAGTCCATCAACCACCCACCCACTTACCAAAATGGCCACCACCACTCCACCCCCCCTAGCGACAACCACCGCCCTCCGCCTGACCCAAGGCACGGCGCTCTTCCTCTCCACCCTCACGTCCGGCATCTCCCTCAGCCTCTCCTGCTTCGTGATCCCACGCCTGCTCGAGTCGCCCACAAGCATCATGCTCACGCAGTGGACGCGCACCTACGCGCGCGGGCACGCGACCGTGCCGACCACGGCCGCCGTCGTGGCCGCCACCTACCTCTTCCTCGGCCTGCGCGCGTCGTCGTCGCCGCTGTCCTTCTCCTCGCACGCACGCTGGGGTTATTTCGGCGCGGGCGCGCTGACGATTGCGATCGTGCCGTATACGTTGTTGTTTATGCTGGGGACGAATGGGAAGCTGATGGAGATGGAGAAGAGGGTGGCGGTGAGAGGGGAGGCGAGCGTGGTGGAGGGTGCGGTGAAGGTGGAGGAGGAGAGGAGTGCGAAGGCGTTGGTGGATTGGTGGGGGGTGTTGAATTTGGGGAGGGCCGTGTTGTTGATCGGGGGAGCGGTTTGTGGGTTTGTTGCGACGCTTTGAGAGGGTGTTTCGCGTGTGTGAAGGTGGGAGAGTGTATGAGTGGAATGAGAGTGGGAATGGTAAAGGGACTGAGTGATGTGGTGGAGTAGGGAGTCGGCCGGAAGCAGAATGGTGGGATGAGTGGTGGAGGGATCCTATGAGTGATATCTGCTGTGTTATCTCACACGGCACGAGGAGACATGTACGGTGAGACATGTACGGTGGACAGGGCGATTTACTACTCAGATCACGCAGGCGATAGTTTCGCTGGATTCAACTATCGCTAAGCCTCCTGTTGGCCATTTCTCCGGCTGTCACGCCGCCGCAAGGATACCCATTCCTCCGCCCAAAGACTGCCGTGGCTGTTGGTGCCGGAGCTCTTGTAGGTGTAGCCACGGTCAGACATCTTGGCTGTTTCCTGTCGAAGTGGCGATGATTGCAAAGCTGTAAAGCAAAACTGCAAGGCAAGAATGAGTTGAGCGAATGAGTGTCAGAGGGCAGAGAACGAGGTTGGGAAGAAGGTCGTGGTCCGGCTTCCTCTCTGTACGGTAGGTGCGGGGTGGAATAAGCAATAGGTTCTGCCTGCCTGACTGAAAGCCACTTCGAAGCGAGCAATCTACACAGTACGGAAAGCGACATGATGGATCGGGGCGCGCTGCATCACGCGAGCGCCAGCTTGGTTGATTTGGGATGAATCTCTGCAAGCCACCGTCCGGGGAACCATTCCGGGCCGGCAATGCCAGGATAGAGGCTTCTAGAGAGATGGGAAGGAGCTGGCTCCCCAAGGTGCATGAAAGCTGAACAAAGCAGGCACGCACCGGAATGGCCTGCTTTGCTGTGATGCTGGCCTCAAGCAACCATTGTTGTCGCAGTTCGACAGCCTGCTGAACGCCGAAGCCACGAGCCGCAGCGGGAAGGGATTATAGGTATCTCTATTCAAAACCCAGCTAGGGATACTCACGCCAGAGTCTATCAGCCAAAGTCTATGTTTATAGGTTGCCGTTGGTCACCTTCCCCTCAGCCTGCTCCTCCTCCAGGTCCGCCAGGTACTTCTCCGCATCCAACGCAGCCATGCAGCCGGTGCCTGTGAGATTGTCAGCCACTGTGGTCAAGATTGTACTTTGAAAGACGGGAGCACCCACCTGCGCTGGTAATCGCCTGCCGGTACCTCTTGTCCTGGACGTCGCCCGCCGCAAACACACCCTTCACGCTAGTAAGTGTAGAGCCGGGCGTCGTGAGGACGTAGCCGTCCGCGTCCGTCTCAAGCTGACCCTTGATGAGCTGGTTCGCCGGGTCGTGGCCGATGGCGTAGAACAGCCCGTTCGCCTCGAGCGTCTCCTCCTGGCCCGAAGCCGTGTCCTTGACGACGAGGTGGCTCATGAGGCCCTTGGCGTCGCCCTTGACCTCGACGCCGACCGAGTTGAACCGCACGGTGACCTTCTTGTGGCTCAGCAGCCGCTTCGCCATGATGGAGCTGGCGCGCAGCTTGTCGCGCCGCACCAGCACCGTCACGTGGCTGCCGTACTTGGTCAGGAACATGGCCTCCTCGGCGGCCGAGTCGCCACCGCCGATGACGACCAGCGGCTTGTTGCGAAAGATGGGCACGGCGCCGTCGCACACGGCGCACGCCGAGATGCCGTTCTGCCAGTACTTATCCTCGCCGGGCAGGCCCAGCCGGCGGGCGGACGCGCCGGTCGCCAGGATCACCGCGTCTGCCGTGTTGATCTCGTCCGGGTTCCACTCAGTTGAGTACTCAAACGGCCGCTTCGACAGGTCCAACTTGCCGACCGTCTCGCTGACGATGACGGTGCCGAAGCGCTCCGACTGGTTGCGCATCTTGTCCATCAGCTCCTGACCCGTCACGGCCTCGGGGAACCCCGGGAAATTCTCGATCTCGGTCGTGGTCGTCAGCTGGCCGCCCGCCGCGATGCCGTTGGCCATGAAGCCCTCATAGAGAACGGCTGGGGTCAAACAGTAACGTCAGCGCGCGGTCCAATGGAGGCGGTTTGTGGAGGGGGAGAGGCCGGAAAATGCTCACGCTTCAGTTCCGCGCGCGCCAGGTAGATGGCGGCGGTATGGGCGGCCGGCCCGGAGCCGATAACAACGACCTTGCTGTGCATCCTCCGCTTGCCGAGTGTCTGGATCTCGCTCTGGTAGGGGGTAGCGCTCTTCTTGGAGAGCGTTGCGGCAGCGGCTACGGAGAGGCCTGTAGCGCTGGAGCGGAGGGTGCGTCTTAAGTACGAGGAGAACAGCTTGGCGGCTTTGTTAGGAAAACGGCTGAAAGGAGCGGCAGGGCGACGCGGAGTCGGGTGGCTTCTACGGGATTTCGTTCGTGATATTTATAGAGAGGTCTTCTGGCAAGCGAGCGCGGGTTCCAGAATATAGATAGAATTGTTGCTTTACTCAGCCAGGGATGCGACCCGATTCCCGGAACGTGGGGTCGGCCTCTCCGAAAAGAAAAACGTTGGGATGGAGGGGCAACGCAGGGGTCCAAAGCCTGGCATTATTTGGTTCCTGAATGCGGGTTAGGGTTGGTTGAGTATACACAATACAGTAATATACTCCGTACATTTCGGGCAATTCCTGTTCAGAGCCTGCTCTGTCCGTCCTGAGGCACCTTAACCACCACCTTCCCCCACGTTTCCCTGCTCCCGAGGGCTTTCAGAGCGTCCGGGATGGCCTCCAGCCCGACGAATTCGCGGTCGGTGAACTCGGTACCCCTGAACTTGCCCTCGGCGACGAGCTTCATGATGCCCTGCCACACCGTGACCACTGTCTCCTGCTCGTGGACGGCATACTGCCCCCAGTGGATGCCAACGAGACTGATGTTCTTTAGCAGCACCTTGTTCATGGCCACTTTCTCAATGGTGCCGGCGGCAAACCCGACGACCAGGATCCGCCCGTTCCAGGCCGTGCACTTGGTGCTCTTGTCGACCATGCCGACAGGGTCGTAGACAATGTCAACGCCCCGATAATCCGGCGTCAGATTCTTGACAGTCTCGAACCACTTCTCGTCGCGGTAGTCGACGACGTGGTCGGCGCCGAACGACTTGGCTACCTCTAGTTTGCGCTTGCTGCCCGCCGTGGCGATGACGGTAGCGCCAAAGGCCTTGGCAACTGCGGTCTGTCAGCGGGACGCCGTTGATACAGCGGAAACCAGGGGTATTGTTCGACATACTCTGAACAGCCGCGAGACCGACTCCTCCGGCCGCCGCATGAACCAAGACGTAGTCGCCCGCCTTGACCCCAGCGCGAACCACGAGAGCACCGTAACTCGTAGGCGCCGTCACGAACAGTCCCGCCGCCTCCTTGAAGCTCCAGCCCTCTGGTACAGGGAGCATGCTGGACTCCCAAGCGATGGCTTTTGTGGCATATGCGCCTTGCGTGGCCCCAAACACCCTGGAGCCGACGGGAAACTTGGGGTTCTTCTCGCCGGAGGGCGTGGCCAGCACAACACCGGCGAATTCTGCGCCGGATATCCAAGGGAACGCTTGACCGGACGTTAGCATAAGACACCAGGTAGGGTTAGGTGATGCAGGGCGTGGGCTGGCGTACGAGGTTGGTGCTGGTATTTCCCCTGGATTTGCAGAATGTCAAAGAAGTTGGTCGCTGCCGCATGCACCTCGACGAGATACTCGCCCGGTCCTGGCTGAGGGTCCGGCAACTCGGTCACTTTGAGCTCGTGAGGGCCCTGCAGGTGTTAGCCCAGTTGAATACCTAAACACACCTGCTCATCTGCCGTGACTGAGACATGCCCACCTTAACATACTGGGCAATCTGGATGCCGCGCATTGTCAACAAATCGAATTAAATCGAATCGAAACGAATTGAAACGTGGGCTGCGGCTTGCTTGGTTATGGAAAGCAGAAATTGAAGGAGAAGAAACAAGAGAAAGAGGTAGGCGGACAATGTATCACAGAGTTGGCAAGCTGTTGTCCCAAGTACATGCACCCCTGAGTCCGACCCCAGACTTGCTCGGTCTTGTACATAGCACGCCCCTGGTCCAGGGAGGGGGTAAACTTACCGAGCCGAGGTCCTGGCTGCAGAGCACTGACTGGACGCTAGCAGGACCCACTCCGGCAGCTCGACCGGCGGCGACGCGATCTGGAAGCAATTCAAGCTCCAAAACTCCAACCACCACAGTCAACAACTTTTCGACCCCGACGACAACCCACCTTTGAGCAACAAACGCAGCAACACGCTAATTGCTGTATCTGTGCTCCCGGTACTGAGTACACCGACAACAAAGCGCTGAGCTCGACACCGACACACCTCTGCAACTGACAGGGCGACGCGCCCAACCCGCCACCGACCATGGCGACCGACACGCTCTCCGCCCCTCGTCCCGACGGACCTCGCACCTCCCCGCTCGTCTCGCAGCTGCTCACCCACACCTCGCCAGCCTACTCCTTCACCTTCACGCCCTTCCTGCAGCGCACCTACCAGCACAGCCTGCCCGCCGACCGCCCCATCTGCAAAGCCTACCAATCCGGTTCCTGCCCACTGCGCTCGCACTGTCCCGACCGGCACGTCAGCACCACGACCTCCACCTCCGGCGGCGGCGGCGGCGGGGGCCACGGCGGCTTCGGCTCGCTGGTCTGCAAGCACTGGCTGCGGGGGCTCTGCAAAAAAGGCGAGAGCTGCGAGTTCCTGCACGAGTACAACCTGCGCAAGATGCCCGAGTGCAACTTCTTCGTGCGCAACGGCTACTGCAGCAACGGCGACGAGTGCCTGTACCTGCACATCGATCCGTCGTCGCGCCTGCCGCCGTGTCCGCACTACGAGCGGGGGTTCTGCCCGCTCGGCCCGCGCTGCGACAAGAAGCACCTGCGGCGCCGCCTGTGTCCGTTCTATCTGGCCGGGTTCTGCCCCGAGGGGAGGGCGTGTAGGGAAGGGGCGCATCCGAAGTGGACGGCGGAGGGGGAGTTGGAGAAGCCCAAGGTGAAGGAGGAGAAGACGAAGGAGGAGGTGGCGGCTGTGGAGGAGAGGGAGAGGGAGATGCAGAGGGAGAGGGAGCGGGATTTGGATAGGGTGAGTCGGGACCGGGAGAGGGACGGTGGTGGGGAGAGGGGCCATGATGGGCGGCACAAGGATCGGTTTGGAGGAGGTGGTGGAGGTGGTAGGGGCGGGCGATGGAGAGGGAAGGGCGGGCGGTTCAGGGGTAGGGGGCATTAGAAAGGCCGTCGTGCTGGTTTGAACACCCGCGAGTGAAATCACCGGCGGCGCTGTACAAAATAATAGTTGCTTCAGCCATCAAACATGTCTTATTCATTCATCAGGCGGAGCCGTGAGGTATCTTGACTGAGCGAGGTGTGCCTGCCACCGACCATTACCCGTAACCCAACACCACCTAACATTCATTTTCTCCAAGCCATGCTGAGCATCACCCCTCCTTCCACACATTCGCATCCCCCACATGTTCCAACGGCGGCACCGCTACAAACGACTCACTCCCAACCTCCTCCCCCTCACGCTCACTCCCCGCCGACGACTTGGGACTCCCAAACGCCGAACTCCCATGATTCCCCTGCCACGCCGCCAACTCATCCACTCTCCGGATCCCCATCATCCACGACACCAAGCCGCGCGGCACCCACCTTCCCACGAGCCCATACACGCTCGCGCCCAGCCCCACGCGCACGCTGCCGCTGGTAATCGACCCGTCCATGACGTCAAACACGGCATTATGCAGCTCTCGCAGCGAGCTGCCCCTCAGCCCCTTAATACGCCCGGCGCCGATCGCCGACGCCGAGTGCGAGACAAAGTTGCGGCCGTACGCGTGCCGCGCCGAGTCGGGCCAGGGCAGCGCCTCGGCGTCGTCGTTGGGCGCAGGCAGCAGCCCGCCGTGAGGCGGCTGCAGGAGGCGCGAGTTGGCGGCGGGCGTGAAGCCGGCGAAGTCGAAGGTACCGAGCTGCACGTGCGTGACGGGGATCCCGAGCGGGCGCAGCTCGGCGGTCAGCACTTCCGTGAAGGCCGCGAGGGCCGAGCAGACGGTTGCCTCGGGCGCGTGGAAGGGCGGGTTGATGGAGGAGATGATGGAGGGCGTGAAGACGAGGACCTTCGGGGACGGTCGCTCCTTGTCGGTGGCTGGGCTGAGGCGGGTTGTGAGGAGGGGCAGGAAGGCTTGGATTGTGAGGATCGGTTGGAGGAGGTGGGTGTTGAAGAGGTCGGCGAAGCTTGACGGGGGGATGGTGGCGATAGGGGAGGTTTGGTAGTGGAGGGATGGGATGAGGATGACGGCTTTGAGGGAGAGATGGTGCCGTTTGCCGTTGGGTATCGCGGCGTGCGGGGATTGGAGGAAGCGCGCAAAGTTGTCGATGGAGTTGCCGGCACTTGGGGGCTGCTGGGTGTTTAGTCTCGGACTACTTCATCAAGCAAGAGAGGATAAGAGCTTACATCGGTAATATCGACGCCCAACGGCCGGATGTCCGGCCGTGCCAGGTTTTGTACCATGACGTCGTCCTCATGACTGTTGGCGACGATGAACACCACAAACCCCTTCCTCTCCAGATCCAGCGACAATGACCGCGTCAGCGGCAGTGCCGGCGAGCCGGCGATGACCACCACCTCCATCCGGCCGCCACTGCGAGCACGTTTCGCTCGCCGCGTCTTCCGCCATGATGCGCTGCTTCGGTATGTGCGGTAGATGACGACGCCGGTAGTCACGGCAATAAAGCCGACCAGGATCTTGTGCCTTGAGATCCAGTTCTGGACCTTCTCGAGTGCCGATGCAGGAACGGCGATGATGGTGGGCGGCGGGGTCGGTCGTGGCCGGAACTGCTCGGGCACCCATTGTGACTTGGCGAGGGCATCGCGTAGTGTCTCGGCTATTTGGTCGACGTGTCTGTCTACGAAGTCGGCGGCATCTTTCGAGTATCTCTGGATGTTGTTCGGGAGGGACGACAGCTGTACAGCACAGCGGCGCGTCAGTCAGGATCGCTCTTTGGGGAGACGCGACGCGAATGAAGAAGGGTCGTCTGGTCATACCACGTCCAAGAAGGCCTGGTCGTCCGCGGACATTATGGGCAGGCTTTGTCAACTTGCCAGGATGCCAGCATCGAGAGTCGAGGAAGTCGAGAAGTCGAGAAGTCGAGACGCGCGTCTGGCCGTGGGGAAGCCGATGGGTGCCGTGTGCTGGGTAGCTGTCCGCAGATGACTGACTTCGAAGAATCGAAAAAGCTCGGGCTCGGCATGATTGTTATCCTTATCGGCGGGACTCGGCGCCCGGACAACGTCATGACCCCAGTCGCGTCGAGCACTCGGATTGCTTCCATATCCGGCTAGCCGTGCTTTAAGAGACCCAGGAACAGCATGAATTCAATCTCAATTCATCCAAGCAGCTGCAACTATGGTAAGATGCAAAAATCAGAATGGTCACAGCTCATATCATAGGGGACTGTTTCTGCCCCACCGTCCTCCTACACCCTCCTCGCAAACACCCTCAACCGCACATAGCCCAGCGAGTGCCCGCCCGACGGCTGCCTCAGCGCAATCTCCAGCACATCCACCACCTCCCGAATACACTCCTCCCTCTCCCCCTCAGGCAGCACCTCGAACCACCGCTGCGCCATGAGCCTCACCCAGCCCTCCACCCCGCCCTTATCCGCTCTGGTCGGCCGCCACTCGCGCTCCGCCCTCTCCACCTTCCACCCACCCACTTTGTCCTCCATCACCTGCCGCGCCCACTCCTCGTCGGGGAAGAACCAGGGGTCGGCCTCCTGTGCGCGCGCGAGGCCTGCGCGCCGGCCGACGGCGGACAGCAGCGCCGCGCGAATCTCGCACACGTTGCCCAGCCCGCCCATCTCGAAGACGAACGTGCCGCCGGGCGCCAGCGCGTCGCGCACGCCGCGGAAGACGGCCTCGCGCGTGGATTCCGCGCGCAGGATCCAGTGCAGCGCGGCGTTGGAGAAGGCTTTGGTGAAGTGCCCTTGTTGGAGGGCTGGACTGGAGACGAGGGTTGTGGCGTCGAGGACTGTGGATCGGAGGTATGGTCAGTCAGTAAGGGAAGGTAGGTCACGAGGTAGTGGGTAGTGGACAGCTGGGCGCGGTCTTGCCTTCGAAGGTGCACTTGTTTGCGAGTCCCGCTGACTCGGCGGCGGCCGTGGCCGCTGCGATCATGGCCGGCGAGCTGTCGATGCCGTGGACACGGCCGGAGCCTTGGGCCACGATCCGGGCCATGTCGAGGTTGAGGACGCCGTCTATCACGGGTATGTGAGTCAGATTTACGTCTTACCAAATGCACTGCAGACATAAGTGCAGCGCTGCAGCGGCAGAATGGGAGTGCTCACCACCACAGCCGACGTCTAATATCACATCGTCCTTCTGCGGATCCAGCCACTCCATGACCTTGGTGGCCAGCTTCGGCACGAACGACGCCGCGTTTTGGTAGGCCTGTGACTGTCAGTGACTGTATCCGGCTTGGATATTTATCAATCGCGAATATGGAATGTCTTTTAGCGTGACGTAGGACGGCAACTCACCTCCGATGACCAGTTGTCCTTCTGTTCTGCCGCCATGATGTCTCGATGCTCACAACGCGTAGCGATAACGGAACAGGCAGTCTGAACGGGCGACGAGGACTTGATGGAGAGCCTGATCGCAGACCTGGATGTTCTGAGTACACATGCTCTTTTATACACGGAATGACCACCAACAGGGCCCAGGTGACGCCCGGTGTAAGTGGTGCATAATGCAAGAAGGGACGCCGATGTCGGCGCCCCCCAGGGAGCGACGGGTCATCCCAAGTAAGTGATGATACTGCATTTAGACAGAAAGGGCAACCAGACAGAACCAATCGTAAGGTGTAAACGCCAGTTGCAAGACTCAGACGCTGCAAATCAATGCGTTTGCACGCGCCGGGCTCCAGCAACTCCAAGGCTCGCTCGCTCGCTCGCTCGTTCAATGACCATCCACGCCATCTCTCGGGGATCCCCACTTCTAGGCGTCAAGGTCATCCAGGTCCAGAAGCTGGTACTTCTCCTCTCCTAAGGCGTCCTCGAGTCTCTTCATCACAGCCAGCACCTTCTCCTCCTCAAGCCGGCGACCAACGACCTGAACTCCCACAGGCAGACCATGCATTCGGTCGGCGTCGTAGTGCTTGTATGCCCCTCGGGCAACCCGGTTCAGCTGCTTCACATCAAATGATGAGGCCAGCTGATCCACGGCTTTGTCCACGTGGGTGACGGGCAAAACACCGGCCGTGTAGTCGAGCTGTTAAGATACGGTTAGCTGTAGTCCGCAGCGAACAGTATTTCGAGACCTACCAGGTTAAATAGGAACGTGTATCCGCAGCTGCTCACAGCGTCCGCCATTCCGTCGTGCGGGACAGCAGGCGTGGCGTTCGGCGGCGCGATGATAACATCCAACTGCTGTTCGTTCCACCAGTCGAACCACCTCGCGCGGTACACCTCGCGTTGACTCACCAGCTTCCAATTCTCGAACGCCGACTGAGCGCGCCAGTGCCGGATCAGCCCGGCCCAGACGTCGTCCCGTTGCACATACTTCACCCACAGGTAGTACAAATACCTGAACGGCGTCCACAGTCTTGCCAGCCGCCTCATCTGCGCCGCCCCAGCATCCAACCACTCCCCCGGCCGCCTGAACGAGTCAAACATCTGACACCCATCCGCATTCAGCAGCAGCGACGCAATCCGCAAGCCCTCGTACATATCTGGCGCGCCGTCCACCTCCACCATCTCGCACCCCTGCCTCCGCAGCGCCTCCTCCGCCATCCGCAACGCCCGCGCACACGCAGGACTCGGCTCCACCACTCCGTCCGTCCGCAACACACCCACCCGCAGCCTCCTCCCCGCGTCCCCAAACTCCTTCTCCATCTCCCCCCGCCACGGCAGCGGATGCACCGTGTAGTCGTACCGCCACGGCCGCATCTCCCCCAGCACCGCCCGCGTGAAATACACCAAATCCCCCAGCGTCCTTGCCATGGGGGAATACACGCTGGGCACCCCCTCCTGACCAGGCATGCTGGTGGCAATCCCCGCCTTTGGCCACCGCCCCGTCGAGCACCGGATCGAATAACACCCCGCAAAGTGCGCCGGCACCCTCACACTGCCCGCGACATCACTGCCAATGCCAATCCTTCCCCCAATTGCCAGCAGCGCCGCCTCGCCCCCCGTACTCCCCCCCGGTGAATACCCCTCCTTATGCGGATTGACACACCGCCCCCACAGGTCATTCGCACTCTCAAACGACAGCAGCGTGATCGGCAAGTTCGTCTTCACATACGGCACTGCGCCAGCATCTTTCAGCAGACGCACCATGGGCCCGTCCGCGGGGGCCGGCTTGCCGGCAAAGGCAGAGTACCCAACGCTTGCGTCGTAGCCGCCGACGACGACGGTGTCCTTGAGCGAGACGGGGATGCCAGCCAAGGGGCCGCGCAGGTTGATCTCTGATTTCCCTTCCGAGGAGGTGGAGGGGGGAAAAGATTGAGCAAGCCAGACCTCGGCGGAGGGCAGCAAGATCTCGGTCAGGCAGTTGGTGCGGGCGTGCGCGAGCAGGGCTAGGCGGCCGTAGGTGCGCAGCACGGAGAGCGGGGCGGTGGTGCCCGCGTGGATGGCGCCGACGAGGGCTTCGATGGGCTGCGTGAGGATGGCCCTGTCGGCGGGCGTGAGCGGGCCATGGTAGGCGGTCAGGGAGGTGATGCGGGAGGCGCGCTCGGCTTGTTTGAGGCGGCTGCGGGGGGGGGGGGGCCGGTTATAAAGGATCATCGGCATTGATGGGATGGAGGGGTGCGTACCAGTCTCGCCGATGTTGCAGGTAGTCGAGGAGAAACATATTGCTGTCGGCTATGTCAAAGCAAGCTGGTCGGCTATACGGTTGGGTTGTGATTTGAGGTCGGTCGGTTGGTGCCCTCAAGCGCTGCTCAAGTCGGTGTTGGTTATGAACCAGGAAGAATGCGGGTGTACTCTCACGGACTTCCGCTTTCACGCGATGGAGAAGTTGTTTCACACTTGCAAGACTGAGTGCTGGCATGCACAATGTCAGAAATGAGCACCAGTCACAGCAGTGCTTCGGCAGACCCAGAGGTACTTGATATCGGGCGAATTGACGGAAGGGATGCACACCCCGTCTGAGTGCGCTGGGCGACCTTTGTCGTACAAGTAGTACTTGTAAGTGATAAGATAGCGCGGCATTTGGGGCAGGTGATGTGTGGGGCCGGCTGTCCTTCCCCGCATGCCTTCCGCTCCTGCTTTACTGCTTCCGACAGGGCCCCACGACGCCCGGGCCGGCAGGCTTGAGCCGTCTGGAGCCGAGAACCAAGCAACGGGGTCAATGGATCCCAGTGTCGCTAGAGCAACACATACCAAAGGCAGCTCCAGAGACCTGGCAACGTCGCTTCATGTTCGTCAGCACGGCGGCGACAGCTTGTACCCCCTTGTTGCCCACTAAACCTATCTCTCTCTAACGCCGAACCACGATGTCCTTGACAGGGCGGCCAGCCTGAACTGTGAATAACGAGAGCGCCAGAATCCCGCCCGTTCCTGCCCGCTAGTACCGCTAATAACTGATGCCCGACCACCAAACCATTCTGAATCAACGAGAGGCTCACTCTGATACCAAAGAGCAGAAGGCACGCTAGCTCCTGCTGTTGCTGTTCCTCCCCGTAGATCCTCAACGCAGCAAAAACGCCTTTGCACACCCGTAACAAAACAGAAGCTTCTTATACACGCACCATGTCGACAAATCTTACGGCTTGCCCTCGCCACCACCATCACAGCCAGTCGACGGCTGCTCCCCCTGGGCACTAACCAGCGTCGGCGCAATACGCCTCCGCTTGGACTGGCTGCCAGCCGACTCCTCACCACCATCACTCGACTCCCTCTTGACGCCACCACCACCACCACCACCACCACCACCACCACCGCCCGCAGTGGCAGTAGCAGCAGCAGAAGGCGCCGCAAACGAGCTGCGCGGCGTCTCAGGCGGCGTCGTAATAGGCACGCCCACCACCTTACTCGAGTTCGCCGCCGCAATGCTCGGCACCTGCCCGGCGATCAGGGGCGGGTTGCTCAGCACGCCGCCCGCGGGCGGCGGCGGCGCAGGCGCAGACGGCTGGGAAGCGGCCGAGTGGGTGGACCGCGCCGGGGACGGCGCGCGGGCGGCGTTGTTGACGAACGATGCCGTTGTCGTGGGCGGGGACGGGGCGGTTAAAGAGCTGGCCGAGTCGCGGTGCCTGTGGTGCGAGCCGTTGGGGAACGGCGAGGGCGGCGCGAAGACTGCGGTTGGTGTCGGCACGGGGGTGTTCTGGTTGGAGGGCACGGCGGTTCCTGCTGGCTTGGGAGGGCCCAGGTCGCCGGTGTAGACGGTGCCGAGCTCGCCGGGCGAGAAGGACAAGGTCGAGCAGAAGCCGTCCGAGGATGATATCAGCAGTGTTGACCCGTCGCTCGACCTATTACACGGTCATGTCAGCTATGTACAGCTTTTGGCAAGGGCAAGGACTAATGAGGAAACCCTACCATGTCAAGTCTGTAAAAGTGGCGCAGTGCAGGTTGCTCACGACGCAAATAGGCGTGTGCTGCTGTGTGTCGTACAACAGGACCGAATCTTGCGTCGCCACAGCGTACACCATCCGGTAGGGCAGCGCAAACACCGACTTGGGCCCGGGGCCCTGTGCGCCTGTCTCCAAGCTCAGCGTTTTCGAAGTGGACGTTGAAAACTCAGCCAGGGCTGGTGGCGGCGGCGGTTCCATCACCGACGGTGCGGGCGTCGAAGGTTTGGAAAGAGGCTCGGGAAGCGATGGGATGGGCTCCTCGGCGGACGAGGTGTCAATAGTGATGTGCTTGGTGGTGGGGGGCGATTGCCTGAGGGTGTAGACGACTGGCGAGCACCGCACCGCGACCGATGGCTTCTTGTGGCCGGGCAAGTGTGCGATTGGGGGCTTGTTGATGCCGCCGCGCGTGTAGATGTAGACGGTGTTGATGACCTCGTACGTCGGCTTGGCACCCTCCACCTGATGCTGGGTCTGGTATTGCCCAGCCGGGGTGAGGAGTAGGCTGCCGTCCGGGGTGAAAGTCAACCTCCGGAAGAACGATGTTAGCGTCTCATTGGCATAGAGGCTGGCGTTCTTCATGCCCAGACTGCTGCTGTTCAGATGCGGCTTTGGGGACGCTTCCATAGGCATCACCGCAGGCAGCGGCATCGACGGAGCAGGGGAGACCGAGCGCCTCGACGAGAACGAGGATCGCCGACTATGCGATACCACGCTCGGCGGGTTCATCGGAAGGGCAACGGAAGTCGGTGTGCCCGGCGCCGACGGAACGGGTGAGCCGATCGTGACGCCAGGCGCTGCATCTACTGCGGCGAGAACCGACCGGTAACCTATATCGGGCGGTGCTGGGCTGCTGGACGATATCCGACGGGGCGGTAGGTCCGTCTTGGCGTGGCTGGCGAGCTTGGATGGCTTGTCCTCGTGGCTGTTGAGCGTGTACTGGCCGTCCTTCGTCCTCAGAGAGTAGATGTGTACAGAGCGGTCGGATGATTGTGTCGCAATGTACTCGTTCAGTGGATCCCAAGCCACGCCCTGCACGTAGTGACTGTGCTCCGCAATCTGGCGCACCAAGCTTCCTAAAGAGGCATGCGTCAGCAGCCAGACCTTGGACGAAATGCGACCAAGCGCTACTCACCGGTTCCGGCATTGTAGATCCGCGCCACGTTATCCATGCTGCCAATGATGAAGAAGGAGGCATCCGGCGACCATGCCAAGTCGTAGATTTCTGTCCCTAGCGAACGGCACATGTGCTTCGTCCGCCACGTCTCCTTGTCGTCGAGGCCGTCCGAGCCGAAGGCAGGGTGGTGGGTTTCTGACCGGACCCATAGTATGACGTTGCCGTCGTCGCCGGCGGATGCGAGAACCTCACCTGCAGTCGTGGTCAGCGCGGCGGACGCGGAATTGCTCGGGCTAGAGGGAGGTCACCTTTGGGCGCCCAGCGTACGACGTTGACCGCCTGGGTGTGCTTTGCGAGTGTCGCCAGGTAATCAACCTTATGACTCTCGCCATCCTCCTCTACCTTCCACAGCTGTTTCCATGTCAGCAACCGAGACGATTGGACAAGCTTTCGGACCAACCCGGAAGAGTAGGTATCAACGTACTCGAACATTGTTGTCTCCGGCACCCGTCGCGAGGCGGCCCTTGCCGTTCGGCTCGAAGTGGGCGGAGTAGATCGGGTATGGGTTGTTGTTATCGTGGTGCCAATTTATAATCAACGGCGTCGCCTTCATTTTCGAACAGCGTCGGTTGCAGAACCGTTCTCATCGGCTGTTGGAGGGTGTCTCGGATCGGTGTCGAGGCGGGGAGGGTGGCAGTCGAGAGACGCTACAGTTTCAGAAAGAGGGTAACAACTCTCGCAGGGTCAATTGACCAAGAAAGGCTCGCAGCAGCGTTCGGAATCGCGGCTGGTGTTGGCGTTGGTGGTGAGACGGGTGCGGGAAGCGGAACAGCAGCTTGCGTGCGGGTTGTGCTACAAGCCGTCCCCCGTAATTGGGGCGCTCGCGAGCTGAAGGTGGTTGCCGGGGTAAGCTGTAAAGCGAAGCCAGCTAGCTACACAGACTGTAGCTACCTTTCCGCTGGTACACACCCAACTCCTGAGTATGGAGATTGATATCGACGGTCAACGTGAACATGCACTGACATTGAGTGGTTGCTGAATGTACATAAAGTGCTTTCATTGGCGTCGTGTGGTCTCGAGGATGCAGCTCTCAGAAATTGGAAGCTGGGACCTCGAGAGTTAAAGGTCGAAGCTGGTCGTGGTGCCCACCACGGCTCCTGCCGCATCCTTGCGAGTCGCGTTTGGTGTCGCGCCGGCAAACCAATCGCCCTGAGCGCCCCAAGCCAATGCAGCGCGCTCAAGCCCCACCCCGGCCTTCATGCAACCTGGAAGCAAGCATCCATCACACCTGACCGTAGACTCAGCTGGAGACTCACTGATCACAATTGACAGACCGCTTTGCCAACAATGCAGTCGACTGCAAAGCCCTCACCGTTACCTAGGTTTTCTGTATCAAGGATTGAACCACACTATGTAGGTCAGGACTCTGCTTCTGTTCCCGCTGGGTGATGCATTCGAATGCTTCAATGTTCGACTTATTAAGGAGGTTGCAGCATTTAGTCTCCTGTACTTCGTAGATTGGCCACCAGCCAACAGCCCTACCATGCATGCTTTCCATCTCAATGCAAAGGCGTGGATTAGCGAATCAATACGAGAGGCCCAGCCGATCTAGGCAGGCTCGTCAGACGGGAAGTTGCAGCAGTCGCAGACGATGGATGCCACGGCCCCGCAGGGCGGTCGAAGCCCCCATCGAATGGGGAGTCCCAAGAGCTCCAACGACGGCAGTGAAACGATGCAGGCCTGGCTGCATACCCACCACTTGGCGAAGTACCATAGTATCTCTCACTTCTACATCATCTACACAGTATATCATTCACAGTGGTGTTTGCCATTGCCTCTACTCCGTACACAGTAGCGCGGCTCAACTCGCGGGGACTGTTCACCTAGAATGTTGAGTCCTACGCGATACGGCCTCGTCATAGCAGCCGGACTGGAGCGGAGGTAAGGTAGTAAAGCGGGAAACTCAGGAACCCGCAATGCGTACGGATACGGAGTATAGACATCAGAGTCGCCTCTCTTACAATGGCCGTTTCCCTTCCTAATTGTTTCTTTTATATGTTTCTATGTGGGGCTCAGCATCAGAGAGAACGACAAATCATGCTCTCTTGCTGGTATGGAGGCAACGTGGGGAGGACCCGACATTCACACGTTTTGCTCCCTGAGCCCCAACATCAACGCGCTAGGAGACGCAGGATGCCGGCTCCGGCCTGCGTCGACGCCCGCTTCGGGCTGGAGTCACGCCGACGCAACGCTTGCATCGCACACCGCCCAGCGCCAAAAATCAGAGACAGCATACAGTACGATGTGACGAACGTTACAAATCCGCTGGAATTGTTGCCAACCTCCTAGTTACTGTATGGGCACCGGCGAGCTTCAAAAGGCTCGACGACATTCTCCGCCACATATCAATCAAAATTTTCTCCAAACTTTCAATTCGCCGCTCGGCTGCCATGTGGGCTCGAAGGATCCAGGAGCAAAGAGCGCTATCGGTGATGCGGAGTGCCGTCAGCAAGGGCCAGGCCGGGCACCTGCTGAGATTGGAAGGTCGGGTGCTCGATCGCGCTCACAATGTTGGTCAGTGATACGGACTAATACGCGACCTTTCATTACCAACCTCCCGTTCCTACCTTTCCCCGCACCCTGCATCGTCCGCAGTACGCACCGTTTCGACCGGGTAGGGGTCCATACGACCATCTCGACCCTGCTGCCAGCGAATCGGAACGTTGCTGTTTCCCGAACGTGGGTGGTGCTTGCATCTGTCAGCACTGCATCGCTGGCCGATCCCACCACTTCGACCGCTCCTTCACCGCATGAGTCAACTTCCGTCTTTCAATGACCGCAGAGCTTGCGGGCAGAACGGGCAGAATGAGCCACCCCACCACGGTTCTTTGCCGGTGGGACCTCAGCATTGCTCTCACCGAGGGCCCATGTGCGTCCACGGTAGATTGATTTCAAGATCAGTCAGGTAGGAGCAGTAAAAACGTACGCGGCAGCTCGTCTGTCTGATGTTCCCGTGTTTCTCGCATCCGTCGGGTTCTTCCATCATCATCACTTCTGCCTGTGGAGCCCACCAACATCTACATAGTACTGAGTACGGATACAAGGTCCAACACCATTCAGTGACGGTGGTGGGCCATTTGCTGCCGCTTCCAGTGCACGGCACTGAACCAACCCAGCTTCTTCAGACGCGACTGCCATTGCAGTGCGAATACAAGTAGGCAGGGCCAACTACGGCACGGCCTGCGATTGATGAAGCTCTCGAGCGCAGCGTGATCACGGAAGCGCACCCCTGGCGCTGTTGGCAGGCAGCAAGCAAGTTCACGGCGCATTCGGAGATAAGGTCGAGGGTAGCGTTCCTGGATCCGAACCACTCTTCCTCCCCACGGCTCCTCCCATTTTCTGCCAACCCGCCCGTGGGACGCCACAACTTGGACCGCAACCTGCCCCAGGGAACATCGCGGCTGACCATGACGTCCGGCGATGCCTCGCTGCTGAAAGCCGTCGGCACCGGACTCGCGCTCATTGGACTCTGCTCGGCTCCTGCGGTGCGAAGCATTGCCACCCGGCTCACAAAACGAGATGCGAAGCAGGACGAGTACGAGGATGCCGACGGCAAGGCCTCGCCCGAGTCGCTGAAGGCCTACTCGGCCAAACTCCCCAAGTCGGTCATCCTGGCCTCGGCGGGGGCTGGCTTTGGCGTCTCAATTGCACTCTTGGTGATCTCACCACACTCCCATGGGTTGCTCGTGGATGGTCTGAGCACCGCCTCATGGGTAAGTTGAAGTCTAAAGAGGGTTTCCCTGAATGTCTTGCACCAGCGCAGAAGCTGACGCGCACATCCAGGCTCTGCTTTTGCTCCAGGCCGTGGCAATAGCCTCGAGCCGGAGCTCGGCGCGGGCCTTCCGCCTCGGCCTCTACACCTTCCTCTCGGCCGCCGCACTCGCCGGCTTCCTTCTCATCCAGGGCACCAAGATCGCGGAGTCTCTGCGTCACTCTGCGCCAGCGGCCCTGGGCCTGCGCGTGGCCGAGCTCGTCTTCAGCGTTTCACTTGCCATCTCGGCGCTCTGCATCAACAGGAGGCCCGATGTCTTCTACCAGGGCGAGTTGGTCGACGGCATGTACACCGCGTCTGCCCTCGTTCGCTTCACGTTCGGCTGGCCAACCGAGCTGCTCAACCTTGCGGCGCGGAAGAAGAACCTGGATCTGGCGGACTTGACAAGGCCTGACCACTACACTCGTGCCACGTCCGTCTCCGCCGACTGGAAGACGAAAGACACCAGCGGCCGCCGGCTGTGGCTCGCCCTCGCTTTAGCCCATAAGAAGCCCCTGGCCGTCCAGTGGTTCTTCACCCTCTGCGGTTCCGTCCTGAACTTTGCTCCGCAGTGGGTCATCTTGCAGCTCCTCCGGTTCCTCGAGAACCGCCAGCCCGAGGACAGCCAGAGCCTCGAGGCTTGGATGTGGGTGGTCTGGCTGGGCATTGCCATCATTGCGCAGTCATGGATCGAGGGCTACCTCTGGTGGCTGTCATATTGCGAGCTGCAGATTCCCGTCCGCGCGCAGCTGGCCGCGCTGATTTTCGAAAAATCGATGCGCAGAAAGGATGTCAAGGGCGCTGGCAAGTCCAAGAAGAAGGCTCCGCAGGCCGAGTCCGCGGTGCCCACGGTTGCTGGGCCGGCGGGAGCGTCCACGGCCGCGGATCGGCCGGATGTCGAGGAAGAGGCTGATGACACGGAAGAGCTTAAGAAGAGCAAGCAGAGCACTGTGAACCTGATCGGCGTCGACGGCAAGAGAGTGGCGGATTTTGCGTCCTACCAGAACCTCTTTCCGGGCAGTCTCTTTAAGCTCGTCGTCTCCTTGGCCTTTCTCATCAACCTTCTCGGCTGGAAAGCGCTCATGGCCGGCTTCTCCGCTATGATCGCCATCATGCCTCTCAACATTTACTTCTCCAAGCGGTACTCGGACGCCCAGGACCGCCTGATGAAGGTCAGGGACGAGAAGATGGAAGTCGTCACCGAGGCGCTGCAGGGGATCCGACAGATCAAGTTCTCCGCCCTGGAGCCCGAGTGGGAGAAGAAGATTGACGAGGTGCGCGAGCGGGAGCTGGGCGCTGTCTGGAGCGTCTACATGAACGACACCGTGCTGATTGGCTGCTGGATCACGAGCCCCATTCTGCTGTCCGCCATCTCGCTGGCTGTGTACGCGGCCCTGACGGGATCCTTAGCGCCCTCCGTCGCGTTCGTCAGTCTGGGTGTTTTCAAGGCGCTTGAGATGACCCTGTCCGTCGTGCCGGAACTCACCACAGATTTCCTGGACGCTTGGGTCTCCATCAAGCGTATCGAACAGTACCTGAATTCCCCGGAGGTGGAGAGAATTGCCAAGGACTCGGACGAGGTGGCGTTTGATAACGCCTCCATTGCCTGGCCAGCCGACGAAGAGACTCCCGAAGAGGAGAGGTTCGTCCTCCGCAACATCAACGTCACATTTCCCAAGGGCGAGTTGTCCGTCATCTCAGGCAAGACGGGCACCGGAAAGAGCTTGATGCTGGCCGCAATCCTGGGTGAGGTCGATGTCCTGGGAGGCACCCTGTACGTGCCGAGAGCGCCGCCGCTGCTGGAGCGGCACGACGACAAGGCGAACAAGGACAACTGGATCATACCCAGTGCCATCGCGTACGTTGCGCAGATTCCGTGGATTGAGAACGCCAGCATCAGGGATAATATCATGTTTGGTCTCCCCTTCGACGAAGAGCGCTACAACCAGACCGTCGAGGTCTGCGCCCTGAAGAAGGATCTCGAGATGCTCTCGGACGGCGAGAACACCGAGATCGGCGCGAACGGCATCAACCTCAGCGGTGGCCAGAAATGGCGCGTCACGCTGGCGCGGGCCATCTACTCCCGGGCCGGGGTCCTGGTGCTGGACGACATCTTCAGTGCCGTCGATGCGCACGTCGGCCGCCATATCTTTGAGAAGTGTCTGAACGGCGAGCTCGCTGCCGGCCGGACAAGAATCCTGGTCACCCACCACGTTGCGCTCTGCGAGCCAAAGACGAAATACCTGGTCGAGCTCGGCGACGGCGGGGTCCTGCACGCCGGCCTCCTGTCGGAGCTGCGCGAAGAGGGCACCCTGCAGAAGATTAAGAGCCACGAGCAGACGGGCGCCGAGATTGAGGCGGATGAATTGGCCACGGCAGTGAACTCGGACGGCTCGTCGGATGTCGAGCGGGAAGAGGAGGGTGCGGAAGGTAACACTCTCAAAAAGGTCACCTCCAAGACGCCTGTGCCGCGCAAGTTTGTGGAGGAAGAGACCCGCGAGCAGGGAGCTGTTCGCAAACACATCTACCTCACCTATTTTAAGGACAGCGGCGGGTTTTTCTACTGGGCGATTGCGGTCGTCATCTTCGTGACGATGCACGCTTTCGCACTTGGTATGTGGAACGGTGCTCTGTGTAGACTTTCGTCTTACTAACGAGTCCCAGGACGCTCATGGTGGCTGAAGATTTGGACGGGCACTTACGAGGAACAAGGTGTTCATCCAGAACAGGTCGCCATAGCCACCCACGATTACAGCTATTCGTACGCCCAAGGTCTTCGACAGACCTCGTTTCACAGCCTGGTGGCCCCCCTAGGCGGAATCGAGGGAACGCTGCCCTTCTATCTTGGCATCTACGTTGCTCTCTCAGTTGTCACCTCCTTCCTCTCCACCATCAAGTTCTTGTACGTTTACTTCGGCTCGGTGCGAGCCAGCCGCAAGCTCTTCGCCAAACTGAACTTCACCGTCCTCCACACCCCGACCCGGTGGCTAGACACTGTCCCCCTCGGCCGCATTCTGAATCGATACACGGCCGATTTCAGCGTCATCGACTCGCAGCTCGCGAACTCATTGGGCTTCGGAGCGAGCTCGTTCCTCGGTCTCATGGCGGTCGTCATTGCCGGCCTCTTCGTCTCGCCGTACATTGTCCTCCTGGCTAGTGCCCTCCTCCTCATCTGCCTCTACTACGCCGTTCGCTACCTCAACGCGGCCCGGCCCGTCAAGCGGCTGGAGAGCACGGCCAAGTCGCCCGTGTTCGAGCAGTTCGGCTCCGCCCTTACCGGCGTCACCACCATCCGCGGCTTCGACAAGACCCAGGTCTACGTGGAGCGCATGTACCGCAAGATCGACGACTACTCGACTTCCACCTGGCACTTGTGGCTGTTCAACCGGTGGATGGGCTGGCGCATGTCCCTAGTGGGATCATTCTTCTCGAGCTTCGTTTCGATTCTGATTCTGCTTACTCCTGGAATCGACTCGGCCTTGGCCGGCTTTGCGCTCGCTTTCGCGTTGGAGTTCTCGAGCTCTATCATCTGGACTATCCGCCTCTACGCGAACATCGAGCTGAACATGAACGCGGCAGAGCGTATTATAGAGGCGAGTACATGTCTGGCAATCAGAACGGAAAGCGGAAAGGAGACTGACAGCCATGCCATAGTACACCGAACTGCCCACTGAGGCTCTCGACGGCGCTAGTCCGCCTGCAGCGTGGCCGACCGAGGGCCGGATTGAAGTGCATGATCTGGTGGTTGGATATGCCCCGGATCTTCCGCCTGTCCTCAAGGGCCTCACTTTCAGCGTCAACCGGAACGAGCGCATCGGCGTTGTGGGCCGCACAGGCGCCGGCAAGTCGTCCTTGACGCTGGCGCTCTTCCGGTTCTTGGAGGCGCGATCCGGCAGCATTCACATCGACGGACTGGACATCTCCAAGATCAAGCTGCACGATCTCCGGTCGCGGCTGGCCATCATTCCTCAGGTTCGTTACACCTTACTATCTACATCTCCTCATCTCGTGAAGGTTTTATTGATCTTTCCATAGGACCCCGTCCTCTTCTCCGGTACGATCCGCTCCAACCTCGACCCCTTTGACCACCACACCGACGCCGAACTCCGCGACTGTCTCGAACGCGTCCACCTCGTCACCAACGAGCGTCCCTCCTCCTCCACCGCCGCCACCGCCTCGGGCTCCGGCACCGCCACCCCGGCCGGCTCGACCAGCCCCAAGAACACCAACCCCTTCGCGGACCTCGCCTCGCCCGTCTCCGAGGGCGGCCTGAACCTGTCGCAGGGCCAGCGCCAGCTGCTGTGCCTGGCGCGCGCCATCGTCTCCCGCCCGCGCGTCATGGTGCTCGACGAGGCGACCTCGGCCGTCGACATGCACACCGACGCACTGATTCAGCGCAGCATCCGCGAGGAGTTCACTAGCTCCACGCTGGTTGTTATTGCGCACCGCTTGAGCACCATCGCGGATTTCGATCGGGTGTTGGTGCTGAGCGACGGCCGTGTGGCCGAGTTTGGCTCGCCCCGCGAGCTGTGGGAGAAGGGGGAGCAGGGCATGTTCAGGGCTATGTGTGAGGAGAGTGGGGAAAGGGAGAAGTTGAGGGGCATTGTTTTTGGGAATGGGGAGTGAGTTCGGAAAAGGGGGGTGCTGAGGCTAGTGTAGTGAAGGGGTGATCGGCTTGGATCATCCGTGTTTACTGTTGTGTCTGAGGTTCGAGTCTGGTTTGCATAAGAGTTCATCTTCGTTTTGACCGAACAAGCTGAGGCCGGAGGACTGAGGGGAACGTTTTCGTTTGACATCGGCTTTGGTCAGGATGGCTGTACGGCTCCAACTTTGGAAGAAGGATCTGGGTCCTCAAGATTACGTTCTGTGGTACACACTTCCGTTAGCGCAGCAAAAGAATCAAAAGCGAAAGCTGTCCGCATATGTTTTGCCCTGCGGCGCCTATCACGTCCAGGGACGAAGTACGGTCTCTGCAGCTGGGGTGGAGACACTTGCTACCAGGGTATGCCGGTATCTGCTTTCTATCACGGAGTTCGAATTCACGCTTCTTCAGTGGTGTTTGTCAAGGCAGCCGTTGAGAAAAAATAGAGCAGCTATACACCTTACACATAAACCCAGTTCGCCACTCTTATCTACGATGGTCCTCCCGTTTCCCAGCATCAAGCCTCTCATAGGTACCATCAGGAGCCGTTGCTCAGAAATGTCAAGATGAGGGGAGAAACAAAACAAAACGCAAAAGGAGAGAACCACCCAGCCCCTTGCCAAGATCCTCAAAGGCCAATCCCAGATACCCGCTTCCCCAACACCATGTACACCAAACAATGCCCAACTCCATCCATCTCATGCCATATGCCAGGCACCAAAACACAACTCCCGAAACAACAACTCCTCCCTTCTTTTTCCTCTCAAAACAACTTGCTGCTGACCGGCTGGCTACTTCCCGACGCCACTCAAACACCCGCTCTCAAAACCGCCCCTTCGTCACCACCACAACCGTCACCAGCACCGCCAGCGCGCACACCCACACGACGGAAATGACGGCGCCCCAGACGCGGACGGCGCGGCGCTGGCGCCGACTGAGACGCGCCGTCTCGCCGCGCGTGAGCCACGAGAGCGCGACGTCCAGCGTACCGCACCAGACGAGCGGCGCGAAGAAGGGCAGCACGCAGAGGGCGCACAGCGCGCAGAAGTAGGCGCGGCGGCGGCGGCGCGCGTCCCAGGAGAGGTAGGCGTCTTCGGCGCCGACGTCTTGCTCTAGTTCGTGCTCGGTGATGATGGTGCAGAAGGGGTGGCTGGTGCTGGTGTGGTGGTGGTGGAGGTTGGCGGCGGCGACGCGGGCCATGGCGTCGCGCTCGTCGCGGGGGACGAGGCGCGGGGCGTTGAAGATGGAGGGGGGGTGCGGGAAGACGGCGCGTCTGCTTCGATGTTGTTGATGCTGGGGGGAGGAAAGGTCGGCCGCGGGTGAGGAGAGGGCGCGGAAGGAGCGCGACAGCGCCGAGCGGCCGGTTATCAGCGGAGTGCCGCTTCGGCGGGGGGTCATGGTCGCGGTGCCGGCGTCGTAGCCGATCACGAGTCGCTCTGTATGGTTGGTTCGATTAGTCTGGGGAAGATTGGGCTGGGAGGAAAGGCCAGTGGAAATGTTACATACCCTGAGACACACTTGTATAGCCTGGATTCAGCGAGCTGGCGGCGGTAGGCCGGCGGAAGTGGGCAGCAGGAAATGGTTTTGGGTTGCGCGGTGTTTGCGGTGTCGTTCGCTGGGTCGCCTTTGATGAGTCCATGCTGGAGTTCTTCCGTGTGCGCACGCCGCTGGAAACAGTGCAGTCGTCATCCATTCTGGTTCTGAGCGCCTCACGTTTGGCCGCCTCTTGAAGGCTGATCAGTGGAAAACTGAACAAAGTCGGCGACTCCAGCCCAAAGGACTGATGAGAATGGTGGGGGGTTGGAAGGTTCCGGCCCTTCTGACGAGCAGTGGCCGGAAACTCATCCAAAACTGGCGACGGAAGCAGGTGCTTTGCAGCTTCGTATGCAAGCTGCTTTATGTGGGGGTCTGTAGGCATCTTGCCATGTCGAGTGCTGAGTGCCTCAGCTGTTGTGCTGTGCGGGTGGAACTCGCTGGCCGCACGGGAAACAGGTTGCTCGGTATCAGTGGAAGAAAGTGACTCCAAGGATTCAAATCTGGAATCCGGCCATTCCTCTGGATTGACGTGTTGGTTTCGTGTTTGTGAGTGTTTCCTGGCGTTGCGGGACCTGATCGAGGCACTCAACTTCTCAACAAATGCGCTCGAGCCTGAGGTTCCGGTACTGCCACTGGTAGGATCTGTGAAGTTGCGGCAGGAATTCTGGAGATAGCCATTGACGCGATGGATTCTCGGCTTGGGAAGAAACACTGGACGCTCAGCATCCTCCAAGGTCCGGCGGTGCTGAGCACCGGGTGAGTATGTGGTACGGGGCAGCTGTAGAATCCGCTCTGTTGACGAGTACCCATCAAAGCGAGGTATGTAAGTGCTGCTGGTATCCGAGCAGTCTGCGATGCTGCTGCCAGTGATCTTCACCGGCTGGCTCCCGCTAAGCTCGCTGGACGACGCCAGAGCACGATTGCTGTCGAACTGCGCCACACTGGTAGCTACAGTCTCCCAGTCATCGCTCATCAGAGTCTGAATATCCTTCCTGTGACACTCATGTTCCGTGTTCCGTGCAAAGCCACTGAGGCCGAGGGGTGGGACAGGTTTCTTAGGAGCCACAGGCGGCGAACGAACCGATATTTTCACTTCGTTGTGCTTGCTGTCATTGTCCCAGTCGTATTCAACCACTGGAGAGTGGTAAAATCGCATTTTGTTGAAGAAAGGATTCTTGCTCTGCGTATTTTGCGGAGCCGCACAATCAAGCTGTGGCATTGGCTTCACTAGCCCGATGGCAGAAGCTATGCTGTCCCTGCTCACACAGCAGAGTGCGGCGCTGACTTCCCTCTCCCTGGAAGGCTGGAGAAAGACACCGATCGGACCACGATCGTACTTGAATGGGTCTTCATCAGAGTCAGTGGTACAGCCTGCTGAAAAGTCGCCATTCGAACCCCGTTCAGTTGCGTTGCCGTCATCGAGCAGGTCTTCCACTGCACCCTGCTGAGCCGGGGCAAGGAGCAGTCTTCCATATGTCGAAAGGTGTTGTTTGACATCATTGCTGGTGTGCCGAACAATATGCTGCTTGCCTTGAGCACCGGACATGGTCGGAGTGGCGACGCATTGGCCCAACTGGTATGTGTTGACCGACGCAACCTCCCCTTCTTTGGAAGTTCTGCTGGCAGGATTCAAAGATGACACAGAATCAGGTGTATTGTGTTGTTTGTTGCTGGACCCAGACACGAGGCGCGGCGATGTGGAGTTGATTGAGTTCGACCGCTCTGGCAAGGGGGCTTGGGAGGACTTGCTAGCGAGGTGACATACTGGCTGGTCATCGCTGCCCAATTCAGCACCACTGTCCGCAGCTGGAGGGTCGAGAGAGCTGGCGGGATTGTTGTGCAAAGTTGCCTGCGGGTGATGCCAGTACTTCTCATCCAGATGTGCTTCGCCAACCTTCCGGGTCCGGGCCCATGGGAACGAGTCCTTCACTGTTTTGAACGGAGTGTGGTGCTCGTAACCGGGCTCAAAGGCACTGCCGTCACCCTGGAGCCTCGTCTGATTGATTGGTTCTGTAGCGTCCTTGTTGAACTGATCTCGGACAGCGTTGCTGGTGGAGGTGAATGGCGCTAGTGACGACACAACTGGCGATGGGTCGGTGGGCGTTCTGCTGCCTTCAACACCACCCGAGCCTGGCGTTTCGGAGGGTGTCAGGCTTTGTTGGTAAACCAACTCCTTTGGATCTGCGCACCCTGTGCGCTGAGCACCCGTGAGGCACTGCGGAACAGAGACATCCTCATGGGAGACATCTGAGAGCTGAGATGACGTGCTGGGCAAGTGACCTGCAGCAGATCGCGTTGCCAGTCTTGACGTGATTGCTTGGTGTGCCTCTCCCAGATTGGTGAACAAGGGGCCCTTTGGGGTGATGGATCTTGGAGTGGCGGACCAAGGGGGAAGTGAGCCAGCTGAGTCGTCGGTCGCGGCCCAGTTTGCTGCGTGAGCCTTCTCACTCAAATCGCTCTTGGTAGACATGATTGTAAGCAGTCTCTGCAACCGAACGTTAACGACAATCTGTCCATTGCAACCCAACCCGATTCCATGATGATCGCTTAGATTTGCAAGTCCGCCCTGAGAAGAAGATCAAGTTCTATACCTCTAGAGACCTGAGAACGAAAGGGAATGTGTAGTCGAAGTTCTCAAATCGGTAGCTGTGTCCACGCAGACGTCACCCTTGAGGGTGTTCTTTCCTCACTGCTGGTGTTCTCCGCATTGAAGGCAGTCGCGCGGAGTTGTTGACAATTCAGGCGGCGGAAAAGCGCGGTTGCAAAGACGAAAATGT
Source organism: Chaetomiaceae sp. R4402 (assembly GCA_023628555.1). Classification (NCBI taxonomy): domain Eukaryota; kingdom Fungi; phylum Ascomycota; class Sordariomycetes; order Sordariales; family Chaetomiaceae; species Chaetomiaceae sp. R4402. The sequence continues at coordinate 534,519 of JAMAKO010000005.1, forward strand.
TTAAAGTTCTGCTGCAGCTCAAAGGTAACGGCAGCTGAGATGGGAGCAGCAGCACTTGATCATTGCGCAACAAACCGCCGAGTTATAGCATTGCGATAACGAGTCAAGTTAAATGGCACGCCTGGAGGGGAGAAGCGAGCAAGAGGAGGGCAAGTGATGGGTGGGGCTGGGAGGCTGAGTGAGAAGCAGGAAAGAATATGTCATTCGACGCGTTGGGCAAAGAGGTGACATACTCCCATGTAAACGACCAGTTTCCCTTGCGATTTCCTCCTTTCCTTCGCGGTAACGTGCGCAATATGCGCGCCTAGGAGGAGCCGCAGCGGAAAGCATCGGCCGTCTGAACTTGGGTACTCAACAAGAGTCGGTGTTTACTTCCCAACACTGTGATTTCCAAGACTCTGAAAACTGTCGATACACACTTGTGTGCTAAATGAAAGCAAACCTGGCCAGGCTGGCGTTTCAAAAGCCAAGCGGTGTTCATGTGGAGGGCCACCGACAGCTTTAGCGACATCATGAGACTCCTCTCAGAGCCCAGGTCTCCCCAACACATAAAGAACCCTGAGCAAGACAAAGTCAATGCCGCAACGCCTAGGTCGAGTTGTGCAGCGATGGAATATGCGGCTTGGAGCAGAAAATGCCGGCGTCCCATCTCTTTCTGCCATCGCGGTTCTTAGCACCATTTGCTTGTGTACTAGCACAGAGTCGGCGAGGAAGCGGGAGCTTTAGCAGGACCGATGCAACAATTGATTCCAGTTCTGATGAACAGTCCTTCCTTCTACCATAACGCTGCATGGTTGCACAACGCTCGTTGACAACCACAGAGACCTGGATTTTTGCAGACAGAGGTTCTAAGGCAAATGCGTGAAATGCGTGGAGTTGAACTAATCGCTAATGTCATATCTGCCAAATGCCGCCCAGGCTACCTACCGTCAGAGGCATGGCCTAAAACCTCTGGCTGATGCTCTGGAGTCGGAAGGAAAGCGTGTAAGTGAAACTCCAGTCATGGAAGGAACGATCGTCGTTGGGAGAGGCTTATCGATAAGAGCCTACCAACCTTAATGGGAAAGCACAGGCCACAGACGCACTTTTGAGGAGAATCCCATTCCTCAAACCCCTGTCGTACTGTGTATGTGTAAGCCCGGAAACAAATCCAGATCTCCGATCCAATGAGTCCTACGAGCTCCAGAATCGGGTGCTGGGCTGGACTTTTCTGTCCTACACCCGAATGCATTTCTTGTGCAGGCGGCTCTCTCCACCCGGGCCCTGACATGTCCCGAAACCCCATGCTTTCTTCACCTGTGGGCATTTGGCTTCGAATCTGGCTTCCTTAATTAACTTCTCTTCCGTACCACTACCAAAGAAGCCGCATCTGAGTGCGCCCCGCATCACCCCGCCGCCACGACCATGGCGGGTCTCTCAGACCTTCCTCAGGAGATTCTGCTCCACATCCTCTCTTGTAAGTGAGACCTATGGACATCACCACTGTAGAGCGCTCTATCTTCCTAGGTACTCAGGCCGAGAAGAAGCAAACCGGGTTACACGACGATCATCCAAGCTAATTACAATGGCCTTCCCGTGCCGCAGTTCTCGAGCCTCGTCAGATTACCGTTCTCCAGCTCGTCTCGCGCGGCTTCTACAACCTCGCCCGCGACAATAGCTTCTGGCGCGTTCGCTGCCTGGAAGAGTCCTCCTTTCTCGAATCCTTCGAGCGCCGCCGGCGTCTGCTTAGGCTGTCTGAGCAGAACCCGCCGCGGCAGACCACCCAAACCCATCCCGCAGGCGGGGCGGGGACGATAACGACGACGGTCAACGGGATTGCCAATGGCACAGACGCGGGGCTACTGCTAAGCGGGGCCGCCGATAATGAGGAGGATGGCAACGATGACGGGTACAGGCCGAACAACGCCACTGCCCCGGCGGCGCCGTCGTCGATCTACAGCATGGCCGAGTCGCGCGAGCGCGAACGCGTGCGCATCATGGCCAACTGGGATCCATGTTTCCCCTCGGAACGCGTATCATGGTACGGCGAGTACATCCAGCGACACGGCCCCGTCGTGATCAACTGGATGCAGCACGCCTACTACGACGGAGAGAACAGGGCGCTGTCGTCGTCGCCCGAGGACTTTGTCGAGGCGCGCGGCATCGCCCTGTACTACCCCGACGGCCCGCGCGCGCCGACGGTGCTGGCCGTGGCGCCGCTGGACGACGGCGGCGTGTGTCTGTGGGACGTTGGGGGCACGCGGGGGAAGAGAGGGGCGATCGTCGCGCGGAGCAGGCCCGGGATATTGTTCATCGATGGGCCGAGCGCGGATAACCGCCGGCGGTCCAAGAGGATCGATTCGGGTGTGACGGAGTGTGTCAGCGTCGATAGCGGGCTGCATAAGGCCTTCTTCGCCGTTCAAAGTCGTGAGTGTGACTGGAGAGAATCCGAAATCGGAGGCCGAACTGACCATGCTCGCAGACCTCATTGAAGTTGATCTACAACGGCTGTCGGTGGTCGACTGCGAATCGTTCCCCTGGTCCATAACAGCCTTATCCCCGGCGAGTTCGAGCGTGCCGCTCACGGTTGGTACCAGTCTTGGAATTCACCTGCATGACTACAGGTTACGCAAGCCGCCACGGAACGACGAAGGCGAGAGGATACACAGCTTCGACCGCATGGGCGCGAAGGAGTTCTACGAACGCAGCCTTCGGCACATATTCGACGACGAGCCACTGCCTCCGTATGCGCCATTATCCCAACCAGGACCACTGAACATCCTCCATCTCCAGCGGCCCGGCCAAGAAGCGGACCTATCAGACGACATCTACGTGGCAGGGCGGTTCTCCAACATCCTGCACTACGACCGGCGCAAGTTTCCCTCGATCCGAGGCTCCATCCACTCAGGTGCGAGACTCTGCAGCATGACCTCCCTTCCTTATCCCTTCTCCACGCTGGACAGCGAGTGTCGCCGGAGAGGGGAGCTCTCGGCGGAACAGGTTGAGGCGTCCAAGAGGGCACCCGGCGGTAGGACGCTGGTTGCATGCGGCGAGTACAACACCAAGGGCTCTCTGGAGCTCTACGGTCTTACCAGCAGCGAGCTGGCGCACACAGGCACGCCTGGTGGCCTGCAGAACTCGACCTATAAGAATCGCCAAACGTCTTCGCGGTCGAAGTTGCTCTCGGTGGTGAACCACGGGACACGGCTCGCCTTCTCGGATGGTTCGGGTTACATCAAGTGGTTTGAGCGGGACGGCTTCACCGAGGTGCGCCGCTGTAGGATAGGGCACAGCGAGAGAAGCCAGGGGCCTTCAATCTTCGCGTCGATGCCCGGGTCGGACGACATGGCGCGAAAACTGCTCCCCACCCGGCCACAGGCGGCAGAGGCCGGGCACGGCGCGGGCGGTGGACAGGCGAATGATAACGACTTGCTCTTCTGGACGGGCGAAAAGCTGGGACTTGTTACATTCTCTGCGCGTCCAGGCATCGCGGCGGAAGATTTCGAGGAGCACCTCGAGGTGCCCGATGCAGAGGTGGGGGCAGCGCAGAGCGAATACAGCGAGAAGATGCGGCGGGCGCTCGAGAGACAAGCAGACGATGTGCGCTTCGTCAGGAACCTGGGTCTCGACGGGGGGCTGATGCCTCCGTCGGCTGGATGATCTGGTGATCGGCCATTGCCTGGGGGTGAAACAAGGCGGCGGCGCCTCCGCCAGCGCAGCCACGAGTGGAGGCACGTGTCCGCGGAGAGTGAAGTTCGATCCGCTAACCCTGTACTGCAACCTCGCGGCCGCGAATGACTGGCAGAGTGGACGGCGGTATATACCAGTTTCCTCGTCCTGTCGTCAAATCAACGCCCAGGAGCGATTTGTCCGTTGCGACACTGCGGTGTTTACAATACGTGCCACAGCAGTGTCAAACCCTGCAGCATGTCTCAGCCGTCCGCGCCGGCATCTTGCCGCATGCTGTGCTTCATAGCCAGGCTTGCCCTGTCGGGTGTTTGTCGGCGTCAGCCTTAGGCACAATCGGTGGATGGAAACTGGCTGGCGCAGGCACAGCGGAGCAGTTCTGACATTTCGAGGCGGCCAATCGCAGTCCGAGCCGGCGGCCTGCGAACCAATCCCCGCGGCGCTGGATCCGCCACTGAGATTCGCCTACAGCGTCCGTACTCCGAAGTCGTCGCGGAAAGCAACGTCCCCTCACTTCCGTCCAACAGCTTTGCTCGCTACCCAGGCCAGCAACAATTGGGACACAGTTTCGTGCCGCCGGGTTACAGCGAACTTCTGCTGCATATGCACGAGACTATGCTCCCTTCTCGTGCGGTGCTGTCTACACCGCCGCCTGCGCTGCGACGCGTTGCCCCTTTTGTTGTTTCTCCTGCACCCGCTAGTTTATGCCCCTCCGGCCATGGTTGGCCCGCCCGGTGCCAGACCGCTTGTTCGGCGCGCGCTCGGGGAGGAACCAGTGGTTCCATGGATCCTCTATCCGCCCCAGATGGATGGCAGACAAGGCAGGGCATGGCAGGAATGAACCAAGCAGAGACTGCCCTGTCACAATGGACCGTCCAGTGACGGCCCAATTTCTTAAACTCCTGGTGTCCTCCCCATTGGTGTTGCGTGTCCCCGGAGAGGAACCACCATTGACGGGCTTGCAGTGGTCAATTCAAAACCGGTCCGAAGGGGACGGGCAGTGAGGCGGACTGAGCCAGAGCGGCTGTGTCTCGTTACGTCGTCGGGACGTCCCGTCAGGTCCAAGGGTGGCATTTTTGGCTTCCGTCCCTCGGCTGTCTTTGCAATCTCAGATCGAAGTGCAATTGCCTCCTCAGACGTTGTTATCAAACAAACCACTTTTGGTCAACGGTGTCACTTATTGACAACGTCTAATTGCCATTGCTACCATTCCTTTTCAGCGTGCGTCTGCTATCATTTTGCCTCTTGGTCCTCATATTCAAGCATCGAGCACTTCCTCATCTCTTCGTTACACAACGCCTACCCCGGGGTTCCGCTCCGAGCATGTCCGATGGCATACCCGGTGACAGGCGGAGACAACTATCCGTCTTCCGGATCTCCCGGGGTTCCCTACTATCCGATTAAGCGGCGAGTCGCCGAAGCCGTCGACGGTGACCATCAGCACCACTTGCGACACAAGCGCCTGAAGTATGCCCAACCGCCCCAGTTCGCCAATCCCGTCGCCTTCAAGTCTGTAGACGAACCGCCACCCTGCTGCCCGCCACTGGATCGCCGATACCCTTCCCCGATTCCTCACTTCCCGTCTCCCGAACCGGCAGGGGCAGCTGCTCCTGGAATGGAGCGCACCGCCTCTGGCCATTCCATCCGCCCTGACCCCGCCGAACGTTGCGCCTCCACCGAGCTCCTAGATGATCACCAAGCGGCCCAGCGCGTGCGCGACCACTTGGCCGCCTTCCGCCGGCGCAACCCAGACTCCAAGCACGAACGCATCCTCCGCAGCATCATCAACCCGCGCCCGCGGCCCCATCGGCACCACCGCCGCCGCCGTCACCCGCACAGCCATTCCCACCGCTCCTCCCCGGCAACCCCCTACGACGACTCGCAAGACGCCGACGCAGAAGACGACGCCCACTCAGCCGACGACGACGAAGCCGAGTCCTACCCGCTCGACAATGCCGCCCTCGAGTCCATCTTCTCGGCCGCCAACGAGATCTTCTTCAACGGCCGGCTCAGCCAGCGCGTCGCCTGGGATTGGTCCCACGCCTCCGCTGCCCGCTACGACGCCCGTGTCATCGGCACCACGGCCCTGCGCCGCGCCGCTGCCGCCACGCGCGGGTTTGAGACGCTCATTGTCCTGTCGTCGCCTGTTCTGCGTGATGGGCGGTATAGTCGGCGTTTGCTGATTAGCACCTTCCTGCATGAGCTGATTCATAGCTATTTGTTCATTTGCTGTGGATTCCGGGCCCGCTGGTGTGGCGGGCACACGCCTGGGTTTCGGGACATTGCGGGCGTGATGGAGGAGTGGATTGGGGAAGGGGGCGGGTTGTATCTGAGTCGGGTCGAGGCGGATTTGGAGCTGTTTAGGATCGGTGGGGGCCGTGGAAGGGGAAAGCAAAGGGACTGGGGTGGTGGTGGAGTGGGTGATAGGAGGGACGAGGCGGCTGGCGTTGGAAGGACGGTCAACGTTTATCCTTGTTCTGGGATGGCGGCTGACCAGGAGGAGTATGCTGCTGCTGCTGCTGCAGCAGAAGGACAAGGTTCTGAAGAGGTGGTCTATCTTGGCGGCGGCCCGACTTTAAGTTCCAGAGCTGATGCTGGTGGGTTGGGTTTCGGAGGCATTGCGCCCCCGAGTCTGAGGTCAACTGCTGGTCCTCGCGAGGTGTTGTTTCACTACGACCAAAACGCGAGCGGCGACAGCCTCAGCGATAGCGGCAGTATTTGGGTGAGGCATCGACGAGCTGGCCCTCCGCTCTACGTCTACTCTGGCGATGAGCCTGCGGCGGCATACATTTCCCCGAGCTCCACGTGGCAGAGGCCTTGACATTGCCACGGGGCGTCTGACTCTTCGACATCCATTCCTTACGAGTTCCTCAGGATACCTTGGGTTGCTAGAATTATCTGTTGCTGGGTTTGGTTTGGTGTAGTGAGGGATGGAGGTTGGTTGCATAGCAGTGGCGTTTTAGACAGGGAAGACACGGGGTGGCAGGCATAAGCGTATGGGTTGATACCATTGATGTGTTTAGGAAACAAAGATTGTTTGGGTCAATACCTTTTCAGAAGCACTTCTTATTCGGCAGTTAGTCAAACTCGTGAAACTCGGACGATCTTATGCGGTGTAGCTAAGGTATGTAGTTGCCCCTGATCAGACGACATTCCCCCGGGAAAATGGGCAGACGTAGTGTCCGCTTCGCCTCCCAATGTCACTCCAGATTTAATCAGCTTTAGCAGGCAGCTCCTGCAGTGCACACACAAGGATGTGTGCGCTGTGCACTGGAATTAGGTCGCCTACCAGAGACGGGTCTGAGGACAACTCATCTACCCTTATTCCTTCACAATTCCTATTCGCCTGTCATGCTAAGCAGCTCTAGATATGGTCTCAACAATAACCCAACACACTGTTGTGATCGCCTGGACATGTCATGTCATACGACCATACGCCTTGCCCGCCCCGTGATCCAGCATCATGAACCTATTATCAACAGCCCGCCCTACCATGGCCGGCCTCAAACCCACACACCCAGCCTCCCGTCATCAACCGCCCTCGTAGCGCCCTACGCGACAATGCCACTGACACCACCACTCCCACTGCCGCCGCTGTCGCCACTGTATACCGCATCCCGACACAACAAAGCCACCCTCTTGAAAAAACGCCTCCACTCCAACGGATCCCCCTTGACCTTCACAAACCGCACCTCCCACAGCTCCTGGTCCTCCGGCAGCCGCAGCCGGTCGACCAGCACGTCGCCGTGCAGGCCCTGGCAGCGCCCGTCCAGCGTGCGCACCTTCAGCGTCGCGATGTGCTCGGCCTGCGCCTGCGCCTGCGCGACCCCGCCGCCCGGCGTGGCGGCCGCCGGCAGCGGCACGTTGAGCTGGTGCAGCGCGTCGCGCAGCATCTGCACCAGCAGCGCCGGCGGCACGTGCGAGAAGAAGCGCGTCAGCGAGTATGCCGGCACGATGTCGCGGAACTGGCGGGCGTGCTGCGTCAGGCTGAACGGCACCCCCGGGGTTTGGGAGAACTGGCTCATGGTCGGCTCGTCGGCCAGGGCCTCGAGCGCGGAAGAGGTGAAGCCGAGGCGGGAGGCGGAGGCGGCCTTGGCTGCGGCCGCGGCGTCGGAGCGCGCGAGGGGTTGGGTGGAGGAGATGGCGTAGGTGCCGAGGGTGCGCGGGACCGGGCGCTCCCAGTCGAAGAGCACATCGCTGATGGGGGTTTCGGGCTGCGTTGCTGGGAGCTTGGAGGACCAGTCTTGAGTTGGCGGGGAGTCGACGTCCATGGCGTCGGGTTGAGATTGGCGCTGGGAAGGAGTGGGCTCGGCGTTGAGGTCGATGCGGAGGCCCGCGAGCATCTGCGCGGCGAGGGCGACGGGGTCCGACACCTTGCCGTCTGCTGTCAGCAGCGGATTGCGCCGCGTGTACCAGGGATGTTGGCGAATTCGGGCGAAGGAGAACCGCTTGTTTGCTTCGATATTCATCATGCCGCGGAGAAGTGACAGCGCCTCGGCCGGTAGCCTTCCCCATAACGAATCGGTGCTCCGCCCGTTGGTCCGCACATACTCTTGAAATTCCCAGCTCCCGGACGTGGGCTCATCCCAGGGGGTGTTGCCAACCAAGAGCACAAACAGGATGACGCCGCACGACCAGATGTCAACCAGGTCTGACGAGTATTTCGCTGCGTCCGGTGTTTTTTTGTCCTGCCTGGCGCATTGCAGCACCTCCGGGGCGATGTACGGCGGGCTGCCGCACATGGTGCTGCTCTGCTTCCTGACGCCCTTGTACTCAAACATGGTCGCCATGCCAAAGTCGGCGATCTTGAGGTTTCCGCTCTCCGAGAGGAGGATGTTCTCGGGCTTGAGATCCCGGTGGGCGACGCCCTTGGAGTGCATGAAGCTGACACCGCCGATGAGCTGCAGGAAGTACAAGTGGGCGATATCCTCCTGCACGCCGACATCTGCCTCGATCTTGTCAAAGAGGTCGCCGCCCTCGGCGAACTCCATAGCGATCCATCTCCACACGGCGTCCTCGCCGGTTGCGAACCACTCGATGATGTTAGGATGCTGGCCTATGTGCGAGTGCAGCGACACCTCCATGGCGATCTGCTTCGCTGATATGCGTCCCTGGCGGACGGCATAGCCCTTGTGTATCAGCTTGACCGCAAATACAGGTGATGGTGCATCCAGGGGTATCGCCTTCTTGATGCTGGGTGGACGTTAGTGTGGGGCACGCAAGGAGATGTGTAAGTGAGAACTAGGGTCGGATCTTACGATGCATAGGCACCTCTTCCGATGGTCTTGGAGATGATTCGAAAGGGCAAGTCGCTCGGCAACGGATCTAGCTGCGACTGTTGCATCTTGACGCGGTTTTAGTAGATATTCTCACGTCTCGGTGCCGAGGAAGATGCTGTTGGTGGTTCAGCACCTTCACCTGCGAATTTGAATAAACGGCCCAAAAACAAAAAGGAGACAATATATTATTGCTACAATGACTGGTGAACGGTGGCCGAAAACTGAGACCTCTCAAAACGCAGCCGTTGCGTTGCGGCTTGCAGGCGCGGCTGATGAAACGCACTCACCATTCTGGCGACGGACGCGTCGGGCTGCGAGACGCGTGCTGAGATCGCGTTAAGTGAAATTGCGGGTTGCAGTGGATTGAGCGTCATTGAGGCAGGGGAGTTGCAGCGGCCACTGCTCTGTTTTGTCCGGGCGTGGCCGGCAGGCAGCACCGCAGTTGAGGCTTATTGGCTTCCGTGCTGCGGGCAACCCCTGGCCTGGCATTGGCGCGCTGAGCCCGGCCCCGCCCACTCACGCGGTTGCTAGAGGGGCGCCATTCGTCGCCTAGTCGTTGGCGGGTTCTTTCTGTGTAAACATTCCCGCCTCCAGCCTGCCGAATCTGGAACTCGCAGTCCTCTCTCTTTGACCTCTTCCCGCCTTCCCACTCTCCGCCAGCCCAACCATTGCTTCGAGCTCTTGCCCGAGACCCCAAGCCTTTGCTTCAGTCTTCGAAAGGCGGTTTGACGCCTTTTCAACAGGTACGGATATCCACCCGCCCTACGAGCATCTCCGCCTGCTCTTCGCGACCCCTAGGTATTGACCTCTTTACCTCAGCAGTATCTGTGAAAGGCATTCTGCTTTAGACGTTCTCTTACGCCTCATTTTTGATTTGCTTTACCGTTGATCGCTTGGCTGGTCGTCGCTTTACGCACCGTCATGTCATTCCTGGACGACAGCCAAAACTCTGCCCCGAGCAGTGTCCAATCCAGCAAGCTGGGCGGCGCACGGAAAGCTGCTGAGCCCGGCCAAAATGCCGCGAAAAGGTACGCGTCGCGGTGAACCATAGAGATCTATGTGCTTCCTCAGTGATACAAGAACATAAGCTAACACTCTAGATACACAGACTGCAGACAGAGCTTATGCAGCTCATGACTTCGCCGGCGCCCGGTGTGTCGGCGTTTCCCTCTGCCGACGGCAACCTGCTCTCCTGGCGAGCCACGATCGAGGGCCCCGATGACACGCCTTACTCCGGTCTCACGTTCAAGCTCAGCTTCGAGTTCCCGTCCAACTACCCGTATGCGCCGCCTACAGTACTCTTCCGGACTCCTATCTATCACCCTAACGTCGACTTCTCGGGCCGTATCTGTCTCGACATCCTAAAGGACAAATGGACTGCCGCCTACAATACCCAAACTGTGCTGCTCAGTTTGCAATCCTTGCTGGGCGAGCCCAACAAGTACGTCTTCCTTTCTCATTTGATCCTTCCTTTCATCCCGCCTCTAACGCTTCTTCAGTTCGTCTCCGCTCAACGGTGAGGCTGCTGAGCTGTGGGACAATGACCCGGCTCTGTTCAAGACCAAAGTCATGGACCGTCACAGGGACCTTGAGGACGACTGAACGGGAGGCATCGGGTACGGGTTTGCGTTTTTCTGGGCTGGCACGGAGAATTGGAGTCATCAGCTTGTTTTCGGGAGTCAGGCTCCAACGGAGGTTGGTTCCGGAGTAGGATTGCATTGCCAAGATGGGTTGGTTCATCAATACGCCATCATTTGTCTGTTGGTGGCGGAAGCTGGATGTACATCAAGCATTGGCTTCAATGGACGTTGGTTGTCCATGAGCGTATCACTCCGAGATAATCCCAGCGCATCAGACTAAAGCTCCCCCCAGCTACCCCAGCCCACGCAGCGCCATGACCGTCCGTGGGAATGCTTCCTGGTATCGTAGGTGGCGTGCTTCACGAACCCCGTGTATTCGTAAGAGGAAGCTAGATGCCATGCGAAAACTCCGGAAAAGCCCAATGCCGCCCTGAACCCGCCTGAACCACGGCCCAACCTCAAAACTCCCACTTTTGGTGCCAGCTCTTATTCCTCAACAACGACGGTGTGCAGACCCTTGGGGTTCTTGACGTTGACAGCCTGCACGTAGCTGTAGAGCTTCTCCTTGGCACCCTCCTCGTCGTTACGTCTCCGCGAGATGCGGATGCGGAGTCTGTAAGGAACGCCCTTGACACCCTGCTCCCAGACCTTCTTGTTCAGCTGGGGATCCAGGCGGACATCGGTGGTACCCTAAATGCCATCATCGTCAGCCTCCCTGCCCGCCATCTCCAGATAACTCCAGTCCGATCCGAAACGCATTCGTGTTGTCGCTTCCAGTCGTTGGGTTGTTGGTTGTAATCGAACGTACCATAGCCTTGGTAGCGAAGTCCTTGATCTCCTTGATCGCACGCGGGGCCCTCTTCTTGAAGGTGACACCGTGGAGCTGGGCATAGAGTCAGAATTCTAGTCAGCATTCCAACCGGACCCTGCATCAACATACGCGCTTGTGGAGGTGAACGGTGTACTCGCGGGCCACGACATCGGCGATGGCCGAGCGGGTCGCCTTTCCTGACGGCTTCGTGGACGACATTCTGAGAGCGATCGGTTAGTCGGAGGTGCAACGGACAGTGACGATGCTGTCGGAAAGAGACGTCGTGAAGGAGTTCGAGCTGGGAAATGCGACAGCAGTTACGTACTTTGGCGACGTCTGGATCTCGTACACTCGGAGCCGGTTAAGTGGTGTCGAGGAGTCGTCGATTTTGCTCGGATTCGATGAACCTACCTGGGCTCTGGGGGAATTTCGCACCTGGTTTTTCCGCGAAATCACGAAAAGTGCGGGCCTGGGCGCCCTAAAGCGGCATGGAGCATGGCTCCTGCGTTTTTGGGGCTGTGGCTGGGTTACGTTACTGCGTCGGCCGCCGGCACTGGCGACCAGCTGGTCACACTGGAGCCGAGCAATTTTGGGATGAACGAACCAAGAATGAATCCACCCAAATCAAGCTTTCAGACCCGCTCTGTCCTCACTGCGTCAGACATTCCAGACTGCAGGGGGCAACCGCGCCTCGGGCAGTTGTTTGTTCGCGCTCCTCCAAGACGCAACTTGAAGCAATCATCACCATTCGGTTTTCGCCCGCAATAGTCACTTCATGCGCTGCGCGCACACATTCTTTCCCCACCAAATCCACTCAAGCTTGCCAACCTTTCCGTCGCTGCAAAGCACACCACTCCAGTGCAGCACGACAACCTCACGTCGTCGTGCAACCGATCAATTTGCTCCATTGCTGCATGCTCCCGACAGTAATCACAGGCAATCACAAGCTGCTCTAGAGGCACATCTCCAGGCGACCCGACTTTCCGCTCGTTACTTTTTATTTCTTTTCCTCCCATACCAACACCGATTCACTCAAGTCTTCACTCCGCCTCCGGTCAAGATGGCGGACCTGGCGGCAGCCAGTCCCTCTCCCCAACCCGACTTGACTCGGAACCGTCTGCCGACACTTTTCGAGGTGCTGAGCCGACGGACGCTCCCTCCCGTCGACTTGTTCTCATTCTACATCTACATGAGAGATCAGCAGCGCTCCGTTGATTACCTGGACTTCTGGTAGGATTCCTTGTCCAGGCAAATGGAGCCCATGCAATGGCACTAACTCTATTTCAAGGCTCGATGTTGCGCAACACATGTCGCTCTGCCGGCACTATGTGCGAGAGCTTCGTCGGTCCGTTCTCGTCGGCACCCCGGATCCGGACAGGAGCTCCAAGCGGTCATCGGGCATATTGGAAGGCCTCGGCGACATGAATCACCCCGTCGCGGGCCCGTCAATGTACAGCTCAGAAAAGGAGAAGGATCAGGACGCGCAGATGTCGGCGTTTCTACGGGAGGAGCGGGGAGAGCACCAGGACTCGCCGGTGAGCAGCGCCAGACCGGATCGGCCGAGTCCCAACGTCAGCACGCCGCGCGGCTTCAACACCGACTCTAATTCCCCGCCTCACACGGTTGCTCGGCAAGATATCCGGGCCTCCGCTGAGAAGATCCTCTACACCTTCCTCCTCCCCGGTGCCGAGCGCGAGATCACGCTTCCGGGGTCTATCACGCAGGACGTCACGACAGCCATTGAGGAATTCGGAAGGGACGACCCCGAGGTGTTTGACGTGGCTAAGGACTATGTCTTCCAGGCAATGGAGCGCGATGCCTTCCCCGGGTTCCTCAGGATGAAGGCGCTTGGGAACCTCATCCCGCCGACGCTCATCATGCGTCTCATCATTGGCTTGGTGTCCATGTTTGGTGGTTTCTGGGCCGCTTTCATTCTGATCTTCCTCAACGAGAGTCGGAGAGTGAGGTTGTGGGTATGTAACGACCATGCTTGTCCAAACTTTGGCCTTTCTAACCAGTCTGCAGCTCATCCTACCGTTAACCATTGGCGTCTATTTCCTTGCGTCGTACCAGTATTCGCTGGATCCCATCCTCGCCCTCATCGGTTACAGCGAGTACACCCCCTTCAACTTCTCCCGGGTGCGTGAGCCGTACGTCCGGAAGCTGCTCGCTCGCCGGGCGATCATGGTCCTCACCGTGACGGTTCTCATCGATGCAGCGCTCTGTGTGCTGTTCGTCCTGGTTCCGGGCAAGCGGCTTTGAGCGGGGGCATTGGCCTGGCTTTGGGGGTTTTTAGAGCTGGCCTTGCTCCCGATCAAAACCAGGGCGTTCCTCTTCAGGAGAGTTCTTCTTCTCCGATAACGATTGTCACGACCACAAGGAAGCCGTTTCATTCTCTTCTTGCAAGGTGTGAGAGATATTGCAGGGGTGGGAGTTTATCTTTTTTTGTTGGAGTGTAACATAGAGGCGGTCTTATCAGGTGTTCAGGATATCGGCGTGTCCCTGTCAGCATTTTTCACCTCCAGTACTTTTTCCTAGCGGGCTTCGGTTGCTACACTGATTGAGACGGGTTGTCTCGCTTGCTCTCTGCCTTTCTCGTCTCTCCCGTCTTGCGTTTGTGTTCACACTTGCTGCTGATGTACGATATCTGAAACACAGCATCATGGGCCTTCTACGAGCCACGGGGCTCTACACTCCGTCTACGCTGAGTCTTGTCCTAGCCCTCCACCTGGGGCACGTGAAAACCGGCGACGCACGCGTGAACAACCATAGCAGTTTGGGTTTCGTCGTTCCATTGTGCATTTCATTATGAAGGCATGCATGCATCGTAATCATTGGCCAACCCGCCCTTCCCTCTTCCCGCTTGCTTACCTATGTCGTAAAGGGACCTTCCCCTGCCATCAGCTCAGCCAGCTTCCGCTTACCCGCCGTCGTTGTGCCATCCGGGTCATCCTCGTCATCCACCTCCATGTCGTCCGCCTCGGCGTCGTCGTTATGCGCAGATATGTCCACCAGCTCACCGTCCGTCGCCGTCACTTGTGACCGCGTCCGGGCTGCGCCGCCGTCAGGTGCGAAGAGACCGCTGTTGCTGTTGCTGCTGCTGCTGCTGCCGCCGCCAACCGTCAGCATGCTGTTCATCGAGTTCGTGGTGGTGATGGTGCTGGATGGATGGGGGTAGTGCGTGCGAGCAGCATGACGTGCAACGGTCGTGTCGGCGTTGGATGTGGATGTGGCATGATCGGGGAGTTTCCCACCCTTCTGCTCCTTCTCCATCAGCTTGTGTGTCTCCTCGGCACGGGCGGCGGCCCGGGCTGCGCGGCGGTCGGCGTCGGCTCGGAGTTGCGTCATTTGCTGGGAGAGAAACTCCAGTGTGGCATCGCATCTTCCGGCCCATGCTTGGAGGGAGTAGAGAAGGTCGCCTATGGCGGTGGGCGCGACGTCGCGGAGTGGTGCGACGCTGTTGATCTGCACGAGTGAGGCTTGCGGGTTGAGCTGGGCTTGGAGGAGGCCGGCGTATATAGCGCTGATGATGAGCTCTTCGAGAGCCTGGCGGGTGGGGAGGTCAAGGGCCGTTTGTAGGGACGCGTAGTCGAGGGCTGGGGGTGTGGCGTTGGCGGTGCTGCCGTCTTTTCTTGCGAGGGTTAGGAGAGAGAGCTGACGGAGCTTCAGGCGCTGGACGTCGTTGATGGGCGGCAGGCCGTCGGTAGACGTGTACGTGGAGTAGGTTCCATGGCTGAATATCTGGAGGAGGTTCAAGAAGGGGGCAAATTCGGCGGACGACGCGAGCGCCTGGACCTGGGGAGTATCGAGAAGCTCGGTGAAGATGTATGTATTAGGTGCCGAGGTCGCCCGGACCACAAGATCGGCTGCGGCACGCGGAGACATTGCTGACTTGCTGAGAGCCAGAAAGGGCTGAGGCTGGGGTCAGTTCTGGAGCTATGTCCTTATGAATCCTTTGCTTTGAGGGCAGAGGGCGGGGAAGCGCGTGAATGACGCACCTCGAGAGCGTTCAGAGCCCTGGCTTGCTCCATGTTGCGACTGCAAAGTCTGGTGACCTCAAAGGTTCGCCAATGCGCCGCAAAAATATCGAGACACTTGAACTTGAAAATGTCGGAACTCACAACTTTTGTTTGCAAATCTGCTGTACGACGAAGGCATTCGACTGGTGGTGTTTCCAGGCTGCAGCCTTGCAGGTGGGGCTGGTAGCTTGGGGTAAGGCTGAGCCGAGAACGTGAGCTTTCCCCGCTGCTTCCGGCGCGTTCCTTCGGCCTGGTAAGTTACAATGGGCGCTAAGGGCATTACGTAAATTACATATGCTTCATATTGTGGCGATCGCGGGATGTGCCTGGATCTGCAGTGCCAAGGCCGCGACGGGATTGGACCGACGTGAAGGACACTTTGCTTCGCTTCCGCAACCCCTCGTGCCCCTCAATCATCAGTAGCCGCGGTCGCTTGAGACGCTGCTTCAGGTGTGTTTGACGCTTCACCCTCCTCGCTGTCAGGGGGCAAAATAGGTCTGAGATCTCACGGCTTTCCCTCCGCTTGCTTCGTTTCAACTCCACTTTTGTAGCGGGTTGTCCTAGCGCAGCTTGAGAAGCAGCTAGGGTGCGCTTGCGAGCGTGTCGAACTTCACGAGAGCGCACAGTGTGCTGCCGTCAGATGGTGTTCAGATTGGGATATGAAATGGGAATGGTCCCCCACCATCCCGGCCTGCCTGCCGTCTGCACGTGTGCCAATATTGTCGCGGCACGGCACTCGGCCAAGGCACGAGAGCACGCAATCGACCGAACTATTGGATTTGCCTACCTGTAGAAGACACGGCAGACACGGCATGTATGACTGCCACCGTAATCCTCAAAACAAATTATCCCGACGGCGCCGCTGTCGGCAGTGGATGAGAAAGAAGCCTTCGACAACTGGTTCGTTACCTACGCCGGTGAGGTGTAGCTAAGATACAATACCATGCTACAATGCCAGACTCCCGAGTTGAACCAACATCAGTTAGCTCTTGCTTTGTACAACCCCATTTTAACAACTGGTAGCACGAGGGCAATCCGAGTCTTGCGGTACTTGTACAGCTCTGCGGCTGAAGGCCTGCACTGCCCGAGTCTCGGGGTACTCGTGCAACCCTAACAGCCCCAACGCGTACGCGCACGATAAGAAACAGACGGCGTCATGCTGAAATCAGTTCTAAATTGTCGATCATGTCTGTATGATGGTTTAGGGCCTCTTGCGCCATCGCCTTCTCGGAGATTTGGCGTGTCTTGTAGCGGAAAGCAGAGCTGCAAATCGAAAGTCGTGATCTTTGGGGGGCACTCTTCGTTTCACAGTCCGGCACACTGTGGCTCCACCGGCACCCTTCGGGACAGGGGTCCGTCTGCGACCAAAGCCGGGCGGGAAACCTTAGCGGGCTGACAAAAGTCGCATCCGTCACTGCCGCTGGGGGCCCACACGGGCTTTCGGAGACAGATATTAGGAGCATCTGACACCCTCTCTTTTTTCCGTGTCGTTCCGTCGTCATCCCGCTGTCATTTCAAAGCAAGAAGCAGACTGCCATCGCTGGAAGGTGGCCTGTGTTCTGTCTGCTTTTTCTTACCTTACCACGAAACGACAGACTCAGCCTGGTTTGCGCCACCACATTGACAGCGACTCGCAAATGTTATAACCACAGTTCCCGACCGACCGACCGCCCGACCGACCCGACCGGCCCATTCTCTCAAGTGGCCCCAAATCGCCACTAGTGTACACGGGATATCTGGCTAGAGGCAGGGAACTCAGCAGATCCTTGTCCTGGAGCACCGGTCGTTCAACATGGCTCCTTCCCGCATTCAGGTCCCGCCCAAGGACACTGCGTCGCTCGTTGCGCCAGCGGCGCATATGGCCACCACGACGCTCAAGGTGGAGGGGATGACGTGAGTTCCCGCTTCTGCTCGGTCTGACCGTACGCGTACATCTCCCTAACACTTCGTAGTTGCGGCGCATGCACCTCGGCTGTTGAAGCAGGCTTCAAGGGCGTCGACGGCGTGGGGAGTGTCTCGGTCAGTCTGGTCATGGAGCGGGCGGTCGTGATGCACAATCCACAAAGCATTTCCGCCGACAGGATACGAGAGATTATCGAAGACCGCGGGTTTGACGCCGAAATCCTATCGACAGACCTGCCATCACCAGCCGCGCCCCGCGCCTCGTTTGGCGCCTTCCCCACAGACGATGGCCCGACCACGATGGTTACGACAATCGCGGTTACAGGAATGACCTGCGGCGCTTGCACCTCGGCGGTAGAAGGCGGGTTCAAGGATGTCTCCGGGGTCAAGCACTTCAGCATATCGCTGCTGTCAGAAAGAGCCGTTATCGAGCACGACCCGTCCCTCCTGACCGCTAAGGCGATTTGCGACATTATCGAGGACAGAGGCTTCGATGCCGAGGTGGTGGAAAGCAACGAGAAAGTACCAGAAGCCAAGGCTACACAAGAGGGCACGCGGACCGTGTCGACGGCCACCACAACAGTGGCGATTGAAGGCATGACTTGCGGCGCTTGCACTTCGGCTGTCGAAGAGGGGTTCAAGCATCTTGATGGCCTCCTCCGTTTCAACATCAGCCTGCTAGCGGAGCGGGCTGTCATCACCCACGACCCATCAAAGCTTTCGGCAGACAAGATTGCCGAGATCATCGAGGACCGGGGATTCGACGCCAAGATCCTGACCACTGCCTTCGATTCTGTCGACCAGACGAACGGTACGTCGACTGCGCAATTCAAAGTCTACGGGGCTGTGGATGCGGCTGCCGCCACGGCGCTTGAAGGAAAGCTAGTAGCACTGCCTGGCGTCAAGAGCGCAAAACTGTCCCTTAGCACATCCCGGTTAACCGTGGTGCACCTGCCCGCTGTAACCGGTTTACGCGCCATTGTCGAGACCGTCGAAAGCGTCGGCCTCAACGCTATTGTTGCGGACAACGATGACAACAGCGCCCAACTTGAGTCCCTTGCCAAGACCCGCGAGATCAACGAGTGGAGGCGCGCTCTCAAGGTTTCGGCAGCGTTTGCCCTTCCAGTCTTCTTCACCAGCATGATTCTACCCATGTGCTTCCCGGCCTTGGATTTTGGCTCGATCAGGATCCTGCCCGGCCTATTTCTTGGCGATATCGTATGCCTCGTCCTCACCATACCAGTACAGTTTGGCATCGGGAAACGGTTCTACGTATCGGCTTGGAAGTCTCTCAAGCACGGCTCGCCAACGATGGATGTCCTGGTCGTCTTGGGGACGTCGTGCGCCTTTTTCTTCAGCGTCATAACCATGGTTGTCTCGCTTCTGTTTGCCCCCCATACCAGGCCAAGCACCATTTTCGACACCAGCACGATGCTAATTATGTTCATCACTCTCGGTCGCTTCCTGGAGAACCGCGCCAAGGGCCAGACGTCGAAAGCGCTTTCCCAGTTAATGTCCCTTGCTCCGTCGATGGCCACCATCTACGCTGATCCGATTGCGGCGGAGAAGGCCGCGGAGGGGTGGAACAGCGGAGTCGAAGTGGAGGAGTCAAAGCAGGCCGTCGACGGCAATGCGGCCGAAGAGAAGGTTATTCCTACCGAGCTCATCCAAGTTGGAGACATTGTCATCCTCCGACCAGGAGACAAGATCCCCGCAGACGGTGTGCTGGTCAGGGGTGAAACGTACGTCGACGAGAGCATGGTCACGGGCGAGGCAATGCCGGTGCAAAAGACCAAGGGAAGCATCCTCATCGGCGGCACCGTCAACGGCCATGGAAGAGTCGACTTCCGCGTCACCCGAGCCGGTCGCGACACCCAACTCAGCCAGATCGTCAAGCTGGTGCAGGACGCGCAAACAAACCGTGCGCCGATCCAGCGGCTTGCTGATGTCCTCGCCGGTTACTTCATTCCAACCATCTTGATCCTGGGCTTGATGACTTTCCTCGTGTGGATGGTGCTGAGCCACGTGCTCCCCCACCCACCCAAGATCTTCCTGGAGGATGCGAGCGGCGGCAAAATAATGGTTTGCGTCAAGCTCTGCATCTCGGTCATTGTATTTGCATGCCCGTGTGCCCTCGGCCTCGCCACACCCACAGCAGTGATGGTGGGCACCGGTATCGGCGCGGAAAACGGGATTCTCGTCAAAGGCGGCGCAGCCCTTGAGACCACGACGAAGATTTCCAAGGTCGTTCTTGACAAGACGGGCACCATCACTTACGGCAAGATGAGCGTGGCCAAGGCGAGCCTTGCCTCTCCCTGGTCGGACACCGACTGGCGCCGGCGGGTGTGGTGGACTATCGTCGGACTCGCCGAGATGGGCAGCGAGCACCCCATCGGCAAGGCTGTCCTCGGTGCGGCAAAGTCGGAGCTGGGGCTCGGGCCCGAGGCCACGCTCGAGGGCAGCATCGGTGACTTCGCGGCAGCTGTCGGTAAGGGCATCAGCGCGTACGTCGAGCCGGCCACTGCCCATGAGCGCGCCCGCTACAAGGTCTTGATTGGAAACGTCCAGTTTCTTCGACAGAACGACGTCAGCGTCCCCCAGTCCGCCATCGAAGCTTCCGAAAAGGTCAACGCCGCCCGGTCCACCAAGTCCAACGCCGGCACCACCAACATCTTCATCGCCATCGACGGCGCCTACGCGGGCCACCTCTGCCTCTCCGACACAATCAAAGAGGGCGCGGCAGCCGCCATCGCGGTGCTGCACCGCATGGGCGTCAAGACCGCCATGGTGACGGGCGACCAGCGCGGCACGGCGCTGGCCGTGGCCGCGGCGGTGGGCATCGACGCCGACGACGTGTTCGCGGGCGTCTCGCCGGACCAGAAGCAGGCCATCATCCGGCAGATGCAGGAAACGGGCGCCGTCGTGGCCATGGTCGGCGACGGCATCAACGACTCGCCCGCGCTGGCCACGGCCGACGTCGGCATCGCCATGAGCTCCGGCACCGACGTCGCCATGGAGGCCGCCGACGTCGTGCTCATGCGCCCGAATAACCTGATGGACATCCCCGCCGCTCTGCATCTCGCCCGCACCATCTTCCGTCGCATCAAGATGAACCTGGCCTGGGCCTGCATGTACAACGTCGTCGGTCTGCCCTTTGCCATGGGCGTGTTTCTCCCCTTCGGCTGGCACATGCACCCCATGATGGCCGGCGCCGCCATGGCTGCCAGCAGCGTCAGTGTTGTGGTCAGCAGCCTGTGCCTCAAGTTCTGGAAGAGGCCCAGGTGGATGGAGGAGGCCGAGGCCGCGGGCAAGGGCGGCATCGTCCGCAAGGGTGATGGGTGGGGGTGGATGGGTAGTGTCAAGGGCGCTGTGGGAGGCTTGTTTGGCGGACGGAGCAAGAAGGCCGAAGGGTATGTGCCGCTTGCGACACTGGAAGGTGCGGAGCACGCTGTTTGAGGAGAGGACAAACGGGAATTAGTCTTTTGTGTCTATTTCGTTTATTTGTTTGGATACGGCGGCCGGCGTTTGGGGCGGTTTAGCGAGGGAAGCTCCGGATTGTCGATCCGTATTCTCCTCTGTCAGCGCGTATACCTCCCTTTATCTCAAGAATATTCAATCATTGATTCCCGCATTCGTCTGTCCTGATTCACATTCTATGCTGCGCTTGTGTTAGCGGAATGCCACGGAATCCGCAAGCGACATCACTTTGACAATCGAATGAAGACATGGGAATCATCGCGTGCGGAAGAGCGTATGCCATGTACGTCTTGATCCTGACGCTCGTGAGGTAAAGATATTAAGCGCTGCTGGTTTCCCTCCATCTAGCCCACTATATCGGTACGGCCACGGCAGAGCTCTGGCTCAACGCCCCTCAACTGTCCATATCTGCAGGCCCTCAACGTGCATGATGGATATCAACGACCCAATCGTTCCGTTCTCGCTGAACTCACTTGATTCAGTTCACCGCAGCTCTAGGTAAAGGGACTTTGATGACCCTGAACCATCAAGGCCATTCATCGCTGACGCTTCGCCTTGTCAAGCTGCATCGGCTGCACCGCGCCAAACGCGGCAAAGCTAATACGGCGGTTGATGGTGGCGCCATGAAATTGCGTAGGTCTCAAGACAAGATGTGCGTCCCGAGCTTGCGCGTTCAGACCGTGAGCAAAGCGGCTCAACCAGTGCCAGCCTGCAACTGCCACGGCAAGATTGGGTGTCTAGAAGTCGGGCTGGATGTATGCTTTCATTGCCTTGACGGCGTCTCCGTCGTGTGCCTTGAGCAATTCGGTGGCCTTGGCCTTCGGCAGCTCCAGCTCCTCGACCTATCGTGCCAGTATGAAGTGTCAGCAACCATGCCGCTGCATCTCTGGCGAACTGCACCGGGTGTGTAAGGACGCACCAGCAAGTTGACGTCCGCCGCATCGACCTTGACTGCCTTCTTGACCTCCTTTTTGTCAGAACCGCCACCCAGCGCGTTCATGGCGTTCTTGACGGCTTCTTGGTCGACCTCCCGGGCCGGAGCAGCCTCGTCATCGCCGTGCGTGTCGAGCTTGGAGAGGGCGGCGGCAGCTTTGCGGTCCTCGGCCGACTTGGCGGTCGGCTGGACTTCGTCCTCGACGTCGCCAGTCGTGGCGCCCTCCACGATGTCCGCGGGTTGTCTGTCTTCGGCCATGGCGAGTATGTCGAGGCGAGCTGGCTGGCAAGCTCGGGATTTCGTCTCGTGAGTTAAGCTGTGGATCCTCCTGGCTGCGTTTGGAGCTTGGGAGAGCGGCCACGTTGAAATCGGTGGTGGGGGAGGGGCAGCTGCAGCTGAAAGGCGGCGGTGCGCTGTCCAGCGCACTGTACCAGCTCTGACGCTGAGCATTTCGATTGGCCAATGCTGGCTGGAACTTTCTTTCACCCCTCGGGGCATGTTTGCGCACTCCCTCGACTTGACTCACAGTCACAATGAATCGCTCAGAACTTAGCCATCTTTATCCTTGGTCTCTTATACCGGGCTGAACAACAGGTCGGACGGAGTGAGATTGCAATCCACTTCTACCAGGTATTCTTTCTTTCACTGGATCCCCATAAGTGCTTCGGTTCAACAAAGTCCATTCCAATGAGTCAACCAACCTCTTCGGCAGCCTCCGGTGGGCAGGCACCCGGTTGGACACCAGACTCGTGGAGGTCGAAGCCGATCAAGCAGTGTCCCGAGTACCCAGACCAGGCGGCCCTCGCCAAGTCCGTGTCGACGCTCAAGCGGTTGCCGCCCATCGTGCACCCCCGCGAGATCATCCAGCTGAAGCAGCACCTGCGCGATGTTGCCCAGGGCAAGGCCTTCCTGCTCCAGGGTGGCGACTGTGCCGAGCTCTTTGACTACTGCGAGCAGAATGCGATCGAGTCCAAGATCAAGCTGCTCCTGCAGATGAGCCTGGTGCTCCTCTGGGGCGCCAACAAGCGCGTGGTGCGCATCGGTCGCATGGCCGGCCAGTACGCCAAGCCTCGGTCCAGTCCTATGGAGACCGTCAATGGCCAGCAGGTGCCGTCTTTCCGGGGCGATATTCTGAACGGCTTTCGTGCTGAGGAACGGGAATTGGATCCCGACAGGCTAGTTAGGTAAGGAGCCCTATCGTTGTTGTCTGGGATGCTATGAGTCTGTGAGTCCCTTACTGACATTCTGTAGGGCTTACCACCACTCCTCAGCCACCCTTAACTATGTCAGAGCGGCCATATCGTCCGGCATCGCCGACCTCAGCCGGCCCCTTGACTGGGGCCTTGGCCACGTGCGCGACCCGGCGCTGAAGGCTAAGTACCAGAAAGCAGTCGACTTCCTCAAGGATATGCGTAGCTTCCTGCACACCATCGGCGCCGAGAACGAGAAGTTCCACACGGTCGACCTGTTCACTAGCCACGAGGGCCTCCTGCTCGAGTACGAAGAGAGCCTCACGCGCCTGCTGGACGACCCGAATTCACCCCCGTCGCACCCGCAGAAGGCGTACTACAACACGTCGGCGCACTTCCTCTGGATCGGCGACCGCACGCGGCAGCTCGACCACGCGCACGTCGAGTTCTTCCGGGGCGTGGCGAACCCGCTCGGCGTGAAGGTCGGCCCGACGACCCCCACGACAGACCTGCTGGCGCTGCTGCGGGCGCTCAACCCGGCGCGGGAGCCCGGCAAGATCACGCTCATCACGCGCTACGGCGCCGACAAGGTGGCGTCGTTGCTGCCGGCGCACATCCGCGCGGTTGAGGACAGCGAGTACGCGCGCACGGTGGTGTGGCAGTGCGACCCGATGCACGGCAACACGCGGTCGGTCGGCGCGGGCGGCATCAAGACGCGCCGGTTCAGCGACATCTTCAGCGAGCTGCAGCAGACGCTGCGCATCCACAAGGAGCAGGGTAGCTACCTGGGCGGCGTGCACCTCGAGCTCACGGGCGACGCCGTGACCGAGTGCCTGGGCGGCAGCGAGGGCCTGGACGAGGACGACCTGTCGACCAACTACACCAGCTTCTGCGATCCGCGGCTGAACGAGAAGCAGGCGCTGGAACTGGCGTTCTTGATCGCTGACCACTACCGGAGCGAGAGGCGGGAGGAGGAGGAGGAGGATGCTTGAGATGTGTGGTTAGGGAGTGTATATGTATTTGGCGTAAGGATGGGGGAAATGGCATTAGCAACGAACACTGCGAGATGAAACAGTGAATTCGGCGCGTCACTTCAAACATGAAATGCGGTTAGGTTTCTTGTCGCTAGCTCTAAGAAAAGCCCGTCTATCCCTGGCACATTCTGCCATCAAACCCTTCTTCTGCCATCATCACTCTCAACCCTCCCCATCGGGGCAGCAGCTGATCAAGCCCCCTTTCATAACCTCATCCGACCTTCCTTGCATCACAGCAGACTCCTTCCCCTACCCCCTTCCCCAGTCTCGCTTCCTCTTCTCCCACCCCCACCACGACCACCTCGCAACCGTCAGCCCAAAAGCGCGATCGTCTGCGCCCCCTCAAACGCATCCCCAGCCTCCACAGTCTGCCACCCGCCCACCGCGCCGGGCTCGACACACACCATCTGGCGGAAGCCGTCCTTGGGCGCAAAGTCGGCCATGCCGGCCGCCTTGTCCGTCCACGGGTTCCACACCACCACGTTGCCCAGGTTGTCGCGCGTCACCGCGTACCGCGGCGCGCCCGCCTCGACGACCGTCACGGGCTCGTCGCCGCCTTCGGCCGCGGGCGTGTACACGCGGTCCGTCTCGCCCGTGATGGTGACCTTGGGCTCGGACTGCGTCTTGGTGGTTGCGCCGTCGACTTTGTCGATGTAGCTCGCCGAGGCGAGGCCCTGGATCTCGACGGCGGTGATGTCCTGCGTGACGTTGACGGGGAAGTCAGTATTAGTGTGACCTGCGTTATGTGAAAGGGAGGGGGGTTGGGGGTGTCGAGTGGGGGATAATACCTTAACACGCAGGTAGGTGTGCATCAGCACCTGGCAGTCGAACGGCTTGGCGTCGTCGTTGGTGGCGACAATGCTGGTGGTCAGGCTGGCCGGGTTGAGCGTCACGCTGTAGATCAGGTTGAACTTGAAGGGCCAGCGGGCGGCGGCGGTGGGGTCGAGGCCAGGCGCGGCGGAGCTGAGGCCGAAGTCGAGCTTGACGCCGGCGGCCTGGTTGGCCGCGCTGCCGGCCGGCGACTCAGACGTCGACTTGCCCAGGAACTCCCAACGCGACGTGCGCGCGAAGCCGTGCTGCGGCAGGTCCTTGGTCTGCGGGTGGTCTGGGGCGGTGCCGAAGACCTGAGCGGCCGGTTGTGGTCAGTCTAGAGAAGGTGTATGTGCGGTCATGGCTGGCTCACCGGAAACACAACGGGAATCCCTCCCCTCACGGCGCGGCTCCCGTCCAGCTTGGCAGCCTCACTCAACCACAGCTTCTCGTCGCCCCGAGCATTCTTCCAGCTGATGACGGTGGCGCCGTAGAGCAGCACCTCAATGCTCTCGCCCGTAGGCAGCTCGGCAATCACGCGCGAGTTGTCGTCCGAAAAGGTCACTGTCGGCTGCGGAGACAGGCCAGGAGTCGAGGACAGCGTTGGCGGTTTCGGCTTGTTGGCGCGTTCAACCATCTTGTCTGTGGCCTGGAACTTGATTCACCGCGGTTGTCTTGCTTCTAGGATGGGTGCGGCAGAACGAGGGAACGGGGTGAGTGGAATGAGGAAGGAGGGCAAGCACTTGCTGAGTTCTTGCAAAGTACGGGCTACCTAACCCCAAGAGTTCTCAGGGTCGTGTCAGAGAGTGAGGTGTGTACTATATCAAGGCGGACACGGCTGGTTGGTTGGTTGGTTGGTTGTATGCTGAGTGCAAGGTGGGATGTGCCGCTCAGCTGCGGGGTACCTGCCTCGTAGCGGGGAAGCTCCAGGTCTGAGACGCAGTTGCTAATGGAAGGAAGCTTACGAGTGTGGTGCAGCGACTGTCCGAGATGATTTCCATATATTTATGACAGACACACAGATTCCCTCATACGAGAGCGAGCAAGTGGCAAGCTGATCCACGAACTCGATCAGCGGGTTTTCGGTTTGATCTTCATGCTGGCCCCGCGAATGCGGGCTCAGGCGGGGTAGCTTGGGCTGTGCTGTGCTGAGCAGCACATCGAGCAACTTGGGACGGGATGAAGCAGCGGCTTCCGTGCAATTGGCTTACAGCGGACCAGTGCAGTCAGATGCATATCCTGAAACGCCGCCACCGTCCTGCTGCCGTCACACACCGCGCACTTCAGGTGTGCATCCGCCGCTCCCTGTGGCCCGTTCCGCGGTCGCCTAGCGAAGGGCCAGAACCCCACCGTCGACGACACAACTCGAGAGACACGGCAAGTCACTGACCGGAAGTCCTTGCATCTCAAAGTTGGAAGCCGTACCGGTAGCATGCATTTTGAATTGATTCGATCTTTACAGAACATCCATAGTATGCTCGTTCTGGCTCCCCGGTTCCCTCGCCAATGCTTCCAGCCAAACTCCCCACCATGATCCAGACCGTGTAGTATTCCGTAAGCCGTACGCCGCCGCCTATATGCGCCAGTAACCATGCAGACAAAACAACACATAACAAATTGAACCTACGCCCGCCCGCGTCTCTCCGCCTCGTACAGCTCCCTCTTCATATCCATAAACATGTCCTCGATGCGATAAACCTCCCCACGCGACAGCCGCGCCGACCGCAGCTCGTCCAGCCCGCTCCGGAAGAAGCCCATGATCTTCTGCACCGGGTCCGGCTCAGGCGGGCTAGCCTGATCTGCCACGACAATGGACTGGGGTTCTGCGGCTTCCGCGACGACAACATCTGGCATCTCTTCCCCATCGGCGACCGGCGGTTGCTCCTCGATGGTTGGCATCTCCTGCTGGGGAGAATCTGCCTCGAAGGCCGGCATGCCATCTTCCTCCTGGCGTTGACTGTGACTGAACTCAAGGGCGATCTGGGACTGCACATCCTGGTCGTCTTGTTCGAGTTCCATCACATCTGCCGGCTTGGGAAGTGACTTCGCCGAGTCCTGCGAGTCAGCCGGCACGCTCACCGATTCCGAGCTCGAATCTTCAGCTGACGAGCTGGGGATCCGCTCGTCGGGACTGATATGATCCTCTCGAACAGAATTCGAGACGGGTCCAGGCGCTTCCTCAGATCCGTGAACTTCAATGTCTGCATTCTGACTCGCCACTGCATGGCTGTCAGGAGCCTGGCCCTCCCCCTCGACCGGCTCGTGGCGCTGCCTTTTCGGGCTATTCGCGTGTGCCTTCGACGTAGCCCGCTTCCGCTTCTGGCGTCCTGGGCGTAGCTTGGCCTGTGAGCTTGGAAAATCTCCGGGTTCGGCGCTGGACGACGACGCCGAAGTGGCTCTGGATCTCCTCGCCGGTACCGCCGCCGCCTCGGCTTTCTTCGGACTGTCCCCAACCACGATACAGTCGGCGACAGGCGGCGACCTCTGGCCTTTGCCATCGGAGGATACGGAGGGTGACGATCGGTGGTATTCCGAGGGATCGACCTTGCCAGAGTCCAGCTCCACCACTAGTCGGAGAAAGCTTGTTTCATCAACGTCGCTGAGATCAAACGAGGTGTTGGCCGCCGGAACAACTGGCAGTTCGGTAATGTCAACCGCTCCAGTTACCCTAGCCGCTTTCTTCGACCGCCCGGGGCTTGGTGGGAGCGGGCTAGTTGGCGCGTCCACAAACACGTCGCCGTCAGACTTGGGTGTCGGCGTCTCCCGAGCCTGGAACTGGGACAGTTGAGCGGAGTGTCGTGGAGTAGACGGCCCCTCTTCTGCGGAGGCCTTGATTGATTTCGGAACTGGAGCCACCTCAGCGGGCTCAAAGACCATGCTGTCCTCAATTATGTCATCTGCAGGCGACTCCGGCTCTGGCTCCTCGTCCCCGCCGGTCGGACTGCTGGGCAACTGGGGGGCATCTTCGACCTCGGGCAGAGACACAACGCTGACATACCCACGCTGGCTCGATGGGTTGGGAACCACGCCGTGCCGGGTCGGATTCGGGGACCCCGAGACGGGCGAGGACGAGAATTGCCAATCTTCGAACAGACTGTGGCTGGCCGATCTGGATCGTATCTCTGCAGCCAAGGGGTTTCCTCTCATCTCCGGCGGTGACGACGGCGGATCAGTCATGTCATGCTCCGGCATGACCAGTGCTGGTCCACGCCGAGGGGTGGGTGTCGACGAGACATAGTCATCAAACGCCCTCTCGGGTTCAGGGGTAGCGGCTTGTCGAGTCCGAGGACCCGTCGGGAGGACTTGCCGGCCGGCATCTTTCTGCTTGATGCCCGGGCTCGACCGTATCTCGGGAAAGAGAGCAGCATTCTGCTGTTGCCGTTCCCGAACCTCTTGTTGCCGCTCTGTCAAAACCTGAGACTCAACGGGACTACCCGGGACGGATGAGGGCTCGATGGCTGCAAACTGGACCTGCGAATCCTCATGCTTGGGTCGGCGAGGCTTATTCTGCCGACCCACTGCGGCAGTCGTTCTCTGAGGATCCGCGCCAGCATGCCGCGTGGCAGGCTTGAGGGAGGCAGGTGACTGGGACGGCCTGGACTGAGATGAGTTCGGCCGAGGTGTTTCTCTCCGGCTGCTAGACCGCGTAGAGGGGTATCTTGGCAGGCTGAAATCGTCAAAGGAGTCAACAAACGACGGCTGCTGTCCGGCATACTCGACACTGGAGGTTTCCAGCCCTGGCAAGACGATGTCGGCATGAAGTTGCAGCTGCACAAGGGCGGCCTTGAGCTCCTCCGGGTATTCCATATGCTCGATATTCTCGAACAGTCTGTTCCACAACGAGATGCCGGAATTGACGATGGAGCGGTGGCAGGAAGCAAACGAGGCGAGGAAGAGCCGCTCAAGGCATTGCAGGTGTTGCTCGGGATGCTCGACGACGGCGATCAAGTGGGAAAGCTTATCCCATAGTGATTTTGTCTAACAAGTCAGCTCCGAGCACCGGTTCCAGGCAGGCACGGTTGCAAACTTACAGAACCAAGGACAGCACCGGTTGGGCTGCCAAGCAGCCGTTTGCTGTCCTGAACCCAGAGCAGGATCCCGTCTTGAAGAGCGGTCAGTGCTCGCAAGAACAGCTGGCGGTTGCACCTGTCGAAGAAGTCACCGAGCTCCTTGAGAAGCTGGGCAATGGGTGCCGAACTGGTCGAGTTGAAGTCCCGGTACAGATGCTCCAAAACCTCGTTCACAGTTTTGTATAGGCTATCAAAGGTGTCAAAAGACGAGGACCGCGAACCAGCAAGAACTGTGCCCCAAAGCCGTTTCCGTGCAGCATCCACGGCCTGCCTGTCGCGGGGCTGAGTCGCGACGGAGACCAGTTCAGTCACGTATTGGACGCGGCTCAACAAGTCCTCGTCGGTCTTGTGGTTCGCGCAGTGATCAAGCAATATCTTCGCCAAGGGCTCAATCACAACTATAGCCACTCCGGCATCACCGGTCTCCTCACGCACCTGCTCAACGGTAGCATAGAACAGGGATTGCCAGTGCTCGGCTGGGAGATTAGGTGTCGATCTGATGCCACGTTCTAGGACCCTGACAATGTCGCGGTAGTCATGTCCGACTGGCGTCTCGCCTGCGGAACCGGAGGAACGGTGGCTGTGATGGCGAGGCTCCAGCCAGCTCAGGATGTTCTCTGACGCCAGCAGCCAAGCGCCATATGGTCGAGGGGTGTCCATGGGAATACCTGACAAGAGATCCTGGGCAAGGTCCATTTTTGCTTTCTCTGCCTTGGAAGCAAAGAACGGGGCGAAGACAGAGCCGAAGAATTCGGCGAAGTCCTTGTCGTCCGAGACGCCCGGGGGCAGAGTCGACAACATGGTGAAGAGGGTGTAGAGCGGTGCTTTCGCTGGAGCTTGGTGCTTGCCGGCTTTTTCGGTGAAAGGGAGGAGACCCAGCGAGGTGATCATAACCTCCAGATACGCTCGAACTGCGAGGAGGAATTCCAACACGTTGGCCTCCGATGCCTCCTGGCTCGGCACTCCCCTCTTCCATAGCTTTTGCAAAACATTGATAGACTCGGCCGCAAAGAGTGCGGTGTCCCTGGAAACCTTGATCTCCTTAGCCGCGGCGGAGGCGACGGTGGAGACCAGACGCTGCCAAAGACCGAACGTGGCGCTGTCTGTTCTGGCGAAGGCCAAGAAGTCCTGATCAAGAATTGGCTCGACTACGGCGAACACCCTGCTGGTGTTGGACCTGATCCATTTGGGATCGATGGCCGGCAACTCCTCTGGCTTCACGAGCGCGGTTCCAACGATGTGATCCTCCCTCCACCTCCGCGGAGTCTGGCTGTCGAAGAGGCCCGTGAGGATGGCGCAGGCCTGGTGAAGGTTATCTCCGGCTGACTCCGCGGCTGGGTCGAGTAGCTTCGAGAGTACCGGTTTGACACTGGCGCTCCAGTAGGTATCCAAGAGCGTTGGGTCCGTGCTGGGCTTGAAAGCGTAGTAGAACAGGTTGCAGATCCCTCCCACGACCGCCTGCCGCAACTCCTCAGAGGTCTTTCCTGACCCTTTTCGCCTGAGCTGGCTGATGAGAGGCGTCGTCAAGGTTTTCAGATTTTTCGACAGTGCTCGTTCTTCAAGATGCATGAGATAGACAAGGCGAGCCCAGGCGCGGTTGGCGGCTATCTTGGTCGGGAAGTCGACGCTGTTGAAACAGCTCTGTATGATAACAAGCCACGGACCGGCAAACTCCCACTTGTCCAGGCGGACGCGGAGGAGAAGAATGACCACACTCCAGATATCGGGCACGACGGCTGACTCGTGTTTGTCCTTGGCCATGAGCGTGAGCCTCTCTTCGTAGTACTGGATATATCGCCTGTCCTCGTAGGAGAGGTTGAGGACTTCCATGACCTTCCGCGAGAGCTGCTTTTCGTGGCCGATGCTGAAGCCCGCTTCAAGGCCCAAGGAGATGGCGGCTGAGCGGATATCCCTCAAGTTGCTGAGCATGTCCGTGAACATATCCAGTAGCCAGTCGGAGTGAACCACCATGAGCTGCCTCGACTGCTGGACCAGTTTCCGGTAGATGAGAACCCTAGACAAGACAATGCTTTTCCCCTTCAGGTGCTCTTCAATGTTGTGCAGCGATGACACCAATCTCGCCACTCTGTCGGAGGTCATGACTTTGGGCGAGAAGTTTTGAAGCGAGATAACCTGCATGAGGCGGCGGGCGGTGTCCTTGGGGGTTAGCGCATCCTCAAAGGAGCGGATGCAGTGGTCGATAACGAAGACGCCAAATTCGTTCGGAATGGTCGAGGCAATGGCGGGAAAATGCAGAAAAGTGTTGAGGAGGTTTAGGGCGTGGTTGACGAGGGAGGTATCGAGGCTGCCCTCCGGTGTTCTCGTCACAATGTCCCGCTGCATGAATTGAGTAAAAAGACCCATCTTCTCCTGAAGGGCCACCCGGTCTGGCAGATTATTGGAGGCTTTCCAGGCCCTAGTCAGCATGAGGTAGGCGTCGATCTTAGAGTCGCGGTCGCCGCCGGCGAGTTGTTGCAACGTTGATTCCAACATGGCTGCTAGGCTCGGATGCGGCTTCGAAGGATCGGTATCTTCCCCCGCCGCCGGTTCGAGGAGGTTCGACACGTGGTTCGTGGCCTTGAGAATGGACTTGACAGGCTTCGTCTCGCTTCGGGGCAGGGACACCGGGGTCGGATGCTGGGCGACGCCTGCACCGTCGGGGTACACAGGCGGGTCCTTGTACTCGGCCAGAGCCGAAAAGCCAACCTTCTTCCGTATGCGGCGGGCGGTCGAGCCGGTCGCGATGGAGGAGGCGGGCGATTGGAAACCCGGGGGCGTGTGCAGGCTTAGTCGAGAGTCGACGGCGCCCAGCGAGGGATGCAGCGCAGCTGTAGCGTCATGGTGTGCTTCGCGTGGTGGAGTCGGCGGTCTCGGCGGTAGGGAGCTCAAGAAGTTGGAGAGGACGGTGGGAGATGACATTCTGTCCAACTGGCCAGTTCGAGAGATGGAGGCAGGCGAGCCGCGCCCCAGAGACCAGCGGATCGTCACCTCAAAGAGCTGGGCGGCTGCAGCATCGAGACGACACACAAGCTCAACCTGCTTGAACTGCAGAATCAACACTCGAAGGGAGGGGATCACAGGACTCGAGAATTCAGAGAACGCGTTACTGGAAATGCAGCGGAGTGTCGTGCCGCAAGCAGACCAGTATCCAGGAGCTGAGGCAGGGTGGGAGCGGTATGGTCGAAGCACCTCCAATCATGCAATTAAGACTTCTGACGCGGTCGCGCTGCCCCAGTACCTTCAGGCGCGTCGGCACCGCGCTCAAGGGCGCCTGGGGGCCCGCACCTCAGCCTCCTCTTCTCAACCCCGGTTCGCGCTTGCCTGATCTGGACAAGCGCACCTTTCAAAAAGCACAGGCAGGCAGGCAACCAGGGCCGGATTTGACCTGAAATACATTTCACTAAGATAGACAGGAAGACGAGGAGAAATCGCTGAGATGTTGATAGGAACAAGGCATTGCGCAACACTCAATCTGTCTGGTTCTTCTTAGTTATTGGTACTGCTGAATTTCGAGCTTCCCTCCTCAACGACAGGGTCTAGCTTACCAAGTACTACTGTGCAGCGATGATCAATGGCACACGCGGTAGCCTGACGTCTGTGTGTATTTGTATTACTGTATCAATAACCTCCAAAGGACAACGAGAAGCTTCGACACGACATCCGTGGTTCTCATCTTCAGATACTTTAGCTAGGTACTATCGGACCTCCCAGAAGTTTGGCAGCCAGTTAAAGGTCAACCCAGGCTAGCGAAACTCGAACCCCCTATTTGCCAGGTTCCAGGTTGAGCACTGAGCTTGGTGCCGTTTTGAGACGCCTTTCATGGTGGGGCATTTTCAAGTTGACAGACTCCCGGGTATCCTTCGCATCTAAGTTCCATGAACAACAACACCACCCTGGAACGACTGTACCGTACTGCAGGGCCTTGGGAATCCAGTACACTTCTCGTATTCGCATTCATATTCATCAGTGCGGTTGGCCATGTTACCTTCAGACAGCCTTGCCGGCCCTGGTTCGTGCTTGTTCCGCCCCGTCTCCTGAACCTCGCAATGCAGCTAACAATCTCCCAAGCCAAGTTGAACGCGGTGCGCGTACTCTTAAAGAGTCTAACCAAAGATCTGGGGTCTGCAACACTAGATTCTCAAGGTGTGCTCGAATGTAGCCAAGTGAAAGATGGAGGACAGCCGTGTTTGCTAAGTTGATAGTAGAACGTGATGCAGCCCTCGAGCAGCTGAAGGTGTACGGACGCGATCCTCGTTTTGCGGATCCCATCTTCACCCGAGAAGTACCATACTCCCTTACGTACTGGCTGTCACCTCGAATCGGGTTTAACAAGTTCCACAGGGTATTGAGACTCTCACCAAACATGCTCTCGACAGCGATTCCGATACAACATCCCGCAATGCCCTCAGGGTGCTGTGCAACGCATTGCTCCTGAAACCCGAAACAAGGCAGATCTTCGTAGACGCGGGATACGAGCCCAAAGCTTGCCAGAAGCTCAAGAACGATAGTAGGGACGACGAGTTCCTCGTCTCTCGGCTTCTCCTTCTCACCACCTACAACACGACGATCAACCTCACAGAACTGATCGAGAAACATGACTTAGCCCAATCTATTGTCCAGAATCTGTCAAGACACGATGCTCGAATCTCTGCAAATCCGGCCACTACCGGCACAACGAATCCGATGGCAGAGATGGCTCTGGCAGAAACCCTCAAACTCCTTTTCAACGTGACCAACTTCGCCAAGAGCCACATCGACTCCTTTGATCAGGCAGTCCCACATGTCTCCAACATCCTCAGTAGTCATGAGCTTCTGAAGACAAGCACTCCTCTCGATCCGCCGTTCGGTCTGCTGATCAACGCTCTCCTGAATCTCAACCTCAATACCGCAATCGCCCAATCCTCCCTCTACCCGGCCGCCGAACCCACCCGCATCGCCAACCGTCTCACCCAACTTCTCGATCTCTCCATGAAGTCCTACACCGACACAAACCTCGACCAAGCCGTCAGCCCTCTCATATGCGTGCTTTCCGTGGTCTACGAACACGCCCCCACCACCACCGCCGAACCCCCCAAAGGCAGCAACAACAGCACCAGCAGCAGCGGCGTCACCGACAACAACAACTCCGTGCGCAGTTTCATCCGCTCGCGGCTGATCCCCACCGACGAGGACCGCCAGGCCGGGCTGGGCAAGGCCGACACGCTGCCCTCGCGGCTGCTGCGCAACTGGACGAACGCGCTGGCGCCCAAGTTCCGCAGCGCCGTGGCCCACCTGTACTTCGATCTGTCCGGCCGGGACGCGGTGCAGTTCATCGAGAATGTCGGGTACGGCTATGCGTCCGGGTTCCTGTTTGAGAACCAGATCGCGATCCCCGAGGGGGCTATGCAGCAGGGAGGTGGTGGTGGGGCGGGCTCTTCTTCGGCGGGTGTTGAGGGTACGAGGAGGGCGGTGAATCCCATTACGGGGCAATTTTTGGATGAGGAGAAGTTCCCTGATTTGCCGGAGATGACGATGGAGGAGAAGGAGCGGGAGGCGGAGAGGCTGTTTGTGTTGTTCGAGCGGTCAGTGGTGCATTCCTTGCTTGTTGTCTCCCTGCTTGGGGTGGGATGTCGTGCCTGCTAACACCCTCGGACAAACAGACTGAAGCAGACGGGAGTGATGTCGGTGCAAAACCCCCTTGAACGAGCCGTGCAGGAGGGCCGGTTTGAGGAGTTGCCGGATGATTACGATGAAGCAGCCGAGGACCTGGATTAGGAGCAGTGGCTGGCAAATCTACAGCTAACAGTTCTGCGGTGGGATGTATGGATTCAGGATTGACATATGTATGTCATGTTGATTGAGGTAGATACTGTCACTTTCGAGCAACTCGTGGTCTTTTGGCGACATCATGGAGGTGTTAGAAACGACCTTTTCCATTTGACAAGCTCATGGAAGCTTCTCATCAGACTACAGCCACGGAAAGCATTCTTCTATAATAAAGAGTATAGGTTGTACATGAGCATATATATGTTCACACGTGCTTTTCTTATACATCTGACCCCCGTTATGTATGGTTAGACAGTACAGATCATTGAAAACATCTGTATTGTACTCTCGCAAGGCAAATCAGGGTCACAACCTGGTTGCAAGCTGACATCGCTCGATGGCATGGCACGCTTCAACGACACAGGATGGGATTCCGAATCCGCCTGATACCTTTGGAGTCAAATTGCCAGGCAATGCAGGCACAACATTTCATTGACACAGCACATGAGGCTCATGCTCTCAAACCAACTGGTCGTCGATCAGTGACTGACGGTCCACAACCCTAACCCAAACATACGACTGCTGCTCGTAACTGAATCAGGCTACGGGTTCATTAGGTAAGGCAAGGAACGACCTACCTCGTAACCACCGTGTAAATTACCAATCTCATTACCCAGCTTGCTGGTCGAATTGACCATCTGCAACCTGAACCCTGGAAGGTGTTTACATCACTCGACCACCTTCACCGCGTGCTGCATCAACAATATTCCCAACAACGCTGGATTCCATTCAGCAGGGTGAGACAAGCTCAGCGTGCGATATGACTTGAACTGGGCTTTGGGTCTTTTTTTTTTTTTTTAAGTTATTTCTCATTCTGGTTTCCGTATCGCAGCAGCCATCCTTCGACGCGACTCGGCACGCTACAGAGCTCAAGCCTCAGTCGCGTAACCCGATACTGAGAGCTCGATTCGCGCGTGCGGCTGTCACCAGACAGTTTCGTCAACAGTTCGCCAACAACTTTGAGTTGTCAACTCAGCGCATACAACGATGCCTTTTGGCGAGGAGTTTATGGATGAGGACTTGGGCCTTCCCCTCGTCCAGAGCGATCTCATCGGCGGGTAAGTCGCGATTCGTGACACGTCTTGTCCTTCGCCGCATAACACCCCCTACTTGCTGTATCTTTGATTGCATTTCTTGCATATTGCCAGTTCTTTGAGCCTGGTACTTTTGGTCATTTGCTCCTTCCTTCTCTCAATCACCCCGCCATCGTTTGCGCCTGAAACGCCCTTCGATCCAATTCAATGGCAAACGAACTACGAAATACGGAACGTTGTGACCGCCGTAATCCAGGCAGTTCATCGGAGTTCGTATCAGCCGCTGACATTTACGTTTTAGCTCACTCGAGTCAGAGTCGCCAGCCGAGCAAGATTTCAGTGCCGGCGCAGGACCGACTGTCGTCACGCTGGATGACCGGGCTGGAGTGAGCGACGCGGCAGCGGGTGTACCTGAAGCAGACATGGACATCGACGCGGAAGACGAGGTTGGGGCGATCTCACCTGCGCCCGCCCCTCCGTCCACCAAAAAGCGCGGGCGGCCTTCGCTATCCGGTTCAGCCACCCCTGCTCGATCAGTTACGTCAAAGACCCCTCGCTCAGCGAAGAGTGCCGCTGTCCCGAAGAGCGCGGGCCGTAGCACCGGCAAGCGCAAGCCTTCAGAGCCCGAAAGCGAGGCGAATGAGTCTGAATCTACACCGGCACCCAAGCGCGGTCGCCCGGCCCGCTCTGCAGCAGCTCCTAGTGCGCGACTCGCTGCAAAAGCGGCGAAGAAGCCTACTCGCGGGCGCCCCAAGTCCACCACCGTAAGTATCACGGCATTTTTGTCTCAAATTTATTCGGATCACGCCTCTAACACGATAAAAACCAGCCTGCTGCAAAGCCAGCCAAGAAAGGTGGGCGTCCCAGGAAAGAGACCACCAACGGCGAGGTGCCTACCGGCGAGTTTGAGGTCGAGGACATCGTCGACTCGGCTATCGATGCCGACACGATGGAGCACATGTACTTCGTCAAATGGAAGAACTACCCAGCGAGCGACAACACGTGGGAGCCGAAGAAGAACCTGACGGGTTCCCTCGACCTCGTCCGCAAGTTCGACGCGAAGAAGAAGAAGGCCGAGGCCGAGGAGGCCGCGAAGAAGGCGTCTACCAAGAAGGCCGCTGCTCCCGCCAGTGAGGCGGAGAAGAAGGTCGGGAGGGGAAGGAAGGCAAAGGCCGTGAAGGCAGTCAAGAAGGCTCCTGGCCGGCCGGGCAGGAAGAGGAGAGCCCCGGTCTAGTCAATTTCGTCACCGCTGGATTTCTGACGTTGGTTTATTTTCTTTCGGCTTCTAGCGAGCTCACGGCGACACGGGCTTACGATATCGGGTGGGATCCTTCACGGGGCGGCAAACTGAAGTAGCAACGGCGCTATTGTGTGGAGCAACCTGGGGAACGG
The DNA here is from genome assembly GCA_023628555.1 of Chaetomiaceae sp. R4402. Lineage (NCBI taxonomy): Eukaryota > Fungi > Ascomycota > Sordariomycetes > Sordariales > Chaetomiaceae > Chaetomiaceae sp. R4402. The sequence goes on from JAMAKO010000005.1 coordinate 571,522, forward strand.
TGCTGAAGGGCCAACATACTTTGCTTCCCAAGAGAGCGCAGCGTTTTGCCCAGGTACCAAAAGGCCAGGGGACTGGCGATTGTACTTGTAGACGAAGGGGCATTCCATACCTGCATTGCTTCAGCGCTGCAATCCTTCTGACCTGTCGAATGTGCGTTCTCTGCGTCGCCGAGACAACTCTGAATTGCCCAAGTATGTTGGCTTCAGATCATCTACAGGCCTACGACGATGCAGTTGAGCAATACCTTGGGTTTGGTGACGCACATGCCCGTGCCAACATTGTGTAACGGCCGTGAGATGCGGCTTGGGCGCGCCCAAGTAAAGCTACAGGTGGGGCTGCCCCTAACCTTCAATTGATGACGTCCGGCCGGGGCTACTTTTTTAGCCCAGACACGCAACGCGACGGCAACGAACAGTCGCGCGCGACCGCATCGTAACGCAGTCAAATCCGACACAACAATCGTCCACAGGCCAGTTTCGAACAGAAACTTGCGACCGGACTTTCAGCGCGAGCAACCGCCAAGATGGACGCGCTCCGCTCGGCGATCCAGCCCATTACGCACAACCTGCCGGGGCCCATCCGCGACCTCGGTGTGTCCATCATCGGCGACACGTGCTACAAGGCGCTGCTGCTCGACGTCGACGTCGAGAACACGGAGTGCCTCAAGTTCGCCATCAGCAAGGCGCTCGGCATCGGCATCGTGGGTGCGTCGGCGGTGGTCAAGGTGCCGCAAATCCTCAAGCTCGTGCGGTCGCGCTCGGCCAGCGGCGTGTCCTTCCTGTCCTACTTGCTCGAGACCAGCAGCTACCTCATCTCACTCGCCTACAACTTCCGCAACGCGTTCCCCTTCAGCACCTACGGCGAGACGGCGCTGGTACTCGGCCAGAATGTCATTATCACCGTGCTCGTGCTCAACTACAGCGGCCGCGCCAGCATGGCCGCCGTGTTCGTCGCCGTGCTCGCCGCCAGCGTCGTCACGCTGTTTAGCGAGAGCGTGCTAGATATGCAGAAGCTGAGATACCTCCAGGCCGGCGCCGGCGCGCTCGGTGTGGCCAGCAAGGTGCCGCAGATCTTGGCGATTTGGCAGGAGGGCGGGACCGGCCAATTGAGTGCCTTCGCGGTCAGTCGACTTCCAGCGCAAGCTTACCCTTACGTGCACACGTCTGCTGACATGGTTTGTGCGCGCAGGTCTTCAACTACCTCCTCGGCTCGCTTACCCGCATCTTCACGACGCTGCAAGAGGTGGACGACAAGCTCATCCTATATGGCTTTGTCGCTGGTTTTGCACTGAACCTGGTGATTGCCGTCCAGATGCTCTACTACTGGAACGCACCCTCCGCAAAGGCGAAGGGCAAGCAGAAGGAGGGGCCGGTCAACGAGGCGCCGTCGTCGGCCACAACCACCTCAACACCGAAGAGCAAGGCGCCCACAACCCGCCGCCGCGGTTAGTAGAGCTGCCTGATTTCGGATGTTCGGTGTCTGCTCGCAGCTGGTTTTCTGAGTGTCTGGCTTTTAATAACAACTCCTTCATAATGTCCGTGTCTTCTGGTTTTAAAGGCCGCGGCGCTACACGTGTAGTTGACTTGGCACGCCGGTTTCCGGTCACGATGTCCACTGTGCAACCCTCCGCTGATGTTCGAGACCGTTCGACGCGATTCGACTCCGGGGGGTCATGTGTTCAGTCCCGGGAGATCCGCTACCAATCATATCGAGCTTGACCGCTCTGCTGCGTGTCGACAACCAGCCGAGAACTCCGGGTCCAAGCGGCCACCTGCATCCCGGATGAGGCTCCGAGATACCCGAGCGTAACTCGGGTGCTTTCGTCTCGACGGTGTCACGACCAATTTGTGGATGCTGTTTGCTCCAAACCCCCCATGCCACCGCAACGATTTGGACCCTTGTTGGACCCCAGAGTTGAACTTATCTGTGGGGGACCCCTGAGTTACCCCACAACTAGCCCCCTTTTGTCGAGAAAAAAAAAAGTCTGTTGATGTTGGCTGCTGATAAGGGTCTAGACGCTCGGCCATTTCCCCTGCCAGCAGCCGTGAAGTTCCAAAAAAAAAACAAAAAAAAAAAAAAAACAGAGGATGTAGTGATCTCTCATGGCCACTCATGAATAGACAAATTATCAACCATGTCTATCAACACACTGATGACGCAACCGTCTGATGAGCTGTTCTTTCAGGGAAGTATGTCAGATAGTGGACAGCTCACCGCCCCGTGGCTTGCATCGCCAGGGTCGAGACAAAGCGGCTACTGCCCTCGTGATGCCAAGACAACGCCATTTTCGAGACCACGTCCCCTGGACCCGCCTTGAGCCCGACGCATCGGTCCCCCGGGGTCTCGTTCGTTCTCTGGCGGGAGCCGGGGCTACATAGTGTACGGGGAAATGGGGAAGGCACTTGGTAATAATAAATGGAGCTTTCCCCGGCGCTCTCTGTTCTCATCCCGTCAGTCGATGGCGCCATCTCATCGGTCCACGGCTCCTCTGGATTGCGTCAAAGACGCTTGCGTGCTCGTGCTCCGGCGGTCAATCCCAGCATTCCCGTTCCTAAAACCCCCGTTCATACCACAGGACAACGCTTCTGGCAACCCCCACGAAGAAACTGCTACTTCTCTTCCCCCAGAATAACGATTTCCTTGACAAAACGCAAGAGACGCCACCCGCGCCCTCACTTCATCCTCGCGGCGTGCACTTACACCCTTCCCTTTTACCTAATTGGGAGTTCCCGTTCTTGGCATCTGCACCTTATTTCAGCTCTCTCCAAGCGCCTGCGACAGAGCCTCATACGGAAACACCCCCTTCCGCCGCCGTAGGGCTGAAGCACACGCCGTGGCGTGCAAAGAGGGCTCCTTGACACTCATCACTAGCTACCTAGGCTCAGTGACTTGGGTTTAGTCACCAAGGAAACCAGTTACTGAAGGAGGAGGAGTCTGCTGGCAGCCATGGCGCCAGACCTCAACTCACTGCCGGCCTCGCCACTACCGGGCAAGGCCATCAACCTGACCCGTAATGGCACAACCGCCAACGGCCATGCCCTCGGGGGGAAACAGCCCAACGTACTGTATATTATGGCCGACCAGCTCGCGGCGCCGCAGCTCAAGATGTACAACCCAGATTCGCAGATCCTCACCCCCCACCTGGACGCTCTAGCCGCGCGGTCCGTCCAGTTCGATTCGGCATACTGCCCATCCCCGCTGTGCGCGCCGTCGCGCATGAGCATGATCACGGGCCTGCTGCCGATGAAGATCGGGGCGTTCGACAACGCGGCGCAAATCTCGAGCGACATCCCCACGTACGCGCACTACCTGCGCCTGCGCGGGTACCACACCGTGCTGGCGGGTAAGATGCACTTCGTCGGCGACCAGCTGCACGGCTACGAGACCCGCCTGACCAGCGACATCTACCCGGGCGACTTCGGCTGGGTCGTCGACTGGGACCGGCCCGACACCCGCCTCGAGTGGTACCACAACGCCAGCTCCATCCTGCAGGCCGGCGTGTGCGTCCGCAGCAACCAGCTCGACTATGACGAGGAGGTCATGTACCGCTCGACGCAATTCTTGTATGACCACGTCCGGGAGGGGCCTGATGCGAGGCCGTTTTGCTTGACGGTAAGTTCAAAAAAGGAACTGCTGAGGGCGTCTGCCCTTTTATACATCCTGTATTTGGCCCCTTGATTGGCTAGCCAACGCGCACGTTTTGCGTGGGGGTATCGGTTATCTCATGGTGTGCATGAGTGTGAGTGGGCGAGCGGGTGTAGACCGTAGGCTGACAGGGGGCGGGCTGTTCTCAGGTATCGTTGACGCACCCCCACGACCCGTACACCATAGAGCAGAAGTACTGGGATCTCTACGAGGGCGTCGACATCGAGCTGCCCAAGGTCAAAATCCCCAAGGAGGAGCAGGATCCGCACAGCAAGCGGCTGCTCAAGGTGTGCGACCTGTGGGACACCGAGTTCAGCGACGAGCAGGTCAAGCGGGCGCGGCGGGCCTACTATGGCGCGGTTAGCTACGTCGACGACTGCGTCGGCAGGCTGCTCAGCGTGCTCAAGCAGTGCCGGCTGGACGAGAATACCATCGTCATCTTCAGCGGCGACCATGGCGACATGCTCGGTGAGCGAGGGCTATGGTGAGTCTTTTTTCTTCCGAGCATCCCGATCCGAACCAACGAGGAACTGACATGCCACCCGCCGCAGGTACAAGATGAACTATTTCGAGTCCTCCGCCCGTGTGCCGCTGCTCATCTCGCACCCGGCACAATTCACACCGCACCGCGTATCCTCCAACGTCTCTACGCTGGACATCCTGCCCACCATGTGCGACCTCGTCGGCACCAAACCAGCCCCCTTCCTGCCCATGGACGGCGTCTCGCTGCTGCCGCACCTCGAGGGCCGCAGCGGCGAGGGCTCGGACGAGGTCTTCGCCGAGTACACGGGCGAGGGCACGGTGCGGCCGCTGATGATGATCCGCCGCGGCCGCTGGAAGTACGTCACCTGCCCCGCGGACGGCTCGCAGCTGTACGACCTGGCAGCGGACCCGCTCGAGCTGGAGGACCTGGTGCGCAGCGGGGCGGCCGCGCGCGACGACAAGACCCGCCGCGTGTTCGAGGCGTTTGAGCAGGAGGCGCGCGACAGGTGGGACTTTGAGGACATCACGCGCCAGGTGCTGCACTCGCAGCGGAAGCGGAGGTTGGTGTGGGACGCGCTGACCAAGGGCCGGTTCACGAGCTGGGATTTTAACCCGGAGGATGACGGGAGGGAGAAGTATGTGTTTTTTTTGCCCATGTCGGTTTTGGTGCGTTTGTTTCAAGACGGTGCTAACACTGAGGCAGGTACATTCGCTCGCACATTCCGCTGGACGACCTGGAGCGCAGGGCGCGCTTCCCTGCGGTGGACGAATTCGGGCGCGAGACGGGCAAGATCATCGTCACGGACCAGGCTGGCTCTCACGGGCAGTGAGCGAAACTCGCGTACCTCAACGTCCGAGTGAAAAAAACAAAAGAAATGAAAAAAAAAAAAAAAAAAAGCCGTAATACTTTTGACTTGTTTGCGAGCTGGGACAGGCGTTGATGGGGGTTTCGCCGTGGTTTGCTTTGAGTCGTTTCCAGCGAGGCGCAGAGCGTTGGCATTTAATAGCGGAACGTTTTAGTCTTACCTATCAGCACTAATTCATCTAAGTGAGATTTACTTTTTGTATGATATTGAGCCAATGTTGAGCTGGTGCTTGTTGCCCTCCTTCACCCGGAACCGACAGGCGGTGATGTAGTGTAATCGGGTTAGGGTTCGTGGTAGCTGAACGCGATCGCGTCGCAATGACGACCGGCTGCCACAACGAGCTTCGAAACTGCCCCACGCTTCGATTTCGAACTTGCAGATGCTACACGTAGCTCTTCGCATGCAACCTCTATTGAATATCTGTCGTTCACGACGCGCCGACCCAACGACAAAGTAATGGTTCCAACCACGTTCCCTAGTTCCTAGCACCCCAACACCGCAACCGGCGCTTTCATCATGGCGTCGCTCAACATGGCTCCCGAGGAGCTTAAGCAGCTAGAGCTGTTGCGCAACCGCTTCGCCCAGCTCACGAGCAGTCTTGCCAGTCTCCGAGCAGGCATCATCAACTCCAATCCTCTTCCCAGCCGGTAGATACCCATGGTGTCCCTTATCCTGCCGCAGATCGCTTACCAGGTTTTTTAGCGAGTCCCTGCAAGCGTCCGCCGCCATCCTCCAACAGAACATCCGCACCATCACCGAGCTCATCACCGAAAATACCGACCTCTTTTCACGCATCGCGGTCCATCCATCGACCAACTTTCCCGGCCGCACCCAGGAACACGTCCTCCTTCAGCTCGTGCGGAAGAAGCTCGAGCCGGACGTCGAGAGTTGGGTCGAGGAAGCGCGCGAGACCGCGCGGGCGGCGGGGATTGACGCGAGCAAGCTCGCCAGCGGCGTGCGCACGCGCGGCGAGCACGACTACGACGATGAGGGCACCTACGGCATGGACGCCGACGAGGACGCGCCCTCGGACCCGTTCACGGAGCAGTGGGCCGAGATGCACGACGCGTTCCAGGAGACGCTGCAGGAATACGTGACGGTCCAGGTCCAGAAGAAGTACACGGTCGAAGAGCAGGAGATGGGCATCGAGAACGTGCGCACAGGGCTGAAGCAGAGTCTCGAGGAGAGCGACGAGGAGGACGAGGACGAGGATGAGGATGAAGAGGAGGAAGACGAGGGCGCCGCTGGGCCGTCGGGCACCAGCGCTCCGGGTGCGGGGGGGGTGACAGGTTCGGCAAGCGGGAAACCGGCGCTCGAACCGGAGCACGTGTTCTGGCTGGCCGCACGGGGCGACCTGAACCTCCCACGGAATATCCCTTTCGCGTCCAAACGCTGAGGCCGAGTGGCTGACACACTAACCAAGGGAACCTCGACCCTGGGGTCTTACCATCCGGTTCTCGTGCGTACCACAATGGCGACAAGCGGTGATTCCTTGCGATTTCTCTACGTTAGCGGTCCGCCAAATCCTCCGTCACCTGTGCCCCGACAACGACCGGGGCGGTGCTAGAAAGGTGGCGGAATGCTCGAACCGGGCTCCTGCAGTCGAACCCGGTTTGGTTCAAGGTCTGCCGTGCGGAACTCATACACGTGGGTGACACGCTTGGCAAACCGGCCCTGAAGTTTGGGGCTTCGGCCCATGATGCCACAGGCCACATCTGGTAAGTTCTGGGAAGATTTCTATACTGTCGGAATTCGGCACAGGCTTACTTCTCCCGAATCCAGCATTTGGTTGCATCGGCAACCAGCGCTCAGCGTTTGCCGGGAACAACAAGGATGCACTCTCTCTACGTTAGGTCTTTCGGGTGACCCGAATCACGAGCCGTTATCGGTCGTGGGAAGATTATGCGGGCACCACGTTACGGACTCCGCATGCTGTGGATCCAGATTCGAATTGGGAGTTTAGCTTGAGGCCGAACGCTTGACCCGAGGTGGTTCAAACTGTTCGGTTCTCCTGACCCACGAGGAGTTTGAGCGCCCCTGACCGAAGAACATCGGTTTGGGCCGGACGAGTCTGTGGCTTGTTGGTAAGCAGCGGCAGCGTACCGAGGTATTCGGCCTTGCTATTGAATGAGAAGAGTTGTTCGCGAGTGAATCTTCTCGTCATATATCAACTACAGCTTTAGTGTTATTTGAACTCGCAGGGATGTGGTCTTGAGTGACTCATATCAACTCCTGCGGTTACATGTGGTTGGTCATGGGCTCACTTCGCTTGAAGCCTCCTGCCCTCTCTTCGCCCTTGTGTGAGGAACCGATGCTCTGTTATATCACTGCGTACCGAGACCCCCTGAATTACCCTTCCATGTGGCTGAGCGCTCCTGCGCCCCTGACTCGCATGCCCATGTATCCAACAACTCAAGGGCTGGCATGAAGCCAAAGACGTATATAGTTACGCCCCCAAAGGGACAGCCCCCCAAACTGCAACCCCCTCAGATGTGCTGAGTCTCGTGTGTGATAGACGAAGTCTGAGCGGCACATAATCCATCCCCACGGTACGGCCCTGAGCTTTCCATCCCTGTGAGCCTTCGACGCAGACTTGAACGACAGTGACTTTGCTGTGTGGCAGAACATGCAACGCAAGATAACCACAGACAGCCAGTCCTCAGAGCATGAGCTCTCGCTTCGAGTTGGGGACTTCTCTGAGGAAATGGCTGTGATGCAAGTTTCAGCGTCTCTTCGGCGCATGTGGCTCATCGATCCGAACAGTTCTCGTGACCTCCAAGGCTGAAGATGAAGACGAATTCGAAACCCAGGCCATCAATGAAGCTTTCAGCAAGACGTTCGCCGCAGTGGGCAACTGGATCGCCGACACCCTGCCCGAGGAGCGATGGGACGACTACGTCTGTAAGTCCCGGTGCGGCTTCACTCTCCTTGATGAGCCCAATGGTTCACTAGACGACGCCACCAAAATCAGCGCGGTAGCGCTGTTCCTCCCCTTCAGGCAGGAAATTCTCAACATGTACAGCCACGTCTTCTACGATGCGTACCGCTTGCTGAAGGCTCAAACGGAAGAAGACATCGGCGAGTTCACGCTAGACAAAACCAGGGTCGTGCTGCTCAGAGCTATGGAGCACAACACCTCCGAATCGAACTCTGTTTTCCACGCCGATACCTTCCTGTACCCAGTGTGGATGGCGCCCGGTACTACCCTCAGGGTCACCGTCGACGGAAGCGAGCGGCCGGTGAGCTCAGAGGGCCGCACCTGGACGTACGCGCTTTGGATCCGAGCGGGGAGGCAGGTGACTATGGCACCGCAGGAGCAGATTGGTGGGAGACCGGGCCGTGTGGTTGCGGTGCTGTCGATGGGCCAATGTGAGGAGCGATTTCTGCCACAGGTTGCGCTGGAGGACCACACCATCGGGCCCCTTCCCAGGCCACCGCGTCATCATTTAGGCCGTCGGCAGACTCAGAGGACCGCGCAGGACACGACTTCCCCGAGAGTTGGCCGGAGGCGGACCATCTGGCCAGGGCAAATTTCCTGAGAGCAGGTGATTCTGTCGACAGCTGCACCTTTGATGTATTTGTCAGAGTCGAGGAGGAAGGACATATTGAAGATGGACTCAAAGCGGTGACACTGAACCCGGCGAATCCCAAGCCAGAAGGCACTTCCTTGTACTCGCCCCTGGCTGGAAACACCACCATTCGTCTTCTCGTCATCGAGCCCGGCCAGGACGACGAGGAGCTCTAGACGAGATTGATCGTCACCGAGCTGGAGAAGGACCCCGCGTACGAAGCCATATCATATACGTGGGGTGACCCGGCAGACAAGGCACTGTTGAAACTGCAACAACGGCCCAGTCGAACTCCCTCGGAACCTCACGCACGCTCTCAGGAGACTGCGCCACCCCGACCGACCTCGCCGCGTGTGGGCAGACTCGGTATGCATCGACCAGGCAGACATAGCAGAACGAGGGCAGCAGGTCTCCATCATGCGTAACATCTACCAGGCCGCGGATCGGGTCCTTGTCTGGTTCGGGCACGACGAGGTCGGACAGTCCGACACGGCGTTCGCTGCCGTGTGCAGCATCGTACGCACCTGGCGCCCGGATGGCGACAAGCTCGCCTTCGGCATCTACGAAACCTTCCTGGAGCCCATGGGCGAAGACAAGCTGGCTCCCATACGTACCGCCATCGGCAAGAAGGAGTGGGAAGCGCTGCGGGCGCTATTCAAGATCAACTACTTCCGGCGACTTTGGGTCATCCAGGAACTGGCCCTTGGGCGCTCAGCAGTCGTGTTCTGGGGCGCTCACCACATCTCCTGGGGGCTCGTCGGCATCTGCGCCACGTGGATGATGACCGCCGGGTGGAGCTTTCACCCCGGTGGCCCCATCACCGAGGCCTACAACGCCTTCCTCATCTACCTGCTACCGCTTGCCCAGCGGAGCGGCATCGCGGCCTTCTCCAAGCTCGACCCGTCCCTGGTTTTAGGCACTACCATGGGACGATTCGACTCGACCGACCCACGAGACCGCATCTACGCGCTCCTGGGAATGCCCTTCGCAGGGAACAACCCCGACACCAACCCGCTGCCGCGGCCTGACTACAGCAAGGACCTCCGCGCCGTCTACGTCCAAGCAGCTCGACGCATCCTCCAGCAAGACAAGCACCTGCGGCTGCTCAGCGCGGTGCAGCACGGCGCAGATCGACAATCTGGGTGAGTTCCTGCTGTACTGGCACGAGCGGGCGTCGTGGTGCGCGGCGGCGCTGCGCGGCGACGGCGACGGTCGGGAACACCACGCGGCGGGGGCGGCGTTCTGGCGCGCGCTGGACCGGCGGGGGACGGTGTACCAGCACGAGCGGGCGCTGTGCGCGGCGAATGCGTTGGCGGGGCGGCGGGTGGTCTTTCTAGAGGGGCAGGATGATGGGGATGGAGGTTAAAAGGGGGAAGGGGAGAAAAAGGTGATGGTGGGGCTGGGCCCGGCGGCGGCGAGGTCCGGGAACGTGGTTGTCGTGTTGTTTGGCGGAGTGATGCCGTTTGTGCTGCGGCCGGCGGTGGGGTCAGACGGGACGAAGTTCTGGCAGCTGGTCGGGGAGTGTCTCGTCCCGGAGCTCATGCAGGGCGAGGCTGTCGAGCGAGCCGGGCTGCTGGCTGAGGGGACTTTTGACCGGGATGATGGCTCGCTCAGGCTGACGCCGCCGCGGAACGACGAGCAGGATCCGCGGCTACACAGGAGGGTTGGGGAGCATGGCGTGTGTGCTTTTGAGATTCGTTGAGTGCCGTAATATATCTCGGTAGGTAAAATACCTAGGCTCACTAAGTGACGCGCGTCGGTCCATCGGTGGTAACGTCGGAGCTCCGTGGTGGGGTTCGGGGCATCCCAACGGCGCAAGATCGGAGGCGGAGGAGCGGTAAGCGATGCGGGCCCCCCAAGATAGGGGACTGCAGCGATCACCACACAAAGGCCGATTCGCGCCCACCAAGCCTCCTGCAGGGCCGTGCTAAACACGTAACAAGCCAGGCTCGCCAGGCAGCCAGAATGAGGTTGGTCGGTCTTGGCGAGCTGTTGAATTGACGGGTCGTCATGTGACCACGCGTCTTCTTGCGAATGGACGCCTCAGGCCGAAGTGACTCACGTCACTGACTGGTCACTGGCGGGCGGGACGCAGGTGCAGTCACAGGCCTTCGAGTCACAGAACTGGGAAACCGGGTATATCTCCAGGCAGCCAGCTGCGCCTGAGAGGGCTGCTGGCCTGAGGTTTCTTTCACACCATTTCTTTGCTGACTGTCTCGCAACCTGCATTATTAGCAGTTCTCAGATGGCGCTGTTGTTCGTTGATTAACTTGATTGGTCGCCTTCCACCTCCCGTCCCTTCTTCGCGCTCTCGCTTTTAGCTTGCAGGTTGCCTGAAGTGTGCGGTCGCCTGCGTAGAGCTCCGTCTTCGGGCGCGGCACAGAGCAAGGCGAGCCAGAAGTGCCTTCTGCTGCCGGCGGAAGCCGTCGCGACCCGATATCGAGTTCTTGCCCTGCAACGACTTCGGAGAACAGGCCGCGTATTCTTCAATCGCAGCGCCCTCGCGCACGACGGTTGTGTCGAGCACGTCTGGCAACTCACACGAACATCATGGAAGCCGCCTGCCAATGCGGAAGCGTCAGCTTCAAGACGCCCACCGCGAAGCCGCTGGCGCTGTACATCTGCCATTGCCAGAGCTGCCAGAGGCAGACGAGCTCGGCGTTTGGTACCTCGGCCATCTTTCCCCGGTTTCCGCTGCCCGAGGCCGAGTTGCTGAGCTGCTACAAGTGAGTAACCTTGAGTCTTTCCCACCCTGGCAACGGCGAGACTGATATGGAAGTGGCGCTGTAGGAGAGCGACTGCCAACGGCCAGACGCTGTACTGGTGTGTGTCAGAAAACCCAAGTAGCGATGAGTTGACGTGCGCTGTGCTTCTGACTCACTCGACTCAATGGACAGCTACTTTTGTAAGCAATGCGGTACTCGGCTGATCCATACGTCTCCGGTAAGCGAGTGTGCCCTCCGTGACTATGAGATCTGCTGCTGACCTGGTACCTGGTTGTCAAAGGGCAAGAATGTTGGTACGTGCTCACTGGACCTTGACTTTGTCATGGATGCCATGGCCGCTGGCTCGGCGACAACGAACTTGATGGCGCTGATCTTTCGCAGTTTCCGTAAAGGGAGGCTGTATCGAGGGATTGGACTGGAAGACAGCCATCCATATATGGTGCGTCATATCATTCGAGCTCTTTTGTGAGATTGAAACAAGCTGACTGAGCCGGTATGAAGGACCAAATCAGCCATGGTAAGTCATCACAACCCACTGTTAACGCCTCCTATCCCAAGAACGAAAGCACTTCTGACGGTGCATAATCTCAGGTTCCCATCCCGGAGGGCTCAGAGTCGTACTCAGAAGCACCTGGTCATACCGAGTACAGCGAAAGCCAGGAATCTCTGGACCAGCCCCCTGAGCTCATAATTTAAATGGAGAGGAGTGTCATTTGTGTCTGTTACACTTTGAGCTCAGCGTTCTCGGCTTAGATGGTGAGCAGTTTGTTGGTGACGGTTGGCTGACTGATGAAGATTTTGGAAAAAGTTGAAGTGTTACCTTAATACACTTGTTTGTCATTACCTCATTGCCCAGTAGGTATGATAGTTGACCAGGCGCCGTGTCAACGGCTTACTGTGTATACGGGGCTGCCCATGAGAAAGAACATCCAAGATAGGTAGCAACTCGAGTAACCACCATGGTAGGATATTCGGCTTCAATCCGCGTCACCTGTTAAATGCACACATGTACCACACGTCAACAAGTAGTTACAGGTCGTACGCTGTTTGGTAATACGGCCATGATCTCCTGGCCGCATGTGACGGCCCGGGCCTGGGGCCGGTCGAGGCGCTAATGCTAACAGCCGCTGTGGGTCAAAAGCACCCCAGGCTCAGGGGTTCAAAAGAGCCAAAAGCCTCCAATCGAGCAACACCACCGTTTCACCTGCCCTCGTTCAAAGATCCAGGCACGATGTGCTCTGCTCGACCCTCAACCTTGAATTCTTCCCACGACCTGTAATAGGTAGTGTACCTTCATTTAATTGCCATACTCATGCCGTGACACGGGTCTGATGATAGGAGCAACTTCTTGCGTGGCTGGGTAAGCAGCAGCCATCACGGCATCGTCGGGACACCATGAACAATAATAATGCGACCAGCCTGCGCAACTATCGGCAGGGTAGCGATTTCATCGTGGTCCTTCATCTGTTTGGCGTCAAATCCAAATCGTTCAGTCAGCATCGTGGATATTTTTTTTTTCTTTCGGTTTGCATGCTGAGAGCGCGCGCCCCCTGTGCTGCTCGCGCAGTGACCCGTTTCGCTTGTGGCGACTCGAGACGCGAGCCGTCTGGGGTCCGTCTCATGCCCCTTCGCGGCGCTGGGCGGGTCCCTCCGCGCCCACAGCAACGACCTCTCAACATCATGAACAGGGGTCCGTTGACGCGACATCGAATTCCTATCGGCCCAGGACCCGCTTGTCGAGACCCGCATGAGACAGCCTCCCCGACATGTTGCCGCCGTCGGCGCAGCGTGGGGCGTCTAGAACGCCTTGGGAGTCATGGGCAGCAACTCTGAGCTTTCTTGGACGGAGGCGACCGTGATGGGTCAGACATGGGGGGCTGTTCGAAACACTTGCGCCAAGACACCTCGCAAATGTTTCTCTGACTGACTCTCTCTCCTTTCTCTCGTTCGTGTCCTCTCCGCTAGTGCTGGTGATCTTGTCTCTTTTCTTCGTTTCTTGCCTCTGTTTTGTCGCTTCACCACGTTCATTTCAGGGTGTCCCCTTCACTTCTACTGGAGGTTATCGACGAAAGTTGATAATACTCCCATCTTCTTTCTTTCTTTCTTTAGGTACAGCAGGGCTGCTTTTTCCTACACGTCTCCACGCCGATCGCCACTCGAGCCCGGGTCTCAACCGAAAGGGCCACCCATCGTTCATCCTTCCGATCGTCATCCGGAGGTCAACGGCCAGCTCCTGCGTGTGCCTCGAGGGGTTGTGCTAGCCGCACTCCTCATTATCGACGACGGACTTGTTACGCTCAGTCATTTCCGGCTGTTGAGGGTTGCTGTGTCATCTCGACGGGCAGAACACGGGAAAGGCAGCCAAGATGAGGACATCAGCGCCGTCGCTAGCCATCGTGCTGGGCGCCCTGTCGCTCGCTCAGGTACGTCAGAGACATTCCGCCATCAGCATCGAAGTAGATGACTTACAATATTGCAGGCGGCTGCGTTCGATCGGCGCCAAGCGGCCGCGCCTGGCGGCCAGAACATCGCCTCAGGACTCGTGAGCATGTTGAGCAAGCTAGGCGGCGCCCAGACTGTCACAGAGACCATCCGGCAAACGATCACCGTTGGTGGTGCTGGCGCGGCGGGTGCTGGTACGAACGCCACGGGCGCCGTTACCGTGACCGTCACAGCCCCGGCATCGACTGTCACGGTTTGTCCGCCAGGTCAGGCTCAGGGAGCCGTTGCGGGTCAGAGTAGCGTTTCGGCATCAGCTGCGCCGGCAGGAGCGGCAGGCTCGGCGCTTCCTGTGGTTGCCGCGCACGGCGGCGTGGGTCTCACGACGATTCCAGTCCCAGCCGGCGCTCGCAAGACTAGCCTCGTTGGATCCGCTCCGGCTGCCTCGGCGCCGCCGGTCTCCCAATCCGCCGTCGCTTCTTCTGCCGCGGGTCCCGCTTCGTCGCTCGCGCCGCTACCGAATCTGAGTGAAACGAGCTTGTCCGGCGCTGCTTCCACTACCGCAGGCGCAGCACCATCCCTCGCACCGCTGCCGAGCCAAGGAGCTACAGCCTCGTCAGGCCTTGCCCGACTCCCGGGTCTCTCCACCACCAGCCAGTCATCCACCTCATTGGCAGCACTCCCAACCGCCCAGACATCGTCCGGTGCCGCTCTGCCTATCGTGGGGGCTCCCGTATCCGATAGCTCGGCCGTCGCCTCGGCCTCGACCTCTGCCACGCTCGCTCCTCTTCCCAGCATTGCGAGCTCCCTTAGCACACTGAGCCTGCCCTCGAGCTCCGCCACTGTTGCCGCCGGAGCAGCTACAGCGGTCCCCGCGGGCGTGTTTGGTGGCAGCATCGGCCTGGTTCCGATCTCTTCTGCCGCAACCGTCCCTCCAGCGTCTGCTGCCCCGGCCTCGGCGTCCGCTACCACACCCGCGGTTGCCAACGGCGCCGATGCCGGTCCCACAATCAACGTGTCTGGCTTGACGCTGTCCAGCCAGCTCAATCTCGGCAACCTGGCGTCGAAGACCGCCTCTCCGAGGGCGTGAAGGGCCAGGAGATTTAATACCAGAAAAGAGCGAGACAAAAGAAGGAGAAGGTCAAACATTCATTGAAGATTATATTTGTTTATGTTTTTATGGTTAGATACCATCAGCGTGCTTGTGGTTCTTGGATAATGTAAATTCATCTTTTCCGACCACACAGGCCCATGTACTATTGAGAACATACAACCATGAAAGAGCAAGTCTCTATTTGAAACATCCGTTTTCTTTGCACACCTGCCACATCTATAAGCGGGTATCGTAATGGCAGCCTGATGGCTGTTATTGTACAGCGAAGAATACAGTAGCGGCCGCCCAAGCCCGTATCAAGTCGTCGCCTGCGAGGCTTCCTTCCTCATCTTCTTTGCTTGCCGTTTGCTCATCTCTCCTTGTTGGCCACCGCTGCTGCTGCCACCACCACCACCACCACCACCAACATTATTGCCGCCCTCACCATTTTTCCTCTTCTGCCCCTGCTGCTGTTGCTGCTTCTTCAGCTTCTTCCCCTTATTCCCACCGCTTCCCTCCCCCACATCCTCCAGCTCCTTCCTCGCCCCTGCAGCATCCACCCCGCCCTCCGCAGTCCGCACGATATCCACCACCCCTCTGAACCCCCGCCTCCGAATCCCCTCATTCACCACCACAGCCCTGGCCTCTTCGCCCAGCGCCGCGAACCCCTTCTCCGGCCCCAGCCCCCACACAGCCAGCAGATTCACCACGTCCGCCGGCGCCCGCAGGCCCAGCGCCCCGCGCGCCTCGCTGCTCAGCACCAAGCCCCGGCCCTTGGTCGCGCGCACCAGTGCCTGCACGTTGCCGATGAAATTCGCCCGCTGCCGCGCCGCGTCCACCCCGCCTCCGCTGGTATTATTGCCGCCGCCGCCCAGGGCCTGCGCGTAGCAGATCTCGAAGCGCACGCCGCGCTGCACGGCCGCCATGGCCGTGCGGTGGTGCACGTGCCAGCCGAGGTGCGAGGCCAAGTCGAGCGAGACGAGCGCGGGCACGTCGGCGGAGGCGGTCGAGGAGGTGCATGCCCACGCGAAGGACTTGTCGCTGGTCGGGCGCAGGGCCAGGATGTCGTAGGCGCGCGCGAAGTCTTGGAGGCGGTAGTTGGTGGTGGCGGGGTCGGTGATCACGAGGGTTGTGCGGCGGAGGGTTGTAGGGAGCGCTGAGCTAGAAGAGGTGGGGAGGGCGGAGGCGGCGGTTGTGGAGAGGTTTGTCGTTGCTGCTGTTTTGGAGGTGGTGGAGGTGGTGGTGGCTGTTGTTGTTGAGCCGCCTGGGTATGACGGATGTGGAGGGGTGAGCTGCGGGATCGGGTTGGCAATGGGGTTCGGCTGGGTGGGAATAGGTCCCGAAATTATGTGGTTGAGGGCGACGACATCGTAGCCGAGGGTCTTAGCAAACTTGAGCGTTCGCTCAAGCTCGGCGTGCGGCGTGCCTGGCGACCAGGCGATATTAAGGTCGTAGAGCATGCCGGTTGAGTCGGCCTTGACAGATCGCGTGCAGACGGAAGCACAACCTTCCAAGGTAGACGAAAGAATCTCACAAGGGGGGGTGGCAGTTCAGATCCAAGTGGGCAGAGCTGAGGTATGAAGTGTTATGTACTGCCGTAGACGGGGGTTTCGAGGGAGGAGAAAAAAAAACTGAGTCCCTCTTCCTTCTCTGATGATCCGCGATCCGCGATAACGAACCCTCGAGTTGCGTGCTGATTTGGTAGGTAAGGTACATACTATGTAAGGTAACTTACACATGTTACGCCTACTAAGTACTGTGTTTACCTCAGATAAATAACCCGGTACGTTAGCTCAGGTACTACTAGGTAAGCATTGTGGGAAAATAGGCGGGGCCTTCTGTTAGATTTCCTCATGCATGCGGAGACCTGCATAGGTGCCCGGGCTGCCTTAGCGACGGCAGTACCGTACTGTGTAAAGCGAAGTTACGTTACCAGGTACTTTACCTGACGCAGCCTTCCATTGTGTTCACGCCAATCCCAGCTGTGTTGACTTACAGCTTGGTGACCCAAGAGAACGTCACCCACAGCTCTCGAGAACTATCCCAGCTCATCCGCAAGAATGAGGAAGAACGTGGCCATGGGGTGTGGCAACAGCCTAAACATCGCCTAAAAAGAGCTCTATGTACCGTCAGGGAGAGGAGCGTGATGAGTTACCCCTTGAGCATGCGGCCAGCAACAGAGTGTCAGTTTAAATAAAGTGACGGTAGCCTCGTAGGTGTGGCCGCACCGAAGTATGTTCGTATTGTTTCTCGTGGATTATCCCCTTCGGTGCCAAGGTAGCCTGGGAACCGTCTTGTGATACTTATGGTACAGAGCAGGTGTATGATTTAGTGGCGAGGCTTCCATTGGGAGGTATTGTGCACTGCCCATACTATGCATTGTTTCGTCCATGGTGCGGGTGAGTGGTGAATTGGCAAAGGAAGACGGGAGTACGCAGTAAGAACCGGACATGCGATTGATGGCACCTTGGCATGCGGCCAACTTACCTTAGAAAAGTATACGAATATCCGTATGTAAGGGAAGATAACCGTCGCTCTGGGTTCCTTATCTCGGCTTATCGACCGTACATATACATACAGAAATGCGTATTAGTACTTCAAGTTCGGTCGGGCCGTAAGCGACAGCTCGATGACGTATGAAAAGCATGTCCTTTGATGACAAGAGACAGAACAGGATATTGCTTTCTCAAGATCTGAGATAGGGTTAAGCTGGGGGGCGTCGTCGGCGTCGAACACCTGCGAGTGTAATGTGTAATCCGTCAGTCGACTTATCTGTATAATACCTGATGTTCACTCGCACAGTGGGGGAATGCATGGGCTTGGCAGCGTTCATGACGGCAAGCCAAGCTGTCGGTCACATCTCCGGACATTACTCCGTGCAATCACCTCCTTTGCGTGTCATGAACGTGCTCACGAACTGTCGCCGTTTTCTGGACTTACTCTCCTTGCACCCGAAACTGTGGATCGACGTCGACTCGAACATCCTCATCGTCCGGCTAGGTACCTTTGCGCATTTCGCTGCTCGACAACATGTGTATCGTGTTTACGTGTGGGGAGCACACCTTCCGCAAGGAGGTCGAGGGCTATGAAGGTCTCATCTGTCGCTGCCACAACTGCGGCAACTATGCGGCGTCTGTCATCAAATCACACCCTTGGTTTACCTTCTGTTTCGTGGCAAGTTTCTTCTTTCAGGAGGTCTGCCTCACTCGCTCGTTGCCGTCGCGCTGCTAACCTGCGCATCGCACCACAGCCCGTGATCCCGCTGTCCACGCACGGCCACGAGAACGTGACGTGCCGCATCTGCCACTTTGAGCAGCCGCTCGCGGATCGGGGGGACATTCAAGCGCTCCGGGGCCGAAAGGACCAGCCGATACCGATGCAGCCCCCTGGACCACCGCAGGGCTGGGGGCCAGGGCCGGGAACACCACCGCCAAACCAACCGATGCGGTATGGGTGATGGTGATGGGGCGGAGGATGCGCGAGATGGTTGTGGGAAGGGGAATGAGGTCGTCCGTTGGTGTCTCGCACGGGACAAGTTGTTGGTGGACATCAAGGTTCATCATTGCCTAGCGTCCTAGTCAGGAGCGGGCCCTGCGATTAAGGATCACAGTAGTCCTTGAATTAATGGGCACGATGATGACGATGATGACGGATGAACACCACAAGTATATCAAGGTCGAGCGCTAGCTATAGCAATGAGGGCATAGCGGTTCTTTCTGCGGCCCAGACAGTACAGAGTATTCCGTACGATGAGTGCGACGCGCGTTAGGTGAAGTGACGCAACGGCGCGCCCGCACTGCCCCACATATATATGAATGCACTGCGTAGACCCTGCAGCCACTTGGAAGCTTGCCCAGTTCTGCCTTCTCACCACCACCGCCACAACTAACAGCTAATATACCCATTAACCCTCGCATGCTCGGCTCTCCTGTGTCAGAGTCCTTTACTCCTGTTATTTTGAACTTGATTTTAGCTCGTCACTTGTTCTTTTCTCTTTTGTTTCATTGTTAAAGAGAACCAGAAGAACCCTGAGCAACACGCAGAAGCTCGGCCCCAAAATCATCACCGCCCGAGATGTCCACTAGCAAAAGTCATCCCTCTATCTTGGTGGGTCAAACACCACATATTCCCTCTAGGCCAATTGCTGACAGCAGGCCCGGCCTCCAGGTGACCGATTCTCGCGAGCGCGCTCCGCCCCGAGGAGCGCCGCAGCGCGGGCTGGCCAGCCCTGTACGGCCGAGCACTCGTCTCGTATCCGTTGACAATGTCTTGCAACACTCATCCAACATCCCCTCTGGACAACCCAGGGTCCCGCCCGGGGGCCGGCTTACACGCGTGCCGGCCAAGCGTCGCACCAGCCAAGGCGGTGGTTTGCCGTTGCTCGCCTCAGCTCGAACCGGCCAACAAAATGTGCCCTCCCGCACGACAAAAGTCAGCGAGAAGCTCGTGCTGCTCCCCGAGGCGCCGGACGACAGAGAGGATGAAGGCGAGAATGAGGAGGAGATTCTGGCGCGCCGCGCGTCCATATTGGGTGACGAGGACGAGAACCGGCCGCTCAAAGACGAAGAACTCGACGTGCTAAGGAAGAGGGGCGGTATCCGTGGCAAGAGTCTTGCGGAACGCCTGCCGAAGGTGCAGCGGGGAGAAAAGGTGTCCCGGCTGACGGCTTACTGCACTGCTCAAGCGTACAAATTGCAATCGACCGCCGAGTTCTTGAGAACCAAACACGACGCCAAGACGAAGCTCTACGACGACTGTCTGTACACGGTATACCACCTGCCATTACTTCCGGGTATTGACGGCTATCGGCTGAGGAGTCGGCCCGTTCTGAAGACGCCGGGCACGGGGAAGACGGTGCTGGATCTTGAGATTGAGCGGAGCGAGCGTCGGGACGAACACGAGGGCTTTTGGGACGAGTACTCAGATTTTACTCAGGGGCTGGCAACCAGGCCCATCACCGGGCCGTTTCTTCATCCGCTCAACAGGAACTTTGACGCATCAGGTCAGACAGACGGGACTCACGAGGCAGAGCCCGTTGCTGTCACCCCTATCAACCGTCTCGTTCCTGACGCCAAACACTTTGGGGAGATGTTTGTCTTCTCGTACGGAGTGGTCGTATTTTGGAACTTTACCGAGCACCAAGAGAAGGACATCCTCGCCGATCTGACCTTTGCGGAGAACGAGACGGGGGTCTCATTAGCCACGCGGCCTCTCGAGGAGACGGATTTCGAAACGGAGGAGTTCCACTTTGAATACAGCGACGACATTAAGCGCCCGCGCGTCTTCAACGACATGATTACGCTCCTCCGCCGGTCTGACCACATGGTCAAGCTGACCATCAGCCACGCCATTGCCCAAAGCACCAAGCTCTGCTTCTTTGAAGAGCGCATGTCCGAGACCATGCTCGACGCGCAGCACGTGCCCAAACGCCTGGCACTCACGGGCAACCTCAACATGAAACGAGACGATATCGTCATGATCATGGGTCGCCTCTTCAAAAGCCGCGTCGAAATCAACGTTTGTACGTCCCGCCTCCCCATCCTTTTTGCCAATTTACCTCCCCATCCCTCTCATCGCATTTGCTAATATCTACGACTCCAGCGTCCAACATCCTCGACGTCCCTAACTTCTTCTGGGATTCAGAGCCTACTCTCCACCCCTTATACGTCGCCATCCGGGAGTACCTCGAGATCGACCCGCGCATCAAGGTGCTCAACGAGCGCTGCCGCGTCTTCCTCGAGCTGGCCGACATATTAGCCGACAGCGTGGCCGACGCCAAGATGAGCTACATCACCTGGATCATCATCATCCTCATCATCATCAGCATCATTGTGACGGCCACCGAGGTCTTCTTGCGGTTCTTCATGCTCTCCAGAGAGAAGAGCGGGCGGGAGGGGCTGGGGGGTGCCGGCGGACCGAGGGTTGTCATTGGCGCCGGGGGTGGCGACGGTACCGGCGGTGTAGGGGGTGATGCCTCGGCACTCGATCTGCGCTGGTTGAGAGGGGCGAACGTCTCGCTGGAGGAGCTCAGGCTGTGGAGTCGGGCGCTTGGCGAGAGAGAGAGGGCGGCGGTTTGCGGTGGAGAGATTGTGGGAAAGACGTTTGCGGGCGTGTGAAGAGGGAAGAGAGCGGCCCCCGTGTGTGATGTGGGTTGTGGAATTGAACTCGGAGCGTGGTGCTTGGTTGGATTGGGTCTGTTTTTATTGTTTTTATATTAGTAGCGCATAGCGAGGTGCCCCTGGAGTTGTAAGTGTCTTGGAGTCCTCAGGCCTGCGATGCCATTTATTAGCGATTATGGGCAGGGGGATGTGGCTTAGGAGCCGATGTCTGGGAGTCAACAGATTGCAGCACGCCATGCAGGATCTGGAGCCGCAATAGGACGTCTTCGATGGGTTGAACCACAAACTGAACTGAATTGAATTGAACTGAACTGGACTGGACTGACTGGAAATGAACAAGAGGATGATTGCTTGGGTGCTTGGTGTCTCAGAGGCTCGTTGACTGCACGCATTCAGTAAGTCATTATATTCTTTTCTTCTAGGTCCTCCCCTCCTTATTGAACCTTTTAAATCTGGGGAACGTCCACCACTGCGGATCTCAACTCCACGGTACCCAAAGGGTACCTCCGTACACAGTATTAACCCACAAAAACGGCCTCGAGCCGATTCGAGGGCAGAGAAAGAGCAGTGTGACAGGTGGTCACCATCTGGTATCAACAGGACAGATTGATCACAGACTGACAAGACGATTGATCGAACTGCCTGACGGGAAGAACAGGAGGAAAATGCTCAGTGTGGCCCGCAGCCAAGATATACCACGGCCACCCCAGGGCTGGCTCCTGCCTCCCAATCTGACTACCACCCAACCCAGAGTCTGGCAAGTCAATCCGGCCAGTTATAGGTTGACTCCTGGATTCAATGAGCAACACTGATCGCTGCAGGAATGGAAACGGTAGATGTGAAATTCGACGGACCAAGACTTTGAGCGAACACACTGAATACAGGGTGACATGATTGATGTTTCAATATGTAATGAATGAGTCCACGCGGCCAACAACGCCTGTCCGCGCCCATGATCCAAGTCCGCCTTGCAAGGTGATTCCTCAGTCTAAAAATAAATGACAACCTCTCCACCTAGTCCGGTGGCCAAAGAAAAGGAGTGTCCAGTGTAAATGCAAACCAACGCCTCCCGAGCAAAACAAGAAAACAAAGCCGTACAGCAACGCAACACTCAAACCCAGACCACTCAATTCAGCGCCTTCCACGCCTTAGCCAACGGGCTCCCCACCTTGGGCGCGAACTGCAAGCTCTTCCGGCGCGCAGCCATCAGCCGCATGAGGACGCGCTCGTCCTTCTCCCTGCTCAGGATGCCGTCGCCGAGCTCGACAAACGCGGTCCGTTTCGGCGGGCACGTGCGGGTGAGCAGCTCCTGACGGGCCCCGCCGTCGTCACGCGTGAGCGGGTCGTCGCTGTCGACGCTACCCACGCTGGAGGGCGAGGTCGAGCCGGGGCTGATATTGGCCGCGAACCGGGCGATCGCCTCCGGCGCGGGGGTCTTGGGTACCGGGGTCAGCGGGACGTCCCAGTCGGCGTCGCCGCCGTCCTCGCCGTCGTTGTCGGCATAGCCGTTGTCGTCGTCCGCGTCGTCGTCCAGAGCTTTGTCGGGACTGCGGATCCACAAGGCACTGGCGCGGCGATTGTTGGCGGGGGTGCTGGGCGCGGTGCGGCTGCCTCGGGAGGTGTTGCCAGATGGAGAGGGCACCAGCATGCCGTTGAGGTTGGCGATGGCGCGCGGCTCCATGCTCTTCCGCCGGCGGGCGCCGCCTCGGGGGATAACCGCAGTGTCGACGTAGTAAGGAGCCTCGTCGAGCCACTGGTTCTCGCGCTCGCAACTGGAATGATGTTAATCTCCTGACGGAACATTTGCTCGGCGTGACGACTTACTCCAGAACCCAGCTCACACCCACGCACTGCACCAACCCTCTGCTCTCCCGAACTTTCTCCAGTGTGCGTTTCCCGCCGTCCTTGTACACCACATGGGTGATGCCAACCCGTGGATCCCCGCCTTGCTCCGCCGAGTTGCTTGGGTTCCACGACCAAGTCTTCACACAGCGCGCGCCCATTTGGGACAACAGCTCAACAAAAATACCGCTGGCGTCGGCACCCTCACTGGTATGGACGTCAACAAACACAACCGCGCCTCGAAGCAACGCCGGGTTGACATCCCTGCGTGGGGTCCGCGCGGGAGTGCCAAGTGTCGACCAGACGTCCGGCTTCTCCGGCGTGACGGGAAGCGCAGGGTCGGGGCCCTCCTCCGCCGGCTCCTCGAAGGGATCAACATCGCCTCCTTTGCTGGGCGAGTACGAGATGACAGTAGCATTCCTCGTCAACCGCTCAGTCGGTCTTGCGAGTGGGACCTTCGAAGCACTGTAGCTGCGCGTTTCGATCCTTGGCCGGGGTGTCGATTCGTCGGCGGCCTTGAGAGGGACTTTGGCAACTGTGTGGAACTCGCGATGAATAACCCGCTGGGGAGTGACTGGCGGGACTGACGGGGCCCGGGCCACATTGCCGACGACGAGTGTGGGATCAACAGGGATTGCGTTCTCATCAGCATATTCTTGGCTCGCCTCGGAGACAGAGTCGTCGTGGTCTTGGTGGAAGGCTTCGTTTTCTTCCTTCTCCAGAAGGGACATCTCGTTTGCTTCCGCGGCGAGGGCAACATCTTCGTCCTCAAAGGGCACATCCTCCATGATGGGCTCGTCATTGTCCTCCACGTCTGTGCTTGCCTCCTCTTCAATCTCCATTGGGTCGGGTCGAATATGCATTTCATCCTCGAAAAAGGTGTTTGGCGTTTGCTCTAGAACCGTTGAAGTCGCCTCAGTATCCAGAACGCTGGTCGACAAAGTCGCATGCACACCGGTCTTGGCTGGACTGGGACCCGCAGTCCATCCGCTGAGCTGCTGAGCCAAAGGGGTGAAGCCAAACTTGTCGTCCATGTGCAACACCTTGATCGTGCTTCCGCCGACTGACTGTCTCCCTCCGCTAATTGCCAAGGGGGCCGCGCATGGGGTGGCAGGCAACGGGGTAAAGGCCGAAGTAAATTTGCCGCGTTTGAAAGGGCTCTCGTCTTCGGATTCCGATTCAGCTGAATGGTCGAATGGACTGACATCCTTCTCACGCAATTCAAACAACGGGTTGACAACCGCCTTCGGAGGTGAGGAAGGAGGGGTTGTGCTGGCGGAATGATACCCTTCTCCATCCATGCGTGTTAGGTCCAGCACCATAGTGTCTTTCAAGGCGATTATACTCGCGCTCTCCTCGGCAATTTGCTTCACTGTATCATCTTGAGCTTCGGCTCGCGACGTTTCTTCCGGCACCGCCAACGTGGAAGGCAACATTGCTGGGTCTGCATGCCGCGGCAACACAGCGGACAGCCGGCCGGGGAAACTGAGTCTTGTCGGCGACTCTGGAACGATATCGCCTTCAGTCGGTCCATCGAGTCCATCCTCCTTCGCAATGCCATTCGCCATCTCGCGGTCGTTAGATGCTGTCCGAGGCACTGGGCTGGCAAGTAGAGTAGGTTTTGGGGCCGGGCTTCGGTCTGTGCGCTCCTCTGGCTCAAAAGCAATGGGGGGCGCTTTGATCGGAGAAATCGACCGCTTCGCCGGAGAAGACAAGAATGACAACTTCACGGGGGAGGACCCGGTGGCGTTCATGCTGTCCGCTCCTGCAAGGTTCACGTTCAGCGGCTGCCTCTTGGCGGGAGATTGCAAGAGCCTCATCTTCGCCGGTGCGTGGGTGCTCTGGCTGTCTGCGTGAGCGACGTTCGTGGCGAACAGGCCTTCAACTCGTCTTGCGGGCGACGCGATGCTGCCTTTCCAGGGGGAGGGAGGTGGGCGCTTGGCGGGAGTGGCCAGCATCAGGTTGACTGCCGGCTCGGGACCGGCTGCAGCCGATGTGTCGCCCACTTGCGAAGCCGGAACGGAAGTTTTGACCAGCGCCGGTGGCTTCGTGGCAGGCTTGATCGGGACCTTCTTGAAACGCCTCACAGGAGCCTTCTCATCCATGCCGAGCTCGTCGTCAGACTCGACGCGGATGTTCATAGCCAGCTGGTTGATCTTCTTAGGGCTCAGGGGCATTGGCCTCTCTTCTTTGTCGGCTAACTCGGTTGTATTGACAGCTGCTCTGGTATTGCGAGAGGTGCGGGCAGCACCAGCAGTTGCAGCTTTGCGAACCGGCTTTCCTCGTAGACCAGCGGTCGCACTGGATCCCAAAGCCTTGGCTGCAGGCACAATGTTCTCCTTCTCGGGCTCTTCAAAGGTGACCGTCTTCTTGACGGCCGGCTTCGTCAGTGATTTTGTCGCCGTTGTTCTCCCACTTGTCGCAATAGCCGAACGGCCGCGGGTCGTCTTTTGAACAGTCTCGGCGGCGGTGTCGACTTGTTCTGCAACAGCAGTCTCGGCATTCTTGGTGCGAGTCGTCCTGACTGGTTTCGTGGGTTCGTCTGCAACTGGTTCCATGATCTTCTTGGGCCTGCCGCGGCCGCGGGCCGTCGTCGCGGTCGATCGTCCGTTGGCAGCCACAGGGGCCGCTTCTTCGACAACCGTCTTCTTCGGTCGTCCGCGGCCGCGTGTAGGCTTTGCATCTGCCGTCGACATTTTCTTTGCCGGCGCCAGCTCCAGGTCGTCGTCCTCCTCGTCACATGGGGATTTTCTCTTGGCGGCTGTTCTGGTGCCAGCGGCTGCGCTTGTAGTGCGGGCCGCCTTAACTTTGGCAGCAGCGGTGACTACGCGATTAGACTTCTCGGCTGGCTCTGACGTCTTTGCTGCAGCTCGCGCCCGTGTCAGTCGCTTTGGCGGTGATTGCGCGTCCATCGTGGGCGAGGTGCTGGTGTGCCGCCCTGACGAAGGTAGAAATGTTGGAGAGGGGTTGATATGACTGAGGAACGGAAGGAACTATCGGCGTTCCCTCATTGCACGGTGTCAAGCGGTGAGTGAAATCAGCGCCTGAAACGATGCGGTGTGCATTGACTGCCGAGTCTGCATGGGTTTGGCAAAAGGCTTGTTGATAGCAAGTGGAGAGAGCAGGCGCGAGCTGTTGACTGACGCACGTGTCGTTGCCTGGGAGACGAAGGGCAGCATCCGATATCTTGGCGGAAGCCAGTGGGGCTAAGTAGGCCTGGTCACACCTTGTCGCGGGTTAGGGTCCGCGTCCATGCGACCTTCAGCGTGTCTCTAACCTGGCATCGACACAGCGAATCCAGGCCGGTTTCCGGCTATGGAATTATCTCGATGTTCTATCACTAGAATTTGTGTTGATCTCACATTCAGATTTGTGCGTACTGCCGGAATCCCTGTTTTTTTTTGTTGGAAACTCTCCGCCGCTGCAGCTCACTCACTGCAACTGCACTTGAGTTGCTTGCTTCGCCAGTGTCAAATGATCCGCTCTGGACGCAGACGACGATGAGCGAACCCATACCTGGCTCTTGACCTGCAACCCATACTTATTCAGCACCGCAAAAGCTGAAGGCTGTCGGGCACCCAATGTTGGTGTCCCTGGCTTAAGTCATGTCAATCGACTTGAATTGGGAAGCGGTTACGGGCGGCCCGGAAGGGCAGGAGCTGGCATCTCAAATCCGCGACTTCATCCACACCAAGTTTCAGTCGGTGCCGCTGCCGCGCTTCATCAAGTCCGTGACGGTCCATGACTTTCAGTTTGGCACCATCCCGCCTGAAATCGAACTCAAGGACATAACCGACCCGCTGCCCGACTTCTACGAGGACCATGTTGATTCCGACCTAGCGTCCGACTCGGAAGGCGAAGATGACCTCGCCGACAGTCGAGTCCTTGATGAGCGTCGCCGCCGTGCGGCCGAGAATGAGACTTTGGCCGGCGCTGCTCGAAACCTCAATCACCTCCCGCCGCATCTTAATCTCGGCGGTCCGGGGGGCATGAACTTCCGGAACGGGGACATGGGCGGCCCGTTCATGCGCGTTTCTACGCCTGGCATTCCCGGCGGGACATCCAACTTGCATTACTTTCACTCGCACCTCGCAGGTGGCCTCTCGGGCACTCAGACGCCACTAGCCGCTGTGGCCGGCGCCCACCACCTCAGTACGGCCCACTGGCTGGAGGGCCACGGGCACAACTCCTCGGTGCCGAACCTACAACATTACGCGACCCGCTTTGGCAGCATAGACGGACAGACACGCCGCAACTATCCAGAACCGAGCCACAGCCGCAACCCATCCCAGAGCTCCATCTCCATTGCCGATTTCAATCCCACGAGCAACCTCGCCCCCCCACCCTCCTCAGCCGCCCTGGGCGTTCCCTCTCTCAGGGAAAAACACAGCGTCTCAACCCTCGCGCCGACCTCAGCCGGCGCCTCTCGCCCCCCAACCCGCGACCCAGCCGCGACGCTGATGGGCTCCGCCGTCGCCGATGACAGCGACCACAACCGGAGTCCCGCCGGCTCCAGCGCCGCCGACGACTCCTCCCAACGAGCCGCAGACCAGCAAGAAGAGGACCAGCCCCGGCTGCGAGAGCGCCGCCTCGAGGACATGCAGGCTGTCTTCCGCATCCGCTATGCCGGTGACGTGAAGCTGCTGTTGACGGCCGACATCCTGCTGGACTACCCAATGCCTAGCTTTGTGGGGATACCGGTACGACTGAGCATCACGGGGCTGACGTTTGACGGGGTCGGGGTGTTGGCTAAGATTAGGAAGAGGGTGCACTTCTGCTTCCTGAGTCCGGAGGATGCGGTTACTGCCGTGGGCGATGATGGTCAGGGGGCGGCGGAAGGCGGGGACGACGCGGGGCAAAGACGGCCGAAAGGTCAGGGTGAGGGGAAGCCGGGGAGTACTAAGCTCGGCGGCCTGTTGCAGGAGATTCGCGTCGACAGCGAGATTGGACAGAGGGAAAGTGGGAAGCAGAGTTTGAAGAACGTGGGGAAAGTCGAGCGGTTTGTGCTGGAGCAGGTAAGGAGGATATTCGAGGAGGAGTTTGTGTACCCGAGTTTTTGGACGTTCCTGGTCTAAGCACGGGCATTGCCTGATACGCCGGTTTGAGGGAGGCGTAGGCTTGAGCAGCCATCTGTATCATGAAAGGGTGCTCTTGAAACCCTGATACGCCGAATTGATGTCTAGCTCTAATTCCCGGGCTTGTTCTTCGCTCAGCTCCTCCGTTGCTTTCATTTGATTCAGGGTAATCAACCACTGTACGATCTTGCCCCTGTTGTCGAAGTCGCGGTCCGTCACCTTGTTCACCGACTGGATCACGTCGGTAAGCAGCGGGTGTAGCTGGTCCTTGGCCAGTAGCCCCAGACGAAGTGCATCCAGGAATGTGATGAAGTCCTGGGTCGCTTCCAGAATTAACGTCCCGCTCGTGCTGCCCCCCGCGGCCGGCGCCACAGCTGGACCAGCGCTTGCCGTTACGGCGGTTGAAGGCATGCCCACCCGTATCCTTTCCGTCGCGCGAGGAACTTCGAGCTGTTACAGGCTAGGCATCAGCAACCTGGGTGCTAGGGGAGGACGCTGTGGTGAAACACACATCCCATTCGGCTTTAAACTCCTCCAAACCAACGAACGCCTTTGCTACCGTTTCGTCTGCCACTAGAGATTTGTACTGTTTCAGGGCTCGCTCGCAGATCTCGGTGTAAT